>NC_069419.1:33011418-33086418 GCF_026875155.1 Cherax quadricarinatus
ATGCGTGGCAAATATATTGGAACGACTCTTGGGTTGACTTTCTTGGGTTATCCTTTTGGGGTTAATAATCGAAGATACACATTCAGTGTCATTCTCTTCTCTCCAGTGCATCATTATTAAGTGTATAATATTCACTCAGGTACATGCTATTCGTGCATTACGAGAAATATCCATGCACATCAAATGTAATTATTGTAGAGTCATATGTGTAAGTAGAAACAAAGTTGAATTTTCAGCTGAAATAATTTAGACTGCTTTTTTTGCATCATGAAATGTCTGTCATTCGTTAGATAAAGATGCATTATAACTCTCTGAGTACACCAACAGTTTGTAGAATCTGAATCAACAGATTCCTGCAGAAAATGTATTTCACTCTGCCGTCGTCGTAGGAGGAGGTACCTTTGTTAGAACGTTTAATACTAAGCCGTTGAGTGTTTTCGAAGTTCTGGGATCCATTGCAGGAATCTTAAGTAGGTTCTTCAACTTTGGTCATAGACCACCTGCAAATGTTAATGGTTGTATGACTCTTGCATTAGTTACCGTAAACATGCATTGGAAATTTGAAGCAGACAGGATGAGACCATCTCGTCTTACGAACGAATTAAAAAAGAGAAAAAAAAAAAAGAAACAAATTAAACAGGCACTTAAAGGTTTCTCTTGGGCCATAACTAACAAGTCATAATGTATGTAGCCAATCTTCATATTTACATTAGAGGTTATGTAGCAATAATAACACTAGGATGTAATGCAAATGCGCTGCGTTAGAAATATTTTAGAGCATATTGCAGTGTAAAAATATAGTGACTAACAATAAAAAAAACAAAAATAATCAGGTAATAAACCTCCATAAAAGAGGTAATACAGTAATTATTCTTTTCATTTTGCAGGCGATAGCAGCATTAGTGGTGGCAGCTGTGGGATCACCGCTTCCACACGAAGACTGTAAACATGAAATTATTACATACAGTGGAGCGGTGCCCATTGGGTCACTACATGCAGGGCATTATGTAGCAGTACCGGCACACCATTACCAGGCAGCATATTCAGTAGGTGCCGCACCAGCTGTTGTGTCTTATGCTGCAGCGCCTGCATCCTCTGTTTCCCATGTACTACATCAGTCCGTCCAGCCTACACCAGAAGTGCAAAGAGAAACTGCTGCTTTTATGGCTGCATGGAATGAGGCTGCTGCACGAGCAACTCAGATCCAAAGAACTCTTGTTAGATCTGCACCCTCTGGCACTTACAGCATTCAAATTCCAAAGCAAGTAGAAGCAACTGAAGAAGTAAAGCGGGCAACTGCTCAGTTTATGGCAGCTTGGAACAAAGCTGCTCGACGTGCAACTGTTGTTGAACAAGCAGTGTACTCTTTGCCACAGCCTGTGCAACCAACTGAAGATGTAAAAAGAGCTACTGCTGAATTTATGGCTGAATGGGAAAGAGCTGCTCAACAGGCTTCAGCAATTAGACAGGCAGTATCTTACACTGCCACCCCTTATTCTGGAGTCCCACGACAGGTAGAGGCTACTGATGAAGTCAAGAGAGCTACTGAAGAGTTCTTGGCAGCTTGGAATAAGGCCGCAGCACGTGTGCCTACCATTCAGACCACTCTCTACCACATTACTGGAACCACCCCATCTTCAGGAGTACCAACAATTGTTGGTGGTGTTCCCCAGTTTACTCCCGAAGTTGCCCATGCAACAGCCGAATTCACGAAGGTTTGGAATGCCGCTGCTGCAGCTGCCGCAGCAGCCCCTGATGTTAACATAATTATGGGATCCAGATCACATTCTGGATATCACCATGCGCCTGCAGCTGTATCGTATGCTGCAGCTTCTTTCCCTGCTTCATCATATGCACTGCCTCAGCCTGTCCAGCCTACTCCGGAAGTACAGAGTGCTACAGCTGCATTCATGGCTGCTTGGAATGCAGCTGCTCAGCGAGCAACAAAGCTACAGGCAACCTTGGTGAAATCTGGTGATACTGTGGAACTTCCTCGTCAAGTAAAAGAAACCGATGCAGTAAAGCAGGCTACTGCAGAGTTTATGGCTGCATACAATGCAGCTGCTCGACGTGCAACTGTTGTAGAACAAGCGGTGTCCACTTTACCCCGGCAAATTAGTCAAACTGCTGATGTCGAGAAAGCTACCGCTGAATTCATGGCTGCCTGGCATGCAGCCGCCCAAAGAGTATCAACTCTTAGAGACTCGGTATCAACTGCATATTCTGCTCCTCAGCAGGTGAAGCCTACTCCGGAAGTTCAAAGAGCTACAGCTGAGTTCATGGCTGCATGGAATGAGGCGGCAGCACGAATTCCCAAGATCGAGACGACCCTGTACACTCTTTCTGGATCAGCGGCTCTTGATTCAGCACGGTCTCCACAACCTGTGTCAGATACACCTGAAGTTAAAGCAGCTAAAGAGGCTTTCTTGGCTAAATTCCGTGCTGCTGAGGCAGCGGCTACTCGAGCATCCAGAGTCCGTGGTGTTCTTCCAGTTCCCACTGTGTGGAGTGCTACTCCTATTCAACACATAGCATACAGCGGAGGCGCCCTACACCAAACCTATTCCATCAGTGACCGTATCTTCGCTCCCTTCTCTGGTCAACCCATCTACTTGAAGGACTGTCCACATTAATTAAACATTCGTGTTCCTGCCGAACCGTCAATTTCCATACTAGTATCTATTACAATGTATTTTTTTACCAAGTGTGTTTGTACATAAAGAACGCAAGATTGGAAATAATAAAGTTGTGTCATTGATGCCTTTATACATTTGCTTTACTGGGAGACAAATAGCGCAAAGCCGACAAGTGGCGACAAACACAACTGCAGAGAGGAGCCTGATTGAGACGTTTCACATGTGAACAGGTTTTCAGTTAAGGAGAAACGTCTCGGTAAAGTTCCTTTTTGTAATTGTCATTCAACTTTTGCTATACTTCTTTAGCTATGACTTTCAATGCACTTTATGTATTTGCTTGGACTAGTTTCAGAATAATATTAAACAAACTTTTTAAACGTATGTAATATAAGAGAAGCTTCACACTACTGGAAATAAAATTGTGGAAACTTTCTAAATATTAAAATTTATAATAACACGGATCATAATTACTCACCTTCAACAGATCTCATGAATAACCAAGCTAATACTACATATTATTATTATTATATTCACTTGTAAATTTGGCAGGGTCATCCACGGACCTTTAGTCTAATCTCGGGTGGCCCAACTGTGGGCCCGTGGGCCACAAGTGGCCCGCGGGTTGATTTTTAGTGGCCCATAAGCACTCATATTAATATATTATTATTATTATAATCAAAAAGAAGCGCTAAGCCACAAGGGCTATACAGCATATTAATATATTGATTTGCTGAGTTTTTATCTATTAAAAAAAATTAAAGTATCTGCAGAAAGATTCTTTTCATTTCTTCAAAACGAACAGCTGAGCAATACACAGGTGTACAAAACTCAGCTGCAAGATAAAGACTCTTTGCAGCCTAACATTCCCAACAGACATGACAGCTCGCTTGAATGTGTCGAATCTGAGCTTACATTATTATTATTATTACAATCAAGGGGGAAGCGCTAAACCCGGAGGATTATACAGCGCCTGGGGGGGGGGATGTGGAAGGCATTCAGGCTTAATTTAGGGAACTGGAGCACAGATCCAATTCCCTAAATCAAGAGCCCCTCACCAACATCAAGGAACCTTCCTTGAGGGGATCTGAGCTTACAAAACAACAAAATAATTCTCAACTGGTTGGGCACATTGAAGCTTTCCACAATTGTATTATTATTATAATGGGGGAGCGCTAAACCCGTAGGATTGTACAGCGCACGGGGGGGATGGAAGGTATTCAGGCTCAATTCAGGGAACCGGAGCACAGATCTAATTTCCTAGATCAAGAGCCCCTCACCAGCGTCAAGGAACCTCCCTTGAGAGGATTATTATTATTATTATAATCAAGGGGGAAGCGCTAAACCCGGAGGATTATACAGCGCCTGGGGGGGGGGGATGTGGAAGGCATTCAGGCTTAATTCGGGGAACTGGAGCACAGATCCAATTCCCTAAATCAAGAGCCCCTCACCAACATCATCCCTTGAGAGGAGCTTTCCACAAGAAGCAGCAGCTATTCAGTGTGTGTTTAGAAAGGAATGATCTTGCACACTTCGTGTCTTGTCGTGAACTCAAGGCAGGTGATATCGTCAGACTTTTCATGTTTTGTTAAAGATTTTTTTTTTCTAGCGAGTTTGAGAAAGGATTTAGAGAATTTGAAACTCAGTCTCCTTTTATTTAACAACCCTATGGAAGTTAATGTGGAGACGATTATCAGAACTTCAACTTTAACTGTGTGAACTGCAGTCTGACCCATTGTTGCCTCCTGTTTGACTACCCGCCTCAACAAGCAGTCTATATAGCAATGAATCCACGAAATAAGTGATTTTGAATCATTTGTTGAGACGGGTATTCAAACAGGAGGCTGAAATTAATCCTTAAGCATACCACTGCCACGAACGTCCTCGCAACATGAGCCTAGCTTGCTAGAAGAGAGGGAGACTACTTCCCGGTAAAAGTAGGTCTTAGACAGGGATGTGTAATGTCACCATGGTTGTTTAATAAATTCATAGATGGGGTTGTAAAAGAAGTAAATGCTAGGGTGTTTGGGAGAGGGGTGGGATTAAATTATGGGGAATCAAATTCAAAATGGGAATTGACACAGTTACTTTTTGCTGATGATACTGTGCTTATGGGAGATTCTAAAGAAAAATTGCAAAGGTTAGTGGATGAGTTTGGGAATGTGTGTAAAGGTAGAAAGTTGAAAGTGAACATAGAAAAGAGTAAGGTGATGAGGGTATCAAATGATTTAGATAAAGAAAAATTGGATATCAAATTGGGGAGGAGGAATATGGAAGAAGTAAATGTTTTCAGATACTTGGGAGTTGACGTGTCGGCGGATTGATTTACGAAGGATGAGGTTAATCATAGAATTGATGAGGGAAAAAAGGTGAGTGGTGCGTTGAGGTATATGTGGAGTCAAAAAACGTTATCTATGGAGGCAAAGAAGGGAATGTATGAAAGTATAGTAGTACCAACACTCTTATATGGATGTGAAGCTTGGGTGGTAAATGCAACAGCGAGGAGACGGTTGGAGGCAGTGGAGATGTCCTGTCTAAGGGCAATGTGTGGTGTAAATATTATGCAGAAAATTCGGAGTGTGGAAATTAGGAAAAGGTGTGGAGTTAATAAAAGCATTAGTCAGAGGGCAGAAGAGGGGTTGTTGAGGTGGTTTGGTCATTTAGAGAGAATGGATCAAAGTAGAATGACATGGAAAGCATATAAATCTATAAGGGAAGGAAGGAGGGGTAGGGGTCGTCCTCGAAAGGGTTGGAGAGAGGGGGTAAAGGAGGTTTTGTGGGCGAGGGGCTTGGACTTCCAGCAAGTGTGCGTGAGCGTGTTAGATAGGAGTGAATGGAGACGAATGGTACTTGGGACCTGACGATCTGTTGGAGTGTGAGCAGGGTAATATTTAGTGAAGGGATTCAGGGAAACCGGTTATTTTCATATAGTCGGAGTTGAGTCCTGGAAATGGGAAGTACAATGCCTGCACTTTAAAGGAGGGGTTTGGGATATTGGCAGTTTGGAGGGATATGTTGTGTATCTTTATATGTGTATGCTTCTAAACTGTTGTGTTCTGGGCACCTCTGCAAAAACAGTGATAATTTGTGAGTGTGGTGAAAGTGTTGAATGATGATGAAAGTATTTTCTTTTTGGGGATTTTCTTTCTTTTTTGGGTCACCCTGCCTCGGTGGGAGACGGCCGACTTGTTGGAAAAAAAAAAAAAAAAAAAAAAATATATATATATATATATATATATATATATATATATATATATATAATATATATATATATATATATATATATATATATATATATATATATATATATATATATATATATATATATGTCGTGCCGAATATGTAAAACTGGTCAATTAGCAAGAACTCATTTAAAATTAAGTTCTTTCCAAAATTTTCTCTTATACGTTTAAAGATATATTTTTTCATTAATGTTAATGTAAAAATTTTTAATTTTGCTCGGAGATAAAACACCTCAATTACTGGGAGCGCTTGAGGTTCCTAAACCTGTATTCCCTGGAACGCAGGCGGGAGAGATACATGATTATATACACCTGGAAAATCCTAGAGGGACTAGTACCGAACTTGCACACGAAAATCACTCACTACGAAAGCAAAAGACTTGGCAGACGATGCAACATCCCCCCCAATGAAATGCAGGGGTGTCACTAGCACGTTAAGAGACCATACAATAACTGTCAGGGGCCGAGACTGTTCAATTGCCTCCCAGCATACATAAGGGGGATTACCAACAGATCCCTGGCAGTCTTCAAGCTGGCACTGGACAAGCACCTAAAGTCGGTTCCTGACCAGCCGGGTTGTGGCTCGTACGTTGGTTTGCGTGCAGCCAGCAGTAACAGCCTGGTTGATCAGGCTCTGATCCACCAGGAGGCCTGGTCACAGCCCGGGCCGCGGGGGCGTTGACCCCCGGGACTCTCTCCAGGTAAACGAATCTTAGAAAACTTACCTAACCTTATTATAACACGAACAATTTATTTTAGCCTAACCCAACTAAATATATTTTAGATTTGGTTACAATAATTTAATACTAAACAAACACAGTGAAATATATTTTTTCCGTTAGGTTCAGAATGATTTTGGCGAAATTATTGCATACACAAATCTTCGCTTGTCCTATATGGCAAGATGAGCATTGCTATTTAAGCCAAGATCGCAAGTTCTGCCTATTCGGCACGACATATATATATATATATATATATATATATATATATATATATATATATATATATATATTATATATATATATATATATATATATATATATATATATATATATATATATATATTATATATATATATATATATTATATATATATATATATATATATAATATATATATATATATATATATATATATATATATATATATATATATATATATATATATATATATATATATATAACACACCGACCATCCGACTTACCACCGAGTTCGGTTCCGAGAAACCGGTCGTAAGTCGAACTTTACTACTGAATATCAACAAAACATTTATTTTATTGTTTTATTTTGGTATTTCATGTTTTACTTTACTTTTTATGCTGTTAGTACTGTATTTTATACTGTAAGGTTTAGGATAAACACTGTGTACAACACAAATAGTTGTTTATTTCCCAGAAATTTGGCATAAAAAAGAAGGTCGTAAGTCGAGTGGTATATATATATATTATATATATATATATATATATATATATATATATATATATATATATATATATATATATATATATATATATATATATATATATATATATATATATATGTCGTGCCGAATATGTTAAACTTGTCAATTAGCAAGAACTCTTTTAAAATTAAGTCCTTTCTGAAATTTTCTTTTATACGTTTAAAGATATATATTTTTCATTAATGTTAATGTAAAAAAAAATAATTTTGTACGAAAAGAATCTTAGAAAACTTACCTAACCTTATTATAACAAGAGCAATTTATTTTAGCCTAACCCAACTAAATATATTTTAGATTTGTTTACAGATATTTAATACTAAACAAACACAATGAAATATATTTTTTTCGTTAGGTTCAGAATGATTTTGGCGAAATTATTGCATACACAAATTTTCACTTGTCCTATATGGCAAGATGAACCTTGCTATTTAAGTCAAGATCGCAAGTTCTGCCTATTCGGCACGACATATATATATATATATATATATATATATATATATATATATATATTATATATATATATATATATATAATATATATATATATATGCGCTTTGAAGAAGAAGGATGGGGAAATCAGACCCATTGCTGTTGGTAACACTCTTCGCCGTTTCGTTGCCAAAGCAGCAGTAAGAAACATTCTCCTAGAAGCCGCCAGCTTACTCCAGCTACACCAGCTGGGCTTTGAAGTCTCTAAGGCAGTGAAGCTGCAGCTCATGCAGCAAGGGTCTACATCAGGGACTTACCAGAAGACAAGGCCATAGTCAAAATTGACTTTAGAAATGCTTTTAATATGGTGAAAAGAGATGTGGTTTTGCCAGCCGTTCGGGATCGGTTCCCCAGATTTTTTTTTCCTACATTTCAGCTGGTTACAGCAAACCCTCAATTCTTTTCTTTGGCGAACATGAAATTCCCTAATCAGAGGGTGTTCAGCAGGGTGACCCACTTGCTCCACTTGTCTTCTGCTTGGCAGTAAGAGAACTAAATTCCAGCCTGCGCAGCGAGCTCAGCATCTGGTACCTGGATGATGGAACTCTGGCAGGTACTGAAGAGTCCCTGCTAGAGGACCTACAACTGGCGAAAACACAGGGAGAAGCCTTGGGACTCATCCTCAATCCCTCCAAGTGTGAAATCATCACAAGGAACCAGGAAATAATCAGAGCTCTGCGAACAATCCTTCCTGAAGTTTCTACTACCACTGCATCATTCATCAGCACTGAAGTGAATTAGTTGCATAGTCGCGAATACTAGATCCTTCGTCAAAAAGCTCTTGATAGCATTTTTTTCGAATCACAAGGGAATCCAACCAAGAATTTTTCAGAGCCTTTTAATTCATTTTGAATAACAATGTTATTCATACAGCTGACATGCAAGGAATGTCGCAACACATGCAATAATGTATTTGCATTAGAGCCAGGGGGTGATGAAAGTGAAGCTTAAGGCCTCTTGGACTACTGATGGTTCCTTATCAGAAGCTTGCAATAGGAGGGAGTGGTAAACGAGGTGAAAAATTCAGGAATCCGCCAGCAGTATGTTGTCATTGGGACAACGTAGCCGGAAGCAAGAGGGAAGACAGTTCATCTCTTAACATTTTAACGCAAAGTACAGTGTTAATCTCAATAATCATATAAGTGATACTAGAAATACCAAGCTCCTTCCTCACATTAAGAACCTTGGCAGGTTGAGGGACTGATCACCTCAAACTTCTACCCTCCTTACCCACTTCTACTTTGTATTGGACTGATGAAGCCACTGTGTGGCGAAACGTTTCTTCAATAAAGATTCCCATGTGTTGCATAAGTGTCTCAATTCTTCAACTTGTCGGTTTTCAAAACCATTCATCACATCTGTCAGACACTGCAACATCATGGGATCTTGGTACAAAGACTTCAACCCTTGCCCAACCTTTGGACGACGACCTACTTACACTAGTGGCAGGTCCCACTGTGATCCCGCCTCCTCCTGCTTCAAGTCATCTCACCGCAGTATATAAGCCACCTTTCTGGCCCTATGCTGCACTTCCTACAAGAGTGATGGACTGAACACATCGCATCCAGGTTGAGGGACTGATTACCTCAAACTTCTACTCTCCTTACCCACTTCTACTTTGTATTGGACTGATGAAGCCACTGTGTGGCGAAACGTTTCTTCAATAAAGATTCCCATGTGTTGCATAAGTGTCTCAATTCTTCAAGGAGGGGATGACAAAGGCGGCGGCAGGAGTTGGGAAGGTCAGGAGGCAGCCAGCAGGATGAAGTGTATAGTTGATGGTCGGTGGGAGGCTTCTTAAACTAGTGTCCCAGAACGTAGAGACAATAACTTCGCTTTTGGTAGATGGACGAGGTCAAACTTGCCTTTGGGGTTTACCCCAAGAGCAATAAGGATACTGAGCACGTCGGCAAGGCTGTAGGGATGTGGTCCAGTACTGGTAAACTTAGCATGTCCATTCTGGAGGAGTTGGATCAACGTCCGGAGAATTAACATTGCAGGATACTGACGAGTGGTGTAGAATATGATATCAGGTATTTCGAGGTCGTTATCATTAGTCTGAGGCAGGCGAAGTCGTTGGTAGGGCAGTTTTAGTGGCGATGGAAGACCAGGACGCTGCTCGTGTCTTGACAGATGTGGTTGCTGGCGTTGGAGACTGTTTCTCATTGGAGGGAGGTGGAGGCACTTGGGGCAGCGAGGGCTCTGACTGGTTCCTGTGAGTGGTGGTGGCTGGAGGAGGAGGCGGTATAGGTCTGGCAAGATCTCAACCTCTAGTCAGATCAGCGGTTGCCGTCTCTCTCCCTTGTTCACTGATAGTCGAGGTCCCTGTCACCCTTTCCAATACCTAACCACTCTAACGCCTAAAGATTGTTCCACTCCCAGCTAAAATTAACCAATCAAAATGTAGCCTGGTACATACACCTAAGTATAAGGCCAATGCGATCTTCCTGAAGGATGGCCGTTTTAAAAAAAAAAATTGTCAGCTCTATGGTCAGCATTTCATAATGATAAAGAAAACCACCCACGTTTAACTCAGCATTGTCATAAAATCTAACAAGAAACGTGATGCAGCTAACAGGAAATTGGGTTACATACTTTACAAATTTCAAACTTACATTAGGTCTCAACTGGATGATGGCTAGAGCAACACATAGAAGTCAGCATCTGTCATAATAATCAGTCTGTCCTCATACAGTAATCGCATCCCTCACAGTTTTAAGACACCTCTCATATAAAGACAGCACCTTTCGCAGCAGTCATCGATTACAAGTCATTCAGCCTCTCGCACAGCACTTCCTCCAGTAGTAGTCAGCAACCCTTGTGGTTGTCAGCCAACGGCTCTCACAACATCTAATCAGCGCCTCTCTGTGAAACTGAACTTGAGTGGTGAAGCAGAGCTAAACATCAGGCGACACATAATTTCGAGGTCTTCATACTTGTAATCAACAGTGAAGCGCTGCATCACCTGTACACAAATAAATTATTACCCGGTGTTATTATTATTATTATTATATTAAAATTGAATTGTACAGATTACTTTTTTATATTTAAACTAATACAAATTAAATCATAATTGCTAGAGATTAGCCACTGCATCTAGAAAGCATAAGAACATAAAAACAGAGGAGCACCGCAGTAAGCCTACTTATCATGTTAAGTAAGTTTACTCAAGTATACACAAATACAGTTACATAGATTATCATACATAGCAGCATATGTGTAGAGAACCTGGGATAACCTAAAAAAGTCAGACAAGTGACTTATTACCATCAGGGTCCTTTTAATACTTTATTATTATACTATAAAGGAGATAATATTTTATTATTATTAGGCTATAAAGGAGATAATATTTTATTATTATTATACTAGGAATGTTTGTTAGCTAAAAAAATAAAAACTCATTCTCCTGCCTTTCTGTCGCTACATTCATTAGGCACCTCTTGGCATTCTTCTTGAACTGGTTCATGCTATGACTGGCTTTGACATGTAAAGGCAGCCTGTTCCATTCATTTATTGCTGTACAATAAAAGGTATTTGAAGCCTGGCCACTGACTGTGGGCACTACGAAGTTGTGCTCTCTCCCCCTGGTACTATGATTGCTTTGGCTCCCAGCCTAGACAAAATTGGCAGCAAGATATTCCGGACACTGTTTGTGAGCTATTTTATAAACTTGATTTAACTTTGTTTTAATCTGTTTTCAACATTCAGTATATCTAACTGTTGTAAATTCATCCTGGTCTACATGCTCTCTTGGACCCAGGTCCAGGATGAATCTTACTATTTTGTTCTGGGTGATTTGTAGTCTGTCTCAGTTTTTTTTTTTTTTTTTTTTGTCAAGGCAGAATACCATGAAGAGCAAGCGTAGTCCATATGACATTGTATTAGAGCTAGACATGGGTCCTGCGAGCCTCAGGAGGTAGACACTGTGCTTGTCTGTAAAGGAACTTCGGTCTGGCATTCACTTTCTTTACTACACTGTTCCTTATAAATTCTCCTGACATGTATGGGTCAAAGGGGATCCCCAGATATTTTACTGAGGAAACTGAAGTGATGGGCTCCCATTACACCGGACATAAAAATTATTTACCCTCCTCAGTTTATGTTTCGTGTCAAAGAGTATGGCTTCAGTTTTCCCAAGGTGTAACGATAGTTTGTTGTCTACTAACCATTTGCTGCAGGACTCCAGTTCCAGTGTTATTACATTAGCTATATCTTGTGGGTCTTTACCTGACACTAACAGAGCACTGTCATCTGCATACAGGAGTTTGCACTTGACACTAAGAGGTATGCCGTTTACATAACAAAAAGAATTAAAGGGACCCAGAATACTATCTCGGGGCACTCCACATACTATCGGCAGGGGTTCTGATTCTGTTTTGTTGATTTTGACAATTTGTATCCTGTTGCTAAGGTAGAACTTAAACCGGTCTACGGAACCTATGCCGATAGCTTGAAGTTTCTTACACAATATATTGTGGTTGACAGTATCGAAGGCCTTTTGTAAGTCTAAAGTTACCATACCTATGAGGTTCCCCACTGACATTTCAGTTCTCATGTAACCAATCAGATTAATTAGGGAGGTGTCGGCTGAGTAAGATCTCCTAAAGCCTGATTGGTAACTATGAAGAATGTTGTTGTCACTAAGGTACTTAACTACTTGACAGTACACCGCCCTCTCTAGAATTTTGGATATTACACTGAGTATACTAACAGGCCTATAGTTGCTGACATCAGACCTACTATCTTTCTTGAAGATAGTAGTGACTCTGGCCTCCTTGAACCCCTCCGGGGCGAAATTAGTGGTGATGGACAAATTTATTATGTGAGTAATGGGGACTGGCAATTCAGAGGCACCATGTTTTAAGAACTTAGCAGAATGTTATTTGGGCCGTTGCTCTTAGTTGGGTTTAACCTGCTTAGTTCTTTTTGCACGAAGTCATGAGATACACTTACTAGTTGACAACTGTTTGGGGTTACCCTTTATTGGTATAGTATGTTACAAACTTATCAGAGTCTGTGTTAAAGGTCTTTGATGCAGCTGGTAGTTTACTTACTAGTGTTGATGCGACAGATGTGCAGTAGGAATTAACACTATTTGCTACTTTAGTTTTGTCGCATACCTCGTTATCGACATTTAGTACTATTTCTGATCTATCTACGGGTTTATGGCTATAACCCAACTGTTTTAGTTGTTGCCAGAACTTTCTGGGGTTATTCTTGTACTGTTCGATTTTTGAGCAATAGTGCCTTGCCTTTGCTCTTTTTATAAGCCTCTGCACTCTGTTCATCACCCTCTGGAATTCATTTAGCGCTGCAATATCCTGTCTGTTTGCCTTAAATCCTTTTAGCAACTGGTCTCTGAATTTCATATTATCTAATATCTCAGTAGTCATCCAGGGTTCGGTTCTCCACTTAATCCTAACCTCTTTAACTGGTGGGTGCAATATTATCCAGGATGGCAGTGAACACTGTTTCGAATTTTTCCCACTCATCTCATTCATATATACGTCTAACGATTTTTTTACCCTTTGTAAATCTTAATTTATCCAATGTGAAACCACTGTTTCAAGTATCATCAAATCAAAAGTGTAGTAATGATAAATTAATGAATAAGACACATGTCCAACACCTGGGAATCTTTACTGAGAGACGTTTCGCCGGCACAGAGACTTTATCGATCTAATACAGATAAATGGGGATGGAGACCTCTATACAGGAGCCAGTGAACGATGTGTACAGATGCAGCAGTTGAAGACATGGTCACATGTGAGTGAGGTCCTCTACAAGTAGATCAGGCAAATAAAGTGGACTAGATGTTTAGAAACAGAATTGAAAATGTATAGAGGAACAGCAGCTAAAGACGTGGTTATTTGTGGATTGGTTGGTTAGTTGATTGGGTTTAAAGTTTATCGACTGCACAAGGGACATTAAAGCTGCACGTTAACCTTCTCAACACCTAACAAGAATACTTTAAGCCGGAAAATAGGGATTAAAGCAAACTCTAAGCATATACACTCTGAGAGAAATACACATCTCAGGGTGTATATCCCAAGCGTGGCGGGGCCACTAATGATTATCGGTCAGGCCCATTTTTTCGAGTTCTCTCCTGTCTGGATATCCTCAGTACACTATTCATATCTCCTCTGTTTATATCGTATATACCCGAGTATAGGTCGAGGCATTAAGACCAGATTTATAAGCAAAATGTTTGGAGTAAACGTATCCAAGAATAATACTTCTGTGACATGGAAATCTTCACATATTGAGGCTCTAGCGCACACTAGATTCCTACTTCTTTAGTGCAACAAAGACAAAACAGTCCTCGGTAACAATTTTCTATCTTATAAATGCAAATATGAGAACATAATGCAAGAATTTCAGGTAAATCTAAAACGTAATGGAAAGGCTGGGAATCTGACATTTGCTGTAAGCGGTTTCTGACCAGTAAGACTCCACTGTTCCTGGTCGTGAACAAGCAATAGTGGAGACGATAATCCGAAAAAAATACAGGTAAACAGGAAAATCTATTTAGGATTTACCTTATGTCTCCCGTAAATGATAGTCGTAAACATGGACACTCACAAGTACATAAAGGACTCAGTCGTGTGTCTTGACATTGTTGATGCTGACAGCCAATTTTATCTGTGTAGGATTTATATCAGAGAAAACTTTATATGTGATGCGTATATCTGTTTGAACTTAGTAGGTCATTAAAGTTATTTTTTCATTTTAATTTGTGAGGTATTCTGTAAAATCTGTCACATATACTTGCAACCTACACTTAGTCCATGAGTCAGGTGAGACGGAACTAATCGAGAGACCAAGCAAGGCGTAGTCTATATTTATGGTGCACTTTTGGGGCCTGCAAAAATACAGGGCAGTAAAATCACTGACAGGGAATGTGCTAAGGACGACAGATACCCCTGATCAGTTCGTAAGTTCATGGACTGGTTTCAATATTATAATACGTAGTAATGTGATAGTCAAGAGGGATGCTGTTGATAAGTAAAAAACAGTTGCTGTTGCAATTGTGTCTTATCAACTTTACAGTATTACATGTCATAATGGTATGCACAAGGATGTTGTTGACCTACAATAAATGCTTGGGCAATTCAGATGTCAACTGTACATAAAGTACTCAACTAGTCTCCTTTCGTACGCTATCAGAAGTAACTACAAAGCAGGTATATGTCACTGCTCCCTACAAGCGCAGCCAGACATACCCAGTCCACTAATTTGCAATGGCTGGGTATCAGATCAGGGCCTGCTGAAAATCACCTGGATGTCTGGCCTTCCCGCACTCCGAGGCCGTATTAAATTTTTTTGTTAATGTACGAAGAGCTGTGTGATGACTCACGAAATCATAATGACACGATTGCAAACAAACCATACCACGGGTGGGGATAGAACCCGCGATCAGAGTCTCAAAACTCCAGACCGTCGCGTTAGCCACTGGACCAGCTAGCCACAATAAGATTCGTCCAATTAGTTATATTTCTACACCTATGGTGCAGAAATATACCTAGTTGGACGAATCTTATTGTGGCTAGCTGGTCCAGTGGCTAACGCGACGGTCTGGAGTTTTGAGACTCTGATCGCGGGTTCTATCCCCACCCGTGGTATGGTTTTTTAAACTGTGTGATACCTGTCACTGCACTGGAAACGGGCAACAATGTGCTGATGTTTGCTTCTTACGAACGTATATCAGAAACATTCGGTACCTTCAATTGGTATTGATCGGTCAAAATTAGGGAACTGCCGGACTGTCACTTTACTAAACTCTTCACTGTCTTCCAAAGATTTGAGATGCGCTTTTCTGCTATACTGTGATAAAAAATCTTGTTTCTTTTAAATAGCCTGAAACATATGAAAATTAAATCAGCGTTCAACTCTTCACAGTATCAACTTACTCTAGTCAGGAAGATGTACATCTCCTGCTCTGCGATGCGTCGACCGATGCACATCCTGGTGCCAATGCCAAAGGGAACTGCGGAGAAAGGATGAATGGGGCCCAGAGGTCTGTCTCTCATCCAACGCTCAGGGAGGAACTCCTCCGCTCGAGGGAAGAAAGCTTCATCCCTGCCCATCAGAGTGCCCATTACCATCACTTGCCACTATGTAAAAACAAACAAATATACGTATTAAAGTACGAAGATATTTCACAGATTTACAAACATATGCTCTGGCTATTACCTACCCATTGTAAAATAAAGTGGCACAGTGAAATAAAATAAAATGTAAATATTAGTAATAATACCATGGGTACAACAATTTAAAATAGCCCTAAAAACATTGAAAATGAAACTTTACGACTTGCTGAACCATTATCACGGCATTATTAGCCATTATTTCGCTTGTAAGTACATTTTGCTACAATTTTTTTTTTGGTGAAAGAACCTCTTAGTTAACTATATATATACATATATATATATATATATATAAAATATTATATATTATATATATATATATATATATATATATATACTATATATATATATAAATATATATATATATATATATATATATATATATATATATATATATATTTTTTTTTTCAACAAGTCGGCCGTCTCCCACCGGGGCAGGGTGACCCAAAAAAGAAAGAAAATCCCCAAAAAGAAAATACTTTCATCATCATTCAACACTTTCACCACACTCGCACATTATCACTGTTTTTGCAGAGGTGCTCAGAATGCAACAGTCTAGAAGCATACACATATAAAGATACACAACATATCCCTCCAAACTGCCAATATCCCAAACCCCTAGTTTAAAGTGCAGGCATTGTACTTCCCATTTCCAGGACTCAAGTCCGACTATATGAAAATAACCGGTTTCCCTGAATCCCTTCACTAAATATTACCCTGCTCACACTCCAACAGATCGTCAGGTCCCAAGTACCATTCGTCTCCATTCACTCCTATCTAACACGCTCACGCACGCTTGCTGGAAGTCCAAGCCCCTTGCCCACAAAACCTCCTTTACCCCCTCTCTCCAACCCTTTCGAGGACGACCCCTACCCCGCCTTCCTTCCCCTATAGATTTATATGCTTTCCATGTCATTCTACTTTGATCCATTCTCTCTAAATGACCAAACCACCTCAACAACCCCTCTTCTGCCCTCTGACTAATGCTTTTATTAACTCCACACCTTCTCCTAATTTCCACACTCCGAATTTTCTGCATAATATTTACACCACACATTGCCCTTAAACAGGACATCTCCACTGCCTCCAACCGTCTCCTCGCTGCTGCATTTACCACCCAAGCTTCACACCCATATAAGAGTGTTGGTACTACTATACTTTCATACATTCCCTTCTTTGCCTCCACAGATAACGTTTTTTGACTCCACATATACTTCAATGCACCACTCACCTTTTTTCCCTCATCAATTCTATGATTAACCTCATCCTTCATAAATCCATCCGCCGACACGTCAACTCCCAAGTATCTGAAAACATTCACTTCTTCCATACTCCTCCTCCCCAATTTGATATCCAATTTTTCTTTATCTAAATCATTTGACACCCTCATCACCTTACTCTTTTCTATGTTCACTTTCAACTTTCTACCTTTACACACATTCCCAAACTCATCCACTAACCTTTGCAATTTTTCTTTAGAATCTCCCATAAGCACAGTATCATCAGCAAAAAGTAACTGTGTCAATTCCCATTTTGAATTTGATTCCCCAAAATTTAATCCCACCCCTCTCCCGAACACCCTAGCATTTACTTCCTTTACAACCCCATCTATAAATATATTAAACAACCATGGTGACATTACACATCCCTGTCTAAGACCTACTTTTACCGGGAAGTAGTCTCCCTCTCTTCTACACACCCTAACCTGAGCCTCACTATCCTCATAAAAACTCTTTACAGCATTTAATAACTTACCACCTATTCCATATACTTGCAACATCTGCCACATTGCTCCTCTATCCACTCTATCATATGCCTTTTCTAAATCCATAAATGCAATAAAAACTTCCCTATCTTTATCTAAATACTGTTCACATATATGCTTCAATGTAAACACCTGATCTACACATCCCCTACCCACTCTGAAACCTCCTTGCTCATCCGCAATCCTACATTCTGTCTTACCTCTAATTCTTTCAATTATAACCCTACCGTACACTTTCCTGGTATACTCAGTAAGCTTATTCCTCTATAATTTTTACAGTCTCTTTTGTCCCCTTTCCCTTTATATAAAGGGACTATACATGCTCTCCGCCAATCCCTAGGTACCTTCCCCTCTTTCATACATTTATTAAACAAAAGTACCAACCACTCCAAAACTATATCCCCCCCTGCTTTTAACATTTCTGTCATGATCCCATCAGTTCCAGCTGCTTTACCCCCTTTCATTTTACGTAATGCCTCACGTACCTCCCCCACACTTACATTCTGCTCTTCTTCACTCCTAAAAGATGGTATACCTCCCTGACCAGTGCATGAAATTACTGCCTCTGTTTCTTCCTTAACATTTAAAAGTTCTCAAAATATTCTCGCCATCTACCCAATACCTCCATCTCCCCATCTACTAACTCCCCTACTCTGTTTTTAACTGACAAATCCATATTTTCCCTAGGCTTTCTTAACTTGTTTAACTCACTCAAAATTTTTTCTTATTTTCATTAAAATTTCTTGACAGTGCCTCTCCCACTCTATCATCTGCTCTCCTTTTGCACTCTCTCACCACTCTCTTTACCTTTCTTTTACTCTCCATATACTCTGCTCTTCTTATAACACTTCTGCTTTGTAAAAACCTCTCATAAGCTACCTTTTTCTCTTTTATCATACCCTTTACTTCATCATTCCACCAATCACTCCTCTTTCCTCCTGCCCCCACCCCCCTATAACCACAAACTTCTGCCCCACATTCTAATACTGCATTTTTAAAACTATTCCAACCCTCTTCAACCCCCCCACTACTCATCTTTGCACTAGCCCACCTTTCTGCCAATAGTCGCTTATATCTCACCCGAACTTCCTCCTCCCTTAGTTTATACACTTTCACTCCCTCTTACTTGTTGTTGCCACCTTCCTCTTTTCCCATCTACCTCTTACTCTAACTATAGCTACAACTAAATAATGATCCGATATATCAGTTGCCCCTCTATAAACATGTACATCCTGGAGCCTACCCATCAACCTTTTATCCACCAATACATAATCTAATAAAAATACTTTCATTACGTGCTACATCATACCTTGTATATTTATTTATCCTCTTTTTCATAAAATATGTATTACTTATTACCAAATTTCTTTCTACACATAGCTCAATTAAAGGCTCCCCATTTACATTTACCCCTGGCACCCCAAATTTACCTACTACTCCCTCCATAACATTTTTACCCACTTTAGCATTGAAATCCCCAACCACCATTACTCTCACACTTGATTCAAAACTCCCCACGCATTCACTCAACATTTCCCAAAATCTCTCTCTCTCCTCTACACTTCTCTCTTCTCCAGGTGCATACACGCTTATTATAACCCACTTTTCACATCCAATCTTTATTTTACTCCACATAATCCTTGAATTAATACATTTATAGTCCCGCTTTTCCTGCCATAGCTTATCCTTCAACATTATTGCTACTCCTTCTTTAGCTCTAACTCTATTTGAAACCCCTGACCTAATCCCATTTATTCCTCTCCACTGAAACTCTCCCACCCCCTTCAGCTTTGTTTCACTTAAAGCCAGGACATCCAGCTTCTTCTCATTCATAACATCCACAATCATCTCTTTCTTATCATCTGCACAACATCCACGCACATTCAGACTTCCCACTTTGACAATTTTCTTCTTCTTATTTTTTTTAGTAATCTTTACAGGAAAAGGGGTTACTAGCCCATTGTTCCCGGCATTTCAGTTGACTTCTACAACACGCATGGCTTACGGAGGAAAGACTCTTATTCCACTTCCCCATGGATATAAAAGGAAAATTAATAAGACCAAGAACTATTAAGATAAAATCAAAGAAAACTCAGATGAGTGTGTATAAATAAATGTGTACATGTATGTGTAGTGTGACCTAAGTGTAAGTAGAAGTAGCAAGACATGCCTGTAATCTTGCATATTTATGAGACAGACAAAAGACATCAGCAATCCTACCATCATGTAAAACAATTACAGGCTTTCGTTTTACACTCACTTGGCAGGACGGTAGTACCTCCCTGGGTGGTTGCTGTCTACCAACCTACTACCTATATACCTACTACCTATATATATATATATATATATATATATATATATATATATATATTATATATAGTAGTAGTTGTAACACAACGCAGAGTATATACGTCTAATGATATGTAAAACTATATAGATTCTATTATATTTTTTTTTTTCAACAAGTCGGCCGTCTGTCACCCTGCCTCGGTGGGAGACGGCCGACTTGTTGAAAAAAAAAAAATATATATATATAAATCTATAGGGGAAGGAAGGCGGGGTAGGGGTCGTCCTCGAAAGGGTTGGAGAGAGGGGGTAAAGGAGGTTTTGTGGGCAAGGGGCTTGGACTTCCAGCAAGCATGCGTGAGCGTGTTAGATAGGAGTGAATGGAGACGAATGATACTTGGGACCTGACGATCTGTTGGAGTGTGAGCAGGGTAATATTTAGTGAAGGGATTCAGGGAAACCGGTTATTTTCATATAGTCGGACTTGAGTCCTGGAAATGGGAAGTACAATGCCTGCACTTTAAAGGAGGAGTTTGGGATATTGGCAGTTTGGAGGGATATGTTGTGTATCTTTATATGTGTATGCTTCTAAACTGTTGTGTTCTGAGCACCTCTGCAAAAGCAGTGATAATGTGTGAGTGTGGTGAAAGTGTTGAATGATGATGAAAGCATTTTCTTTTTGGGGATTTTCTTTCTTTTTTGGGTCACCCTGCCTCTGTGGGAGACGGCCGACTTGTTGAATATATATATAGAGGAAATATTACACACCCCTTTAGGAATTAGGTATCCGCTGATAACAAGCTCTTTATCCAAAGTTCTTCCTGTGCCCAAAAACGTAGGATACAACCTGAAAATATATAATTTATTAAGCCTTGAATGAACATAAATTCATAAAATTTTCTTCAATTAGAGGCTGTGAAGCATCAATATAAATGTGAAAATAAATAATATAAAAAATATTAAATAATTATACATTCAAGTAGATATTTTTTGTTATACTTGCTAAAAATTATTTTAAATGTATTATTTAATATTTAATTATTAAATTACCATACATGTATGAGCATAATTATACCTCATGGATTCTTTAACAACAGCCTTGAGGTAGTGGAGATTGGCCAGGTGATGGGGAGTGAGTGGACCTTTGTGGTCCCCGAGCACAGTATCCACCTCCTCTTGCAGTCTAGTCTGCACCTCCGAGTTTCTAGCCAACAAGTACAGTACGAAACCCAAACTGTTCGACGTCTGAGCGTGATTATTTATATATATATATATATATATATATATATATATATATATATATATATATATATATAATATATATATACATGTATATATAATATATTCAGAGAGAAATATATATAGATATAAGCAGAAACATCATTAAATGCTGTTTTATCATGAAGCCACATTGACTTACTGGTAGCCAGTTATATGAGTGAAGCTGAAGCCTGCTAAAGGCTTTGACACTATGATAGATCTTCTATTCTTTCTCACTGACCGAACTACTGGTCTTTTGTTTGTCTGATGAACGTGTAGAATAAGAAATGTGTCTTACAAAACTCTTCTTACATTCAGTATACACTTACCTTTAATTTCGTGTGTATACTGAATACTAGAACATACTGAATGTTAGCACATATTGAATATTAGCACATAAGGATGTACGTCGTAAACGGCGTACATCCTCATTAGCGCTACTGTGTTTTTCAATAACATTTAAATAAAAAACACATTTTGGGTAAGATACACAAAAAGCCAGAATTGGTAAATTCACTGGCGTCACTCACTGTATCAATACCACCGAAGATCATATCGAGCATGAGGGTGACCACGTCCTTGCGGGAGAGTCCTGGCTTGAGGAGCAGTCCCTCCATCAGTGTCAGTTCTCGATCATCACTAGGTTCCTGCGCCAGCAACGCCGCCTCAGTCTCTCGGATGTTCTTGTCCGCAATTCTGCACGTTATCAACACATTCAGTAATGAAAATTCAGGCAATATATTACCTACTAAACTCACTGTGTTTGCATATAATATTAAATCAATTAGCAAGCAAACGGTATACCCCACTCATCTGTCTCCAGAGTGAACTCCTCAAATTTTGCAATATTTTTCTTTTTTTTTGTTGACGAATCACTCAGTAAACGAAACATAACCCTAGAAGTAATGTCAAGATAGGCGAAATGCTCTCAGAACTGTCAGTAGCTTCATCCCTGACTATTGTTCAAATGAAATAAGAGTAACAATGATGTACATAGCTTGTATTAGATCCTTGATGGGTTATCATAGCCCAAGTGACAGTGCCTTCGGCTCGAATGGGAAGACACGGGTTCGATGCAAACAAGTGGAAACGTAGGGAATGTTTCCTTACACCTGTTGCCTCGGTTCACCTAGCAGTAAATAGGTACCTGGTTGTCAGCCTATTGCTCTGGATCGTTTCCTGGAGAAGAGGTACGAAGGACCCAATGGAAAGAAGCGTGAGTGGCTTAATTGGGTTATGATGCGTTGCTAAACTTATATTTGCTAAAGAAAAGAAATCGGCCCTTGAATCCAATGTGAAAAAGTTATAATTATTCTTGGAGTTTCTTGAATTACCAAGCTCCTTCATATGATAAAGGAGCTGATATTCCCAGTGTAAGTGATAAGGCAATTAAACTTCATATTGTACTTGGCATTAAAATCCAGAAGAACACACGAAACACTCACTACATTAGTAAGTAAAATCGCAAATTATATTCAGTGTTGAATACGAGTACACTGGCAGGCCTGCATCTACTCCTGCTGACATTACCGCAGAAAGAATAACTGAAGCTGCATTTTTTTCTGTGATCCTGCCTGCCTGCCTGCCGCCCAACTCATTACTCAACTGAGACTACTGTCGGCAAGCTCAGCAAGTGTCCTCTCTTCTACATCTGCGGCTGGGTTTAGCCCTGGCACTTTTCTACAACTATTTTCTACAGCTATTCCTCGACAGTCCTCACTTACCCACTCACTTCTTGTGGAGTCTTACCTGTGTCTTCAGTTCAGTTCAGCTCAAGACCTATATTCCGTTATGCATAAGAATTAATAATTAACCTTTTAAATAACAAACAGATTCGACATCCTAATGACAAGAAAAGGTTTCCTTGTGAGGAGCTTAGTACCTAGATCATTAATGATTCATGTCATCACTAGAAAAGCAAGAAGAAGAACTAACAAAATATACAAAGGAATAGATGCACATTTCTTGTGAGATTTATCTAATACTGACTTATTCTTTCCTGATAATATTGATAAATTAACCAAATACAGTGCTTAGAAAGCAGAAACTGGGTATTACCTAGCTCTGTTATACAATATGAATATTATTGATAGACTGAAGTTGAATGTTATCGAAATGCAGTCAGACGTTGATCTACAACCCACTAGTATAAAATGAACATTGATAAGTACATATTGCATCAACCTGCAATTTAAACAGACTGATGGATGCTGCACGCTTAGGCTTGCTCAACTGTTGTTTTTGCAGTTTGGCACATGAAACGATTATCAAATTTAATCTAAGAAATGCACTCAGTCGTACTGGCGTATTATGGAACACGTACTTGGATTGAAATTTTTAATATCCACCTTACATACTCATCCTGAGACACAGAAGCAACAGAGCAAAAAACAAGTTACATCTGAAGTGAAAAATCACTAACTCTAGGAATTCCTGGTGAGTCTTCTGGAGTTTTTTGAAAGCCGGGGTTGGGAAATACATCCAAATATGGGCACTGAATTCTGCGTCATTCAGAGAAGTAAAGAGTTGATTCACCAGCTTGATCAACCTTAGGGGCTCTGAATCCGGTGCGATATTTGGATCCAAACATCCCAGCCGGCGATTCAGAGTTACACTGCCGATAGCTGTATATAAAAAATGGAAAAATCAAATCGACCATAATATTTATAAGAACATAAGATATATATTTCATATATAGATTTTTCACGTAAACGTGAATGTAACTTGTCGAAATAATTAGTCATGTGAGAACGAACCTGTGTTCGCCAGGTACAGGAGCAGGTGTTTGGAGTAGCCTACTAGCGAACCGTGGTTCAATTCCCCATATTATCCCAGGTTTCAGATTTTAATATTAAACTGAAGCATATACGTAGTAAAAACAATATATACATATTTTTCAAACTTAGAAATAATTTATTATTACTAATCATTACTCAACACTTTGAAAATATGAAATATTTTGTGGTTGTTATTGCGATGATTTACGTACATTCAAGAGCCCACTTGTAAAGCTCATTCTGAAAGTCACTCGGCATCTCCCCGAACTGTGACTGCAGAGATGCGATTCTGAAGAGCAAAAGGCATGAGTGAAAACATCAAATTCAACTCTACTTTGAAAAGTGGGTATTAAATCGACTACTTTCCAAATTGTTTATCCTTTCCAATTATTATACTTCCCGAATCTTGCCATGACTTAATCCTATTCAGAGTCTCCCCAACGTCTGTAAACCCTCAATAACTTATAATAATAATTATAATAATAATAATAAATAATAATAAATATAGGGAAGTACCACCTCTATAACTGGACTGGGGACCCTCATCCTCAGAGAAGACAATAAACGTACCTCAGGGAAAACCCCCTATATTTTATATTCTATATGAAATTTTATTAATAGACAGAATACATTGACAGAAAACACACACAAGGAAACATTGGCACAATATATCAAAGATTATGAATCTCCTTCAGCTTCTCCGAAGCTGGACACGAGCCAAGTGTGCAGTATGCATTTCCCCTCTGGATAGCCACGCTGAGGCGCTGGAACGTGAAAGTGGCTGCCCTTGGTTCCCTGGTAGTGTCGATGAGTCTGGAACCCAATTCTTTAAGCAAACGTGTGGCATTTTTTTTCCCATGATCCCAAGGTCGCTGATCCAACTGGGACAAATTTATACTGTTGGCTTATATCCCTGTACTTGCTGATCTTGTACTCCTTCCTTTGATCAGCAGCTCCTCCCTGTGGCCTGACACTGTGATGGATGTAAGTGTCAGCCAGTGTCGACACAGATATAGACCCATGCTAAGAGCTTGGCATTCTTCCAAGGATAGACGGTGATTCCGTCGGGGTGGATTGCTGGATTGTGGGTATTGTTGGCTGCTAGTGATCGGGGCTCTCTATCGGCTGAGCATCCAGCTGTAGCAAGGGTTCTCTTTATGATGTCGTTGACTTCATTGTGTCTTGCATGCCAGCCCTTGGTTTTGGAACAGTTAAGACCATGTAGACCATATTGGTTGACTTGCGCATCGCCGCAAATACACGTTTATTCCGTGTGAAATGGGGCAGCAAGGCGCAGAACCAATGCAATACGGAGGGTCTTAGGGTCGAGGCGTGTTTCCATTCCCGAAATGGGAACTGTTTGGAGAAAGTCCCCGAAGTGATGTACACTCACAGCTTGGAGACGGGCAGCCTCCCTGTCTGATGTTACAGCCCTAAACATGTTGGCAAGCACCTTTTCAGTGATGGGGTCATCACAATTTGACTGCTTGTAGGCCAGTGCTGCACTAGGTTTTGGTGTTAGAGCAGCAAGTGTAACACACACACACACACAATATATATATATATATATATATATATATATATAAAAATATATATATAATAAAAATTATATTAAAATTTAAGGGTCGGAGACCCTTGGAGCATGGGACAAGTGTGCTCTGAAGTTCCTAATAGATCTGGGTGAAAAGCTCATCATAGAAACCAAGGACCACAGGGCGACCAGCTTCCTCTTTCAGAGACTCAGTGTTGCGATCCAGAGAGGAAATGCCTGCAGCATTCTGGGCACGCGGCGCACCGCCGGGGAGCTGGACGAAGTATTCGAGATGTAGCTCTGAGTTACCTATGTTGTTTTACTTTCTATCGTATTTTTGTGAATGTTTTGTCAATGCATTTTGTCTTTAAATAGAATATATATAAAATATAGGGGGTGGTAGGTGAAAACTCTCAAACAGCTTCAGGGAGAACCTTGAGTTTTCCCTGAAACAAGTTTATTCTTTTTCTCTGAGGATGAGGGTCCCATATATATATATATATATATATATATATATATATATATATATATATATATATATATATATATATATATATATATATATATATATATATATATTATAGCATTTACTTCTTTTACAACCCCATCTATAAATATATTAAACAACCATGGTGACATTACACATCCCTGTCTAAGACCTACTTTTACCGGGAAGTATTCTCCCTCTTCTACATACACTAACCTGAGCCTCACTATCCTCATAAAAGCTCTTTACAGCATTTAGTAACTTACCACCTATTCCATATACTTGCAACATCTGCCACATTGCTCCTCTATCCACTCTATCATATGCCTTTTCTAAATCCATAAATGCAATAAAAACTTCCCTACCTTTATCTAAATACTGTTCACATATATGCTTCAATGTAAACACTTGATCTACACATCCCCTACCCACTCTGAAGCCTCCCTGCTCATCCGCATTCTTTCAATTATAACCCTACCGTATACTTTTCCTGGTATACTCAGTAAACTTATTCCTCTATAATTTTTACAATCTCTTTTGTCCCCTTTCCCTTTATATAAAGGGACTATACATGCTCTCCGCCAATCCCTAGGTACCTTCCCCTCTTTCATACATTTATTAAACAAAAGTACCAACCACTCCAACACTATATCCCCCCCTGCTTTTAACATTTCTGTCATGATCCCATCAGTTCCAGCTGCTTTACCCCCTTTCATTCTACGTAATGCCTCACGTACCTCCCCCACACTTACATTCTGCTCTTCTTCACTCCTAAAAGATGGTATACCTCCCTGGCCAGTGCATGAAATTACCGCCTCCCTTTCTTCCTCAACATTTAAAAGTTCCTCAAAATATTCTCACCATCTACCTAATACCTCCCTCTCCCCATCTACTAACTCCCCTACTCTGTTTTTAACTGACAAATCCATACTTTCCCTAGGCTTTCTTAACTTGTTTAACTCACTCCAAATTTTTTTCTTATTTTCATTAAAATTTCTTGACAGTGCCTCTCCCACTCTTTCATATGCTCTCCTTTTTTTTGTGTGTAAAGGTAGAAAGTTGAAAGTGAACATAGAAAAGAGTATGGTGATGAGGGTATCAAATGATTTAGATAAAGAAAAATTGGATATTAAATTGGGGAGGAGGAGTATGGAAGAAGTGAATGTTTTCAGATACTTGGGAGTTGACGTGTCGGCTGATGGGTTTATGAAGGATGAGGTTAATCATAGAATTGATGAGGGAAAAAAGGTGAGTGGTGCGTTGAGTTATATGTGGAGTCAAAAAACGTTATCTATGGAAGCAAAGAAGGGAATGTATGAAAGTATAGTAGTACCAACACTCTTATATGGATGTGAAGCTTGGGTGGTAAATGCAGCAGCGAGGAGACGGTTGGAGGCAGTGGAGATGTCCTGTTTAAGGGCAATGTGTGGTGTAAATATTATGCAGAAAATTCGGAGTGTGGAAATTAGGAGAAGGTGTGGAGTTAATAAAAGCATTAGTCAGAGGGCAGAAGAGGGGTTGTTGAGGTGGTTTGGTCATTTAGAGAGAATGGATCAAAGTAGAATGACATGGAAAGCATATAAATCTATAGGGGAAGGAAGGAGGGGTAGGGGTCGTCCTCGAAAAGGTTGGAAAGAGGGGGTAAAGGAGGTTTTGTGGGCAAGGGGCTTGGACTTCCAGCAAGCATGCACGAGCGTGTTAGATAGGAGTGAATGGAGACGAATGATACTTGGGACCTGACGATCTGTTGGAGTGTGAGCAGGGTAATATTTAGTGAAGGGATTCAGGGAAACCGGTTATTTTCATATAGTCGGACTTGAGTCCTGGAAATGGGAAGTACAATGCCTGCACTTTAAAAGAGGGGTTTGGGATATTGGCAGTTTGGAGGGGTATGTTGTGTATCTTTATACGTATATGCTTCTAAACTGTTGTATTCTGAGCACCTCTGCAAAAGCAGTGATAATGTGGGGTGTGGTGAAAGTGTTGAATGATGATGAAAGTATTTTCTTTCGGGGATTTTCTTTCTTTTTTGGGTCACCCTGCCTCGGTGGGAGACGGCCGACTTGTTGAATATATATATATATATATATATATATATATATATATATATATATATATATATAATATATATTATATATATATATTCGGTAAAGGCTAAATCGGTTAGAGCCTATCTCTCTGGAATGGATTAAAGGCGTTAACTGAGGGTCCACTCTAGCTAGCTAGCTAGCTAGCTATATATAATATATATATATAATATATATATATATATATATATATATATATATTATATATATATATAATATATTTATATAGATAGATAGATAGATAGATAGCTAGAGTGGACCCTCAGTTAACGCCTTTAATCCATTAAAGAGAGATAGGCTCTAACTGATTTAGCCTTTACCGAATTAATTTTTCCCATAAGAAATAATGGAAATCCAATTAATCCGTTCCTGCTGTCAGGAGGCTTGACAGAATAGTACTTCAATATGACGCTATTATCAACTCTACGGCTTATTTTTCTATCACAATTCATCTATCTTGGAGATGTTAATTTAATTACACAGTTAGTTTGATGGAGTGTAGCAGATATGCAGAGTGTAGCAGGCATGCTGGGAGTGTAGCAGACATGCAGGGAGTGTAGCAGGCATGCTGAGAGTGTAGCAGACATGCAGGGAGTGTAGCAGACATGCAGGAAGTGTAACAGGCATGCAGGGAGTGTTGCAGGCATGCAGGGAGTGTAGCAGGCATGTAGGGAGTGTAGCAGGCATGCTGGGAGTGTAACAGGCATGCAGGAAGTGTAGCAGGCATGCAGGGAGTGTAGCAGGCATGCAGGAAGTGTAGCAGGCATGCAGGGAGTGTAGCAGGCATGCTGGGAGTGTAGCAGGCATGCTGGGAGCGTAGCAGGCATGCAGGAAGTGTAGCAGGCATGCAGGGAGTGTAGCAAGCATGTAGGGGCGAGAGGAAGGTGAGTTTATTATGCTTCAATATGATGCTAATGTCATCTCTACGGCTCATTTATTTATCACAATTCATCTAATATGACATAATATTATTAAGTCTAATATGACATAATAGGACGAAAGCTCCTAACCAAGCTTTTAGGTGTTATCCGAGCTAATTTTTTTATGCCAAAGCGAGGCGTTATCCAATTTTGGCGCTATCCGATGCAGGCGTTAACTGAGGGTTCGTGGAGATGTGATGGTTGGAGTTAAACACACTTTTTGGATTGCAACACTTATATTAGCAGAGTGTGAAAGGGGGAGCCCAGCTTTGCTGTGTTGCCTTGTCATAGACCTATGGTTGGAATGAGGAGGAGGCCGAGAGCACAGCACTCACATGCGGCATCATGTGACGTCACACAAGCTAGTCACTGAGCCTAGCAAGGGGTCAACTATGTAAAACATATGGATGATACTATGATACTCAAATAACATATACATATACAGGGGATCAGCAACTATGCTGACACCACTGTAAAAATATATATATATATATATATATTTTATATATATTATATATATATATATATATATATTTTAAAATATATATATATATATATATTATATATATATATATATATATATATATATATATATATATATATATAAAAATAAAAATATATATATATATATATTATATATATAATATATATATATATATATACATATATTATAATATATATATAGCAATAAGATCACGTAAAAAGGTGATTTCAAAATATGCAAAAAACCCAAATCTGAAAGAATGGAAATTCCAAGCCTTTCGGACTACCCATTTTTCACAAAAACGCTTGGAATTTTCTTTTTTCAGAGGTTTTTTGATATTATTAATTATATATATATATATATATATAAATTTTTAATATTATATAGGTAGTGGTTGGTAGACAGCAACCAAACCCCCGGGGGGTACTACCCGTTCCAATGAGTGTAAAACGAAAGCCTGAATTTTTTCACATGATGGTAGGATGCGGGTTCTTTTGTCTGTCTCATAAATATCAAGATTACAGGTACGTCTTGCACTTCTACTTAAAATTAGGTCAACTACACAACATGTACACTTTTTTATACACACTCATCGATTTTTTCTTGTTTTATCTTAATATTCTTGGTCTTATTACTTTTCCTTTTATACCAGGGGGAATGGAAAAGAATCTTTCCTGAAACCATGCGTGTGTAAAATCAACTAAAATCCGGAACAAGGGGCTATAACCCCTTTTCCTGTAAAGATTACAAAAGAATAAGAGAAGAAAATTGTCAAAGGGGGGAAGTCGAATGTGCTGGATTTGTAAATGAAAAAGAAAGAATGATTGTGGATGTTATGAATAGAAGAAACGGATTTTCCTGGCTTTAAGTAAAAAAAAGGGAAGGGGGGGGGGGAGAGTTTTTAAAGGGAGGGAAAAAATATTTTTCAGGGGGTTTTAAATAGAGTTAAGCTAAAGAAGGAGTAGCAAAAATGTTGAAAGGAAAAGCATGGCAGGAAAAGGGGGACTACAAAATTTTAAATTTTAAGGATTAGTGAGTAAAATAAAGATTGGATGTGAAAAGGTTATGAAACGTGTATGCACCTGGGGAAGAGGAAATGTAGAGGGGGAAGAGAATTCTGGGAAAAGTTAGTGAATGCGTGGGGGGGTTTTTTAATCAAGTGGGGTAATGGTGGTTGGGGTTTCAATGCAAAGTGGGAAAAAGTTATGGAGGGAGTAGTGGGGAAATTTTGGGGTGCCGGGGTAAATTTAAATGGGGACCCTTTTAATTGAGCATGTTAAAAAAAATTTGGTAATAAGAAATACATATTTTATAAAAAAGGGGATAAATAAAATACAAGGATATGTAGCACAAATAAAAGTAGTTTGTTAGATTAGAGGGGAAAAAAGGTTTTAGGGGTAGCTCCAGTTTGTACATGTTTATAGAGGGGCAACTGATATATCGGATCATTATTTAGTGTAGCTACAGTTAGAGTAAGAGGTAGATGGGAAAAGAGGAAGGTGGCAACAACAAGTAAGAGGGAGGTGAAAGTGTATAAAACTAAGGGAGGAGGAAGTTCGGGCGAGATATAAGCGACTATTGGCAGAAAGGTGGGCTAGTGCAAAGATTGAGTAGTGGGGGGGTTGAAGAGGGTTGGAATAGTTTTAAAAATGCAGTATTAGAATGTGGGGCAGAAGTTTGTGGTTATAGGAGGGTGGGGGCAGGAGGAAAGAGGAGTGATTGGGGTGGAATGATGAAGTAAAGGGTGTGATAAAAGAGAAAAAGGTAGCTTACGAGAGGTTTTTACAAGCAGAAGTGTTATAAGAAGAGCAGAGTATATGGAGAGTAAAAGAAAGGTGAAGAGAGTGGTGAGAGAGTGCAAAAGGAGAGCAGATGAAAGAGTGGGAGAGGCACTGTCAAGAAATTTTAATGAAAATAAGAAAAAATTTTGGAGTGAGTTAAACAAGTTAAGAAAGCCTAGGGAAAGTAGGGATTTGTCAGTTAAAAACAGAGTAGGGGAGTTAGTAGATGGGGAGAGGGAGGTATTAGGTAGATGGCGAGAATATTTTGAGGAACTTTTAAATGTTAAGGAAGAAAGGGAGGCGGTAATTTCATGCACTGGCCAGGGAGGTATACCATCTTTTAGGAGTGAAGAAGAGCAGAATGTAAGTGTGGTGGAGGTACGTGAGGCATTACGTAGAAGAAAGGGGGTAAAGCAGCTGGAACTGATGGGATCATGACAGAAATGTTAAAAGCAGGGGGGATATAGTGTTGGAGTGGTTGGTATTTTGTTTTTAAAAATGTATGAAAGAGGGGAAGGTACCTAGGGATTGGCGGAGAGCATGTATAGTCCCTTTATATAAAGGGAAAGGGGGCAAAAGAGATTGTAAAAAATTATAGAGGAATAAGTTTACTGAGTATACCAGGAAAAGTATACGGTAGGGTTATAATTGAAAGAATTAGAGGTAAGACAGAATGTAGAATTGCGGACGAGCAAGGAGGCTTCAGAGTGGGTAGGGATGTGTAGATCAAGTGTTTACATTGAAACATATATGTGAACAGTATTTAGATAAAGGTAGGGGAAATTTTTATTGCATTTATGGATTTAGAAAAGGCATATGATAGAGTGGATAGAGGAGCAATGTGGCAGATGTTGCAAGTATATGGAATAGGTGGTAAGTTACTAAATGCTGTTAAAGAGCTTTTATGAGGATAGTGAGGCCCCAGGTTAGGGTGTGTAGAAGAGAGGGAGAATACTTCCCAGTAAAAGTAGGTCTTAGACAGGGATGTGTAATGTCACCATGGTTGTTTAATATATTTATAGATGGGGTTTGTAAAAAAAGTAAATGCTAGGGTGTTCGGGAGAGGGGTGGGATTAAATTATGGGGAATCAAATTCAAAATGGGAATTGACACAGTTACTTTTTGCTGATGATACTGTGCTTATGGGAGATTCTAAAGAAAAATTACAAAGGTTAGTGGATGATTTTGAGAATGTGTGTAAAGGTAGAAAGTTGAAAGTGAACATAGAAAAGAGTAAGGTGATGAGGGTATCAAATGATTTAGATAAAGAAAAATTGGATATCAAATTGGGGAGGAGGAGTATGGAAGAAGTGAATGTTTTCAGATACTTGGGAGTTGACGTGTCGGCGGATGGATTTATGAAGGATGAGGTTAATCATAGAATTGATGAGGGAAAAAAAGGTGAGTGGTGCGTTGAGGTATATGTGGAGTCAAAAAACGTTATCTATGGAGGCAAAGAAGGGAATGTTATGAAAGTATAGTAGTACCAACACTCTTATATGGATGTGAAGCTTGGGTGGTAAATGCAGCAGCGAGGAGACGGTTGGAGGCAGTGGAGATGTCCTGTCTAAGGGCAATGTGTGGTGTAAATATTATGCAGAAAATTCGGAGTGTGGAAATTAGGAGAAGGTGTGGAGTTAATAAAAGCATTAGTCAGAGGGCAGAAGAGGGGTTGTTGAGGTGGTTTGGTCATTTAGAGAGAATGGATCAAAGTAGAATGACATGGAAAGCATATAAATCTATAGGGGAAGGAAAGAGGGGTAGGGGTCGTCCTCGAAAGGGTTGGAAAGAGGGGGTAAAGGAGGTTTGTGGGTGAGGGGCTTGGACTTCCAGCAAGCGTGCATGAGCGTGTTAGATAGGAGTAAATGGAGACGAATGATACTTGGGACCTGACGATCTGTTGGAGTGTGAGCAGGGTAATATTTAGTGAAGGGATTCAGGGAAACCGGTTATTTTCATATAGTCGGACTTGAGTCCTGGAAATGGGAAGTACAATGCCTGCACTTTAAAGGAGGGGTTTGGGATATTGGCAGTTTGGAGGGATATGTTGTGTATCTCTATACGTATATGCTTCTAAACTGTTGTATTTCTTAGCACCTCTGGAAAAGCAGTGATAATGTGTGAGTGTGGTGAAAGTGTTGAATGATGATGAAAGTATTTTCTTTTTGGGGATTTTCTTTCTTTTTTTTTGGGTCACCCTGCCTCGGTGGGGACGGCCGACTTGTTGAAAAATATATATATATATATATATATATTATATATATAATATATTATATTTTATATATATATATATAATATTTATATATATATAATATATATATATATATTTTATATTATTATATATATATAATATATATATATTTTATTATAAATATATATATATAATATATATATATTACACAGTGGGAACCTCGGCTTACACGTTTAATCCATTCCATGACCTTGCTCGTTTCCTGATCTGCTCGTATGCTGAGTCAATTTTCCTCATTTAAATTAATTGAAATGCCATTAATCCATTCCAGAGGAATTCCTGATCTTCGGAGACAGGAATATGACGCTAATATCAACTCTACAGCATATTTATCTATCTCAATTCATCTAGTATGACATAATAAACATTATAAATAACATAGAAGCCTGATATATACTCTAGAATGAATAAAATATGTCATTATGTGTCAAGCAGCGGTGGCCATTCCATACCACAAGCAGCTGCCTTGTTGTGGGTCAGTGGGGAAGACCTTCCGCCATCCCCCGACACCACCATACGTGTTCAGTTCCACTTCTCTCCTAAAAGCTAGGTGTTTGTGAACTGTGTTTTGATCTTTTAATTACTATAAGATAAGATAAGATTTCGTTCGGATTTTTAACCCCGAAGGGTTAGCCACCCAGGATAACCCAAGAAAGCCAGTGCATCACCGAGGACTGTCTAACTTATTTCCATTGGGGTCCTCAATCTTGTCCCCCAGGATGCGACCCACACCAGTCGACTAACACCCAGGTACCTATTTGCTGCTAGGTGAACAGGACAATAGGTGTAAGGAAACGTGTCAAAATGTTTCCACCTGCCAGGAATCAAACCCGGGCCCTCTGTGTGTGAAGCGGGAGCTTTAGCCACCAGGCAATCATGACACCCAGTAGTCATACCAGTGTTGCTGAATTGCTTATTTACTTGACTGACTGACTTGACTGACTGACTTACTGGCTTGACTGACTGAATGACTTGACTGGCTGACTGAATGACTTAAAGTTTGACTTTTTCAATGAAGAGGACCCTGAAACAGTATCTAGAGCAGCTGATGCCTTACCATCAGTTGTATAATGTACTGCAGGGTAAAATAGAACAGAAATACATTACAGAATTTATGCACACTCCAGTACAACCACAGACTTCTGTACCAGAATCTCTACCATCCACCTCAGCCCAGTTGGACCACAGCATAACTCTCCACTCTCTTCACAATCATCGACAAACACCAGCACCTACAATTTAAGGTAAGAAATACTCTTATTTTTGTTGCGGTTAAAGTCTTAAGCAGTAAAAACAACATAATACATCATGACAATGAACTATAATTATATATTCACTTTTGCTTTTGTAAGATCTGGAGGTCTAAAAAAAAGCTGTTGGTGGGGGAAACTCGCATCCTAAATTTTTGCTCATATCCAGAAACAAAAAAATCGACTGAGTGACTGCTTGTATCCTGAAAAACTGGTATGGTGGGGCACTCATAAACCGTAGTGGGACCCCGAGTTTCGGCCGCTTCGAGTTTCGACCGTTTTTGCTTAGAGTTTCGACTGTTTTTTTCGACCATATTTTGTCCACCTGCCCGCACTTGCGCGCCTCCCACGCAAGCGTTGTGAGCCAGTCTAGCATTGTTTATCCTTGAGTGAACATTACCCTGCATGTTCATCCAAACATTTCATAAATTCATTATGTTTAGTGCTTCTTCATTAATTGTGACTGTGAAATGAGCCACCATGGACCTAAAGAAATTTCGTAGTGGCAGCCTTGTGGTAAAGAAAGTGAGGAACGCCATTGCAGTGAAGAAGATAGCAGAAAAATATGAGAGATGTGTTCGTGTGGGGGAGCTTGCCAGGATGAACGGCAAAAACAAATCAACTATCACTTCTATCTTGGCGAAGAGAAAAGAACTCAAGGAAACTGATGTTGCAAAAGGTGTTGACATGTTATCCAAAAATAGATCACAAACAGTCGAAGAGGTTGAGAAGTTGTTGGTGGTTTGGATCAACAGGACTTTGAGACAAATGTGGCCACAATGTGTCGTCCAAAGTGATTTTGAAGGGTTTGAGGCTGACCCTGACCATGCCGATCCTCTGCCTGTTGTGGACACTATTGTGGCATTGGGCATGGGGTTGGAAGTGAGTTGGTGGAGGACCAAAGAAGGCCAAAGAAGAAAGAGTTGGTGGAGGACCAAAGGGAAGAGCTAACCACTACAGAGCTGCAAGAGCCTCATCTGGAACAGTAACAGGCCACAGCTGAGGAACTTGCTTCAGAGGAGGAAGAGGGAATGAAGAAGGTACCTTCTTCATTGATTAAGGAGATTTGTGTAAAGTGGAATGATGTGCAAAGTTCTGTCAAGAACTACCACCCTGAGCAGCCTGAAACTAGCTATCTGTGCAACAAGTTCAGCGACAGAACCATGTCCCATTTTAGGAAAATCTTAAAGAGATGCCAGAAACAGAGCACTCTTAACAGTTTTGTGCAACAGGGGTCCAGTGACTCTTAAGCAGGTCCCAGTGGCATTAAAAGACAAAGAAGAGAAGTAACCCCAGAGACGGCTTTTATACCTGAAGTCCTTATGGGAGGGGATTCCCCGTATGAACAATAAGTCCTCTCTCTCTCTCCTCCTCCCTATCTTCCAGATGCCAGCAAGTCTCTTCAATAAAGGTAAGTAAATGCTATTTTAAATATTTATTTAAATTTTAATTTATCTATTGCATTACTAATTTATGTATACTATATGTATTTATGTGGTGTGTGTATGTAAAACTATAGTTATTCTTTAAAAAATGTATTATTTGTGAATATTTTTGTGGGTCTGGAATAGATTAATTGTATTTACATTATTTCTTATGGGAAATATTGCTTCGACTTTCGGCCGTTTCGAGTTTAGGCCTAGCTCCTGGAATGAATTACGGCCAAAACTCCGGGTTCCACTATATATATATATATATATATATATATATATATATATATATATATATATATATATAATATATATATATATAATAATATAACTATATATATATATATATATATATATATAAATATATATATATATATATATATATATATATATATATATATATATATATATATATATAATATATATATATATAAATATATATATATATATATATATATATATATATATATATATATATATATATATATATATATTATATATATATATATATATATATATATATATATATATATATATAATATATATATATATATATATATATATATATATATATATATATATATATATATATATATATATATATATATATATATATAATATATATATGCAATAAGATCACAGTAAACAGGTGATTTCAGAATATGCAAAACAACCACTCTGAAAGAATAGATAAATTCCAAGCACTTTCGTGACTGCTCACATTATCAAGGAACTATCATAGTTCCTTGATAATGTGAGTAGTCACGAAAGTGCTTGGAATTTCTCTATTCTTTCAGAGTGGTTGTTTTGCATATATAATATATATATATATATATATATATATATATATATATATATATATATATATATATATATATATATATATATATATATAATATATATATATATATATATAGCTGATATATCCGGGACCTCCAAACCCATTCAAGACCTTCCCTGCCATCCATCCATGACTTCCTTTAGTTATCCAGAGTCTATATAACCTAGCCAGAATCTCCCTAACTTACCAAAAGCTCTCGAACTTATCCTGGACCTCTCTAGCTTAGATTGTTAGGTAATTCTACCAGTATTAAAGAACTAGCTTACCTTGCAAATTATTAACCAATCTCTCTAATCTATCAAAACGTATCTCACCTATCAAGTTGCTTCACGTATCCAGCACGTGTCTCACCTGTTCATGAAGTCCAAAGTAATCTGATCCATGACAGGCAGGTAGGCCACCACTTCCTTGATTCTCATCATTAAAGGTTGAACTCTGCTGCGTACCCTCCACCACTCCTCGCCATTCCTGGAACAACATAATCACTTAACTCAAAATACAGATACGTTTCGGTGGCTTCTTTGTCAGGGATAAGTATTCTCATGTATCTGATAGACCTGGCCTTCTCTACACTAATTCACTCAAAATAAATAGTACAGCCATTGATGCATCTAAAGCAGTTAAATATCAGCGTTGAAGTTTTGATGCCAACGAGAAGGAACAAGGACAAGGATATAATTTCAATTTCCTCAATAGAAACTGGAAAGCGTGGGACCTACACAGCCGAAAGCAATTCTTACTTTCCATTAAGTAAGAAACATTAGCTCTGAATATTTAGAACTAAGCAGAAGAGGCATTCTCTAGTTATCGCACAGAGACCAAGAAATTATTCCCACAATCCCATACAGCATAAGTGTTCCCGGGTTTGAGTCAGCATGCAGAGATTAATAGCTTCGATTGAGACTTACACGATATCAAGTGCAGTGATGAGGGTCACTATAATTCTAAAATCCCGGCCAGGCTTGGATGCGATCACGAGTTCGAATCCTTCACAGGTTGACTATGAAGTGTAAAAGAAATATAATCATACACAATCACACACACACACACATGTATGAAGTAATTATGTAATACAAACGTACTCTGTCAACAGTCCCGTTTTATTTTCAAAATAATTGTCTGCAGCGTCCCGTCTGATCTTCTTGTAAGACTCGAAACCATCCCTGACTGGATTGTTCATGGTGGCTCGTACGAGAGCCTCTGTGTCGTAAGGATTCGCTACGACTACCGCCGGCGGCATGAATGGGAGTACAAATTTAAAGATGGGGCCATACGTCTTCATCATCTTTAGGAGGTAGAGGTGAGGAGCATTTACCCTGAAGGCTGTGAAGAAAAAGATGCCAATATTATCCTTACATACGTTTCTTTTTCACAAAAAAGCGCAAAACCGTGTGTGTCATTCTGCCTGGATAAAGATACAAGTAGCTGATGGTATATAATAGCGACAAGTTGATAAGACACGTGTGACAGCTAGATATCCCTCTCAGCCGGGAGAAAAGTTCACCTCTATATTCAGGAACCATGTGAAGCTGAAGTATGAGTATGGAGTGACGCAGAAAATCCCGAGGACGACACAGAAGGCTGAGTCCACTAGTAGAAGCAAGAATGTAAGATTTGAGAGGCACTGTAACAAGCCTACTGCTCCATGCTAAGCATGTCACTCTCAAGTTCAACCTTTCTCACTCGTAACTAGTGGTTAGGCAGTAAAGTTGTTTAAGATGCCTTCTGTACCAATATACAATGATACCTAAAGTCAGTACCTGATCAGCTTGGCTATGGTTCGTACGTTGAATGGAGTGCGGCCAGTAGTAACAGCCAGGTTGATCAGGCCCTTATCCACCGGGAGGCCTGATCAAGGACTGGGCCGCGGGGGCGTTAACCCTCGGAGCGACCACTGGGAAGACCGTTGTGTTACTGTTTCAGACGGGCACAATTATGTAAATGATATTTAATACCGACAAGGCTGGATTTGAGAGGGACTTGTTTAGAATGGGTCAGTAGGCTTGCTATAGTGCCTCAATTCTTACGTTCTGGCTTCTAGTAGTGAGCCCCGCCTTCATCGTCTTCAAAGTTTTCCGCGCCTCACCTTTGACAGTATATACGTCTCACACTGTTCTAGACTCTGGAACTGAACTCTTCTCCAGGTTAAGGGACTGGCCACCTCATAACAACTAATTCCAAGATAGACTGATCACATTTTTACATCACTACTTTTGCTGTCTCCTCTGTATTCAACTGAAGCCTACTGTATGGGTGGTCTGGAGTTTTATGAGTAATCGCCGTTCTAACCCCGCCCGTGGTATGTTTTTTTTTTTTTTTCAACGATTAATATACTCAACTGTTGTACACGTGTCTTGCTCAATGATATGCAAATGTGTTATAAATTTCGAAAAAAAAAAAACAACTTCTGGGAAATCATTTTGACAGCGACTTAGGGAAGCAATGTGTAATATTTTTTGTGGTTAAAAAGTATGTAAACCAAGCTCTTTCTATATTTTAAATTTGTTTTTGCTGTGATGTCACAGGTATCTTTCTTCAATTAATCAACCTCCAGCTGTTCTCATTATGATGCCAGTGGTATTATCAGTCAGTCAATTATCAGCTATTCCTGCCATGATGTCACAGATATCAGTTGTTCCTGATGTGATATCAGAGCATAATTTTCAATCACCCATTATTCTTCTTATAATATCAGAGGTATTGTGGAAAATAATTTTCCCAAAATTATGCTGTATATTTTTATAATGTAAATATACCTGATTAATACATTACTATTGTTCTAAAGTGTATTTTAAAGAAGAGAATCGACAGGGAAGCTCTGCACCTGCGCAGACGAGCAAGGAGAGATGCCATTGTTTTTTAATGTGGTACAGGCACGCTAATGAAATGTGCATAAATTTCTTCGCTCTGTAAGCTAAATTATGTTTGAAACTTCCCAAATAGGAGCTGGAATTGTTGGATTTGCAGTCCTGCATAATGTGAGCATTAAGCAGATGGAGAGGACAGCTTAGAAACCCCCGCTAAGTCGTTGTCTATTTATGTTGAGATTCTGGCCAATATTTTCTTCATATTTAGGCAAAGGGGTTGGTATGACACACCGTAATCTCCAGACTAATTGGTGAGTCTTATTATTATAAATTCTCCTTCAATGTATATGTATTCACATTTTAAATTTAATATACAGTCCACATATTTATATTAATGCTTTTACCAGAATTCCTGGTGATGTATATTTCATTTGAAATTAATATAGGTCCAATGACTTGTGGATATGACAGTAGTAGGTATCGAAGGGGGACATTTTTTTGCGACCTAGGTGTCCTAAAATTCCTACTTGTCTCTGTAACCTTGATAAAGAATAATTATCTTTGTTACCATTTACTGGTATGTATCTTATGAGTTACATCCAGGTAAATTTAATTTTCCACAGGTATCCTCTATCAATCAGTCAACAACAGGCCTTACTATAACGTACTCTTGTCAAAGATCATGGAGGGCAAAGTGCCCAGGAATGGGAATACCCGGGGTCCTGGCACTTCATATACAGGTTTAGGCTCAGAGATTCGTTGCTCTGCTGCTGCCACCTGGTGTGTTGCAGCTGTGGTAGCGAAGCCTCGGGACAACGCTGGTGGGCGCCACAAAACGCTCACCATCATACGCCTCGTCACAGTCGACATAACCTGTTGGAAGTCCTTAGATTAGTTATACAGTGTAATTAAAGCACAAGGAACCAGGAGATAGTCTGCTAGGTTTAAAGTATATCGGCTATAAGAGGGACATTAAGGACACTATTAACCTGTTCGCCAACAATCAAGAATAATTGAAATCCTAAAATATGGAGTTAATAAAACCCTTATTATTATTCACCGATACACACCTCTCGATGTACAGCCTATACACTCTACGTTAATTAACTTTGCGTGCTGAGCCATAAATACAAAACTCCAGAGACAACTGCTGTATAGTCCTTGTGGCTTAGCGCTTCTTTTTGATTATAATAATAATCCAGAGACAAGTGTATTAAGTGATAATGGAATTCTTGAAATTCTTACACAAACACACATTAGATGCAGGCAAGGATTAACACTGACTATGAAGATGACAAAATAGTAAACAGAAAAAAATAACGTCACTAACAACTGTCTTCGGCGACTAGTACAAGAGTGCAGTTGTTCCACTAGAGGAGGATAGCACACACGTCTCCAGATGTGCGAGTCAAGTTTCACGGCATTCTTTATTTAGAGATCAAAGGCAGTATTTTTAGATAAGATAGATTACTAGACACAAGTTTCCTTTATCACTAGCATTCCTTTATAACAATGCTCATTTGAATGACGAGAAAGGGAGAATCACCTTACTCCTACAGCAATAGGTACCTAGTAATTATTACTGTTGTGGGTCATATCCTTAAGGATGGTTCATGGTTGTCAGATTTAAACACAGCTCTTGACGAATGAATGTTTGTTAGTAAATTACAAAACTTGTTGAATGTGTTGAAAAGAGGAAGAGGGTTCCCCTATACCCCAGAGAGAGAGAAGGGCGAAGGAGCCAGAGAAAAACCGTTTCCCAGAAACAAAGGCCTTCTCTCAAAGCACAATGCCGGAACCATCTCTTCACATTCAGTAAGTCCAGTTTTACTTAGATGCTAGCTAACTTTAGTGGATCTTAGCTTATTAATAATAACTTTTCCAGTTATTTCGTTGTTCCTCAGCACTGCTTGCATTGACGAGTAACTTATCAGTCAAGGTGCTATAGTTTCTGTTTGCTGATAATGTTCTGAAATCACAAGTCGAGTTTTCATCACAAATCTGGCGCCACTCTGGCTGGCCCGGGCCATTGGCTGTTCTTAAACTCTCATGCTAGTCAGATTTCCTTAAAATTGAAAATCTTTGGGAAGGAAGGTGGTGGCAGTTGTCTTTAGTCAGTTATTATATAAAAAAATTTAATGTACACATCTTTAACCCAACAATTACTATCATTATTTATTTAAATTAGGGGAAGAGCTAAACCTGTAGGAGTCATATATTGCCTGAGATATAAAGCATTCAAGTTCGATCCAAACGGAAGAATAAGTCCGGTTCCCTGGATTAAGAGCCCATCACGGGCATTAAGTTACCTCCCTATATACTGGGAATTATATAATTATTATAATCATGGGGAGCGCTAAACCCGTAGGATTATACAGCGCATGTGAGGTGAAGGGATGGAAGGTATTCAGGTTCAATTCAGGGAGCCGGGGCACGGATCCAATTCCCTAGATCAAGAGCCCCTCACCAGCGTCAAGGAACCTCCCTCGAGGGGTCACCTAAAGCAGTAAATAGGTACCTGGGTGTTTGCAGACTGCTGTGGGTCGCAATCTCGGGGACAAGACTAAAGGATCCACAATGGAAAGAAGTCAGACTCCTTTTAATTATTAGGCTATCTTGGGCGGCAAATCCTCCGGGATAAACACCCCAACAAATATTATCTTATCTTACCATCTGCGGTTTGATGCCTTGAGGGGTAAGGGTCACCCAGCTCCTGGGAAATGGGAGGTAATCAGATTTAACCAGGGAAGGATAGCTTTAATTAACGTGGTTATTCTACTTCAAGGAAAGGATAGCTTCTGAAATGAAGGAATGTGAAAGCATGACCAAGGTACCATCTGAGAGGTGAGGGTTGGGTAGCAGGTCAAGCTAATCGAAAAAGGGGCTATGGAGAGGTGTGGAAACTAGGGCATGTTACAAAAATAGAAGCTTAAGTACTCTGATAGTAATCCTCTTATCATTATTACCTTATCAGTTCAGTATTCGTCAGCTGAGACCGCATTAATTACGCATATCGTATAAAAGTATATATCGCATATTTTTACCATCATATAACCGGAAGTTTTAATCTGTAGCCCTGGGTTTCATTATAATCATTACGTGGGTACAACAAGCCTTCATTTTGCGTTTATTAAGCATACTGTTAAAACTTATGTCAACAACACTTTCGTGTCAACAAAACCTCATGTGTTTATTTACGCCTCAAATTTGATCGACTAGCATCTCTCTTTAGAACACTGGGCAGGTCATCAGGTGCCAACACTCAGTTGCTCACAATATTAACCTGTTATGGACTTACTAATAAAGAAGTGGTGCAGTTAGCGCTCTGAAAGGATGAAGTACCTCTCCCTCCCACTACCAAGAACTAACTGACACCCTGCAGGACCTTGAACAAGATTAGCACGTTGTTTACAGATACCGCCAGATTATTTATTCTTTTTGATATTGTTTTCATGATTTGTTTCAGCCGGTAAACTACAGACTGTGAATTGAAACTATCACTCTTATTTGAAAAACGAATATTATTCTTACCGTGCTGGTTTATCAAACCTTCCGATATACATATATATTATATATTATATATATATAATATATATATATATATATATATATAATATATTATATATATATATATATATAATATATATATATATATATATATATATATATATATATATATATAGTATATATATATATATATATATATATATATATATATATATATATATATATATATATATATATATATATATACGTATATATATATATATATATATATATATATATATATATATATATATATATATATATAGGTTATACATTTAAATATAATAATATATATATAATATATATATATATATATATATATATATATATATATATTATTATATATATATATATATATATATATATATATATATATATATATATATATATATATATATATAATATATATATATACTATATATATGCCCAGTCCTGTGAGAGCAGGACATTGTACGCATCACTCTATCCAATGGACCAACAATGAGAGCGATGTATACATTGTCTTGTTCTCACAGGGTTGGGCATGATTATGCAGGATCGAATCTAGTATTTCAAAATAATTTTTTTCGTGATTTCATATATACATGTGTGTATATATATATATATATATATATATATATATATATATATATATATATATATATTATATATATATATATATATATATATATATATATATATATATATATATATATATATATATATATATATTATATATATATATATTACCACACTGGCCGATTCCCACCAAGGCAGGGTGGCCCGAAAAAGAAAAACTTTCACCATCATTCACTCCATCACTGTCTTGCCAGAAGGGTGCTTTACACTACAGTTTTTAAACTGCAACATTAACACCCCTCCTTCAGAGTGCAGGCACTGTATGTATATATATATATATATATACATACGATTTCGTATACCATCGAGGCAGGATGACCTAAAAATAAAAAAGGAAAGTTTTTATTTTTAAATTTAGTAAACATTACAGAAGGGGTTACTAGCCCCTTTCTCCCATTTAAATTATATGTAATCCTTCATATTAATAGAGTCGAATGTGCTCATTGTTAACTTAAACTTTCGTACGCCCAGGAAGGTTCTACAATGTTCTATTTAGTGTTTAGATGAATCCTTCAAACTTTTCTTAAATACTGTCTACAGAAATCTTGAATATCACTAATTATGACTGTTCCTTGGAATCCGGAATATTCCACATAACATGTTGAATATTCCTTAGTATCTTCCTTAGTATTCCGATTATGCCTTATATTTTTTGGATTATCCTAGGTAATTTACACTATGTATTGTAATTGTATTTGTGTGTACCTGTGCCTAAATAAACTTACTATTAGTCCGAGAATTCATGAATTTTTCCAAAGTATTTCGAGTATTCCTTACCGCCTAAACCTCTTGGGCTGTAATCACCCAAAACTAGTTGCAATCAATGATTGCAGTCGCCTATACTTGTGTATCTGTACCTGTACGGTACCCTTATGCAGCTGTCCCTAAATGGGCTTACTACTATTCGTTATATAGAATGGTATACCTCAAGTAACAGAAACTAAGAAATTGATAATCAACAGAAACATACTCTCACCCACAAGGAGTGCTAAACTTCCCAAAATTTCACACATACGACGATACCGACAGGTAATACGTGTTTTCGACGGCCGAAACGTGCAAGACAGGTGCGGAGAACGCTGCTCTAACATCAAATCTTTATGAGGCCCCTGGCATAATAAGCAATCCTGCGATTATGTTTATCACTCTGCTTAAGATTGTGCGCATTAGATTTCACTAAACAGCTGTCGAATTTGTACAAACAATACATCTAGGGGAGTACAAATAGGAAACACGTTTGTCTCGCTCTCACGAGACAGGATCAAGCCTCCACCATGCCTTGCGCTGAATAACCCACATGGGTTAAGCGCTTAACATTAAATAAATAATGTACAAACAATGACTTGAATTGTACAAGGCACTCCTAAAATGTTTCAAGAGTGAGGATTCAATTATATTTTCCTTTCCACAGGGAACCAGTTGGATACAATGATCTGAGCAGCTGCCCACGCCGGTGGGTGATTGCAAGTACTGACGTTAAGATAGCACTCAACTCCTGGCCTGTCCTGATTGGGTATTAATGTTGGGTTCTGGTTTCTAGTGCTTTACCAGTTTGTCCAATTTATTGCTTCAATTTCGTTAACTTCTTTTCTAACAAAGGTTTTTAAACTTCTGTTTGAGACACCAAAATTCAACAGTCTTTTTGTTTTTTTGCTAATTTAGCCAAGACATCGACTTTACCATGCTATTTGAAGTCTGTGAGAGGGAATCACAAATGTTAACTTTAATTCGTTTGACAATAATTTAATATCTGTTTCTGGCCTCATACATAAGCATGTTACATTCAGATATCAGGTTATTTAGAGGAAATAATAAGGGTGACAGAGACAGTTAAACTGGCTGTAGTTTCTTCTATGTAGGCTTGGTTATTGCTGCACTAAATAATAATGTATATATACTAATGACATCTGCATGTCAAAGTATTTTATCCACAGTCGCATATTACCAACCTTTCTTGAAAAATATCCTGACTTTGCCCTTTGTAAATAACGCGTAACCATTTATTTTTTTTTACATGCATACCTTCCTAAAATATAATTTAATATTTTGTGACCTAATTCATGCCTGCATAAATAACTCATTAAGATTGTAACCAGATATAAACATGTAAATAGTTTATTACCATTAACTTTGCGGTCCAGTCCCTGGACCCATTATGTACCTCCATAATCTTTTGACATTATTATTATTATTAAAGATTCGCCGGTATTCTCCCGGCCCGGGCCTTTTCCAAGTGGTGGTCCGGACTTGGCTTCCTGTCTAGGGAGTGTCTGAGACCTAAGTCTCCCATGGGAGGAGGCATAAGTACCCCCTCATCTTTGGGACCAACTGTCCCCAGGCCTAGCCACATTCCCCGCCCTCACGGGGCTCGTAGGGAGAAGCTAGGCCTCTCTGGTCTGCCATCCCCGCCCCAAGGGGGCTAATGGGAACGGCAATCTTGTGAGCTGAAAGCTCTAGCTCAGGCACCTACCTGGTGGTTAACGCTCTCGCTTCACACGGTGAGGGCCTGGGTTCGATTCCCAGCCAGAGTAGAAACATTGGACGTGTTTCTTTCCACCTGTTGTCTATGTTCCCCATCAGTAAAATGGGTACCTGGGTGTTAGTCGACTGGTGTGGGTCGCATCCTGGGACACTGACCTAAGGAGGCCTGGTCACAGACCGGGCCGCGGGGGCGTTGACCCCCGGAATTCTCTCCAGATAAACCCTAGAAGGGCTGGGCATGGTGTCGATGTAGTAGTAACTGATCTTTTGGCTTTTTTTTTTATTTTTTTTTTAAAGATTCGCCGGTAATCTTTTGACTACCGTCCACAGGATGGGTATGGTGTGCATAATAAAGATATTAAACTAACTAACATCAGTATGGATCAACATTTTTATAGAGTTTGACTTCACAGCTTTATCACACCCAACGGATATATCAGAAGGGTCCACAAATAGATATATATAAAAAAAACCGGCGTATATGACAGGCAAAATTTATGACTTTTTTTTTTTCCTGAAATCCCTTTGCTTTGTCCCTAAAAAAAAATATGTTCTACATTTTCATAACATTGTTAATAAAACAACCGAAGAATTGTGAAAAATTGGTTTTACGCATAAAACATATAGTAAATAATAGACAATTAAGTGAATATGCTTAACCTGTGAGGGTCATTTTTGTTTGAAGACATTTTCTTTTATAATTTACATTATATCAGCCACAGTTCTTTTATCATAATTAGAAGATATACACAGTATCAAGATTCCATGACTTGCTGAATAGAATACCAACAAGTTGATGAAATAGAGCACATGTGTAACGTGTGTACACGTGTTTTACTTCGTCATTTGTGCTGGCGCTGTATACCATTAATTCAATGATACATGTCTGGCATAGAACCGTCCTGGAACCTTGATACTGAGGATATCTTCTAAAAGTCTACTGCCCACCTCTAGCAAAACTCTTGGGTACTGACCAACTTCCACAAGTGAGTTCCGCCCACCTTGATGTCTTCAATTACTGAATCTCTCTTCTGGCCTCCGGTATATAAGCTTTAGAAAGCTCTATGAAAGCTAAGGAAATGATTACCTTTCAAGGCCAAGGGACTAAACACCTCAAAATTACCTATACTTCTACCGTCTTCAAAATTATTTTTTTTATTGAACAGAGGTCACTGACTGGGAAAAAATCTACATAAAAGAGGTATCCAAGTGTTTCACATGTATTATTTTATCAGAGTAGTTTTATTTGCAAATATACAAGTAATTATTTTTCTGGATTATTTTGTTTTCCGTTACACAAGTTATTTCCACTCATTCCAAGTTTGAAATTGATTTATTATGGAAGAGAGTTGAACTTTTTCACAAACATATCTATATAATGTATCATGTGAGATACACCTACCATATAAAACACACCATATACAATTTCATCAAAAGAGGGGAGCAAAAAAATAAATCGTAGCAATTCTCGTAGCTATCAAAGAGTGCCTCGCCCAGTAGTTAGGCGGCGTCTCTCACAGTAGTCCATCAGCACCTCTCACAGTAGTCCATCAGCACCTCTCAGTAGTCCATCAGCACCTCTCACAGTACTCTATCAGCACCTCTCACAGTAGTCCATCAGCACCTCTCACAGTAGTCCATCAGCACCTCTCACAGTAGTCCATCAGCACCTCTCAGTAGCCCATCAGCATCTCTCACAGCAGTCCATCAGCACCTCTCACAGTAGTCCATCAGCACCTCTCAGCAGCCCATCAGCATCTCTCACAGCAGTCCATCAGCACCTCTCACAGCAGTCCATCAGCACCTCTCACAGTAGTCCATCAGCACCTCTCAGTAGTTAAATCAGCAACTCTCACAGTAGCCCATCAGCATCTCTCACAGTAGTCCATCAGCATTTCTCACAGTAGTCCATCAGCACCTCTCACAGTAGTCCAGCACCCCTCGCAGTAGTCAATCATCGCCGCTCAGTGAAGCTAAACTTGAGTGGTTTAGCAGAGTTAAGCAGTAGGCGACACACAACTTCAATGTCGTCATACTTGTAATCAACAGTGAAGCGCTGCATCAGCTGTACACGAATAAATTATTACTATTATTAAAACGGTTTATTTTAGTTCATATGTAACACAAATTTATCTTAATTCTTATAAATTTGAGATGTATAGATTCTCCGTCATATCAATAAAACGAGAAATTACTGCCAATATTTAAAGTGTGACAACTTGATATTTTCAGGATACGGTTTCTGATCAAAAAAGCTGTTGGTTTCATCATTAACTATTATTACTATAATTATTATTATTAGTAGTAGTAGTATTATTATCATTAGTATTATTATCACAAAGTGCTCTCAGCCCATAAGAGTCATAACGGGTGAAAATCGTTAACCGGAAGGCTGGTCTGAGAACAGTCAGTAGGGGGAGACGATCTCTGAAATGATCAACTGGTTAACAATACGTAAAATAAATTCAGAATTTGAATCCTGTTTCAGATATGAATGCCAGCCATGGGCCTCCACATGCTGCGGATACCAATATGACGCGCATGTGTCTCATTAATTTCCTTTTTGATTTTGTATTCCGTTAAACATTGCCGTCAGCAAAATGGTTTTCGGAATACACCCAACTGGATTCCAGTATTTATAAGTTTCCATGTATTGTGTGTTTTAAAGGCTTCGTTGGGGAAATGAATGATTTCAAACGTCGTCTTTAACAGCATAAACATTATTATTGTCCTCAATACGTGTACGCATTGAGGACAATCATCAAGTTAATTTTAGTGATCCTAAAATAATACATACATTTTATTTATTTAATTTATATACAACTCTTAGTTCCGAGACAGACAGTATAATAACCTATGTGACAAGTCAAAATATCTTATTAATGAAAATAATATACCAGATATACTAAGTAAATTTCCTAAATTTGCTTGTAACAGGTAAGTGAACTGTAGATATAAATCCAAATGTACACCTATTAACCATTTTGGGACCTAGTTCCTAGGCCTTTTGTGTATCTCTATGCCCTTGCACTACCGTCCACAGGATGAATATGAGGTGCACAATAAACTAGCCACTTCGGTGGCAAAATCCAATCGAGACTAAGACTGGACCGCAGGGGCTATATTCAAAACCATCAATTTTTAAACTAGAGGATCACTTACCCTAACAAGGAAGGTGTACATCTCCTGTTCCGCGATGCGTCGACCGACGCACATCCTGGTGCCAGCGCCGAAGGGAAATAAGGAGTAAGGATGAATGGGACCCAGGGGCCTGTCTCTCATCCAACGCTCCGGCAGGAACTCCTTCGCTCGAGGGAAAAGTGATTCGTCCAAACCCATTAGCATGGTAACTACCATCACTGACCACTATGTAAGAAAAAAAGGCGTTAAAGTGAGATGATATTCATCAAGTTAACAAAGAATAATTCTTGGTCATTACCGACAAATGGTAAAGTAAAGGTGTTAAAATGGTAATTAACAGAGTATAAAAAAAGGTGTTAAAATGCTAATTAACAGAGTATAAAAAATTTGCCATAATTTACTTACAAACTGAAGGTGCATCTAGATGATGTTTCGGTAACTTAGGGATAATCAAAATAGGTATAATTAATGACAATTACTTGCAGTTTTAGGTGAAACTATGATCACTTTTGTGAAGGAAAGTACTGTATGGTTAATTATAAGGTGAATGTTACACACCCCTTTAGGAATTAAATATCCACTGATAACAAGTTCCTTATCCAAAGTTCTTGCTATGCCCATCACTGTAGGAAGAAGCCTGAAAATGATAACATGAACTACATGAGCATTCTGTCCTAATTATTGAATAGGCGGCGAGATAACGATTTTAAATTTTAAACAATATATATTTAAATAGCTTACATTTAATGGTGCATAAATAATAAATATGAGCAGCAAGTTTATTTCGCTGATTTGTTGCAAATACTGATATAAATATTATTGCTGTAAATGTATTTACTAATATGTTTGCAGTGATTACAGTAAGTTATACCTCATAGATTCTTTAACAACAGCCTTGAGGTAGTGAAGCTTAGCCAGGTGATGGTGTGTGAGTGGACCCTCGTGATCCCCGAGCACTGTATCAATCTCCTCTTGAACTTTTATCTGCACCTCCGGATGTCTGGCCAGCAGGTACATTACGAAGCTCAGAGTGTGTGACGTCTGAGGACATATTATAGAAAGATGCACAGATATAAGTGAAGGAACGCACATTATATGTTTTGTTGTATCATCAAATTATAAATACTGTAAAGAGAATAATATGGAGCGCTGTATTCAATTGGCCTTTGGAGAATGAACGTGCTAATTCACACTTTTGATGCCTTAATGATAAATAATTGCCCTCAAGTTCCAAATCTACATGAAATCCATCAACAAAGACAACACGACTGACTTGCGCTCACACCACTTCCCCCCTTCCCCCCCCCCCCCCCCCCCCAAAAAAAAAAAATAGCCATGAGGTTCCTGTGAAATGAATAGGGAAATGAAGTTCCCCATCATTTCATCAAGAACTTCAGGGAAAGGACAACAAATTCTAAGCGATACCTGGTAACAGAGTGAGCAGGATAGTTTAGTTGGGTTATCCTTCAAAAAGAAAAATCTGCTGTCACCAATTACACTTGAGTCAAACAGCATTGTGGTCACCCACCAAGCAACAAAAACATGAAGAGACATCACCAGGGCAACTACTCTCAGCAAGAGGGATGTCAGAGAGGAGCTCAACTATATAGCTGGTTGGGAATGTAGTCACTAACGAAGTAAATTATTAAATTACGGAACATTAACAAAAGGATTCAGAGATTATAGAGTATACTTGGCGCATACAACACTGCACAAGTCACCTCCCAGAACTCTCACTTTCCTGTCGTACTTAATTTACTTGGAATCGTTACACAACCCGCACATAGAAGACGTTTCGGTCCGACTTGCACCATTTACAAAGTCACACTAACAGAAACGAACGAACGAACGAAAGTTCGTTCGTTCGGGAGTATATATAGGCCAGCAGACATTGACGGGAGCAAGAGAGGTAATAATGGTGGTGGTGGTGGTGGTGGTGGTGGTGGTGGTGGTGGTGGTGGTGGGGGGGGGATAATAAAAGAACAAATACCCAAGGCAGAAGAAAGAAAACCCAAAGGGTTTTGGAATCGTTGAATTCCGAACAATAACAGGAGAATGCCTCTTCTGACTGATCTCAAACTTTTAGCAATAGTTAATTTCTATCAAAGGAACGTTCCCATTTATCTTGGGTTGAGTAAGTTTTTATTACATTGGTTTCCACGCAATAACTGGAGAACGACTCTTCTGAGTGAGTTCAAACCCTAAATGCTGGTATATCATAACTAGAGAAATTTCTGGATTGGTTTTTCTGTGTAGATGGTAAATTATGAATGCCTTATCCGATCGGCTTCAAATCTCCAAAGCTGATGTCTAAATTAAAGGAAGTCTTGAACTACTGCTGAAACTGTGGAGAATTTTCCATGAGCCTAATGGATGTCATGCTGAGTGTGGAGTGTGTATACAGTAAGCAGCGACTTGAGCGCAAAAATATAAACTAAGTATAAATTGTTTGTAAATGAAAAGACTGATACTGTTTTACCTCAGTAATAATTTAACCCCATTAGAGGGGTAAACCGGTAATTTACACAACGCAACTTTAGTTTTTTGTCTATTACAAACTAATCAGTAAATTCATATAAGTTATTCTCACTGTATCAACGCCAGCGAAGAGCATGTCGAGGATGAGGGTGACCACGTCCTTGCGGGAGAGTCCTGGCTTGAGGAGCAGTCCCTCCATCAGTGTCAGTTCCCGGTCATCACTAGGCTCCTGCGCCAGCAACGCCGCCTCCGTCTCTCGGATGTTTTTGTCCGCAATTCTGCACGATGTCAATATTTAAGTTCAAGCAATATTTAATCAAATAGAGTTCATCGTATACACATTTGACCCTAAGATATTAATAAGGAAAATGCATGTTCCATCAGCTACATCAAATTTTACAAATATTTGGTGTCAATACACCAAATATTATAGCAAAACTAAACAGGAAACACAAAGATGGGTGATATGCTTTAAGCTGTTACTAGCTAAAACTCTTTATGATGCCAGTTCATTTACTGTTATATTTCTTAAAACGTTCCTTAAGACATCTATAGTTAAACTGATATTAGCAAATATTTCAAATTTTTCACTGATTAATCCAAATATATGTCTGTTAGCACAGCTGCAATTTACTCTTGTCCTCATAATTAACAATTGGGCTTATGAATCATTACTGTTTTCCTGTCATCATCAGTTCCACAATACCCAACAACCTGTTTACTAGAGAAGCTTACAATGGAAGCTATTTTCTTAAGAAACAAATTTTAGTAAAATTAACGTATTTTTCTATAAGGTTGATAAATCAGCCAAAAAGAGTGTGCTATGATATAAACTGTAGACTGCATACGCCTGGCCTGCCTGAGTCATTTATTAAAAATATTTATGCTTAAATCTCACTAATGGATATAATACGAATAATTATAAAAAAAATATAATAATAAATAATTAATCAAAGTTATGTGAAAGCAGTTAGAAGCCAGATCTAAATACTAGTCTGACAGAGAAAACGAATGTTAAAAAAATTATGAATCAGCTTGCAATGTAAACCGACTGATATTGTATAAATGCATCTTAGGTTGGGTTTAAGATACACGTAGTAGTTAGGTATATACCCATCAAACTAACAAGAATAGGGTGCAGATCCAATTTTTTTCTCTCAAAAGTTCCTGAGCGGCGTGGAACCTTTCTGGAGAAGAGGGATGGGTGCACAATGAACTAGCCGCTCTGGTGGCAAAGATTAAGGAGTGTCTAATTACTTGATATAATACAAGAAACGAAGGCATACTGCCGACAGAAATACAGTGAGGTTATAATGAAAGCAAGCTTGAATCGTGATAACGTTTCACTGTATCAAGTTATTGACCAAATAAAACTATAAAGAGCGAAACGGTTTCACAATAAAGTTTATTCCTCACCTGTGTTTTTATGAAGACAACATTGCTCTCAGGCATAAAATTAAGAAAAATATCAGGAAGCTATCTGTCTCTCCAAACAGGTTTTTAATATATAAATTATTTAATATGTAGGTCCTAGTGCTGGAGCTTTTCCAGGCAGGATGCTTCAGTAAACAAGATGAAGATTCAGTGAAAAATCACCTACTCAAGGAATTCCTGGTGAGTCTTTTTGAGTTTCCTGAAAGCTGGGGTTGGGAACACCTTCCACAGATGAGGACCGAATTCTACCTCAGTCAGAGAAGTAAAGAGCTGATTTACCAGTCTGATCAGCCTTATGGGTTCGGAGTCCGGTGCGATATTTGGATCCAAACATCCCAGTCGGCGATTTAGGGCTACGCTGCCAACAGCTGTATAAATAAAAAAAAGGATAATGTATCATAATTTTAAAGAAAGCACTGTCATAATTATATGATTTTTTTATATTTTATTGAAAACGCTGCACAATACAAAAAGGTATAAAGTATAATAAATAGCCAAATGAATGTAAACTAAAATAAAATTTGTTGTCAACATTATTATATTACTTGAAAAGGTTAAATCCGAAAGAGCTATTCACTGGTAAATTGAAAGTAATACATTCGACATAAGAGTACACATCTTCCATCGGCAAAATATACGTTTCCTCCATCCTTTGAATTAATCTATTATTTATTCAAGACCTTGACATAAAGAGCTCTTTTGTGATCATTGTTGCCAAGAGTTACGTACATTCAAGAGCCCACTTGTACATCTCATTTAGGAAGTCACTTGGCATCTCTCCGAACTGTGACTGCAGAAATGCGATTCTGGAGGACGAGAGACAAAGATGTCAGCCAGAACTTCTGACCATTTATAAATCTACTTTAAAATTACTAACAGTATAATGGGAAATACTAAGTCTCCTAAGGATCACAGAGCGCCTGGGTAACAGAGGGTATGGAAACGTGATCATGGCGGGTAACTCCAGTCTTTTGAATCAAGAGCTCCTCACTAGATACTTCCCCAAATCCCAACCAAGAGGAACCAGCTTTGAAAGTTGACTGAAAAAATATGTGCACACACACACGAGCGGGATTTGTACAACGTTTCACCCAACACTTGGTTTCTCTCATGTAGTGAAAGTGGTATGGTGATAGTGACAAGGTGTAGGTTAAATATACGTACGCACTGATTAGAACACAAACGAAACTTTTCGCCACATGTGGCTCCTTCGGTCATAATAAGAAGCCACTTGATCAGTGCATACGTAAAGTGCTGTGCACATGTGAATTTTACCTTCCTTTAAAGCACTTAGAAAAGTCCAGTGTTGGCTGAAAGGACCCCTCCGTATTTGTGTCCTTTTCATCAGGTATCTACGTATTGCCAACTCCTGGCAAGTTGATCTTAATTGACCCTTACCCCACTAGCTTATCCAGGACATCCCTAACATACGTCGAATGTCTCTAGCATATATAAAGCCTTTCCTAATATAATAAACATATTTCTGAAATATCCAGGAACACCCTCATCTAGGAAATTCTTCACATATCCAGGATATCTGTAATATACCTATTTACAACCAACCTCACCCAACCAGGACGTGCCTCACCTTACCAGAAAATGGTTATATAATTTATAGTCCAACTCCAGCAGCGGGCCATCATATGACTAAAACCCGCGTCAGGAAACACTTGTCCTGTTTCCTAACAAATCTTACCTAATCTAACCTTACCAGGACATGTCTTCCCAAAACAGGATGTATCTAACCTGACCAAAACGTGTCTCACCTAACAGGGATGTGACTTGCCTAACCAGGATGCTTTACCTGTCCATGAACTCCAAAGAAATCTGATCCATGACAGGCAGGTAGGCCACCACCTCCTTGACTCTCATCATAGAAGGCTGAACTCGGCTGCGTACTCTCCACCACTCCTCGCCATTCCTGGAACATAATCATATAATTAATACTAATTATTGTGACTGCGTATAATAAAGGTACCTTTACAAAAAAGAAGTAATGAAAGAGATACTGATCTGATAAGTGTCAACGTACTCGGTCATTATTCCAGTTTTGCCTTCAAAATAGCTGTCTGCAGTCTGCAGTCTAATCATCTTCAAGGAGTCGAACCCCTGCCTGAGTGATGCGTCCATTGTGGCTCGTACGAGGTTCTCAGCGTCGTATGGGTTAGTTATGCATATCATCGGCAGTGTGAACGGCGCTGTCAGTTTAATGATAGGGCCGTGAATCTCTATCATCTTTTTAAAGTAGAGATGAAGCTTGTTACTACTGAAGGCTGTGAAGAAAAATGACATTATTACTATTATTATTATTATTATTATTACAATCAAAACTAAGCGCTAAATAATATTATTATTTTATTCATCAAAGCGCACCCTAGGTGGGTCGTTTAGCGCAGATATTACTTTTTAAAGCTAATCTTTAACTTTATAGTAACACCGAAGACGCTCAGAGGTATTTACTACCGTTTTATCCTGTAATGCCAGTGAATATTAAATAGTGTCGCTTATGGATATGCAGTAATGTTATTGCGATTAAAAATATGTTCTCAGCCAACATTTTCTCCATATAAACAATATTTTTTTCTGACTTGTTCATAGCTATCTTCCATGAATTATTCTACTAATGTTTTTGTGATTGTCAGGTAAATCTTTTAACTAATCAGTCTTCTGTTTTTCCTGTCCCGTTGATATCAATTATCATTTAGTCACTAAATGCTGATAACGTACATTTGTCAAAGATTATGGAAGGCAAACAACCAAGGAGTGGGTACACCCTAGGTCCGGGAACTTCTGACACTGGTTTAGGCTCTGAGGTCCGTTGTTCTGCTGCTGTTATTTGGCGAGTAGCAGCTATGGTAGTGAAGACTCGGGACAGTGGGGGCCATTGTGTTCTCACTACCACACACTTCCCCACTCGACATGACCTGGGGACAAAGGGAATTCATACGTTATCGAGATTATTCATTTTGCGTTTACAGCGCATTCAATTAAGAGGAAATTTCACTTAAAATTTAAGGGCACAAAAAAAACAGAGATTCTTCGATTCCTTGTTTTATTATTATTACGTATTATTATATGTATTATATATTATTCTATTAAGGGTGGGTCCACCTCTGGTGTAAATTGTGGGACCCATAGCCTCGGAGAAGTGGATAAAAAAGGCTTCAAGAAGAATATTTGGATTTCTTCCTGAAGCCATTTGAAATATTCCACTTCCCCTACCACCCCATCTTTTGAACTATTTTTTTTTTTTTTTTTTTACCAATAGGAATATTTTATTACATAATATGGCACAGAAGATTTAAGAGATACATTGTTGATATATAAAGGTGGCATATACGGTACATGTTGTTACGTGTGTATCACCGATTATAAGGCGAAAATCTCATCCAGCTCCTCAGAGCTGGGCGTGTGCCCAAAAATGCAGCATGCATTACCCCTTTGAACAGCCGCACTGAGCCGCTGGAACAGAAAACTAGCTGCCCTGGGATCCCTAGTTACCCTGATGAGTCTTTTTCCCCAACTCCTTAAGGAAATTAGATGCACTCTTTCCCCCATGAGCCAAGGGTCTCTGAGCCTATGGAACAAACATATAATGATGGGCAAGTTTCTCCATATTTTCTAGACTTTTGGGACTCCCTAAAGCTGGCAGCTGCCCCTCCTTCCTCCCTGGTGTATTGGAGATAGGTATCAGCCAAGGTAGATGCACATGTATAGTCCCACACCACCTGCTTCCCATCTGTCCAGGCTTGAAGGGTGATACCATCTGGACGCTTCTGGCTGCCATCAGATCTGCATAGTTGGGGTGGCTCCCTTACTGCTGGGCATCCAGCTGTTGTGAGGCTCCTCTTGATAATGTTATTAACCTCCTCATGTCTTGCAATCTTTCCCTCGGATTTACGGCACACAAGACCATGGTACCCGAATCGGTCTGCTGCTTCACTGCCACAAATACACTATTTTATTATTATTGTTTTATTATATACCCTGGCAGAAGTCATAACCTGTTTTGTTCAGCTCTCTTATGTACCGTTTCCATATTTCATTAATTTTAATTAGCGGAAGCGCTAAATCCATAAGTTATATAGTGACTGGGAAATGGGAGGCAAAAAAAAAAAAAAAAGTTCCCCTCACCAATATCAAGGTATATCCTCAAGTTCAGACACTGACTCCTGTTGGTGTCTATCACGGAAGAGTAAATATACCCAGGTGTTGTGTATGTATACTGACAACAGTAATTTGACTCGTGGTGTAAAAGTTATGTGCAGCCTAATGACCCTCGTGTAGTCGATAGCCTTTAAACTCACTTAACCAATCAGCCATCTATCCGTCACTTTGGGTGGACCAAACTCCAGCTCAGATCAATGGAAGAACTTTCCGTCTCACAACCGAAGGATCCAGGTTCAACTCTGGGCAAACCTCTTCACAATTTTCGCTCCTGTTTATCTAGCATTTATTACTACTACTACTACTACTACTACTAGTAGTAGTAGTAGTAGTAGTAGATGATGTTCAATATGAAGGGCTAAACCTGTAAGGGTCATACACAACTTAGGAATGGGAGACAATCAGGATTCATCTAAGAAAGAGAAGGCAATTCAAATTCACACTACTACTACTACAATTATTATTATGATAACAATGATAACGATTACAAGAAAGCGGTAAACTCATAAGGCTCAATCAGCACCTGCGGAACTGAATGAGTGAGAAGTAATCAGGTTTGATCTGAGGAGAGGAGGGACATTCCATGATGAAGACACCTGTGGAAAATTTTTTAATTTTCCGAAACTATAGTGCCTAATAGGTGTTTAATGTGTCTATATGGGTCAAAAATGTATTTGAAAATAAGAGTAGAACCAAGAGTTCCCTTTGCGCATGCGCGGATGTGCGGGGGGGGGAGGCGCGGATTGTTTTGAAGGTGGTGAAGAAGCTGAGAAAGCATGGAACCACGAAATTGACATTCACGGCGGCCTAAGGATAATATAGGCCTCATTTCATAATAAGAAGTGTCGTAACTGTTCCTGGTGGAGAGTGAGGGACGTGATTTACGGGACCATGTAATAGAGTGGTAAAAAGTGTGATAAGAGTAGGACGGGTGGCAGGTGCACGGCCAGGTGGTCCAGGGGACATACCCGTGTGTTATCCTTGCTCATCGGCCTCAGATCTTAATGGAGTGACCAATTTGAAAAGTTAGGGACAAAAGTTTGATGGTAAAAATGTGATAATAACGGTTTAAAAGGGGCGGTTGAAAAAGGGGGGTTCCCGGTGAAATTCTCTCGGGTTTACAGAAATTTAAATACCCTCAAAATTTTTTTAAAACAAAAATTTGAGGTAGTAAAGGGAAAAAACCCAAATTTTGAGGGGTTGTGGGGGGGAGGGGCCCCCCACTTTGTTTCCCGACACGGTATAAATTCCTCTTAAACCTTTTATCTGCACCCCGGGGGTTCCTTGGCCAGCGGGTTTACATTAAAAAATCTCAAAAGTGTGGTGACTTTCTGGGGAAACATATTTTTAGAAAAGATGCACAGATATAATAAAGGGGAACGCCCCAATTATATGTTTTGTTTTTTATCATCAAATTTATAAATACTGTAAAGGGGAAAAATTTTTGGAGCGCTGTATTAAATTTGGGGCCTTTGGGGGAATTTAAAACCGTCCCAAATTTCAAAACTTTTAAATTGCCTTAAGATAAAAAATTTGGCCCTCAATTTCCCCCAAATCTACATAAAAATTCCAAATCACAAAGAAAACCCACGCCGCCCTTGCCTAAACACCATTTCCCCCCCTTTCCCCCCCCCCCCCCCCCCCCCCCCAAAAAAAAAAAATAGCCATGGGGGTTTCCTTGAAATAAAATAGGAAATGAAGTTCCCATCTTTCATCAAGAACTTCGGGGAAAAAGGACAAAAAATTCTAAGGGGATCCCGGGTAACAGAGTGAGCGGGATAGTTTATTGGGTTACCCCTTCAAAAAAAAAAATCTGGGTCACCTTTAAACACTTGAGCCAAACAGCATTGGGTCCCCCACCAAGCAAAAAAAACCATGAAGAGAATCACCGGGGCAACATTTCTCAGCAAGGGGATGTCAAGAGGAGCCCACTATATAGCGGGTTTGGGGGAATGTAGTCCCCCTAACGAAGAAAAAATTATTAAATTAGGGGAACTTTAAAAAAAAAGGATTCAGAATTATAGAGTTTTACTTGGCGCATACAACACTGCACAAGCCCACCTCCAAAACTCTCACTTTTCCTGTCGTACTTAATTTACTTAATGGGTTCCCCAAACCCCACATAGAAGCCCGTTTCGGTCCGACTTGCCCCCATTTACAAAGTCCCCACAAACCCAAAAAAACGAACAAACAAACAAAAGTTCGTTCTTTTCGGGAGTATAATAGGCCAGCAGACTTTTGACGGGGGGCAAAAAGGGGTTTAAAAAAATGGGGGGGTTGGTGGTGTTGGTGGTGGTGGTGGGGTGGTGGTGGGGGGGGGGGGAATAATAAAAAAACAAATCCCCAAAAGGCAGAAGAAAAAAAACCCCAAAAGGGGTTTTTTTGGAATCTTTGGGAAATTCCAAACCCAATAACAGGAAAAATGCCCTTCTAAACTGTTTCTCAAACTTTTAGCAATGGGTTTTTTTCTATCAAAGGAACGTTCCCTTTTATTTGGGTTTGGAGTAATTTTTTTTTTCTTTGGTTTTCCCAAAGCAATAACGGGGAAACGACTCTTCTGAGTGATTTCCAAACCCAAAATGCTGGTATATCTTTAACTAGAGAAATTTCTGGTGGTTTTTCTGGTAGGGGGAAAATTTAAAAAATGCCTTTTTCCGATCGGCTTAAAATCCCCAAAAAGCTGATGTCAAAATTTAAAGGAAGTTTTAAAACTACTCCCATAAATGGGGTTTTTTTCCAGGGAGCCAATGGATGTCATCCCTGATTTGGGGAGTGTGTATACAGAAAGCAGCGACTTGAGCGAAAATTTTTTAAAAAACAAAGTATAAATTTTTTGGGAAAAATGAAAAGACTGATACTTTTTTTTTAACCCTCAGTTAATTTAAACCCCATTAGGGGGGTTTAAAAACCGGAAATTTTTTACAAAAACGAAATTTTAGTTTTTGGTCTATTAAAAACCCTTAATCAGAAAATTTCCCATAAAAGGGTTATTCTCACTGTATAAACCCCAGCGAAGAGCATGTCTGGGGATGGGGGTAAACCACCCCCCCTCGCGGGGAGAGTCCGGGCCCTTGAGGGGGGAAGTCCCTCCATCAGTGCCCGTTCCCGGGCATCCTAGGCTCCTGCGCCAGCAAGCCCGCCTCCGTCCTCGGATGTTTTTTTTTCCGGGCAATTCTGCCCCATGTCAAAATTTAAGTTAAAGCAAAAATTTAAAACCCAAATGGGAGTTCTTCGTTTTACACATTTGACCCTAAAAATTTAAAAAGGGAAAATGCATGGTTCCATCAGCAACATCAAATTTTACAAATATTTGGTGTCAAAAAACACCAAAAAATTATAGAAAAACTAAACGGGGAAACACAAAGTTGGGGATATTTTTTAAGCTTTTACTAGCTAAACTCTTTATGATGCCAGTTAAATTTCCCTGTTAAAATTTTCTTAAAACTTTCCCTTTAAGGGCACCCTTATATTTAAACCGGGAATATTAGAAAATATTTCAAATTTTTCCCCTGATTAATCCAAATATATGCCCTTTTTAGCACAGCTGCAATTACCTTGTCCTCATAATTAAAAATTTGGGGGTTTTTTAAGAATCTTACTGTTTTCCTGTCTTCATCGTTCCAAAATTCCCAAAAACAACCTGTTTACTAGAAAAGTTACAATGGAAGCTTTTCTTAAGAAAAAAATTTTAGAAAAATTAAAACTTTTATTTTTCTATGGGGTTTGATAAATCACCCAAAAAGAGGTGTCTATGTTTAAAACTGTAGACTGCATACCCCTGGTTTCCTGAGTCATTTATTAAAAATTTTTAAAGTTTAAAATCTCACTAATGGATATAATACAAAATAATTAAAAAAAAAAATATAATAATAAAAAATTTAAATCAAAGTTATGTAAAACCCTTTTAGAAACCCCCAAAATTCTAAATACTAGTTGACAGGGGAAAACCCGAATGAAAAAAAATTTTTGAATCAGCTTGCAATGTAAACCGACGATATTGTATAAATGCATCTTGGGGTTGGGGGTTTAAAGGGTTACAGTAGTAGTTGGGGTTTTATCCCCATCAAACAAACAAAAATTTAGGGTGCAGACCCAAATTTTTTTTTCTTAAAAAGTTCCTGGGGGGCGTGGAACCTTTTGAAGGGGAGGGGGTCACAATGAAAAACCTAGCCGCCCCTGGGGGCAAAGATTAAGGAGTGTTTTAATTTAAATTTTGGGTTTAAATACAAGAAAACAAAGGGCAACTGCCGCGGGAAATACGGGGGAGGTTAAAATGAAAGCAAGCTTGAATCGGGGATAACTTTTTCACTGTATAAAGTTTTTGACCAAAAAAAAACTATAAAGAGCAAAAACGGTTTTCACAAAAAAGGGTTTATTCCTCCCCTGTGTTTTTTTTGAAAAAACCCAAATTGCTCTCAGGCTTTAAAATTAAGAAAAATTTATCGGGAAGGGCTATCTTTCTCTCCAAACGGGTTTTTTTAATATATAAATTATTTAATATGTGGGTTCCTAGTGCTGGAGCTTTTCCAGGCAGGATGCTTCAGAAAAAAAGATAAAGGATTCAGTGAAAAATCACCTATTCAAAGGAATTCCGGGGTGAGTCTTTTTGATTTCCTAAAAGCGGGGGTTTTGGGGAAAAAACCTTCCACAGATAGGCCCCAAAATTTTTACCTCAGTCGGGGAAGAAAGAGCGTTTACCAGTCGGATCACCCTTTAATGGGTTCGGGGGTCCGGTGCGATATTTGGGTTTCCAAACACCCCGGGTCGGCTTTTGGGGCCCTTCGTTTCCCAAACAGCTGTAAAATAAAAAAAAGGGAATAATGAAATCAAAATTTTTTTAAAAGAAAGACTGTCATAATTATATAAATTTTTTTATTTTTTTATTAAAACGTGCACATTACAAAAAAAAATAAAATAAAAAATTTCCCCAATTTAATTTTAAACTAAAAAAATTTTTGTTGTCAAAATTATTATATTACTTGAAAAGGGTTTTTAAATCCAAAAGAGCTATTCTTTGGTAAATTGAAAGAAATACTTGCCCATAAGAGTACACATTTTTCCTTTCCGGAAAAAAATTTTAGGTTCCCCCCATCCTTTGAATTTAAATCTATTATTTTTTCCCAAAAAACCTTGACATAAAAGCTCTTTTGTGATCATTGTGCCAAGGTTACGTACATTCAAAACCCACTTGTACATCTCATTTGGGGAAGTCACTTGGCATCTCTCCGAACTGGGGACTGAAAGAAATGCGATTCTGGAGGGACGAGAGAAAAAGATGTCAGCCAAAAACTTCTGACCATTTATAAACTATTTTAAAATTACTAACATTTAAAATTTGGGAAAAATACAAACGTCCCCAAAGGATCCAGAGGCCCCCTGGGTAACAGAGGGAAAATTGGAAACGTGACAGGGGGGTAACCCCAGTTTTTTGAATAAAAGGGGTCCTCACTAGATACTTCCCCCAAAACCCCAAACCAAAGGAACCCAGCTTGAAATTTGACTAAAAAAAATTTTTGTGCAAAACACACACGAGCGGGATTTGTAAAACGTTTAAACCCAACACTTGGTTTCTCTCATGAAATTTAAAGGGGGTTTTAGGTGATGGGTGAAAAAGGTTTGGGGTTAAAATTTAAAAGTACCATTGATTAAACAAAAAACGAAATTTTTTCGCCCAACATGGGGCCCCTTCCGGTCATAAAAAAAAACCACTTGTTTCAGTGCAAACTTTAAAGTGCTGTGCACATGTGAATTTTCCCCTTCCTTTAAAGCATTAGAAAAGCCCGGGGTTGGGGGAAAAGGACCCCCCCGATTTGGGGTCCTTTTCATCAGGTATCTACTATTCCAACTCCGGGCCCAAGTAAATCTTAATTGCCCTTACCCCATAGTTTTATCCGGACATCCCTAACATACGTCGAATGTCTCTAGCATTATAAAGCCTTTTAATATAAAAAACCCAATTTTTCTAAAAATTTTGGAACCCCTCACTGGAAATTCTTCTTTTTATCCAGGATATCTGTAATTTACCTATTTACAACCAACCTCACCCAAACCGGGGACGTGCCTCCCCTTTTCCGGGAAAAAGGTTTTATATAATTTAAATTTCCCAACTCCAGCAGGGGGCCCAAATATATACTAAAACCCGCGTCGGGAAACACTTGTCCTTTTTCCTAAAAAATTCTTCCCTAATCAAACCCTTTAAAGGGGACATGTTTCCCCAAAACGGGTTTTAAATTAACCTAAACCAAAACGTTCTCACCAAACAGGGATGGGGACTTGCCTAACCAGGATGCTTTACCTTCCTTGAACCCCAAAGAAATTGATCCATGACAGGCGGGAAAGGCCACCCCCTTCCTTTGACTCTCATCAAAAGGAAGGCTAAATTCGGCTGCGTACTCTCCCCCAAACTCCTCCCCCTTTTCCTGGAACATAACATAAAAATTAAAACAAATTTTATTGTGACTGCGTAAAAAAAGGGGTACCTTTAAAAAAAAGAAATTAAAAGAGATATTTGGATTAAAAAGGTGTAACGTACTGGGTCATTTTCCAGTTTTCCCTTCCCAAATAGCTGTCTGCAGTCTCCCGTTTTTAATCATTTTTCCCAAGGAGTCGAACCCCTGCCGGGTTTATGCGTCCATTGGTGGCTCTTTGGGGTTCTCAGCGTCGAAATGGGGTTAGTTATGCAAAAATCATCGGCAGGTGAACGGCGCTGTATTTTAAATTGATGGGGCCCGGTGAATCTCTATAAATCTTTTTAAAGAGGAGATGAAGCTTTTTAAATACCTGAAGGCTGTGAAGAAAAATGCATTATTACTATTTTTTTATTATTATTTTTTAAAATTTCAAAAAAAGGGCGCAAAATTTAATATTTATTTTTTTTATCATCAAAGCGCACCCTAGGGGGGGTTTTTTAGCGCAGTTTAATTACTTTTTAAAGCTAATTTTTAAAATTTTTATAGTAAAAAACCGAAACGCTCAGAAGGTATTTACGGGGGGGGGGGGGGGGGGTTTTAAAATCCTGAAATTTGCCAGTAAATTTTTAATAGTGCGTTTGGGGTTATCAGTAATGTTATTGGGTTTAAAAAAAAAGGTTTCAGCCAACATTTTTTTTCTCCTATAAACAATTTTTTTTTCTGACTTGTTCTTTTAGCTATCTTCCATGAATTATTCTACAAAAAGGTTTTGTGTTTGTAAAGGTTTAAATTTTTTAAAACTAACCCTCTTCTGTTTTCCTGTCCCGTTTTATATAAATTATCTTTTTAGTCACAAAATGCTGATAACGTACATTTTCAAAAAATTAGGGAAAGGGCCCAAAAAAACCAAAGGGATTTTGGGGTAACCCTTTGGTCCGGGAAAACTTCGGGAAGGGGGTTTTTAGGCCTAAAGGCCCGGGTTGTTCTGCTGCTGTTTTTTTTGGCGGTAGCAGCTATGGTTTGAAGTTTGGGAAAACAGGGGGGGCCCCATTGTGTTCCCAAAACCAACATTTCCCCCACCCCGACATGACCGGGGGAAAAAGGGGAATTTCATACGTTATCGAAAATTTTCATTTTGCTTTTTACAGCGCATTAAAATTAAAAGAGGAAATTTTCATTTAAAAATTTAAGGGCAAAAAAAACAGAGTTTTCTTCGATTCTTTTTTTTATTATTTATTACTTTTATTATTTTTAAAGTATTATATTTATTCTATTAAGGGGGGGTTTCCACCTGGGGGTTTTGGTAAATTGGGGGACCCTTTAGCCCGGAGAATGGAAAAAAAGGGCTTAAAGGGAAGAATTTTTGGGTTTTCCCTTCCTGAACCCAAATTTGAATATTCCCCATTCCCCCTCCCCACCCCTTCTTTTTGAACAAATTTTTTTTTTTTTTTTTAAAAAAAATAGGAATATTTTATTACATAATAGGGGCACAAAAGATTTAAGAGATACATTGTTGATTTAAAGGGGGAAATATAGGGTAATTTTGGGTTACGGGGGTTTTTCCCACCGATTAAAAGGGCGAAAACTCACCAGCTCCTCGGCTGGGGCGGGGGGCCCAAAATGCGCTGCTTTAAACCCCCTTTTGAACAGCCGCACTGAGCCCGGGAAAACCAAAAAAATGTGCCCCGGGGATCCCTAGTTCCCCTTTAGGGAGTTTTTTTCCCAAAATTCCTTTAAGGAAATTAGATGCACTCTTTCCCCTGACCCAAAGGGGCTCTGACCCCTTGGGAACAAAACTTTTTAAATGGGCCCAAGTTCTCCATATTTTCTAGACTTTTGGGCTCCTAAAGCTGGCGGGTTTTCCCCCTCCTTCCTCCTGGTGTATTGGAGATATTTATCCCCAAGGGTTAGAGGGCCATGTTTTGTCCCAAAACCACCTGTTCCCCATCGTTCCGGCTTAAAAAGGGTTTTTTTCCATCGGACCTTCTGGCTGCCATCAAAATCTGCATTTTGGGGGGGTTTACCCCTTACTGCTGGGCATCCAGCTGTTGTGAGGCCCTTTTGATAATGTTTTAACTCCCCCATGTTTGCAATCTTTCCCTGGGGAATTTACGGCACACAAGCCCCGGGGTCCCCAATGGGTCTGTGTTCCCCTGCCACAAAAAACCTTTTTTTATTTTTTTTGTTTTATTTTATACCCGGGGCAGAATTTTTTTAACCTGTTTTTTTTCCCGGCTCTTTTATGAACCTTTTTCCATATTTCTTTAAATTTTTTAATTAGCGGAAGCGCTAAATCATAAGTTTTATAGTGACTGGGAAATGGGAGGCAAAAAAAAAAAAGTTTTCCCCCCCAAACCCAAAATCAAGGTATATCCCTCAAGTTCAAAACAATGACTCCCTTTTGGGTCTATCCGGAAGAGTAAAATATTAACCCCGGTGTTTTTGTATGTTACTGACAACAGTAATTTTTACTCGTGGTGGTTTAAAAATTATTTTTTGGGGCCTAATGACCCCCGTGTAGTCCGATGCCTTTAAACCCACTTAACCTCAAACCATCTATCCCTCACTTTTGGGGGGAAACCAAAAATCCAGCTCAAACAATGGAAGAACTTTCCGTCTCACAACCCAAGGATCCAGGGTTTAACTCTGGGGAAAAACCCCTTCACAATTTTCGCTTCCTGTTTAACTGCATTTATTACTACTACTAAATTTCTACTACTAATAGTAGTAGGGAGTAGTAGTAGATTTATGTTCATTATGAAGGGGGTAAACCTGTAAAGGGGCATACACAACTTTGGAATGGGGGGACAATTTAGGATTCCCTTAAAAAAGAGAAAAGGGAATTCAAAACACACTCTCTACTAAATTATTATTATGGGTAACAATGATAACGAAATTTCAAGGGAAAACGGTAAAAACCCTAAAGGGGGAATCAGCCCCCCTGCGGAACGAATGAGTTTAGAAATAATCAGGGGTTTGGGTCTGAGGAGGGAGGGACATTTTCCCTGATGAAAACACCCGTGGGAAAAATTTTTAAATTTTTCCCCAAAATATAGTTCCTAATAGGTTTTTTAATGTGTCCCATATGGGTCAAAAAGTATTTGAAAAAAAAGAGTAGAACCCAAAAGTTTCCCCTTTGGGGCATGCGCGGATGTGCGGGGGGGGGAAAGGGGCGGATTGTTTTGAAGGGGGGAAGAAGCTGAGAAAGCAAGGAACCCCGAAAAAATTTACATTCACGGGGGGCCTAAGGATAATATTTGGCCTCCCTTTATAAAAAGAAATGTTTAACTGTTCCCGGTGGAGAGTTTAGGGAAAGTGATTTTCGGGACCATGGTAATAGAGTGGGAAAAAGTTGGGGATAAGGTAGGACGGGGTGGCAGGTGGGAGGGGCAAGGAAATGGGTGTCCGGGGACATACCCCTTGTTAAACCTTGCTCATCGGCCTCAGGGTCTTAATGGGGGCCCCCTAATTTGTATAATAGTTTTGAGACGTTTAAAAAGGGCCCTTTTGAATGGTAATGTAAAAAAGTGATTTAAAAAAACATTGGTTTTAAAAAATTTTCGGGGTTTTGGGGAAAAAGAGCGCCTTTTCTTCCCAGTGAACGTGTTGACTTCGTAAACCCGGGGGTAATGGAGAATTTTTGGAATCACGACTTCTTAAACCGGGGAAAAACCCCAAAGGAACCTCGTCCCCCTTTTCCCCGGGAAAGAGAACCGTGTCGGGTACGGACATCGAAACTGGTTTGGGGAATGGAAAAAATAAGGAGTATCAATCACCCACAGTTAAGTAACCCTTTTTTATAAAAAAAACCCATGTCCAGTGTTTTATGTTTTAATTAAATAGGTTATGAGTGATCCAACTACATCAATGACCACCAGAAACATCTGGTAAGTGGTGGGATTATGTAAAATGTTTTCCTTTATGGATGTATCCAGGGGTTTTCCTACCCCCCTCCCCCTTTATTCAGCTAAACCAATATAATCTATACAGTTCCCCCCAATTAATTTTTAAACACCGTACTTGTGGGTGTACCCAAAACCATACTGGTCCGGATAGAAAAAGAATAAGATTGTGAGGGGCGGGGGACCAATTGGGGCGACCAGGGGTGGGTTAAAATTTTCTCACTTTTCTACACGGGGGGTGACTACTTTAAAAAAAAAGATTGTCTCCCCAAAGAATTACTGGTAGTTTATTTAAAGTTGAGGTAAATTTCAGGTAAAACACCCTAGAAAATTTTCCATATTGCCCGTTGGTCCTTTTCCCGAAACCGGAAGGGGAAACAGTGAAAAAATTAATTTAATTAATTACTTAAAATTAAGTGACTGATTTAAGGGGAAATGGGGGTAGGGTGCACAAATTTAATCGATGTGGGGAAAGGGTTTACCAATTAGCCCAATTAATTGTTAGCACATGGGTGGCTAGGGGTTTATACCCAAAAGTAAAAATGCAAGAATTACTCTTATAAGGCGCCTACTTTAAATTGTATAATCAGTGATTTTAAAAATTTCCCTAAAACCTGACTGGATCCCAATGGAGTTAATGTGGCTGACAAAAATCCGGAATTTTTGAGTTAAAAAAAGCCCTCATTAAGGGGTAAATTTAAAAACCAATGAGAAGGCATTTGATTTTTGTGAATTTAAAAAAAACCGTGAACCCCCAATGAAATTTAAAATTTATATTTAGAAGCTTTAGAGAGTAGAATTTTATTTGGGACAAAAATTTTGGTTTTAAAGAACCCGTGGAAAAAGATCTGCGGAGAATTGTGAGATGGAATGGAAAAAGAATGTTTTAAATTAATCCCAAAATTTCGAATTGGAAAAACTGTTCCCTTTTAAAAAATAAGGCTTTTTAATAAATTAAAAAAGGGGGTAAACCAGGCAGCCGGGCAAACCTTTAAAGCAAAGGGGGGGTTTTCCAAAACCACCATAGTTTCGGGGCTGGAGGGGAAAACAGACTAGGTCGGGAGGAAAATTTAATTTTTTCAATTGCAGACCAGCCAGCCAAACAGTTTTAAGGGATTAGCACTAAACGACGCTGAAGTTTTCTGTTTAAGTCTCAAAAAGGGGAAAATTTAAACCCCGTTTGGTAATAATCATAGTTAAGAGTTAAATAGGCCCCCATATTTAAGTCAGAATTTTTAATATTTTGGGTTTCCCCCACATCAAGGGAAGAGGAAAAAGTTACCCCGGGGAAGTTTTTAACCCCAGTTTAAAAAAGGAAAGGGAAAGGGAAAAAAAGACTGCCCCTTCTGCCCGGGTACCATTTCACTAAAAATTGTTTTAAAGCCTGTAATTCAGGGGGTATTAAAGTGGAAAGGGAAAGAAAAACTTTACAGATTTTTCCGATTCTAACAATCCTAATGTAAAGGGTTGTCTTCCAAATTGGGAAAAAGTTGCTATCAAAGCAAAAAAGGGGGAAAACACCCCCCCGGGGCCCGTTTTTTTGCAGGGTTGTAAAGTAAATTTTTATAATAATGGTGCAATTTAAGAAAAATGTTAATTAAACCCGGGCACTACGTGACTGATTTAAAAGGGTTTCAGCTAATGGCAATAATTTGGGCCTACTGAGGGGAAACCTGGGCCCGGGGTTTTTGGGTGTAAAAATTCAGGATAAAGGGCAAAAAACCCAAAAACCCTACCCGGGGTTTACTCTTCCTCAACACTGGGTTTCGGGGGGGCCAAAGTTTAATTTTTTTGGCAGACTACCGCCAGTTTAAAAATTTAATAGAGGAAGTAGTGAATTTCGGGCACGGGGTCTTACTCATGAAAGGCAACCCCGTAAAAAGTATTCTTTTTATCGAGAATGATTTTTGAAACCCGTCTTTAAATTTTTGGGGGCTGGACAGAAAATTGGGAATTTAAAAGTAAATGAGGGAAAGGGCCCAAAAGTTTTTTTAATCAGGAACAATACCTGAAGGATGTTTAAAAGTGAAACTGGACATTTAAGGGGTTTCGGAAATTCCGTGGAAACTTACCGTCCCCGAAAATTTTTTACTAAATTTTAGGATGGGGGTTATGGAAAAGTTTAAAAAGGGGCCCCGCTCTGCGAAGGGGCAAGACACCAAAATTGTTTTTGCTTTAATGATATAAAATTTTAAAAGCAGTTAAAAATAAAATTTTTCTTTTCTTAGGCGACGTAAATGACACCTTTAAATGCACAGGCGGTCCCTGAGCGAAATAATTTGGGGAAATAATTTTTATGGGACAATTTCCCCGGGGGTGACGTCAACTGAAGAGGAATTAAAAGAGGTATGTGAAGGGGGTTTAAAGAAAAAAATGAAGAAATGTGCTTGGGGGGGATTGGGATACTTTAAAAATTGGGTTTTTGGTAAAATCCAAAAATTTCCCGTATGCCCAATAACTTAATCCAGGAGCATAGGGTTATCCCCCCGAGAGGAAAGGAAAAAATAATTTTGTCCATTTGAGGAATTTAATTAAAAATTTGATGCCCATTTGGGGTTGGTGCCTATATGCCGTAATGTTTCTTGGGGGTGACTTGGGAAAACTGGAGACTTGTTATTGTTAAAGTCTCAAAATTCCAGTAGCCCAAAAAAATTAATCCAGGGAGCATTTGGCTTTTGCCCCGAGAGAATGGAACACTAAATTTTGTCCATTTGAGGGGGCAAAAAAATATGGAGGGGCCCTGGAATTGGGTGCCTATTTTGCCCTAAAAGTCGGGGCTGAAATTGGGATACTTTTAGAGAGACTTGTTATTTTTTAAAGTCTCATAATTCCATATGGGCCCCAAAAAAATTAATCCCGGGGGGCATAGGGTTTTGCCCCTGGAGGGAAGGAACACTAATTGTCCCCTTTTTAGGGTTCAATAAATAAGGGTGGCCAAATGAAGATGGGGAAAAAAATACTCCCATTTTTTTTAAGTCGCTAAGGGAACCCACCTCCGCCCGGGCCCCCAGTGTGGGAAAATTTTTTTAAATTTTTCCCAAAAATATAAATGCCCAAATAAGGGGTTTAATGTTTTCCCCAAATGGGTCCAAAAAAAGTATTTGAAAATTAAAAGTAGAACCAAAAATTCCCCTTTGCGCTTTCGCGGATGTCGGGGGGGGGAGGCGCGGATTGGGTTTTTAAGGTGGGTGAAGAAGCTGAGAAAGCATGGGAAACCCAAAGAAAAATTTAAAATTCAAGGCGGCCTAAGGATTTTTAAAAAAGGCCTTTTTCATAATAAGAAGTGTCGAAACTGTTCCTGGTGGAGAGTGAGGGGAAGTGGGTTTACGGACCATGGAAAAAAGAGTGGTAAAAAGTGTGTAAGAGTAAAGGGCGGGGGGCCGGGTTTTCACGGCCCCGGGTGTGGGCCCGGGGGACATTTCCCCCTGTGTTTTAAACCTTGCCCCATCGGCCCCCCAAAATCTTAAAAGGGGTGACCTCTAAATTTTTTTTAAAAGTTATGAGACTTAAATTTGTCTTGTAAAGGTAATGATTCAGTGATAAAAACCCTTGAGTTTAAGAGAAGCGGGATGTGAAATAGAGCGCCTTTTTCTCCGAGTGAACGTGTGACTCCCCGTTTCAGGGGGTAATGGGGATTTAAAGGAACACGACTTTAACCGGGGCAAACCGACGGATAAACCCCGTCCTGCCCGGAATTTAGGGAAACCTTGGGCGGGTGTAGCAGGACTCGAACTGAGATGGTGAAAGGGAAAAAAATAAGGGGTATCAAACACCCCCAGATTTAAATAACCCTTCTAGTTATAAAAAAAAACCAAAGCTGGGCCCGTGGGGTTATGTTTTAATTAGATAGGTTATGAGTGACCCAAATTTCACAAGTGACCCAAACCAAAAAAAAACCTCTGGGAAGTGGTGGGATTTTTGGTATAAATTTTTCCCTTTTATGGATTTTATCCAGGGGTACCTACCCCCCCCCCCTTTATTTTGGTAAAATAATATAATCTATACAGTCCACAAAATTTAAATTTTAAAACCGTACTTGTGGGTGCTACCCAAACCCCTACTGGTCTCGGATAGATTTTGGATAAATTGTGGAAGGGCAGGGGAAACCCCTTGGTGCGACCGGGGTGGTTAAGTTTTCTTTACATGTCACAAAGGGGGGACTACGGTTTAAAAATTGATTGTCTCCCCAAAGAAAATTACTGGGAAAGGGATATAATGTTGAGGTACATACAGGTAAGCACCCCAGAAAATTTTCCCTTAAAAACCCATATTTTAAAAAAGCTTTATTATAAATTTTAGTCCCTTTAAAAGGCAAGATGTTTTAAAAAAAAAAGGGTCTGTTTTTTTTTTTTCATAAAAATGATCCTCTTTTAAAAAGTTCCCTTTTTTTTTATACCGGTAATCCCGTCTGGGTTTAGTGATATATAATTTAAATTTCCAAAAAGGGATCAGTGTACAACACAAATTTATTTCCCGCTTTTTAAAAACCCAACATATTGAAAAAATAAAAAGGGATAATCCCTGACTGAAACAAAACATAAATAACCCGAAAAGTCGTCCCCAAATTTCTTTCTAGTTAGGTTTTTTTTGTACACAAGTTTTGTTTTTTACGCAGTTGCCCCTCACTACAGTATAATGGGGAAAGGGGGGTTTTAATTTCCCCAAAACTTAGATCCCTTTCCCCCCTTTTAAAAAAAACTGTTGATTGCTTACAGTATTCAAAGAGTTAACGTATCTCGTTGAGACAACACTCCTTTTTTTCCACACGCACAAAACCTACTGAAAAGGACAAGAGAACCCCTTAGCAAAATTAGAATTCATTACGTACCGCCCCGATTCTTTAAAACCTTGCTTTTTTTTTCAGGTTTTTTTTCTGCTAGTAAATGGGGGTTTTTCACATATTTATCCAACCCCTGGGGTGTCTAGACTTAAAAAAAAGGGGTAGCTTCCAAAAATATTAAATCTTTCACGCCCCTTTTAAATGTTTTTTCTTTTTCCGCCTTTCTTATCTCCATCAAGAAACCCCGGTTATACGTATCAATAAAAAACATGCTGTTTCACTGCCAATAGCTTTCCAGAAGTCGTCATGATTTCCCCACTATGTATTAATTTATGTCTAAATTTTATATTTTTAAAATTGCTGTTTAGGGAAAAATTTGCTTTTTAAGTTAACCCTCACGATGGAGTATAAAGGGAAATTTTTTTCGGAGGGAAAGTTTACTTGTAAGTGGGAAAGGGGTTCCCTTGGGGGGAGTAACCGAGAAGGGGAGGTCCCGGGATCGGGGTTTGTGGGGGCGGTTTACCCCCCCACAAGGAACTTAAACCCCGCAAAGATGTGTGGGTAAAAAGGATGGTAACAACAAACACCTAGGGGGGGTACTGTCGTCTTTCCAAATGAGTATGAAACACAAATTTTTAACCCGTTCTACAAATGGGAGGATTGCGGTGTCTTTCCTCTCTGTCTCATTAACATACGATGAACAAGGGACATCTTGCTGCTACAAATATACTGTTATTTCCGCCCAAAATACAGATACCCCATGCGTAAACCCTTTTTATGTTTATACAAACTCATCTGAGTTTCCTTCAAAATTTATACCAGATCTTGTCCTTGTAGTTCAGGGAAAAAAAAAACAGAATTTTTAATCCTTAAGCCAAGCGTGTTGAAAAATGGAACTAAAATGCCTGGCGCAAGGGGCTAGCAACCCATTCTATATGAAATACTAAAAAAAAAAAAAAAAAAAAAAAAGGAATTAAAGCGTTCAGTTGGCTCTCTGAATGTACGATGTAGTAAAGATGAAAAGAAAGAATTAATTGCTCATGTCAGGAGTGAAAGCTGGATATCATGGCACTAATCTAAACAGCGAAAAAGGGTGGGAGGATTTCAGTGGAAATGAGCAGGTGTATTGGAGAGAACTAGAGCTAAAACAAAGAGGTAGCACTATTATTAAATAATTGACTATGGTCGGAAAAGAGCGGTATAGGAGTTTATATTCAAGAATTAAATAAACATTAGAAATGGGTTATAGTAGTGTTTATGACCTTGGGAAAGAGACGGGAATGAAAGAGAGAGATAGGCAGACAGAATTTTGTGAGTGTTATGCTGATGTTTAGGGATTTTCGAATCAATTATAAAAAAGGTGTCAAGGAAGACCTAAATTCCAAATTGGAAGAAACTGTGTTATAGAGGGTGCGGTAGGTAATTATGGAGTGCCAGAGGTAAATGATATTGGAAGGTCTCGAATTGAATTATATACAGAAAGTGCTTTGGTAAAAGGCAATAGTTATTTTATGAAAAAGATTACAAATAAGTACATAAGACATGATATAGGCCATAATGAGAAGTCCCTCCATTGAACTTCAGGAATCATGTCTATACCCAGGAACACATTACGTACATTGTGCAGAAACAAAGGTAAGTAATCCACATTATCGAGGGATGGGATGGCAGGTTCTTGGATTGGATTCAGCTAATGACCCGATTGAATAATTGACAAATTAGTCATACAGACACCCCTGTATTCTACACAATAAAAGGATAATTGGTAGATTCCTGGATGCACATGTTTTTAGAAGTTCGACATTATATATATGTACTATATATATATATATATATATATGTATATATATATATATATATATATATATATATATATATATATATATATATATATATATATATGTCGTGCCGAATAGGCAGAATTTGCGATCTTGGCTTAAATAGCAACGCTCATCTTGCCACAGGTCAAGTGAAAATTTGTGTATGCAATAATTTCGCGAAAATCATTCTGAACCTAACGAAAAAAATATATTTCACTGTGTTTGTTTAGTATTAAATTACTGTAAACAAATATAAAATATATTTAGTTAGGTTAGGCTAAAATAAATTGCTCTT
>NC_069419.1:33091418-33093918 GCF_026875155.1 Cherax quadricarinatus
GTTCTCTGTCTCAGTACAGTTTCAGATTTATTATGGAACAAAGAATTAAGCTTTTATCAAGCATATTATTATAATATATCACCTGAAGTACATGTATTATATATAACACAGGTATCACTTTCAACACATGTAACACCAGCAGCACATTACATGAACTTTCATCAAGAATAATAATAGCACCAAAAAATTGAAAATTCGTTGCACCGCTCACAGTAGTTTGTACGTCTCTCACAGTAGTCCGTCCGTATATCTCACAGTAGTTCAACACCTCTGGCAGTAGTAGTGCCTCTCACAGTGCCTCAGCGCCTCTCCGTGAAACTGAACTTAAGGGGTCTCTCAGAGTTAAGCACCAGACGAAAAATAAGTTCAATATCTTCATACTTGTAATCAACTGTGAAGCGCTGCATCACCTGTATGAATAAATAATAATAAAAAATAATAATAATTATTAAAACGTGGTTGGTGCAATTATTTAATAAATGCATGGAAGACGGTAAGGTACCTAGGGATTGGCAGAGAGCATGCATAGTTCCTTTGTATAAAGGCAAAGGGGACAAAAGAGAGTGCAAAAATTTAGGGGATAAGTCTGTTGAGTGTACCTGGTAAAGTATATGGTAGAGTTATTATTGAAAGAATTAAGAGTAAGACGGAGAATAGGATAGCAGATGAACAAGGAGGCTTTAGGAAAGGTAGGGGGTGTGTGGACCAGGTGTTTACAGTGAAACATATAAGTGAACAGTATTTAGATAAGGCTAAAGAGGTTTTTGTGGCATTTATGGATTTGGAAAAGGCGTATGACAGGGTGGATAGGGGGGCAATGTGGCAGATGTTGCAGGTGTATGGTATAGGAGGTAGGTTACTAAAAGCAGTGAAAAGTTTTTACGAGGATAGTGAGGCTCAAGTTAGAGTGTGTAGGAAAGAGGGAAATTATTTCCCAGTAAAAGTAGGCCTTAGACAAGGATGTGTGATGTCAGCGTGGTTGTTTAATATATTTATAGATGGGGTTGTAAGAGAAGTAAATGCGAGGGTCTTGGCAAGAGGCGTGGAGTTAAAAGATAAAGAATCACACATAAAGTGGGAGTTGTCACAGTTGCTCTTTGCTGATGACACTGTGGTCTTGGGAGATTCTGAAGAGAAGTTGCAGAGATTGGTGGATGAATTTGGTAGGGTGTGCAAAAGAAGAAAATTAAAAGTGAATACAGGAAAGAGTAAGGTTGTGAGGATAACAAAAATATTAGGTGATGAAAGATTGGATATCAGACTGGAGGGAGAGAGTATGGAGGAGGTGAATGTATTCAGATATTTGGGAGTGGACGTGTCAGCGGATGGGTCTATGAAGGATGAGGTGAATCATAGAATTGATGAGGAGAAAAGGGTGAGTGGTGCACTTAGGAGTCTGTGGAGACAAAGAACTTTGTCCTTGGAGGCAAAGAGGGGAATGTATGAGAGTATAGTTTTACCAACACTCTTATATGGGTGTGAAGCATGGGTGACGAATGTTGCAGCGAGGAGAAGGCTGGAGGCAGTGGAGATGTCATGTCTGAGGGCAATGTGTGGTGTGAATATAATGCAGAGAATTCGTAGTTTGGAAGTTAGGAGGAGGTGCGGGATTACCAAAACTGTTGTCCAGAGGGCTGAGGAAGGGTTGTTGAAGTGGTTCGGACATGTAGAGAGAATGGAGCGAAACAGAATGACTTCAAGAGTGTATCAGTCTGTAGTGGAAGGAAGGCGGGGTAGGGGTCGGCCTAGGAAAGGTTGGAGGGATGGGGTAAAGGAGGTTTTGTGTGCGAGGGGCTTGGACTTCCAGCAGGCGTGGGTGAGCGTGTTTGATAGGAGTGAATGGAGACGAATGGTTTTTAATACTTGACGTGCTGTTGGAGTGTGAGCAAAGTAACATTTATGAAGGGGTTCAGGGAAACCGGCAGGCCGCACTTGAGTCCTGGAGATGGGAAGTACAGTGCCTGCACTCTGAAGGAGGGGTGTTAATGTTGCAGTTTAAAAACTGTAGTGTAAAGCACCCTTCTGGCAAGACAGTGATGGAGTGAATGATGGTGAAAGTTTTTCTTTTTCGGGCCACCCTGCCTTGGTGGGAATCGGCCAGTGTGATAATAAAAAAATAAAAATAAAACGTTCATATTAATTTGTATTTAAAATAATATTTAATTGCTACAAATCTGAGATGGATAGAAAAGCCATTGTATGAATATAACGAGAAAATTTTGCAGAAATATAATGTAAATGTATTGTTACTATATGCGAAGTGTGAGAATCTGACAGGTCTTGCAGGTGATCTGATCGGCCGAAATGTGTTGCTTAGTTGGTTAACAAGGAGATCTGGTCTGAGAGGAGACGATCCCCAGAAATATGAACTAGTAATCAAAAGGTAATAGAAATTTGAAATTTGTATTGTGTTAGAATTACGAATACCAGCCGTAAACATGTAATATTTACCCTTAACGCTTCGCTTATATCTCTTGCCACTGACTGCTGTTGGTTTAGT
>NC_069419.1:33096418-33113388 GCF_026875155.1 Cherax quadricarinatus
CTGATAACACGATCCTTTTCAAGAATTCTTGCAAACGCCATCACACTAGGAATCACCCTGAAAGTGATAAAATAAATTGCATGAGCATCCTGTAATAAAAAAATAATATTTAAGAGGCTGTGAGATACTGACTTTACGTAATTTTAATCGATGCACGTTTAACTGAGGCTCGTTATAAATGCTGCATTAAGTAGTAATTATTTCATGATGTAGCAAATTGATTTTATGACATAAGCCAAAAAAATATTGTTACTGTATTTACTTGTATGCATGCATTAATGAGCTCAAGTTATACCTCATAGATTCTTTAACAACAGCCTTGAGGTAGTGGAACTTGGCCAGGTGTTGGTAAGTGAGTGGACCTTTGTGGTCCCCGAGCACAGTATCTACCTCCTCCTGCAGTCGTGTCTGCACCTCCGGATGTCTAGCCAACAGGTACAGCGCGAAACTAAGGCTGTGCGACGTCTGAGAACGTTATATATAGAAATACTGATAAATATAGGTGAAGGCATATATATTATATACAAAATATGTTGTATTTTATCAGCTAATTTTTAATCAAGAAGTGAAGATGTTTTTACAAAGATCTTAAGATCACATAGATAGTATGGATACATAAAAATGTGTACAATGTATATTTAACCTAAATTAATATAATAAAGTGAATCACTAACTTATTTCTAATCAGAGGAGACATTCTCGAGATATTTAGTGGGAATAAATTTATATAATAAAACTGGGACCTTAAAGTTACACAATCTAAATTCAAGGGAAACTTTCTTTGAAGAAAACACTTCATTAATTAAAAATTAAAACCGCCCGGTAGATGTATTCTCCAGATGCTGACAAGAATCCAGTAAAATCTGCACCTACACAGCCTAAATCCCCAAGTATTTTATCCATTTCATAAGACGCATTAGCCATGAAAGCTTGATGGTGCTGAAAGCTGTTTTTATTTTTTTTTATCAGGGTAAAGCCTTAAATCTGTATAGGTCATATAGCGCCAGCCAAGTGAATGGAAAGCCACTCCAGCGTCGAGGCACCTGCTCTCCTTTGAGAAGCGATACTCCAGTAATTTAGTGTAAAATAATATAATACATTACAAGACTAAAAGTGGTAAAATGGTACCCACACTCAAGTAACAATACTAGGTTTATGGGGTACAGGAATATCTTTTTCGAAATGAAAGGTGACTGAAATAATTTAGTTCTTATAACATTTATTAAGTAATGCACAGTTATATTAGAGGGAATATATCAAGGGATTGACAATGTTTAAGTGAGAAGAACCTTCCACGAACCTATTAATGGAAGTCATACTGAGTGTGGATCCATTGTGTAGCAAGCTCAGTGTAACACAATTAAGCATAGATTAGTTTAAAAAAAATTATTCGGTAAAGTTTTTCCTCATTAATAATTTGGCCCCATTAGACAGGTGAGCCGGTATTTTGTTCTATTACAGACCCAATAATTAATAAATCCTTGTATGTTATTCTCACTGTATCAACGCCAGCGAAGAGCATGTCGAGGATGAGGGTGACCACGTCCTTGCGGGAGAGTCCTGGCTTGAGGAGCAGTCCCTCCATCAGTGTCAGTTCCCGGTCATCACTAGGCTCCTTCGCCAGCAACGCCGCCTCCGTCTCTCGGATGTTCTTATCCGCAATTCTGCACTTGTCAAGACTTTCACTAATGACGTTTCAGGCAATATTTACTCGACGATGAGATATTAACAAGCAAAGGATATGTTCCATCCATTTATCAGCAGAGTAAACTCATCAGCTATATTAAATCTAACAGATATTTAGTATCACTCTTCAATAAATTCATCGTAACAGTTAATTTATCATAATAGGCAAAATGCTCGCAGAGCTGTTGCTAGCCACAACTCATTATGGTGTCAATTCATTCCTTAAAAAAACTCATTATTATTATTATTATTATTATTATTATTATTATTATTATTATTATTATTATTATTATTATTATTATTATTATTATCAGCTTTCCTTCGCCTAGTGCTAAGTAAGACATTTAACCTTTTTTCATTCAAAACATTAACAATCGGTTCTTTCTTTTCATCTGTGCTACAAATGGCCGAATTTTACAATTTCCTTCATTGTCTTTTTAACAATTGATTCTTGTCCCTTGCTCCTGGCATTTTAGTTGCATTTTACAAGTATTGCATACAGAGAAAGACCTCTATTTCACATCCCTATGGAATTAAAAGGAAATACTATTAAAAAATTAGAAGGAAACTCAGACGAGTGTGCATACTCATAATGCACAGCTAGGCTTGAGGTATACACTCTGAAAATAGTAGTAGCCATTGTGTACAACATTTAATAGGTTTTCGTTTCACACTCATTTGGCAGGACGGTAGCACCTGGTTGATATGGGTGTTTATTATATAAATTTATTAATTTGTGGTTCCTGTTGATGGAGCTTTACCAAGATAGAATCTTCAGAGAACCAAGGAGACGTAAGACTTCATGGAAGATCACTTACTTAAGAAATTCCTGATGTGTCTTCCTGAGTTTCCTGAAAGCTGGAGTTGGGAATAACTTCCAAATATGAAGAGAAATCTCTACGTCAACCAGAGAAGTAAAGAGTTCATTTACGAGCTTAATCATCCGTATGGGTTCTGAGTCCGGTGCGATGTTTGGATCCAGACACCCCAGCCGACGATTCAGGGCTACACTGCCAACAGCTGATTGAAAAAAAATATAATCTTAAGAAAAAAGTTGTCATAATTACATCAATTTAAGACAAAGTGAATACAAAGTAATTTTTATTAATATTGTTATTATGAGAGAGAAAAGGGATGGTGAAGGAGAGAGAGAGAGGGGGAGAGAGAATGAGAGAGAGAGGGGGGGGGGAGAGAGAGAAGGGAAGGGTAGAAGAAGGGGAGAGTGAGAAGGGAAAATGGGGAAGAGAGAGAGATAGATATTATATTACTGAAAAGCGCTAAACCTGATTATAATGTAAGCATAGACTTCCTCCATTGCCAAATATAATTTTTTTCTACCTGTTTTTGAAATATCTAGTATTACCGCACTAATATCTAATATCACAGAACTAATATCTAGTATTACAGGAATAAAGTAATGTTTAGTAGTTACTGGTTCTAGGAGATACGTACATTCAAGAGCCCACTTGTACATCTCATTTAGGAAGTCACTTGGCATCTCTCCATACTGTGATTGCAGTGAAGCGATTCTGGAGGACGAGAGCCAGAGGAGTTATCCAAAACTTGAGATCATATCATAATTAATTTAGAAATTGCTAAACACCTTAAGTTTCATATAACACCTGGAAAATAGAGGGTTTTCAAATTTAATACGAAGTGGGAAAGCAGCTGTAATTTCTTGGATCTTGGGCTCTATACCAGCGTCAAGAGACTTAACTAAATTTAAACCCTGAAGCAACCCCTCTTCAAAAAAGACCAGAAACCTAAAAAAAAGGTGTGATGTTATATAACTTGCTACGAATCAATTCAAACTATCGTCGTTGCCAACGGTTGCGAAGGTGCTTAGAAATTACAGCAAAATAATCTGAGAATGGAATACCCCTATATTAAAAGGGGAGGTCATGAACAGCTGACTGCACAGCAGAGTCCTCCCGCTCGTTGCCCCGAACATCTACATGTTCAGGGACCAACAGAAAGCAATGTCTTTGTTTTTACTAGAAGTGCGGGTTCAAACGTGAGCCCTGAAGAGCCTACTTCGAAAACTATTTGATAAATTAACTACTGTTTTGTGGGAACTTTATCTGTCACCTTGCCTAGTGCAGGTGACTCGCATGACTGTCTAATTACGACTTGATTCCTGGATCTCTCTATGAGGAGCCCATAGTCATTCCTAGACTCAGCTTCACTGAGAGAACAGTTGTGCTCCCTAGGTTGTATGAAGAACATACATCGTGTGCACTGTACATTGTAACATCTGGTTCCTGGATCCATTATCAGAATAACGTTCTAATACACTTCACTTTAAAGAAGAGATGCCCAACACGTAGATAAGACACACTGAGATGCTCTTGACGTAAAGATCACACTTGAGCCTTGTGACCCATCACCACTTTACCTTAAGTCTTTGACTATCCAAACCTTGCACAAACCTCTAGCTGCACGCCTGTCTAATTAGATGCAAGAGAGGTAAGGAGACTTTAACAGCACTCCTGGTGTGGTGCACACCTGAGCTCCGATGGGTGTCTTGGGCCTGTGGTCTCCTGGATAAGTGGTCCAGGAGCTTTCACAAGAGTCGCGTCCCCCAAGGCAGCTAATGAAATAAATGCCCAGTCCTTACGCTGATGCGAGGTTATCTAACATCTTAGTATTCGGTACTATTACGAATGGCTTAAACCCACCGATGCAGGTATTAAACTGTTAACTATAGCGGTCATAAAGAACTGGATGGTGGCATCCCTCTTGGCTGGAAACGTTGCCTTAGGCCTGTATCTAGGAAAACAATTATCTCCCTTCTCCTTCAGAGAGGAGAAACAGTTACATAAGCCTCTGGGAACTTTGTGACAGTCACATAGGCCTTAACAAAGGCCGTTACACTTTCTTAAACATTCTAGTCAAGGAAAACAAGATACTTAACACGTGCTGTTGATTTGTCTTAACATTTACATCACCGATGTTACCTACCCTGGACTTCTCTAGCATATCCAGGACCTACTTATCATATGAAGAACATCTCTAACATAGCCTGCACCGTCTTTTCATATACAATACCTTCCTAACATATCCAGGAATGTCCTAAGACATCCAACATCATTCTGGCATGTTTTGGCTCTTCCTCAACTATATAAGAATTCTCCGATATATCCTGGACATTTATAACTACATAGACCCTCCATCACTTAACCAGGATGTGAGTTACATAGCCAAGACGCGACTCTCCTAACCATGATGCTTTACCTGTCCATGAACTCCAACGAAATCTGATCCATGACAGGCAGGTAGGCCACCACCTCCTTGACCCTCAACATAGAAGACTGAACTCTGCTGCGTACCCTCCACCATTCCTGGCCATTCCTGGAACATGATCACTTAAATAATACTCATCATTGTGATTATGATAATAGAAATACCTTTAGGAAATCAAATAATGAGAGAGAAAGGCAGAGCGAGAGAGAGAGAGTAAAGATACTGATATATGTAAACCTACTCTGTCAATAGGCCAGTTTTGTTTTCAAAATAGTTGTCTGCATCCTCCTGTCTAATCTTCTTGAAGGATTCCAACACATGCCTCACTGGGTTGTCCATGGTGTCTCGTATGAAGGCCTCGACCTCGTTTGGGTCCGTAATGCATACCATCGGCGGATTGAATGGGACTTCCATTTTAATGATGGGGCCGTGTTCCTCTACCATCTTTCGGAAGTAGATGTGAATCTTGTTGTTAGCAAAGGCTGCGAAGAAAATAATGCTATTACAATTCTTTATTATTATCGTTATTATTTTTATTATTATCATTATTAAGAGCAGTCATAATAACGTGGCTGGAATAGTTGTCTTATTAAATAACAACATTTACAAAAAGAAAGCTAAGGCAACGTTTTGATTCGTCCTCGACCATTGTCAAGGACGGATCGAAACGTCGTCTTAAGTACCTTTTCGCAAGTGTGAGCTATTTGCGAATGATAACGATTATTATTATTATTATAATTGTCAAAACAGCTCAAAAACCAGTGAGGATCATTGAGGGCAGATAGTGTTTTTTATGTTAATTTATAATTCGATAATATCAGTGTAGATTCTAATGGGAACGAGGGGCAGGTAGTGTCCATTTTTTTCCGTTCCTTGTTCATTACATAAACTGCAACCCATAATTTGTGTAAAGTAAGGGCTTAATATAAAGACAGCGGTGGTAGAAATGCTACCAATGAAAAGTCATTAGATTCTGGAGCATGTGAAACTTTTATATCCCCGTGTTATGTATGAACCCTTCGTGTACATGAGCGCTGGATCATTTATCTTGATAATAGACCCAGTAACAACGTAGCAGTGTCCAATGTACAGTGTTTTTAAGGTATCTTTTATTATACAGTCATCAATTGTTCTGTGACATACACTTGTTCAAGATCATGGAGAAAAAAGTGCCTATGAATGGGTAGGAACGCGGTCCTGGGATTTCAGATGCTGGTTTAGGTTCTGAGGTCCGCTGTTCTGCTGCTGCTACTTGATGAGATGCAGCTGTGGTAGTGAAGGCTCGGGACAGTGCCAGTGAGCGCCACGCTGGGCTCATTACCATACACTTCCTCACACCCGACATGACCTGTGAGCAGAGAGACCTTATGTTAGTGTGATAAATAATTTTTTGAGTACATACAAAAAAATCGATTAGGAGATATGTTTAAGCCTGAAAAATCAAAGATTCTTCTATTTCATTATTAAAAACATATAATAATAATAATAATAATAATAATAATAATAATAATAATAAATTAAGCGTTATTAATTTATTTTTTTACATTATGAAGTAGCTTTTTTTTTTTTTAAATTTTATCAATACTCATGGTACCTTGGTGGCGCTCATAACCTGTGTTATGTTCAGCTCTCTCATGTGATCCAATATCTCTACTTTTGCTGTTTTGATGCTTTATTTATTTTAATCAGGAGAAGCGCTAAGCCAACAGGGGTCACGCAGAGCTTTGGAAATTAGAGGCATTTAGGTTCGAGTCAAGGAGGGGGAGGATATGTCCGGATCCTTGAATCAGCAGCCCTTTACCGGCATCAGTGGAGGAAAGGGAAGCCAATAAGTCATAGTCCTTTACACAGATTGATTTGACGATTCACTTCTCGGTTCAGGAATTGACCCCTACCTGGAGTCTACCTGGAGGGTATTCCGGGGATCAACGCCACTACGGCCCAGTCCACGACCAGGCCTCCTGGTGGATAAGGGCCTGATCAACCAGGCTGTTACTGCTGGCCTCACATAATCCAACATACGAACCACAGCCCGGCTGATTCGGCACCGACTCTAAGTATCTGTCTAGCTCCCTCTTGTGGCAGCAGGGGTCTATCGGTAATTCCCCATATGCTTGGTGGGACGCTATTGAGCAGTCTTGAGCCCCGGACACTTATTGTGTTTTCTCTTAGTGTTCCAATGGCGCCCCTACTTTTCATTGGGGGTATTTTGCATGGCCTGCCCAGTCTTCTGCTTTAGTAGAGAGTGATTTCTGTATGCAGGTTAGGGATCATTCTTTCTAGGATTTTCAAAGTGTAGATTATATATATTTCTCGTCTGCGCTCCAGAGAGTACAAGTCAAGTGCTTCCAAGCGTTCCCAGCTTTCGTCTTTGTTCACCAAAACCTTATTCCTGAACAAAATCCATCCTTATCTAACACACAAGGATATATACAAGGAAACGTTTATGTCTCAGCATATGTGTTCAGAGTTAAGAACATAAGAAAGAAGAAACACTGCAGCAGGCCTACTGGCTCATGTGGGGCAGGTCCAAGTCGCCTACGGCTTATGCCACTGACCCAACCTAGTCAGTTTCAGGTCACATCCACTTAAGGAAGGAGCATGGCATCAGACCAACTTGCACAAGCTAGTCAGGTCCACTCACACCCACTCATGTTCCACTCATTCATAACTCTGTTACCAAACTAATGCTTTCTTACATCCTTGCTGAATTTGAATTTTTCGGACTTGACACCATTGCTGCGAGTCCTGTCTTGGATAGATATTTTTAGCACGCTATTTACATCCCCTTTATTTATTCCTGTTTTTCATTTATACACCTTAATCATATCCCCCCTAATTCTACGCCTTTCTAGAGAGTGCTGATTTAGGGCCCTCAGTCTATAAGAACATAAGAAAGAAGGAACATTGCAACAGGCCTACTGGCCCATGCGAGGCAAGTCCATGTCTCCTACCGGCTTAAGCTAATGCCCTAACCTAATTAGTTCAGGTCACATTCACTTTTAGAAGGAGCGCGGAATCTGTCCTAGTACAACAAGCTAGTCAGGTCCAACTCACACCCACCCGCACCCATTCATGTATTTATCTAACCTATTTTTAAAACTACACAACGTTTTAGCCTCTATAACTGCACTGGGGAGTTTGCTCCACTCATCCACAACTCTATTGCCAAACCAGTGTTTACCTATATTCTTCCTGAATCTGAATTTTTCCAACTTGAAACCATTGCTGCGAGTCCTGTCTTGGCTAGGCATTTATAATACGCTATTTACATCCCCTTTATTTTTTTCTGTTTTCCATTTATACACCTCATCATATCCCCCCTAATTCTACGCCTTTTTAGAGAGTGCAGATTCAGGGCCCTCAGTCTATCCGCATAGGGAAGATTTCTGATACATGGGATCAACTTTGTCACCCTCCTTTGAACGTTTTCCAGAGCATTTATATCCATTCTGTAATACGGTGACCAAAACTGTGCAGCATAATCTAGATGAGGCCTAACCAAGGATATATAGAGTTGAGCAACCTGAGGACTCCTATTATTTATGCTTCTTGATATAAAGCCAAGGATTCTATTCGCTTTAATGCGAACATTTAAGCACTGTTGTCTTGTTTTTAGATTACTGCTAACCACAACTCCCAAATCCTTTTGCAATCAGTAATATTAAGATCTACACTATTTAGTTCATATGTGGCATGGCTATTTTCCTATCCAATGTCTAGAGCTTTGCATCTGTCTATATTAAACTGCATCTGCCACTTCTCCGACCACTGTATCAGTCTATTCAAATCTTCCTGGACTGCTCTAATGCCCTCATCAGAATGAACTGGACGGCCTATTTTGGTGTCATCAGCAAATTTTCGTATGTCGCTATTAATTCCTTCATCTATGTCGTTTATGTAAATTGTGAACAACAAAGGGCCCAACACTGACCCCTGAGGAACACAGTTTATACACAAAATCATATTCATTACCATGATCTACCTCCTCAAATACCTTAGTGGAAAAAAGTTGGTAAATTCATAAGGCAGGAATGCCCCTTTGTAAAACTATGCTGAGATTCATTAATCAATTTATGCCTTTCAAGATGGCTACGAATTGCCTCGGCAATTATTGATTCCATAAATTTTCCCACTATGGAGGTAAGGTCTACACTTCGAAGCTAAGGACCTGTCACCTGCTTTGTAAATAAGTATTACATTTGTCATTTTCCACTTGTCTGGCACTATGCCAGTTTGTAGTGATATGTACTAAGTTCCTCTTTACATTCCTTTAAAACCCTTGCAAACAGTTCATCAGGGCCTAGGGATTCGTTGGGTTTTAATTTCTCTATTTGTTTGAAGATCATGTCACATTTTACCCTAATCGTGCATAGTTTATTATCGTGCATAATTTATTATTTCTGGAATTTTGCTAGTATCTTCCTGAGTAAACACTGAGAGAAAATACGTGTTGAAAATTTCACACATTTCCTTACCACTGTCAGTAATTGACCTGAGTTACTTTTAAATGGGCCTATCTTGTCCCCTATCAACTTCTGTATACCTGAAAGAACCCTTTTGGGTTAGTCTTCGAATCCCTTGCGACTTTAGCCTCAATCTCTTTTTGCTTCTCTTATTCTTTTTTTAATTTTTATCTTTAATTGAATATACTGATTTCTTAAATGTCCATCACTTTTTTGATTGCCTTATATCCCTTTTTTTTGCAAAGAGATGCTTTCTCTATTGTTACCCATTCGGGATCATTTTGTTAGATTAATTTCCCTACTCGGAATATAATTTGTCTGGGCAGCTGGGAAACTTTGTTAAAAAAACTTCGATTGGTAACCACCCCCCCTCCCCATGCTCAGGTTTCCAATTCAGCCCCCCCAGGAAATTTTTCTTCAGCCCCACGAAATCGGCAAATAGGAATTTTGGGGAAGAGATTTGATTGCAGTTATTTGGGAAATTTTCCATGAATTATTGCCCTTTTTAACAACCTTCCAAGCATCGTATCAAACCAATATCTTACCTTTCCGTAGTCAGTGGAAATATTCGGCCCACACTCAGGAAAAAAGGTTCATTTGAATAGGACCAACACATTTTCTGCCCCTGTTTTTAGCAGTTATTATATTTTTTATTCTTTTATTATTATATTTTTGGGAAGCCTAAGTCTGTCAGGGTTACACTTTTTGGGTAGTGAAAGGCAATCAGGATCAAACCAAGGCGGGGAAAGGTACCCCAATTTCCCTTGATCAAGAGTTTTCCCCTGGAAAAAGACATCTTCCGAAAAAATAAATAATTTTTTAAATAATAATAATAAAAAAATAATAATAATAATAATAAAATTTAAAAATTTAAATAAAAAATAATAATAAAATAAAAATTTTTGTTATTTTTAGATACTTTTAAACTCGAAGGACATTATTTTATTAAAAAGCATAAACTCGCAAGGGTCTGCAACAAGGAATATGAGAGATTAAATCTAGTTTGTTATGGGATGGGGAGGAAGCTCAAATTTTTGGATCAAAGTTTTCCCCAACGACGACGTACCTCTGAATTTAAAAAAAAAAAACCTGTTTTAGTCTAAAAAGTATGAGTAAGATAAGGCCTTTTCGGAGTTATCATTAAAAAATACCCCTTCCCTTTTTCCCCTCTTAGTTAATACTTTTAAAATGATTAAAATGTGCGAGATAGCATCAATGCCAAAATTATCATAGGCTCTTGTTAATTTAGTATTCAACATTCAGTACCCGCTAGCAGTATTGAACGGTCTGTTGAAGGAAACATTTAGGGCTCTCTTCTACTTAAAACCTGTTGCTACTAGTTTTAAGAGTCACAGGTATCTCGCTGAGACAACAACCCTCACTCTCCCTCACACTGCACCAACCCTACTGACAGTAGAGACCTTGAGCAAGATTAAGAGACAATAACAGATATCAACAGATTCTTCACTCTGTCCTTTGGTTTTCGTGCTTTTTCAGTTTCTAAATGAGTGACTGTAAAATGAGAGCTATGACTGAATAATTAAGGACAAATATAGTGGTGTGTTTATTTATTCAACATATACAGTGTACACACACACACACACACACACACCACACAACACACAACACCACACACACACACACACACACACACACACACACACACAACACACACACACACCACACACACAACACACACACACACAACACACACACACACAACACACGCACACACACACACACACACACACACACACACACACACACCACACACACACACACACACACACACACACACACACACCACACACCCCACACACACACACACACACACACACACACACACACACACACACACTAATCGGCATGTGCCTAGGACAAAATGGTAACTAACACACACACACTCGGCCAGGAGCCGAGTCTCGACCCCTGCAACCACAATTAGGTGACTACACACACACACACACACACAGATGCACACATGCAGGCGCGCGTGCACACAAAACAGGCCAAGTATCTAAAGACAAGTGCTTTTGACAAATGGTAACTAACACACACACACACACATACATTATTTTACATGATGGTAGGATTGCTGTTGTCTTTTCTTCTGTCTCTTAAACATGCGGGATACCAGTTATATCTTGCTACTTCTACTTACACTTTGATCACACCACACATGCATGTACACACACAAACATATATGCACTCTTCCGAGTTTTCTTCTATTTACTTCATAGTTCTTGTATTTCTTTAGTCTGTTGAAACAAAGAACATTATCCATGGAAGCTAAGATAGGAAGGTATGAGTGTATAGTGGTACCAATGCTCTTATAAGGGTGTGAAGCATGGGTGTTGAATGTTGCAATAAGAGGGCAGGAGGCAACGGAGATATCGAGATGTCGTGTCTGAGGGCAATGTGCCGTGCGAATATTATCCAGAGAATCCGTAGTTTGGACATTAGGAGGAGGTGTGGGGTTTCTAAGTGTTATTCAGAGGGCTGAGGAGGGGTTGCTGAGGCTGGAACGAAACAGAATGACTTGGAGGGCGTATAAATCTGTAAGGAAGGAAGGCAGAGTAGGAGTCTTTCAAGGAAACGTTGGAGGGACGGGGTAAAGGAGGTTAAGTATGAGAGGAGCAAGGGTGCCTGAGCCTGTTAGATAGGAGCGAGTGGAGGCAAATGACCTGGCGAGCTGTTGGAGTGTGAGCAAGGTAACATTTATGAAGGGATTTAGGGACACCGGTTAGCCGGACTTTAGAACATAAGAAAGAAGGAACACTGCAACAGGCCTACTGACCCATGCGGAGCAGGTCCATGTCCCCCCTCCCCGGATTAGACCAATGGCCCACCCCCCGGAATATCCCAATGACCCACCCAGTCTGGTCATCCCCACTCAAGGATGGAGCACTGTACCAGACCCAGCAGCACAAGCTAGTCAGGTCCAACTCACACCCACCCACACCCACTCATGTATTTATCTAACCTATTTTTAAAACTACACAACGTTTTAGCCTCTATAACTGTACTCGGGAGCTTGTTCCATCATTCCACAACTCTATTACCAAACCAGTACTTTCCTATACCCCTTCCTGAATCTGTTTTTTTCCCAGCTTGAAAACCATTGCTGCGAGTCCTGTCTTGGGTGGAAATTTTCAGCACACTTTTTCTTTCCCCTTTTATTTATTCCTGTTTTCCATTTATATCCCTCGATCATATCCCCCCTAATTCTACGCCTTTCGAGGGAGTGCAGATTCGGGGGCCTTCAGTCTATCCTCATAGGGAAGATTTCTGATACAGGGGAAATTCATCTTTGTCATCCTCCTTTGTACGTTTTCCAGAGCATTTATATCCATTTGTAATACGGTGACCAGAACTGAACAGCATAGTCTAAATGAGGCCTAACCAAGGATATATAGAGTTGAAGAACAACCTGAGGACTTCTTTATTTATACTTCTAGATATGAGCCAAGAATTCTGTTAGCTTTATTGCGAACACTAATGCACTGTTGTTTTGGGTTTTTAAAGGTATCTGCTAACCAGAACTCCTAATCCTTTTCGCAATGGGTAGTATTAAGATGTACATTATTTAGTTTATATGTGGCATGGTTTTTTAACTGTCCAACATTTTAGAACTTTGCATTTTGTCAATATTAAACTGCATCTGCCACTTCTCCGACCATTGCGTCAGTCTATTCAAATCATCCTGGAGTGCTCAAATTGTCCTCATTAGAATGAATTGGACGGCCTATTTTGGTGTCATCAGCAAATTTGCTTATGTCGCTATTTATTCCCTCATCTATGTCGTTTATGTAAATTATGAATAACAACGGGCCCAACACTGACCCCTGAGGAACACCGCTTGTGACGTGCCCCCATTCTGATTTCTCCCCATTTATGCAAACTCTCTGCTGTCTGTCAGCCATGCCTCTACCCAGGAAAAAAATTCTCCTCCTATTCCATGTGCCCTAAGTTTCCTCATTAGCCTCTGGTGTGGAACTCTATCGAAAGCCTTACTGAAGTCCATATACACATATCATATCATTACCATGATCTACCTCCTCAAACACCTTAGTGAAAAAAGTTAGTAAATTCGTAAGACAGGAACGCCCCTTTGTAAAACCGTGTTGAGAATCTTTAAAATCAATCTGTGCCTGTCAAGAGGGCTACGAATTGCTTCGGCAATTATTGATTCCATAAATTTTCCCACTATGGAGGTAAGGCTTTTTGGTCTATAGTTCGAAGCCAAGGACCTGTCACCTGCCTTGTAAATAGGTATTGCATTTGCCATTTTCCACTTATCAGGCACTATGCCAGTTTGTAGTGATATGTTAAAAAGATTAGCCAAAGGTATGCTAAGTTCCTCTTTACATTCCTTTAACACCCTTGCAAACCCTTGTCACTAGTTACCGCAATCGTACATAGTTTATTATCATCCTGTTCTACGTAATCTATTATTTCAGGAATATCGCTAGTATTTTCATGGGTGAAAACTGAGAGGAAGTAGGTATTTAGAATTTCACACATATCCTTATCACTGTCAGTGATCTGACCAGAGTTACTCTTAAGTGCACCAATCTTGTCCCTAATCTTACTTCTGTATACCTGAAAGAACCCTTTTGGGTTAGTCTTTGAATCCCTTGCGACCTTAGCCTCATAATCTCTTTTTGCTTTCCTTATTCCTTTCTTTATTTCTCTCTTTAATTGAATATATTGATTTCTTAACTGCCCATCCCCTCTTTTGATACGCCTATATATGCCTCTCTTTTGACCAATGAGATGTTTTAATCTATTGTTCATCCATTTGAGATCATTTTTGTTAGATCTAATTTCCCTACTCGGAACAAAAGTTGTCTGGGCAGCTAGAACTATCCTCTGAAAAACGCCATATTGGCAACCAAGATCACCTATCTGACCCATAGTTTGGACATCCCAATTTAGCCCACCCAAGTAAATTTTCAGTCTCATGAAATCGGCCAAGCGAAAATCTGGGACAGAGATTTGATTGCAGTTATCTGGGTAATTCCATGATATATTGAAACTAAGTGATTTGTGATCACTTTCCCCAAGCTCATCATTAACCTCAAGATTATTAATTAGTGAATCTTTGTTGGCAAGAACCAAGTCAAGCAGATTTTTCCTCTAGTTGGTTCTGTCACAATCTGTTCTAAAAAGCAATCCTGAACCGTAAACAAGAAAATCACTAGACTCAAGATTTCCTGTCATATTGTTCCAATCAATTTGTCTAAGTTAAAAATCTCCCATTATCCCCAACATTTCGTATCTAGATGCCTTATGAAATTCGTCCCAAACAGCTTACTGCACTCCCTATCAAGGTTTGGGAGCCTATAAATCAAAACCCAAAATTTTTGTCACGACCCTCGAGAAAATGAAACCAAACCGATTCTGTGTTCGATGTTTCTAATCTTATATCATGTTTAAGACAACAATTTAAATTTTCTCTGACATACATCGCCACACCACCACCCTTCCTGTTGACCCTATCAGTGTGGAATAGTTTATAACCCTGTATGTTGCATTCAGAAGGCATTTCTCTATCTTTCCGGTTGAACCAGGTCTCTGTTATACCAATAATATCTATATTACCTACACTTGCAAGTAATTTTAGCTCATCTATCTTATTTCTTAGACTCTTACTATCTGTATAGTAAACCATAAGGGAGCTAGTCACTCGTTGCCCTCTACTATCTCCCTTTGTTTGTTGATCAATTGATTTGCCATTGCTAGCAACTTTATTTTGAATATTGTCTTTTAAACATATCCCTGAGGTATCCCGGTAATAACTGCTGTTTTTAACCCTAATGCTGCAGCCTGATTGTTTCCCACAAACACTCATACATCTATAATCTATCAGTTTAAATTCCTAGACAAGTCATCAATTACCCTCTCAATTGAATTAGCTAATGCAACCACTCCATCCCCAGAGAGATGAACCCCATCCCTTGCATACATATCACGTTTACCAAAGAAAAGGTCCCAGTTATCAATGAATGGGGGTTTAAGTTCCTTGCAGTACCTGTCTAGCAGCAATTTATACCAATTGCCCTAGACATCCATTCATTGCCCACTCCCTTTCTAGGCAAGATGCTACATATGACTGGGATCCCTCCCTTAGGGCCCAATACTTCTATGGCTGACCTGTACTTAAACCAGCAGCTCCTCTCTCCTGCCCTTCCCAATGTCATTACCCCCAGCACTAAGACAGATAATGGGCTTGTTCCCATTCCTGCCATAATATTTTCCAACCTGCTGACTATGTCGCCAAAACCAGCTACAGGAAAAACACACTCTCTGTCCGACCTTTCTGTCTCTGTTACAAAATGCCCCGGTCCATATATCTTACCTGAGAATCGCCTACTATTAAAATATTCTTACCCTGATTAGCAGAGGAATCAGTGGTATCTTCAGCCTCACTAACCACTGAAGTACACTCGTCTTGGAGAACAGAGAATCGATTTCCTACCCTTTAATCTTCACTATTAACTCTCCTCATCTTCCTTCTTCCTGAACTGTGAACCACTTGCCACTTAGAGCGGCTGCCACTATCACTGCTGGCGACCATTCCTTCCTTACCAGCTAAATCCTTATCACACTCGCTCCCAAAATCATCTATTCGAAGCTTCAGCCTCCTATTTTCCTCCTGAAGAAGTAGAATCTCCTTCTTCAAAAACTTGAACCTGAGATTCTAAAGCACTACAACAAGCCAAATTTGGTATGGGTATAAAAGCCCACGCTAACTCTGAAGGAGGGGTGGAGATATGTTGCAATTTTTTAACTTTAGGTAGGCTGCCCCTGGCAAGGGCAGTGATGGGTTTAAAGATGAAAGCGATTCTTTTCGGGTCACCCTACCTCGGAGGGACACGGGCCCATGTGTTAATAAGAAACAGTAATATGTTATATATATTTTTAATTTTTATTGTTTTCTGATATTTTTGTATTACTATTATTTTTTACAGTATTTCTTTTTCATATTTTAATTACTTCATAGAAGAACAGCGCTAATTAATTCCATCGGAGCCAAACAGTTTGTCAAATAGAAGGCAGTCGATTTTAAAGACAAGGAAATCAGCTCCAATTCTTTGCATCAAGGGACGTTAACCAGCTTCAAGGAACCCTATCAAGGTATGCACCATTTTATAAGCTGACTCCAGGAAATGAACGAAATTTTTTTTTCATGAAATCATTTCCTTTTATTTAACAGAACTTTTTTCAATAAACGTAAATTTTTGAAAACAATTTATTCTTAAATCATATCCTTATTCTAGTAAATACACGAAAGCAGAAACCCTACAGAGTTTGGACAACGGGAAAAAATTTTGTGGGGTTTATGGCCCATACACGGGCCACTAGGTATCGAACTCCCCCACTCACACTGAAAAAATAATATGCAATGAAGTGTGGATAATAGGCTTTCTAAAAAGTTTAATAATTTTTGAAATGCATAAGGAAAACAAAGGTACAATTTCGTGACTGGATCAATACATAAAAAACCCTACATAATAGAATGAAACTTCTGAACGACGTTTCTGTCCGACTAAGACAGTTTTCTATAACAGA
>NC_069419.1:33113888-33166388 GCF_026875155.1 Cherax quadricarinatus
TTTACCGGCGCGTTGCTCTTATTTAACACTTCCCCATCATCATCATGGTAACAGCAATAATAAAACGATATTTTCGAATAGGATTTAAGCTGTTCGTATGTTGGTAATATTATATGAAACAGCGGATCATTTGAAATGTGATGTAAGTGCACTTTTGGAATGAGGAAAAAAATGATGGAATCTGTTTCCCTAATTTGAAAAATTATGTCGGTGTAGATGATTAAAGTGTTATAAATGATATATATACTATATGCATATTTATTGTACAGGAATGTCAGTGTATTGGCAGCTGATAAATAAGGAACTGATAATATAATAACGCCGTAATGTCTATTTCAAGGGTATTTAAAGCTTTTGTGTCTTCAGTGTATCCTAATTTACCTCCCTGGCTCCTTCACTAGTGTTTGCTTGTGATGGGCTGCCTTACATCACAATCATCTCTTAAAGGAATACTTGCTTATAACGTTGCTTCTTCCCATCTGTTGCTCTCCCTCTGTTCCTGCAGAAGCACAAGCATAACTTGTCGCCCATCCCTCAGCTTCCCTTGTCTCAGGTGCTCAGCAGTAAGACCGTTCCGCTTACAACCGAAATATCCCGGATTCGAACTGAGGGTCGTCAAAACTTCTGGGCTGTTTTCCTCACACCGCTGATGTCCCTTCTCACCCAGCGGTATTATTATTATTATTATTATTATTATTATTATTATTATTATTATTATTATTATTATTATTATTATTATTATTATTATATCCGTCAGGAAGCATTAAACCGGCAAGGGTCATAGAACGTGTGGGTTACGGAAAATAGTTAAGTTTGATCAGAGGAAGGTTGAGGTAGCTCCAGTCCCTTAGATGGGCTACCTAGCAGTAAAATTTGGTACTTCTGCTGTACTGACTGGTATTGGTCTCATCCGGAGAAAAACCACTATCATATAAATGGTACACAAATACCGACAAGTTGAAGAGTAAGACATATGTGCATCACTAGGAATCTTTATTCATGAAACGTTGCGCTTGTGCTCCAGGCTTCATCTGATGACTAATGATGCCTGCAGCGTAGGCGAAACGTTTCATCAATAAAGATTTCCTTTTTTTAGGGCTTATCCCCAAAAAATTTATATGAAATTTTGGTTTTTTTGGGCTAAAGCCATTATGAAAAAATCCGAAGTAGGGACTTTTCAAGGGCCCCCTTTTTTTATCGGAAAAAACTAAAAACCCCTTCCCAATTTGGTTTCAAAAATGGCTAAATGCAATAAAAAAAACTAGTTTTGTTTTAAAAGCATTAAATTTAAGGAAATCCACAAAAATGATCCGGGGAAAATTTAAAGCACCCACCGGGGAAAAAAGCGGGGGTTTCGCTTTAGGGGGAAAATTGAAACTTTTAAAAATTTTCGGTTTTTTCAGGAACCCCAAGTGAGGAAATGTTCGCCCTTGGGCCCCCTCCTTAAAAGGGTGGGCGGGATTTTCTTGTTTTTTAAAATTTCCCCCAAACTAAAACCCTCTTCACACTGGCCCACCAAAAAATACTAATTGTTTTTTTCATTCTATCCTTTTTTCCAACTTCCTTTGGCCCCTTAAAAAAAACTTTTTTCCCTCTGGTACCTTTTTTTTTCGCAATTTTTGCGGGGGCCCCTTTCCCCCCCATTTGCTTTTAGGGGGTGTTTTAAATCAGCGTTGGTGCTTTTCTTTCGGGGAAATTTTTTTTGTTAAAAATCCTGAGGTGTTTTTAACATCAGGGGGGTTCTTGTTGATTCCTAAAATGCTTAAAAATTTCCAGATTTGTAAATTTCAAATGGCTCATATGTTTTTAAAAATAAGTATTTCCCCTCTTTAGGGAGTTTTTAAACCCCAAGCTTGAGTTTTCTCAAAAAGGTTTACCCCATTGAACTGATGTTTAAAAACTAAAACTGTGTTTTCCCAGTAAACTTTTTTAAAAACAAGCCAGGGATGTTTTTGGCAAATACAGTTTCTAAAATTTAGGGTGTTGGCAAAAAAAATTTCCAAAAAACCCAACGGTCTTTAAATTTAATTTCCCCTAAAAAGGGGAAATTTTGGTAACTGGACAATGGGGCCCAATGTCACCTGAAAATTTTTAAACGTTTTGTCATGGCAAATTTTTCCCTGAGTTTGTCATAAAAAAAAAGGGTTCAAGGGGTTTTCCCTTTGTTCCAATTTTTATGGTGACCAAAAAAAAATTTACAAAATGGCCCTTGAATGGAAAAATCATTTGTTTTTCATTGCAAAGAAAAAAAAATGCGAAAATTTTTTTGAAGAAAAGAAACGATTAAAAGAACTCCCCAGAAAAGCCCCCCAGCCCAAAAACCCTTTTCCCCATCTCCGGTCAAGGGGGACCCCCAGGTTCTCCAAAGGTTTTCCATTTGGTTTCCCCCCTTGGACGCCTTCCCCCATTACCCTAACAACCAACAAAAGGCTTCACCAGTTCGGGTATCCCACCCGGGGATAGCGGGAGACAACAATAATGTCCCAAAGCAAAAGAGTGGACATTCAACTCTGTCTGGGTTTTTAAAATGATTTTTAAATGGCTAAGGGGATCACTCCATCACCCCCCCAGAAAATTTGAAGGGGCTATTATGACCAGCCTTCTCATAACAGAAGTTGTTCCCTACTTCTCAAAAAAATAAGCCTAAGTACCCCGGGCCCCGGGATCGCCCCACTCGCAAACCCCGGGTTTGTAAACCCCCCTTTAAACCCCCGAAATCAACCCGAAATCTTCCCCAGAATTTGGTGAAAAAATTCCCCAGGTGACCTTTGCGGAAATTTCCAGGGGTCCCCTCTCCTACTTTTCCGGGAGCCCCCCCTTTCCCCCTTCCCCCCCCCCCCCCCCCCCCCCACCCCCGGAAAAAAACCTCGTTTTCTAATGATTGAATTTTCCCCCTCTAAAATGAGGCTTTTAAAAAACCCCTTTAGAAAATTTTTCCCCCCCTTGAAGCCCCCCTTTTTATGGGTCCCCCCGGGGATTTATTAAAAGGGGTAACCCGCAGCCGAGCAAAACGAAAAAAGGGGACTTTTTTTATTAATTTTCCACTTAATAACCTTATTCTTAATTAAACTTTTACCCCCGATTTACTTTAAAACATCGAGTTATAAACAAAAAATTTTTGGGTTTATCACTTTAAATAGGGCTTTTTGGGGGATCATTTTAAAATGGTACTTTAAAATTTTTCATGTTATAAAAAAAAATTTTTTGAATAAAAGAAATTATGGAAAATGGATGAAAATTTTTGGACAATTTTTTTAAAAGGTAATTCCCACAAATTTTAAAGGGGAAATTCCAACAATTCTAGGGGGGGAATTTTTAAATTCCCCCCCGTTTAACTTTGGGGGGTTTCCCATGGGGTTTGGAAAAAACTTTTTAAAAAACACCAAAATTGGGCACGGGAATTCTTTAAATCAAAAATTGGCCCTCATCCAGGGACCCCTGTATAGACGACAAACGGGGGACTGTAAATTTCTTTACTGTCGTATATCCCCTGGTGGAAATTTTGGATCGACATATCCCTGTAAAAATACAATCAAATTTCCATTTAGATACCTGTAACCCCAAACCCCCATCTTAACACCCTAGGATTTGACCCTTAGGGCATATCTTGGTTTAAGATGAAATTGTGTCATTGGAAAAATCTTCCTTCCAAAGCAATCGGATGCAACAGGTCCCCGCTAAACAATAATCGAAGTGCTAATGCAATTGTCAATTTGTTCCCCAAAATATTCCAACAATATAAACCACTGGGAAAATTGGACAATTTTTCGAAATTTTTCAAGCGAATGTCGAGGCATTTCAACGCAAAACCCCAGAGCTACACTGCACCGAATAAGGACGAATTAATTTAAAATGATTGTCATCACAAACGGGCATATGGAAATTTCTAGTTCTTCAAGTAATCGTATCAAAAGTGAACCAGCAAAATTTGGAGTAAGATCCGACAACTTTGGGGCAAAACCAAGGCTCCCCAACTCCTAGTTATCCTTCATGATGGGATGCGAAGATTTGAAATTAAACTTGACGATCCACAGGACCAGGAATTTGATGGGTGATGTATGGGAGAAAATTCTCTCCCCTAATAACAGTCGTCAATTTAACTAATCATTTCGTTGGTAAATGAAAGGAGAGATGAGACTTGGTGTCTACAACACTACCTTCCCTCGTACTTCAACTCTTGAAAAATACCCACCCCCTTACTAGGCCATTACATTATAGAATAAGTCAGGTTATTGGAAGAATGAGAAATTTGGACCCGGCCTTCTGGAATAAAATGAAAAAAAAAGTACCTACCCGAAAATTTTAAAAAAGTCTTTTGGGAAAAAATTTTTTAATGCCTCTTGGCTCAGGGCATTTTCCAGTTGTTTTTGACTACTAAGATGATCTTTTTTGGTAAGCCCATAAAGACATCACCAACTGGGAATAAGACCTTATTTTACTTGAAGTTTAGGAAAAGTTCTGAGAAAATCATTTCCAAAGTTGAATACTAATGGGGTTTATCACTTTTTTATGAAAAACAATTTGGCTTTTTGAAAACATAAGGTACCAATCATGCATTAAAAAATTATTTTTGTTTGTAGCAAGTCTTAAAAAATCGGGGGGACTCTTGCTTAATTGCCCCAGAGTGTTCATAAGCTTTTGAAGCTTTTTGGATGATGGCTTTTACAAAAAACATTGACCTACCAGCCATAACGGATTTTCTCAGATTAATTTTAAATTTTTAACTCAAAGAAAATATTCCACCTTTTTATGGGAGGTCGACAGAGCCTTTTATCCCACGTGGTGCCCCCAAGGTTTGTCTCAGTCCACTCCCGTTCAACATTTTGTGAATGCCTTCCCCAAACCCGAGTTTAAGACAAATTGGACACAGTTTGCAGAATTTTTCTGTCGTTTTCAACTCCCGGGAAAAGGAAAATACAATACGAGGGGTCTAGAGAAAAAAGAATATTGAATTTGTCGAAAAATTATTGGGAAAAGAAAGGAGAATTACAAATAATCCTGAAAAGGTCCCTTTTTAGCCCATAGGATGTTTTATAACAATTTAAGTTTTAAAGGGGGCCTCCCTCAGAGGTACACCTGTAGCCCTTAGAAAAATTAACAGATTTTGGGGGATGAAATCGACGGGGGGCCCATTAACATCTCATGTAAAATAAAAGATCAACATAGCAAAGCCGGTCTTAGCAGGCTCTTTCGTTCAATCAAGCCCCTTTAACAGCAAAAAAAATCTGTATAAAATGATAAAAAGACCAAAATCGAAACCTTGTTCCCCAAAGTCATTAACAAAAAAGACCAACATGCTCCCGGGTTTAAAAGGGTTCCAGAAAAGAGCTTTCGTTCATCCAATACCCGGAGGAGAGACGAGTTAAATGGCAGATTTTTTAAAATACAAGAAGTATTTCGCCATAAATGTACGCCTTGACCCTTAAAAAAAAAAACAAATTTATAAAGCCCAAGAATTACTGCCAGATAAGAAATCCTTTACAAGTGGTAAAATACCCCCGGATTATACTATACTACTCCTCCTCACAGGATAACGAATGACTCTCCCCCAAAGGGCCTCGCTTTATTATAAGATGATTTCCCACGGCCATGATATTGGCAAACCCCCCTGAGAAGAGGATTGGGTACCAGAACCCTTTATGATACTGAGAAAATCATGCCCCCCAAATTTGGGAGACTATATATAATTTCTAATGTAAAAATTATGCTATTCACTTGGTGGACACCACCTGTAAGAAGCCCTTGTCAGAAAATTTATAAAATGGCCCGAAAATTTTGCCTTCCTTGTGCTAAAAATCGTGTGCATCGCAAAAAAAAAAAAAAAAAAAAAAAAAAAAAAAAAAAAACAATTGAATTTTTAATTACTACCAATTAGAGTCTGTATTATAAATTGTTTATCTATTGACTTTGATGGGTTAGTCTTATACCCCTTAATTAAATATATTATCATTTCACGTACACTTTTTAAATTGCACCAAAGTGGTTGGGCCACTTACCTTTATATCCTACCTCTCCCCCCCCTCCCACCCTTTTTTAATATTTCCATCCTTGCCCATCCTTCTTCCTTCCCCATCTCACCAAAGCTCTGGTCTGAACAAGAACAAGAACAAGAACTAGGAATTTTTATTGACCTAAGAAAAGCTTTTGACACAGTAGACCACAACATCCTACTCCACAAACTTGACCATTATGGTATAAGAGGCCATGCGCTTGCATATTTCAAATCTTACCTTACTAATAGGTATCAGTATGTCACCGTTAAAGACACAACATCAACAACACAGCCACTTGATACTGGAGTTCCGCAGGGAAGTGTCCTTGGTCCCCTGCTCTTCCTCATATACATCAATGATCTCCCAAACGTATCTCAACACCTGAACCCCATTCTCTTTGCTGACGACACGACTTATGTCATCTCTCACCCTAATCTTGCCACCCTCAACACCATTGTTAATGAGGAGCTGATCAAAATATCGACTTGGATGACAGCCAATAAACTTACGCTTAACACTGACAAAAACTTACTACATTTATGTTTGGTAGCAGAGCAGGAGATGCGCAAATTAACATTAAGATCGACAACACTCTAATTGCCAGGCATAATGAGGGCAAATTCCTAGCCTATACCTCGACAACAACCTGAATTTCAGCACCATATCCAACACATAACCAAAAAAAGTATCCAAACGGTTGGGATCCTCTCCAAGATACGATACTACGTGCCGCAAACTGCCCTTCTCACACTACACCATTCACTTATATATCCATACCTCACCTATGCTATCTGTGCTTGGGGTTCAACTGCAGCAACACACCTAAAGCCAATAATAACCCAACAAAAAGCGCAGTAAGAATAATCACTAAATCCCATCCCTGGCAACACACCCCCCACTCTTCATAGATCTAAACTTACTCCCTGTTCAGTACATCCACGCTTACTACTGTGCAATCTACATCTACAGGACTTAAATTCCATATTAACCTTGACCTAAAATGCTTTCTTGATAGTTGTGACAGAACCCACAGGCACAACACCAGACACAAACATCTCTATGACATTCCCGTGTCCAACTAACCTTTACAAAAATTCAATGTATGTCAAAGGCCCTAAATCTGGAACACCCTACCTGAAAATTCTAAAACTGCAGACAATTCATCACCTTCAAAAACTACCATCAGAAAACATCTTATCTCCCTGATACACCCTGTCAACTAATTACACGAATACCACCTGGTGGTAAACACTTACACTCACTCCACCATTTGACCATAAACAGAAATATCAATCTCAATCTCAAAATAATGAATCTTAACTAGTCATAAGTTGGCCTGTGATACTCCAATACTGAAACTATATATAGTGCCAAAACAAAAGCATTCACATTGCTAAACTCACAAACTAGTATTTAGTCACTTAGCCATAATACCAACTTACCTCATAATTTTGTAATATTTTAAACTTAAGATTTAATTTAAGTCTGCCCGAAATGCCTAGCCATGCTAGGTGTTCTAGTGGTACACTCTGTAATTATTATTTTACTACATGTAAACCACACAATAACCAAATTCTGTAAACTCAACATTGTAATCCTTATAGAGAATAAACTTTGAATTTGAATTTGAATTTGAATGCTGAGAAGGTATCCGTTAAATGCGGCTTTTTCAATTTTGTGGAAGTTATATTATTAGCCGGGGAAGTCTGGAGAGTTCGGCTGCACTCTCTTGTAGACAGAATTGATGTTCTGGAGGGAAGGGATATCTGGCACTGAAGAAGTGCAATGACGTGGATTTCGGGACGACTTTCTCTTCTACGCAATCGATTAAGAATGTCAATTCCTGAAACTGTGCCTTGAGTATTAGATCGAGGTATTCTTTGTGTACAAGGGGCATTTTAGCTCCGGAAGAATATTAACTCAATATAACCCCTCCCTCCCAGGAAAGCATGTAATATATCTCACTGGCGTTAGGGTCATTTAGTTCCCTTCCTCAACATGCGCCTCACAACAGTTGAATAACATCCAGTCGAATAACACCTATTTATTAATTCGCAGCCCTTCGGAAGGATTGCCTCTTCGTAGGATCAAATCTTATAGCCTCGAATTTCCCAAATAAGGGTTGAGTGCTTCTCCATGAATGAAACGATAACCGCTAGGTAAACTGGGGCCTCCGGGTGTGAACTGGACGCTCTTCGCAGCATCGCAGGCGAAGAATTTGATTCACCTAAAGTGACGCTGGAGGTTGGATACTGATGGTTGGCTGGTTGATTAATTGGGTTTATATCCTGTCGACGACACGAGGGTGGTTAAGGCTGTATGCAAATTAAAAGAAAAGCGTAATACCGTGATTGGAACATTACACAAATAACATGTACACAGGAGAAAATACTTATGGAGACGTTTCGGTCGGTGTGACTAGTTATGGTCCAAGTCGAACAGAAATATCATCACAAGTTTTTTTCTCTAATGTTCGGGTTATTTGTGTAAAGCTGCATGTAACCACTTCACCTCCGGCAAGGAATCCTTTAAGCCTTGAAAGAGGGATTAAAATAAATTATCAGTGTATAAACACCGAAAGACATACACCCCTCGGTGAATATATCCTTATGTGATGAAAACCAATGATTTCTGCTCACACATACCCCTCAAGGAAGGTTCCTTGATGTTGGTGAGCGGCTCTTGATTTAGGGAATTGGATCTGTGCTCCAGTTCCCCGAATTAAGCCTGAATGCCTTCCACATCCCCCCCAGGCGCTGTATAATCCTCTGGGTTTAGCACTTCCCCTAGGTTATAATAATAATAATAATAACAATAATGCTCACAGATAATGAGCGGGTTTACAAAGAAAACGCGACGGAAGATTCAAGCACATGAACGCAGGCGAACAAAATATGAACTGTCAAATGCATCTGTACAGAGAATCAGCAAAAACGAACGAAGCAACAGTGAAGCACACGAGAGAGCTGAACACAATAGGTTACAAACGCTGCTGTAGCAAGTGTTCAGGCCCTCATAACCTCTTTTTACGGCATATAACAGTATTATTATCATTAATAAATAATAATAAAAAAGAAAATTAACTATTAATTGAAGACGCATGTTCATGGTATGTACGGACATAAAAAATAACTATACACATAACCTCTGAAAATGCCAAATATCACCAAGTTTAAATCATGCTCTGTGAACAGAGTTCCTCTTCAAGGGGGGCTCCTTGTTGTGGTGAAGAGGCTCTTGGTCAGACCGAATCTAATTACCCCCCAATCCCCCCTTCCCTATCCCATCCTCCCCATCCTCCCCTTTTTCCTTTCCTCCTCCTCCTCCCCACCCCTCCCTTTTGCCCTTCCTTTTGGCCTTTGGGATTTTTTCCCACAGGCACGCTAGTTCCTAGGTAGGGGAAAGGGTACCGGGGTCCATCCCATTCCATTGAGGTTCTTGGCGGTGGCGTAGTTTGCCGTGGAATCTGGATTGCCTGGGGATGTCCCGATCCCTCTCCGGTATCCCAGAGGGTGGCTTTGGGTGTCTCTCGGGCGATGGGTGTATCTCTGGAAGCCACCTTTCGGATTCCGGGGGTGGTGGCCGAAGGAGGTATGCTTTGTGGTGGATATCCAGCCTCCCTCTCTTTTGTCCACCGAGGTAGCTCGGCAGATGTGAGGTTGCTATCCTGGATTGCTGGCTTACTGGCATGATGGATAGGGTATGGCATGGGTTCCATGCTGCATCTGCACTACTTGTGGTGCTGAGGTCCTCTTGGGCATGGAGGGAGATTTCTGGCCCTTTCATTCCTCCTAGGAACTATCCCTCCCCAGTCCCCCCTTTTTTTATTTTTTTTTTCATTTTTATTTTCTTTTCTTCTTTCTTTTTTTTTCTTAAAAACAAAAAGAAAGAAGTAACCTAACCATGGCAGCCCTAGTCCATGAACCTGCTACCCCTGGGCCCCTTCTTAATACCGCACCCCGTTCTGACCCCGTCTCGTCTTTGGACCACTCTTCGGACACTCCTCATGCCTCTGTACCTCTTGCCGGTGCTGTTTCCTCACCCGCTTCAGGTACTGAGGTCTCGACTGACTTCTTCGATTTATCTGACCTCCACTCTCCTTTGACTATGCTTCCGGCCTCTCCCTCTACGGTGCGGCAATTTTCGAATCGCCGGCTCGTTTCACGTCAGACCAACTCTGGTCCAACGCCTAAATGCCAACGACAATTACCTGCTGATGATACTTCTCCACCTTCTCGTTCTTCTCAGAAAAGATCGACACATCCTGCACTCCCTTTCTATGCTCAGTTTCGGAATGCACAATGGACTAAATTCTTCACTTTACGACCGACTTCCTCTACTACCTATCTTTCCGACCACAGTATTGGCAAGGCACTCCTACGCCATGTTGGTAAAGATATTTCTTTTCATGCTCTTAAGAGCGGTACATGAATCATCACTGTACAGAATGCTACCCAAGCTCATGATCTTTCTCTTCTTTCCCATATCGATACTGTTCCTGTCACTATTGAAAAACATCATTCCCTCAATTCTTGTAGTGGTACCATCATTCTGCCCCATACCATAGTTCAACAAAATTTCCAGACTTGTGGCAATGACATTCTTGAGCAGCAGGAACTCCAAGATCTCCCAATCCTCAGGGTAGACACTTATGTTCTTCCTGCCCGCAGGCGGAGACGAATACCCTAGCATGTGGCTCGTTTAACTTTTGACAGCCGTGAACTCCCATCCTCAGTTTATGTAGCAGGACATCGGTTACAAGTTCGAAAGGTGATCCCTACACCGCAACAGTGTAGAAATTGCTGGCGATTTGGCCATCCGGCGAAATATTGCAGATCTATAGCCGAATGCCCAGTCTGTGGTGCCGATGACCATTCTATACGTCTTGCAATCGACCTCCCCTCTTGCCTTAATTGTCATGAGGCTCACCTTCATACTCTCGCCATTGCCAAGTCTACTTAATGAGCGGGAAAATCGTTACCTCAAAGAGGCAGAAGGTCTCCCTTATGCCATGGCAGTTTCTCATCTCTGCCTCCAAGGGAGACTACCTCGTGTTTCTTAACCCCGTGTTTCAAAGCGTCCCCCCACTTCTGGGGTCCCATCTTCTGCAGCCTCCTCTGTGGTTACCTCTCCCATAGTCACTCCTGTATCTAATTCTTTTGCTGTCCTAGGCTCAGACGTCCCTACTTCAATGCCTCAGTCTGTTCTCGCTTCTTCGTGTTTTCCCTCACAAGCCTCAGTATCGACGAGATCTCGTACGACACCTCCTCCCAACCGTCTCTCTACTTCTCAGAAGTCAAAAAAAGGTCCTTTAACCCCTCCTTCCCTTCTTCCACCTCCTCATTTTACCTTCCCTGTCTCTGTACCTGGTTCTTCCCCTCTCACTGGCTCTGTTACAAGTGTAGAGGTTCACCCTCCTCCTCGTACTGTACCTTCCTCCCCTGTTCCCTACCAAGTTTCTTCCTCTTCTGCCACCTCCCAGGTTTAGAACATAAGAACATAAGAAAGAAGGAACACTGCAACAGGCCTACTGACCCATGCTGAGCAGGTCCATGTCCTCCCCACGGATTAGACCAATGACCCACCCTCTGGATTATCCCAATGACCCACTCAGTGTGGTCATCCCCACTCAAGGATGGAGCACTGTACCAGACCCAGCAGCACAAGTTAGTCAGGTCCAACTCACACCCACCCACACCCACTCATGTATTTATCTAACCTATTTTTAAAACTACACAACGTTTTAGCCTCAATAACTGTACTTGGGAGCTTGTTCCACTCATCCACAACTCTATTACCAAACCAGTACTCTCCTATATCCTTCCTGAATCTGAATTTTTCCAATTTTTCCATTGCTGCGAGTCCTGTCTTGGCTGGAAATTTTCAGCACACTATTTACATCCCCTTTATTTATTCCTGTTTTCCATTTATGCACCTCGATCATATCCCCCCTAATTCTACACCTTTCGAGAGAGTGCAGATTCAGGGCATTCAGTCTATCCTCATAGGGAAGATTTCTGATACATGGGATCATCTTTGTCATCCTCCTTTGTACGTTTTCCAGAGCATTTATATCCATTCTGTAATATGGTGACTAGAACTGAGCAGCATAGTCTAAATGAGGCCTAACCAAGGATATATAGAGTTGAAGAACAACCTGAGGACTTCTATTATTTATACTTCTCGATATGAAGCCAAGAATTCTGTTAGCTTTATTGCGAACACTAATGCACTGTTGTCTTGGTTTTAGGTTATTGCTAACCAGAACTCCTAAATCCTTTTCGCAATCGGTAGTATTAAGATCTACATTATTTAGTTTATATGTGGCATGGTTATTTAACTGTCCAACATTTAGAACTTTGCATTTGTCAATATTAAACTGCATCTTCCACTTCTCCGACCATTGCATCAGTCTATTCAAATTATCCTGGAGTGCTCTAATGTCCTCATTAGAATGAATTGGACGGCCTATTTTGGTGTCATCAGCAAATTTGCTTATGTCGCTATTTATTCCCTCATATATGTCGTTTATGTAAATTGTGAACAACAATGGGCCCAACACTGACCCCTGAGGAACACCGCTTGTGACGTGCCCCCATTCTGATTTCTCCCCATTTATGCAAACTCTCTGGTGTCTATTTGTCAGCCATGCCTCTACCCAGAAAAAAATTTCTCCTCCTATTCCGCATGCCCTAAGTTTCCTCAATAGCCTCTGGTGTGGAACTCAATCGAAAGCCTTACTGAAGTCCATATACGCAATATCATATTCATTACCATGATCTGCCTCCTCAAACACCTTAGTGAAAAAAGTTAGTAAATTCGTAAGACAGGAACGCCTCTTCTGTCCCCTTCCACGCTTCTTCTCCAGTTCCCTCCACCCTTTCGCCCCCCCTACCTTGGTACAGTCCATTACAGTTCCAATCTTTACTCATCCTCCCCCTACCATCTCCGATATTGTCTCCCATACGATGTCTCTGAATTCCGAAACACTTGAAGCAATCTCTGAATATATTGCAGAGACCAAACCATCAATGGACACTGATCCACCCTCTGTTCCTTCTCTCTCCTCTCCTCCATCTGCACAACTCCTTTCTTCACAGCACACCGTTCCTTCGCTGCTTGAACGTTTTCCGCTGCCTCCGCATGTGGACTTTTCTAACCCCTCTAGTCTGTAGGAACCCTTACCTGCGGATTTCAGGTATCTTTATCATTGCCAATTATGGCCTATTTACAGTGGAATATATGCAGCCTCAGGGGTAATCGGGGTGAGCTTCGGTTGTTACTCTCCCAGTTTTCCCCTGTTGGTGTTTGCTTACAGTAACCAAAATTACACTCTGCTGTTATCTATCCCATCTCAGGCTATAATTTATTGTATTCTTCAGATCCTTTTCCTGATGGAACCTTTAATGAAAGTGCCCTTCTTCTATGCACTGATATTCCGTACCATCAGCTATTTGTTCGTACTTCACTGCATTACACAGCAGCCCGTATCCACTTGCACAAGTGGTATACGCTCTGTTCTTTATATCTCTCTCCTTCTCGGGCATTATCTATTCCGGATATTGCCTTTCTTGTTTCGTCAATACCGCCACCGCTTCTGTTACTTGGCGATTTTAATGCCCATCATATCCTCTGGGGGGATCACTGTGATTCCCGTGGCATTCAGTTAGAGGCTTTTCTTGCTACCCACCCCCTCCATGTTTTAAATACAGGTACTCACACCCATTTTGATCCTCGGACTCACACCCTCTCTTGCATCGATCTCTCAGTCTGCTCTTCCTCCGCCGCATTAGACTTCACCTGGTCTGTTCTCCCAGATTTATGTGACAGCGATCATTTCCCAATCATTCTTACTTCCCCTTCATATTCACCACCTCTTCGTATCCCATGCTGGCAATTTGATCAGGAAAATTGGAACCTTTACTCACAACTAACTGTTTTTAGTGAGGTTCCTTCTTCATCCTCCATTAATGAGCTTTTACACCTCTTCTCGTCCTCCACTTTACCCGCAGCTTCTCATTCTATACCCCAAACTTCGGGCAGGCATTCTCAGAAATGCGTGCCTTGGTGGTCTCCTGCTTGTGCTCGTGCAGTACGTTTGAAACACACTGCATGGGGCAGGTACCAGTACAATAGAATCACAGAGAGACTTCTTGATTTTAAGCAGAAGTGTGCGATCGCTCGCCGTATCATCCGTGATGCTAAACGCACTTGCTGGCGAGATTATGTCTCCACCATCACCTCTGCTTCCTCTATGAGTGCAGTCTGGAAAAAAGTACGAAAACTGAGTGGTAAATATTCTCTTGATCCGGCTCCTGATCTGCGGGTTGCCGGTGTTGATATAGCAAACCCACTAGATGTTGCCAATGAAATTGGCAATCATCTGGCCCATATTTCTCAGGGGCTCCATCTATGCCCCTCGTTTCTTTCCTCAAAGTCTGCAAGAGAGTTAGCACCCTTGGACTTTTCTTCTCTCAGAGAACAGTATAATGTGCCTTTTACACTTCAAGAACTGGAGGCAACACCTCAGCTTGCCGATCATCGGCAGCTGGGCCCGACGATATTCATATTCGTATGCTACAACATTTACATCAGTCAGCCCTTGCAGTCCTATTACACCTTTTCAATCTTATTTGGTCACAAGGAGTTCTTCCACAGCTGTGGAAATCTGCCATTGTTCTCCCTTTCTGCTAACCAGGCACTACGGGACATGAAGCCTCCCACTATCGTCCCATTGCTCTTACCAGTGCAGTTTGCAAAGTGATGGAACACCTGGTAAATAAACGTTTAGTGTGGCATTTAGAGACACACAAGAGTCTCTCCACTCGTCAATATGGCTTTCGTAAGGGACGTTCTACCATAAACCCCTTACTACACTTGGATACGTATGCTCGTAATGCCTTTGCGAATTATCACTCAGTTATTGCCATATTTTTTGATCTTTAGAAGGCATATGACACAACTTGGAGGTATAATATTTTGGCCCAAGCCCATTCCTTAGGCCTCCGAGGCAATCTACCATCCTTCCTTAAGAACTTTTTAACTGACAGGCATTTCCGTATTTGGGTTAATAATGTGCTCTCCACGGACTTTATCCAAGCTGAAGGTGTCCCCCAGGGATGTGTTCTGAGCACAACACTTTTTCTCCTTGCTATAAATGATTTGGCCTCTAGTCTTCCATCAAATATTTGGTCATCACTCTATGTTGATGACCTGTGTTGATGCCTGTGCAGGCGCTGACTGTCACCTCATTACAGTTTCTCTCCAGCATGCAGTCGACCGTGTTTCCAATTGGGCCACCACTCATGGGTTTAAATTTTCCAGCACCAAAACTCACCAAATTACTTTCACTAGACGCTCTGTCATCTCCGATCATCCTTTGTACCTCTATGGCTCCCATATCCCTGAACGTGATACAGTCAGGTTTCTGGGCTTCCTCTTTGACCATAGGTTATCCTGGAAACCTCACATTACCTCTCTGAAGGCAACTTGTCACAGCCGGCTGAACCTTCTTAAAACCCTTTCTCATCTTTCATGGGGAGCTGATCGTCGAACTCTCCTTCGCCTACATTCCACCCTCATTTTATCGAAACTTGATTATGGTGACCAGATCTATTCACCGGCCTCTCCTGCTACTCTCTCTAGCCTTAACCCCATTCATCACCAAGGATTACGTTCATGCTTTGGTGCTTTTCGCTCTTCCCCTGTTGAGAGCCTCTATGCAGAAGCGAACGTTCCATCCTTATCCGATCGCCGTGATGCCCATTGCCTTCGCTACTATGTACACTCGCATGATCTCCGCAATCCTTCCATTTATAGAATGGTCACTGATATTAGTAGACATTCTTTATTTCTTCACCGCCCCTGTTTACTCCGTCCCTTCTCTCTTCGCCTTCATTCGCTCTTGTCTTCTCTTCAATTACCACTTTTCTATGTTCATGTAGCATCTCACTTTTCCCTACCCCCCTGGGAAGTTCCAGCTGTTCGAGTCTGTTCTTTCTCTCTCCCTTGCTCGAAAGCCCAACTGTCTACGGTCGCTTCCCGCTCTCTTTTTCTTGACCACTTCCACTCTCATTCTCATGCCATTGCTGTGTACACAGATGGCTCTAAGTCTTCTGACGGCGTAGGATTCGCAGCAATGTTTCCAGACAGCGTCGTATGAGGGCATTTACTATCTTCGGCTAGTATTTTTACTGCTGAATTGTATGCCATTCTTGCAGCATTTATCCGTATTGCATCTATGCCTGTGTCATCATTTGTGGTTGTCTCAGACTCGCTTAGTGCTTTACAGGCTATACAGAAATTTGATACACCTCACCCCTTAGTCCTCCGTATCCAACTTTGACTACGCCGCATCTTTACCAAGCATAAAGATATTGTTTTTTGCTGGGTCCCTGGTCATGTTGACGTACAGGGCAATGAACAGGCAGACACTGCTGCACGGTCAGCAGTACATGACCTACCAGTTTCATATAGAGGTATTCCATTTATGGACTATTTTGCTGCAATAGCTACCCACCTTCACACCCGTTGACAACAACGTTGGTCTACTATGCTCGGTAACAAACTTCAACCTATTAAACCGAGTATAGGTTACTGGCCGTCTTCTTGTCACCAGTGTCGAGGTTGGGGGACTACTCTCTCCCGTCTTTGCATTGGCCATATTCGTCTTACTCATGGATATCTCATGGAGAGGCGCCCTGCTCCTCTCTGTGAGAATTGCCAGGCTCCATTATCAGTCAGCCACATTCTGTTGGACTGCCCACTTTATCAACGAGCACGCAGAATTTACCTCCGTCGTCGTCTTCGCTCTGCTGCTCTCTCTTTACCTTCCCTTCTCGCTGATGGACCCACCTTTCATCCGGACTCTCTCATTGACTTTTTGACAACAACTGACTTACTTCACAAACTCTGATGCCTCCAGCCCTTTCTGCCTCAATCTCTTGCTACCCTCTACCCCATACTATCCCCTGCCCCGCTGTTTTCTGTAACCTACTGATCATCCCTCCCCCCTTTTGCCGCCCAGTACCCTCGCTTCCTTCCCTACCCTGCAGCGCTGTATAGCCCTTGTGGCTTAGCGCTTCTTTTTGATTATAATAATAATAATGTGAACAGAGTTGCAGAGTTATGAGAGGTTTGTCCCTGATCACGAAAGGTGACATACTCTACCAAAAACAGAGTCTAAATCACACGAACTGACAGAACAAAGACAAGATGTTGCTTTCTCCCCGAGCAGCAACGAGAGGGAGGCAGGGCCAACAGCCCCTACGATAGGTGATTCGTAGGGGTTGCAGGTAGTTAGCAGTGTTGGCAGCCAATCAAAACTAATAGCGAGCACAATGAGAGGTGTAGTTGTTACATCCTCCCTACATACATCACCTAATATAATAAGTCAAATATTAATATAAAGCATGAAGTGTTCATTTTAACTATTAATGAAAATATCACTTATATAAAATTATATGAAAAGTAATATAGTATATACAATTTATTCATTGTGCCCTTTTCAGGGGGGTGCAAAATAACATTATATAGAAGCCTCTCGGAAATCATTCATGATAGAAACAGCTGGATTACTTGCATATTATTAAATTACCAAAAGACCTTGGACAGTGTCATGCTAAAATTGCAGTCCAGGATGACACAGTGTTACCATGGAAGAGAGAGTGCTTATTTAAAACACGGAGAGCATGAATAAACAGGATGAACGGGGGACCGTGGCCCTGGTAGTAGTTACCATCAGATACCATGGTTCGATTCTTTCCCTGCCCCCGTGTTGAGTTTAACAGAGTACATTTATGAAAAGGAAGCAAACCTAATTTTGGGCAGAAGTTTAAATGGTTAATTCTATTTCTGATATATATCAGTAAATAATAATAGGGCATAGAGTTTACTTTAATCCCAATTATGGGAATTAATGAATTCTTTAGTTATAGAATACAGATTAATTGCGGCTTCAATTTCCCCAGTGCATTTGACTGCCTTTAAGAATAATTAATGAACTACCTCCTGGTCGACCACTCTTTATTTGCAAGCAAAATTACTTGTCCAGTAATGTAATGATTCTGCCCACAGATCATGTCAGGTGTGGCCAGGTGTGCAGTGAGGGTGAAGGACCTGTGGTACCCATTGGCACTGTCGCGATCTCTCACGTCCTCAGCTGCAGCTCATCAGATAAGTGCAGCAGCAGCAGCGGCAGCAGCAGCAGAGAAGCGGAACCTAGAACCTAGACCAGTATCTGAAGTGCCAGGACCCAGAGTGCTGCCATTCCTGGGCACTTTGCACTCCATGATCTTGAACAAGTGTAAGTTATAGAACAGCTAATAACTGTATTACATATAATACCGTAAGACCGCAATAGGAACAGTAGTAGAAGGGATGACATCACAACAGGAACAGTACATAAGAACATAAGAACATAAGAAAGGAGGAACACTGCAGGAGGCCTGTTGGCCCATACTAGGCAGGTCCTTTACAATTCATCCCACTAACAAAACATTTGCCGAACCCAATTTTCAATGCCACCCAAGAAATAAGCTCTGATGTGTAAGTCCCACTCAAATCCAACCCCTCCCACTCATGTACTTATCCAACCTAAATTTGAAACTACTCAAAGTCCTAGCCTCAATAACCCAACTAGGTAGACTGTTCCACTCATCAACTACCCTATTTCCAAACCAATACTTTCCTATGTCCTTTCTAAATCTAAACTTATCTAATTTAAATCCATTACTGCGGGTTCTCTCTTGGAGAGACATCCTCAAGACCTTATTAACATGCCCTTTATTAATACCTATCTTCCACTTATACACTTCGATCAGGTCTCCCCTCATTCTTCGTCTAACAAGTGAATGTAACTTAAAAGTCTTCAATCTTTCTTCATAAGGAAGATGACATCACAACAGGAAATGTAGTACAAATTGATATCGCACCAGGAACAGTAGTATAGAAGGGTTGACATCAAATCAGGAAAAGTAGTAGAAGGGCTGACTATCACAACAGGAACATCAGTGGATTGATTGATTGATGAAAGATATGTATATAACACCAAATGGAAATCTTTAGCATATGAGTAGGATTTATTTGTGCTGGTTTACACAAATTTTAATCATAAACAAACACTGCACAATTCCTTTCCAAGACTCTAGACTTCTTCATGAAAGTTAGAATCTCTCTTAGTCCCCCATAACATCATCGTATATTAAGAGTCGACTTACCTCTGCTCAAATTGCATTCAGTTCATCTTTACTGATGTTATCGAGAAAATAACAATAGCAATACCTATCAGTCTCCTCACTGATATTGTTGAATTGAAAATTAAGAACGATTATCAGGCGAATATAATAATAATAATAATAATAATAATATTGACTTTTGTCCTGACAGCCTTCAATAGCTCCAATGTCCATCTCTACTTTAAAAAAATGATCGAAGATTATGGCCCGATCGTTAAGTTTATCGCCCCGTTCACACCGCCTACGGTACTGGTAGCTAACCCTTACGACGCAGAGACCCTCATCCGAGCCACAATGGACAACCCACTCAGGGACGGCTTCGACTCCTTCAAGAAGATTAGAAAGGACGCTGTAGACAATTACTTTGAAAACAAAACTGGGATATTGACAGAGTACGTTTACAATTGTCAATGTTTCTGATTGCGCACACTACTCTATCACTTTCTCCCCATCCCCCCATCCCCTCTCTCTCTTAATATTTGAGTTTTATAGTTATGCCTTAAGGTACTGAGATATTCGCAACAACAATGACTTGTTATTTTAAGGTGTCAATTAATTCCAGAAATGGCGAGGAGTGGTGGAGGGTTCGTAGCCAAGTTCAGACAAGAATGATGAGAGTCAAGGAGGTGGTGGCCTACCTGCCTGTCATGGACCAGATTTCTTTGGAGTTCATGGATAGGTGAGGCATGTCCTGGAGAGGTGGGGGATATTCTTAATGTGTTAAAGAACTAGATCATTTAGAGATGCTTTGGATATGTTAGGAAGGTACAGGATGTTTTACTGAATTATTGGATATGTTAGGTAGGTCCTGTTTATGTTATAGTGGTCCTAAATATGACAAGGAGGCCATGGATAGGTTCCAGAGGAAGTCTTGAATGTACTGCATTAGGGAAGTCCTATGCTATATAGGTTAAGGAATTCCTGTATTTATTAGGAAGGTCATGGATATGTTTGGAAAGTTCTTTATAAGTAAACGTGTCACGGACAAGGGAGAGATAGACCAGTAGGAAATTAGTTAATTTATCATTTTATTTAAATGTTGGGTACAGAGGAGAGGAAGTTTGGGTTGACATCTTTGCTTTTTGTCCTCCAGAATCGCATCACTGCAGTCACAGTTCGGGGAGATGCCAAGTGACTTCCAGAATGAGATGTACAAGTGGGCTCTTGAATGTATGTAACTCTCAGAAGCAATAATCACAAAAAATTTGTTTAATTCAGAGTTTTAAATAAGACTGATATCTTATAGAAGATTTTAAAGCTTGAAAATTATGTATATATTGGCTTCGGACAAAGTGAATGCTTCCTTCCTTTAAATTTAATGCCGAACGGTCCTTTCGAGATTAGCGTTTTGCAGTACGATAGCAAAAACAACAACAAAAATTACAGCCAAACGACTTGCTTTAAATTCTCGTAAAAAAAAATGGTATTTATTGATTTCCGTAAAATTCTGATAATGTGTTTTCTATTTTTGTGTACAGCTGTCGGCAGTGTAGCCTTGAATCGTCGACTGGGTTGTTTGGATCCAAACATCACACCGGACTCAGAGCCCATAAGGCTGATCAGCCTCGTAAATGAGCTCTTTACTGCTCTGAATGACGCAGAATTCAGTGCTCATCTGTGGGAGGTGTTCCCAACCCCATCCTTCAAGAAACTCAAGAAGACTCACCAGGAGTTCCTTGTGTAAATGATTTTTCGCTGAATCTGAATCTTGTTGGTACTCTGAAACTTTTGGCATGAGAAAGTTCCATCACCAGAGACCACAAATTAAATAATTTATATATAAAACTCCCATATTAAGAAACATTGAACAGCTTCCAAAAAAATGTTTCTTAATAATATTTTTGATAATCAGTATTGCTCTAATATCCAGCTCTTTTGCAACAACGTTTTATGTAAGATAAAGTTTATCAAGTCACTGACTTGATGAATCTCTACAAAACAACCTTATTTTCCTCCGTGACCAGCATGCTCTTGTATCCTGAAATACAACAGTGTAAACAAGTACTTCTTAATCTTAATGTTTTGCCCCAAAGCAGCATATTTGTTGAGCCTCTTTTCCTTCCCTCCTTTCCACAACAAGAGATTTGACGTTAGTGATGGTCTCTTAATCCAAAGAATTAGACTCGTACTTCATTACCTGTCTCGAACCTGACTGCCACTATTCTCCAGGTGCTGTTTGATTCCCTTTGGAGTCAGCGCTGCCCTGAGAATGTATTAATGATTTAAATGATGTGGACGCCATATATAACTTATAGGCGACAGCGCCGGAGAATTTATTAAAAGAATTATAAACTGAGCTCCAAAGAGGCTAACATAACGTCAACCTGTGCATGCAGTAATATATATATATATATATATATATATATATATATATATATATATATATATATATATATATATATTATATATATATATATATATATATATGCAAGAAATTCGCAAGAGCAGGCGAAATATACACAAACACTGATCTCTGGCTGAAGGAGACTCGAACCTATGAACCTTGGCACAAGGTATGCAGTGCTATACCAATCTACCCACACTGGACAATACCTTGGCGTGCAGCTTGCACTACACGTTGATCCAAGGCAGCCAGCTTTCAGGGATAAGGCTTACAGCTTCTCATCTCATCCCCTGCATGCATCAGCCTTACTAGAGATTTTAACAATGCAAGGAATTCGCAAGAGCAGGGGTGCAAGTTGCATGCCAAGGTATTGTCCAGTGTGGGTAGATTGGTATAGCACTGCGTACCTTGTGCCAAGGTTCGTAGGTTCGAGTCTCCTTCAGCCAGAGATCAGTGTTTGTGTATAATTCGCCTGCTCTTGCGAATTCCTTGAGTTGTTAAAATCTCTAGTAAAGCTGATGCATGCAGGGGATGTGATGAAAAGCTGTAAGCCTTATCCCTGAAATCTGGCTGCCTTGGATCAACGTGTAGCGCAAGTTGCACGCCAAGGTATTGTCCAGTGTGGGTAGATTGGTATAGCACTGCGTACCTTGTGCCAAGGTTCGTAGGTTCGAGTCTCCTTCAGCCAGAGATCAGTGTTTGTATATATATATATATATATATATATATATATATATATATATATATATATATATATATATATATATACATACAAAACAACCACTGTGAAAGAATAGAGAATTCCAAGCACTTTCGTGACTACTCACATTATCAAGGAACAAAGAAAGTAAAGCATCAAAGGAGAGTATATAAAGGGGTAGCCCACACCTCACTATCAGATCCCACAACACCTGACGCGAGACAGCAGGCCCGCCGGCCGAACTAGACAGGTCCTTCACACAACCCACCATCAAACTATTCTACCCAAGAAATAAGAAATTTAAAAAATTATTATTTGTCCAATGTATTATTAAATTCTTCCTAAATTCTATTAATTATAAATGGATCTAATTTGTATAAACCAAAGGAAATATTCATATTATTGTCAAAACTGCTTTTTATGAAACAAGATTCAATTATATTCCTGTCGACCATGGACTTGCTTGATACTACTTTCTCAACTTTTTGAAAATCAATTGGATGGTTAAAATATCTTACATGAATAAATAGAGCATTGGAATCTTGTCCAGTTCTAATGCTATATTTATGTTGTTTTAATATTAGTTCGAGATTTTTACCAGTTTGACCGTAATAAACTTTATCGCAAATTTTACAAGGAATCTTATAGACACATCCATCAGCATTTTGGGGGGAATTCTTTATCAAAAATTTTTTTACTGTATCAAGATTTTTTAATACAACTTTAATATTAAAAGTCTTAAGAAGAGAAGGCATATCAACCAAGTTTTCATGGTAAGGGAGAACCAACATATTTTTAGTTGAATAAAGCTGGTTGTCCCTTTTTGGATTAAGAACATAAGAACATAAGAATGGAGGAACACTGCAGAAGACCTACTGGCCCATGCGAGGCAGGTCCATATCAAAACGACCTCTTCCTTAAGCTACCCAAGAAATAACTCCCATACCCAATGACACCAATTTTCAAAACCATTCATCACACCAATCAAACCCAGCCCCTCCCACTCATATATCTGTCCAGTCTCTTCTTAAAGCTACCCAAGGTCCTAGCCTCTATCACCCCACTGGGAAGACTGTTCCACGCATCTACAACTCTGTTAGAAATCCAGTACTTACCTATGTCCTTTCTAAATCTAAATTTATCCAGCTTAAATCCATTATTTCTGGTTCTTACCTGGTTCGACGCCCTCAGTACTTTATTAATATCTCCCTTGTTTATGCCCGTCATCCACTTATACACCTCAATGATATCTCCCCTCATTCTACGCCTCTCAAGAGAGTGGAGATTTAAGGCTTTAAGTCTATCTTCATACGGGAGGTTCCTTACACAGTAAATCATTTTAGTCATTCTTCTCTGTATGTTCTCTAATGAGTCTATATCCATCCTGTAGTAAGGGGACCAAAACTGAGCAGCATAATCTAAATGAGGCCTCACTAGTGATGTATAGAGCTGTAAAATAACTTTTGGACTTCTGTTACTTATACTTCTAGAAATAAATCCAAGTAATCTGTTGGCCTTGTTGCGCACACTAAGGCACTGCTGTGTGATAGGTAAGACACATATGCAACAGTTAGGTATCTTTATTATGAAACGTTTCGCCTACACAGTAGGCTTCATCAGTCGAGTTCAGAAAAGTTGATAGAAGCAGAAGATACCATTATACCATTTTAATGTTCAATCTGTCAGACACTGCAACACAAGGGTATCTTGGTACAGACCTGCAATCAACTTCGACAACTTCCACTAGTGAGAGCGGCTGGATTTGAGAGGGACCTGACCGCTCAACATCTGAGTTCTTACCTCTCCTAGTGGCCTACGTCTCACCTCTTGGCGCTATATAAGCTCCATCCTGTCACTTCATCTCCATATTGTTTCATACTATGGAACAATGCTCTTCTCCAGACTGAGGGACTGACCTCCTCAAAACTTTAAGGGTGATGGACTGATTACATCGTCTTCAAGTATCTTCTGCTTCTATCAACTTTTCTGAACTCGACTGATGAAGCCTACTGTGTAGGCGAAACGTTTCATAATAAAGATACCTAACTGTTGCATATGTGTCTTACCTAACAAGGCACTGCTGTCTTGGCTTTAGATTTCTGCTTACCATGACTCCCAAGTCTTTTTCACATTCTGTATGACCAAGCTCTACTTCACCTAGATTATAGCTTCGAGGGTTATTTTCATTACCAAGGGCTAGTACTTTACACTTATTCACATTGAACTTCATCTGCCATTTTTTCAGACCAAGACATTAATTTGTCCAAATCCTCCTGGAGTTCATTGCTGTCCTCCTCAGAGTGAATTATACGGCCTATCTTTGTATCATCAGCAAACTTACTCATGTCACTCGTAATCCCCTCATCAAGGTCATTAATGTAAATTATGAACAAGAGAGGGCCTAAAACTGATCCTTGTGGAACGCCGCTAGTGACTAATCCCCATTCAGATTTCACTCCATTAATGGTAACTCTCTCCTTTCTATTGGTAAGCCATGCCTCTATCCATGCTAGAACTTTACCTCCTATACCATGAGCTGCCACTTTTCTTAATAGTCTCTTGTGAGGTACTCTATCGAAGGCTTTACTAAAATCAAAATAAACAATATCATATTCTTTATCACTGTCAACTGCCTCAAATGTCTATTGAAGAACGTCAGTAAATTTGTCAGGCAGGAACGACCTCTCGTGAATCCATGCTGAGATTCATTTATCAAGTTATGCTCTTCAAGGTGACCTCTAATAATGTCACCTATAATTGATTCTAATAACTTGCCCACTATAGATGTCAGGCTTATTGGACGGTAATTTGAAGGAGTGGACTTACCCCCTGATTTGAATATAGGAACCACATTAGCCATCTTCCACAACTATGGTACAAAACCGGCAAGGATGGACGCGTTAAACACACTTGTTAATGGCTGACTAAGCTCCATCTTGCATTCCTTAAGCACCCTGGAAAACAACTTATCGGGTCCCGGGGACTTATTTTGCTTCAGTTTGTCTATCTGTTTAATAACCATGTCCCTCGTGACCGTAATATTAGTTAATTTAAATTCATCAGGAGCCAAATAATTGTTAATTACTGGAATCTCATTTACATCTTCCTGTGTAAAAACTGACAAAAAATAGTCAATAAATAAGGAACACATTTCCAGTTCATTATCCGTCAGCTGTCCATTCCCAATTTTCAGAGGTCCTACTTTTTTCCTTCACCTTCGTCCTATACACTTGAAAGAACCCCTTTGGATTAGTCTTTGATTCATTAGCAACTCTAATTTCATAGTCACGTTTAGCCTTTCTAATCCCCTTTTTTACTTCTCTTTTAAGCTGGACATATTGGTCAGTAAGGTTAACCTCTCCTCTTCTGATGCGCCTATAAATTCCCCTTTTCTCCCCTAATAGATGCTTTAGCCTCCTGTTAATCCATTTCGGATCGTTATTATTAGCCCTAATTTCTCTCTGGGGAATGTATATACTCTGAGCATGTTGCACATTATTAAGAAAAAAATCATCAATGCAGATCCCTTCATAATCATGAGTATGATCATCGCCAATAAAATCATTATCTAGATAACCCCAATCGAGATTTGACAGGTGTTCCCTAAGTCCATTGTAATCGGCAGAACGAAAATCTGGGATTTTTACCGTATTATCATTATTCTTGTATTCCCAGTTAATGCTGAAAGTGATGGATTTGTGGTCACTTGCTCCAAGCTTTTCAGTGATCTCCAGATTATTTATGAGTGTTTCCTTATTTGACAAGACTAGGTCAAGCAAATTATTACCCCTGGTAGGCTCTGTTACACACTGCTTCAGAAAACAGTTTTGAACTGTTTCCATAAAGTCACTGTACTCCAGATTACCGGTCAAAGAATTCCAGTCTATTTGACTAAAGTTAAAATTCCCTACTATCACTGTGTTATTGTGTCTAGAAGCCCTAACAATTTCGTCCCAAAGAAGTCTCCCTCTATCGTGATCCAAGCCTGGAGGTCGGTATATTACACCTAGAATTAGTTTTTCTTGACCCTCTACAAACTCTACCCAAACAGATTCTGTTACTGTTCCATCTATTTTTATACCTGTTTTTATGCAACAATTAATATTTTCTCGAACATATAATGCAACTCCTCCCCCTTTCCCACAACATCTATCCACGTGGAACAACTTAAACCCTTGAATATTACACTCAGCAATCATATCCCGACTCTTTAAATCATACCACGTTTCAGTTAATGCAATGACATCGAAGTTCCCAGCACATGCTATCAAACGTAGTTCATTAATCTTATTTCTTGCACTTCGACTGTTAGCATAAAATATCATTATATGTTTTTTCTTCTGCACATTTTTCCTATTCATCTTTGTTTTTACGCAATTTCTGAAATTATCATTACCTAGGGTTACTCCATGACAGTTACTATTAAGATTCTTAATATCAGAGCATAAGTCAATATATCCATATTCATTTTTTATCATTTCTAAACCCATACCTCTAACAAATCCTAGTTTAAAGTCCTAACAACCCCCTCAACTGAGCTAGCAAGAAAATCCACACCTGCCCTGGATAAGTGAACCCCATCCCTGGCATACATGTCATTTCGGCCATAGAAGTTGTCCCAGTTGTCGATGAATGGTACTGCATTATCCTTACAGTGTTTATCCAGCCAGCAATTAATACCAATTGCTCTGGACAACCATTCATTTCCAACACCCCTTCTTGGCAAAATGCAGCATATAACAGGGCGCCCCCCCTTCTTCCTAATTATGTCTATTGCTGTCTTGAACCTTCTAACTAAGTCCTCACTTCTGCGCTTGCCTACATCACTGCCTCCAGCACTGAGGCAGATGATGGGATTGATCCCATTACCGTTCATGATGTTGTCAAACCGTCTAACAATGTCCTCCATCCCAGCCCCAGGAAAGCAAACTCTGTCTCCTACTCCTGTCCTTCAAGCAGAAAGCCCTATCCATATATCTAAACTGGCTATCCCCAAAAACAACAATATTTTTACCTTCCTTGTTGTCGTTCGTCGTGACGATCCCAGTAGTCGACTCACATTCGTCGGGTAGCACCGAGAATGCGTTGGAGGTTTCCACAAGAGTTTCCACAGCAGTCTCTTTCTTCTTCAACGTTTCTGGCTTTCCATTCGTCTTCTTGATCGTCAACTTTGTCCCCTGCTGTCCAGCCACTGACCACGATCCCTTCTTCACCTGAGGACTCGAAACAGGACTACTACGAATCCTCTTGTTTTCCTCGGTCAATCGCCGTATCTCCATCTTTGCTACCCTCAATTCTTCCTTAAGCTGCTGGTAAAGTTGCTCGATGGAGGGCATCTTGGTTCAGTCCACAGGAGCACACAAGACACTTCTTCACAGAGTTAAGTACAGGTCACCACTGAGTTAAGTACAGGTCACCACTGATTGTAAAAAGTATTTTTAGCAACTTTAAAAGATTTATCAATTACATTTCTTGGGTATTTCAAATCATTACCTATATCATAAATTTTGGATATTTCCTCATCTATGAACTCTGGACTACAAATTCGTAAAGCTCTCAAAAACATTGATGAGAAAACAGACAGTTTAACTCTATCTTGATAGGAAGAATAATAGTGGACATAGGAACAGTTATTTGTAGGTTTTCTGTAAATTTTAAATTTGAATTCATTATTACACTTAATAATTAAAACATCTAGAAAAGGCAATGAGTTATTTTCTTCAAATTCAACAGCAAAATTTATAGAATGGGCTAAGCTATTTAATTTGAGAAAGTAGTATCAAGCAAGTCCATGGTCGACAAGAATATAATTGAATCTTGTTTCATAAAAAGCAGTTTTGACAATAATATGAATATTTCCTTTGGTTTATATAAATTAGATCCATTTATAATTAATAGAATTTGGGAAGAATTTAATAATACATTGGACAAATAATATTTTTTTAAATTTCTTATTTCTTGGGTAGAATAGTTTGATGGTGGGTTGTGTGAAGGACCTGTCTAGTTCGGCCGGCGGGCCTGCTGTCTCGCGTCAGGTGTTGTGGGATCTGATAGTGAGGTGTGGGCTACCCCTTTATATGTTCTCCTTTGATGCTTTACTTTCATTGTTCCTTGATAATGTGAGTAGTCACGAAAGCGCTTGAAATTCTCTATTCTTTCACAGTGGTTGTTTTGCATATTCTAAAATCACCTGTTTACTGTGATCTTATTGCATATATATATATATATATATATATATATATATATATATATATATATATATATATATATATATATATATATATATATATATATATGTATGAAGGGAGGTACCTCCTCTAGAACTTTACTAGGGACCCCTCATCCTCAGAGAAGACAATGAACGGACAAGGTTCTCCCCTGTGCTGTTTGTATATTTTCTTCTACCATCCCTATGTTTTTATGCTACATTCTAACTTTATTAATAGACAGAATACATTGATAGAAAACAAACATGAATGCATTGGTACAATATATCAAAGGTTATGAATCTCCTCCAGCTCCTCCGAAGCCGGACACAAGCCCAATATGCAACATGTATTTTCCCTCTGGATGGCCACGCTGAGGAGCTGGAATGTGAAAGTGGCTGCCCTTGGGTCCCTGGTGGTGTCGAGGAGTCTGGAACCCAGTTCTTTAAGGAAACGTGTGGTATTTTTTCCCCATGGCCCAAGGTCTCTGATCCCACTGGGACAAACTGATACTCTTGGTTTATGTCCCTGTACTTGCTGATCTTGTACTCCTCCCTGTGATCAGCAGCTTCTCCCTGTCGCCCGACACTGTGATGGATGTAGGTGTCAGCCAGTGTGGACACACAGGTATAGTCCCATGCTAAGAGCTTGCCATTCTTCCAAGGATAGATGGTGATCCCATCGGGGTGGTTTGCTGGGTTGTGGGTATTGTTGGCTGCTAGTGATCGGCTGTGTGTGTGTGTGTGTGTGTGTGTGTGTGTGTGTGTGTGTGTGTGTGTGTGTGTGTGTGTGTGTGTGTGTGTGTGTGTGTGTGTGTGTGTGTGTGTATGTATATTTTTTTAAGAGTAATTTCTTTTTAGCTAATTTATGAATTTTATGATGGAGGAATGAACAGTATAAAAATTATACTATACGTCTCTATTTTTAGTGTCTGGTTCTAGGTTCTCCAGAAATTACATTATCATGCAAATGAAGTACAACTGGTGATGACGTGGAATCAATCAGTAATGATCCAAAAGTCCGATGTTCCGATGTTTTTTTCTTTTTGAAACGTCTACTTCAGCATAGGTTATCCTGTAAAGTAAAAGGACACAAGTGCAACTAATGTGACATTTTATTGTGGCAACGTTTCGCTCTCCAGGAGCTTTATCAAGCCATTACAAACAATACCTGGACACAGAGGGTATATATAGGCTCAGAGTGAGGTGCAGTACTAGTGAGGTACCATTTAGATGTTCACTAGTGGTAGTAGTAGTAGTAGTAGTAGTAGTAGTGACAAAAGTAATAGTAGTAATACAATGTGGTAGAGCAATTAATTCGTACATGAGTAAAAGGATATAAAAGCTATTACTTGGGTAACATAAAAATAGGTTGGACAAATATAGACTGGAAAGAGGCAGCCTGTTTCAGTGTTCACTCTTTGTAATGTGCTTTGTGTAGTATAACAGGAGAGACTATGTGATGGCAGGGTTTACTGTTTTCAGGAGGATTCTTGCTAAGACTTCAGAGATGGTGAAGCTGCCGTTGTTTTGTTTAATTGTATTCGAAACAGCGATCAGTGCTGATTCGAGGCACTTGCGTCTGCGGAAATTAGTTTCTTTAATCACTAATTGGGCGTCTCTGAATTTCATGAGATGATTGGTAGAATTTCGATGTTGTACACAGGCGTTGTTCAAGTTATCGTTCCTACATGCGTAAATGTGTTCATTGAGGCGGGTGTCGAGGTTTCTTGCTGTTTCACCTACATAAATCTTGTCACAGCCTCCACAGGGTATAGTATAAACTCCTGCGTTGACTGGTTCGTGGTGCTTGGATTTTGTTCTGGTTAGATCCTTTATTGAAGTGCTAGAAGCGATGGCGACTCTGGTGTTAGCTTGTGAAAGTACTTTTGAAACGTTCAGTGCAACCTGGCTGTTGGGAAGAATTATAACTTTGTTGGGGGTGGTGTTGGTGCGTGGAGAATTAATGATCTGAAGAGCTCTTTTCTTGCAGTCTTTGATGAAAAAGGAAGGAAAATGTAGCTTAGTGAATGTTTGGTGAATGTATGTACATTCCTCGTCAAGAAACTCAGGACTACAAATTCGGTATGCTCTTAGGAAAAACCCGATGATGATGCCTCTTTTGGTCTTGGTATCTTGACTGGAATAGAAGTGTGTGAGATCATTTTTATTGGTGGGTTTCCGATAAACTTGAAATCTTAGGTTGTTGTCTACTTTGTGAATGAGGACGTCGAGGAAAGGTAGCTTGTCATTGGACTCTTCTTCTAGTGTAAACTGGATCGCCGGTTCAACTGCGTTTTGATGTACGGAATCTTCAGGCAAGGCTCAACGCAGTTGAACCGGCGATCCAATTTACACTAGAAGAAGAGTCCAATGACAAGCTACCTTTCCTCGACGTCCTCATTCACAAAGTAGACAACAACCTAAGATTTCAAGTTTATCGGAAACCCACCAATAAAAATGATCTCACACACTTCTATTCCAGTCAAGATACCAAGACCAAAAGAGGCATCATCATCGGGTTTTTTTTCCTAAGAGCATACCGAATTTGTAGTCCTGAGTTTCTTGACGAGGAATGTACATACATTCACCAAACATTCACTGAGCTGCATTTTCCTTCCTTTTTCATCAAAAACTGCAAGAAAAGAGCTCTTCAGATCATTAATTCTCCACGCACCAACACCACCCCCAACAAAGTTATAATTCTTCCCAACAGCCAGGTTGCACTGAACGTTTCAAAAGTACTTTCACAAGCTAACACCAGAGTCGCCATCGCTTGTAGCACTTCAATAAAGGATCTAACCAGAACAAAATCCAAGCACCACGAACCAGTCAACGCAGGAGTTTACACTATACCCTGTGGAGGCTGTGACAAGATTTACGTAGGTGAAACAGCAAGAAACCTCGACACCCGCCTCAATGAACACATTTACGCATGTAGGAACGATAACTTGAACAACGTCTGTGTACAACATCGAAATTCTACCAATCATCTCATGAAATTCAGAGACGCCCAATTAGTGATTAAAGAAACTAATTTCCGCAGACGCAAGTGCCTCGAATCAGCACTGATCGCTGTTTCGAATACAATTAAACAAAACAACGGCAGCTTCACCATCTCTGAAGTCTTAGCAAGAATCCTCCTGAAAACAGTAAACCCTGCCATCACATAGTCTCTCCTGTTATACTACACAAAGCACATTACAGAGAGTGAACATTGAAACAGGCTGCCTCTTTCCAGTCTATATTTGTCCAACCTATTTTTATGTTACCCATGTAATAGCTTTTATATCCTTTTACTCATGTACGAATTAATTGCTCTACCACATTGTATTACTACTACTACTTTTGTCACTACTACTACTACTACTACAGTGGACCCCCGGTTAACGATTTTAATCCGTGCAAGAGGGGTAATTGTTATGCGAAATAATCGCTATGTGAATGAATTTTCCCCATAAGAAATAATGGAAATCAAATTAATCCGTGCAAGACACCCAAAAGTATTAAAAAAAAAATTTTACCACATGAAATATACATTTTCCCACACACAAAGAGAAGGATACATGCACAATAGTAGAGTAGTACATGCACAGTATATATTGTGCATGTACTAGTCTACTAAATGAAGAATAAATGACACTTACCTTTATTGAAGATGCAGCAATGACTGATGAGACACTGTGTCCTGGAGTGCCTTTTCCTCCTGAGTACTGTAGGTCCTGTTTGGCATTTTCTTCCAGAACAGGCCTTATCACACTGTGTATGCCACTACGATTCTTAAATCTCTCAAACCAACCTTTGCTGGCTTTAAATTCACCAATATGAGCACTAGTTCCAGGCATTTTTCCCTGTTCACCTGGGTGTTAGTCGACTTGTGTGGGTTGCATCCTGGGAGACAAGATTAAGGACCCCAATGGAAATAAGTTAGACAGCCTTCGATGACACTGACTTTTTTGGGTTATCCTGGGTGGCAAATCCTCTGGGTTAATTGTTTCTTGGTATTCTCAATAAGCCACACCAACAACGGTGCTACAGCAGCAGCAGCAGCTGACAGTGCAGCAGCAGCAGCAGCTGTACCACCAATAGTAGCGATGGTTGATTGGGGTTTATTATACAACCTGGCCAGCTCGGAGACATGCACTCCACTTTCATACTTATCAATGATCTTTTTCTTCATCTCTATTGTAATTCTCACCCTTATTGCTGTAGGGTTGGCACTAGAAGCTTTCTTGGGGCCCATGGTCACTTATTTTCCAGAAAAAGCACCGAAAACACTGTAATAATACGAAATATTCCGATTGTATGCTTGGATGTTACCGCAGAGGCTGGCTGGTAAACAATGCCACCGGCGGAACATGTGAGCGTGGCTCAGGCCGCACATTGGACGCGTCTCGGACGAAAATCGGTAAGCGGGTTTTTAATCGGTATGTGAGGCAAAATTTTTGCAATTAAAGTAAGCGGTATGCGAAATAATCGCTATGTGATGCCATCGTTATGCGGGGGTCCACTGTACTTTTGTCACTACTACTACTACTACTACTACTACCACCACCACCACTATTGAACATCTAAATGGTACCTCACTAGTACTGCACCTCACTCTGAGCCTTTATATACCCTCTGTGTCCATGTATTGTTTGTAATGGCTTGATAAAGCTCCTGGAGAGCGAAACGTTGCCACAATAAAATGTCACATTAGTTGCACTTGTGTCCTTTTACTTTACATGTTGTCGGTAATTCTACCAACTTTATTGCAATAGGTTATCCTATTCGTTTCTGAGTACAAGACCATACACGCCGCCTTGCCAGTGGGCTTTAGATCCATCAGTGAATATAATTTATGACAGTTGTTTATCAAAGTTTAGGGAGAGATTTGTTGACGAGTCTTTTGTAATATGGTATGTATGAATCATAATTGAAGTTGTACGTATCAACAAGTCTGCGCGCATGTAACATAAGAAAGAAGGAACACTGCAGCAGGCCTACTGGCCCATGCAAGGCGGGTGCATGTCACCCCCCCCCCCGGCTTAGATCAATGACCCACCCAGTCAGGTCACATCGACTTAAGGAAGGAACACGGCATCAGAGCAAGTAGCAAAAGCTAGTGAGGTCCAGCTCACACCCACTCACACAAACTCATGTATTTATCGAGCCTATTTTTAAAACTACACAACGTTTAGCTTCTATGGTGAATTTACTGAAAGGTATTTTCAGATATAAATATGTGTAAGGGATGGGGTAGATAATAATCTTGCCATGCACACCGATGAATGGTACTTGATGTTTGTCTGTTAATATCTTAGACATACATATAATAAAAAAAAATCCTGAATTCGTTAGTGAATGTGTTGATAACGTGCAGAATTGCGGACAAAAACATCCGAGAGACGGAGGCGGCGTTGCTGGCGAAGGAGCCTAGTGATGACCGGGAACTGACACTGATGGAGGGACTGCTCCTCAAGCCAGGACTCTCCCGCAAGGACGTGGTCACCCTCATCCTCGACATGCTCTTCGCTGGCATTGATACAGTGAGAATAACTTAAACGACTTGCCTGATTCTTCCTTTTTTCTTCTTCCGGTTATGGGTAGTTGCTTAGAGGTTTCTTTTCTTTTTTTCCTCCGTAATAGAGTAAAAGTTTTTTGCGGTTATTTTGGTATATAATACTGAAACTGCAAATTACCCACGATAGAGCTAATGTAAGTGTAAGTCTCTCATCTCTTATTATCTTAGATATAAAAAACACAGAGTTCTCTTGTTCACATTTATTGGCATAGTTTTTAGTAGGTATTAATAGTCAGAACGAAAGATGGTCCTGTTTCACTAGTAAGATATCCAAATATGTGATCATCTGTAACAACCTTGCTGTCAGTGACGCACGAGAGAGAAGTTTCACTCCGGAAAAATAAACACATAAGCAGTATAATGTGAACCTTTATTGACAAACGTTTCGCCCACTTTGTGAGCGAAACGCTGTCGATAAAGATTCACATTATACTACTTATGTGTTTATTTTTCCACTGTGTCGGTATTTTATACTATTTATTTTCGAAGTTCCACTTCAGACAAACCTCATTACTTGTAATGAAGCACTTAGAAAGTTTTAATGGTAACAAAGAGTTCAGTTGAGACGTTCAGGTCAGAGTAATATAGCAACGACAAGTAATTGCATACGAGAGAATGCTATGTTAAACCCCCAAGTGTTGTTTTATATGGCGCAGCGGCATCTAATGATTTTTAGACTATTTATTTTCTATTCGATTCTTTATCTGAAAAGTTCCAGTGCCCAAAATGGACAAATGAAAGTGTTGAAATCGCCTCTAATCAATTGGAGTACTCACTGTCGTGCTAAGGTAACCAGTCAGATCGTCCTAAATCCTTCCCAAAGGGAGTGAGGAGATGAAAAGTGAGATTTTGTAGTTCCAAACTAGGGAGCCGGTGGCTCACAATCACTCGTAAGTTTGAATAATGGCTGTTTACAGTCACTTTCACCAGTTCATAAAAAAAAAGTAAATACTCTGAAAGCGAGAATAAAATGATCTTAGAATAAGCAAATCTATAGCATACTGGAAACATTATTAAATCCCTCCAGTATTTCTAAGATGGTATGTTAAAGGATTAACTTTTTTTGTCGAATTATACAGCGATTTTATTCCCTACAAAGGCCCGCAGTGAAATCCCGATTGCTGTGAGTACCTCTTGATTCGGTGAAGGGATTTTGATCCATATGAACCTGAATGCCTCCCATTCCCCGGGCCCTAAATGATCCATACGGATTCAGCGCTTCATCCTGAATAAAATAAATTAAAATCATTGCTGAGTACGTGCCCAAGTGATGCTTCAGGCTGTTTCAGTTGTCTGGCAGATGGCCATAATAAGGATGATGGTAGTAGTCATTTAGTAAAAGGATGACTCATCTGCCCACTTTATTCACAGATATCGCTTAGAATTGTTCCCACTTTTTTTTTTATAGCTCTTAATGAAGTCATTGACAAGTTTTCCAAAGACATCCTAGCTATGGAATCTTTGCGTCCTGGGTAAGAAACCTTAAAGGGGACTACACTTTTTTTGTTGGGGGGAGGGGGAATGGGTGAGTATCTCTTTCCTTTTAGATATTATTTGCTGATGAAATAATATTTACAATATACTCTGTATTCCTCCGCCTATATCTGTGACTCTTTCTAAAATATGTACGAAGACATCGCACACTCTGGGTTTCGCAATGTATCTACTGGCTAGAAACCCGGAGATGCAGACTCGACTGCAAGAGGAGGTGGATACTGTGCTCGGGGACCACAAGGGTCCACTCACTCACCATCACCTGGCCAAGCTCCACTACCTCAAGGCTGTCATTAAAGAATCTATGAGGTATATATAACCTGAACTCATCATTTATTTTTTTGCTTACTTTTAGTCTGCCATGGTATTTGGTAAATACATTTACAACAATATTGTAATAGCAAATATTACAAATATTACTTGCTATTTATACAATTATTTTTTATTTTAGTCATTATCTATTATGCATCATTCAGATATGAATATAAAGTATAATCGCTTTTTGAGAAGATACTCACGCAGTATATTACATTTTAGGCTGCTACCTACAGCGATGGGCTTTGAAAGAACTTTGGATAAGGAACTTATTATCAGTGGATACTTAATTCCTAAAGGGGTTCGTAATATTCACTTCATGTATAGTTAAAAATGTAATTCTTTCCTCAACAAAAGTTGTCATTTAATCAACAAAGTGCAGATAATTGTCAATAATTGTATTTTGAAAATTAGGAACAGACCAAATCATAATCAAGCTTTTTTTCCAATTTAAAGGTTACTTTGTGAATTTAATCGTTTATACTGTATAATTTGTATCACTATATCTTGTGCCTACACTTGCCAAATATTAAACTTTGTTAACCTGACGAATATCTGAGCACTTTAATGTGTTTTATTACTTACACAGTGGTCAGTTATGATATTGAGCATGCTGATGGGTTGGGATGAATCGCTCTTTCCTAGAGCGAAGGAGTTCCTGCCTGAGCGGTGGTTGAGGAACAAGTCTCTCGGCACCATTCATCCTTACTCCACATTTCCCTTCGGCGCTGGCACTAGGATGTGCGTCGGTCGACGCATCGCTGAGCAAGAGATGTACACCTTCCTCGCTAGAGTAAGTAATCCTCTAGTTTACCTCTTGGTGGTTCTGAGGTTTATAGAGGCTAGTTTTAATACGGAATTAATAGATATTTAAATGGAATATGTTGGTTTAGAAAGACACGTAAGCAAACACCGACATATTTATTAGAAAACGTTTCGGTCCTGGGACCTTGATCACTTCCAACATACAGAAGCAGAAAGATATTATATATAGGCGGAGCTAAGCACCACCAACCGAACAACACAGGAGGGAGTCACATGATCTCAGTGTCTACCCGTCCTCATCCCAATATGGCATTCTTCTACACGAGGCTGTCATCTGCTGAGGACCCGGTTAACCTCCAAGAAGACATAAACAAAGTTTTCCAGTGGGCAACGGAAAACAATCCGATGTTCAATGAGGACAAATTCCAACTACTCCGTTATGGAAAACTGGAGGAGATAATTACTAGAACAGAGTATACTACAAACTCTGGCCATACAATAGAGCGGAAAAATAATGTAAGGGACCTGGGAGTTGTAATGTCTGAGGATCTCACTTTCAAGGATCACAACAGTGCCACGATCACAAGTGCAAAGAAAATGATAGGATGGATAATGAGAACGTTCAAAACGAGAGATGCTAAGCCAATGATTTTCCTTTTCAAATCACTTGTTCTCTCTAGGCTGGAATACTGCTGTACATTAACATCTCCATTCAAAGCAGGTGAAATTGCAGATCTAGAGAGTGTACAGAGATCCTTTACTGCACGTATAAGTTCTGTCAAGCACCTTAACTACTGGGAACGCTTGGAAGCACTTGTACTCCTTGGAACGCAGGAGGGAGAGATATATCATAATCTACACTTGGAAAATCCTGGAAGGAATGGTCCCGAATCTGCACACACAAATCACTCCCTTCGAAAGTAAAAGACTGGGCAGGCGATGCAAAATACCCCCAATTAAAAGTAGGGGCGCCATTGGTACACTAAGAGAAAACACCATAAGTGTCCGGGGCCCAAGACTGTTCAACAGCCTCCCATCAAGCATTAGGGGAATTACCAATAAACCCCTGGCTGCCTTCAAGAGAGAGCTGGACAGATACCTAAAGTCAATACCGGATCAGCCGGGCTGTGGCTCATACGTTGGACTGCGTGCGGCCAGCAGTAATAGCCTGGTTGATCAGGCCCTGATCCACCGGGAGGCCTGGTCATGGACCTGGCCGCGGGGGCATTGATCCCCGTAATAACCTCCAGGTAAACTCCAGGTAAGGTCCCAGGACCGGAACGTTTTCTAATAAATGTCATAGTTTTTGCTTACGTGTCTTTCTAAACCAACTTGTCGGTATTTATTGCCAAGGTTTATACCAAGGGAATAATATATATATATATATATATATATATATATATATATATATATATATATATATATATATATATATATATATATATATATATATATATATATGTATATATATATATATAATATGTATATATATATATATATATATAATATATATATATATATATATATATATATATATATATATATATATATACATATATATATATATATATATATATATATATATATATATATATATATATATATATATATATATATAATATATATATATGTCGTGCCGAATATGTAAAACTGGTCAATTAGCAAGAACTCATTTAAAATTAAGTCCTTTCTAAAATTTTCTCTTATACGTTTAAAGATATATTTTTTTCATTAATGTTGATGTAAAAATTTATAATTTTGCACCAAAAGGAACTTAGAAAACTTACCTAACCTTATTATAACACGCACAATTTATTTTAGCCTAACCCAACTAAATATATTTTAGGTTTGTTTACAATAATTTAATACTAAACAAACACAGTGAAATATATTTTTTTCGTTAGGTTCAGAATGATTTTGGCGAAATTATTGCATACACAAATTTTCACTTGTCCTATATGGCAAGATGAGCGTTGCTATTTAAGCCAAGATCGCAAGTTCTGCCTATTCGGCACGACATATATATATATATATATATATATATATATATATATATATATATATATATATATATATATATATATATATAATATATATATATATATATATATATATATGTCATGCCGAATAGGCAGAACTTGCGATCTTGGCTTAAATAGCAACGCTCATCTTGCCATATAGGAAAAGTGAAAATTTGTGTATGCAATATTTTCGCCAAAACCATTCTGAACCTAACGAAAAAAATATATTTCACTGTTTTTGTTTAGTATTAAATTACTGTAAGCAAATCTAAAATATATTTAGTTGGGTTAGGCTAAAATAAATTGTTCTTGTTATAATAAGGTTAAGTAAGTTTTCTAAGTTCCTTTTGGTGCAAAATTAAAATTATTTACATTAACATTAATGAAAATAATATATCTTTGAACGTATAAGAGAAAATTTCAGAAATGGCTTAATTTTAAATGAGTTCTTGCTAACTGACCAGTTTTACATATTCGGCACGACATATATAATTATATATATATATATATATATATATATATATATATATATATATATATATATATAATATTATATATATATATATATAATATATATATATATATATATATATATATATATATATATATATATATATATATGTCCACCTCTAGTGCAAATTGTGGGACCCATAGCCTCGGAGAAGTGGATACAAGGCTTCAAGAAAAATATTTAGATTTCTTCCTGAAGCCATTTGAATATTCAAGTTTCCCTATCACCCCATCTTTTAATCATTTTTTACCATTTCTTGAGCAGACATCTTCCCTTGGGATAAACTATAGATGTCTCAGTTTTGTTTTAAGTGAATCAGCTATAGACCCGTTTTCTTAATGTTAGTGAATTTTCCTAAGGCAATTGCCAGTTATATCTATGTTCAGAATTTAAAGTGACTTATGGTTGGTAGAGAAGACACATGGGCAACAGTTAGGCAACACTATTCCGAAACGTTTCGCCTACATAGTAGGCTTTTTCAGTCGAGTACAGAAAGTAGGCAGGAGCAGTAGAGATGTGAAGACGATGTAATCAGTCCATCTTCACTCTTGAAGTCGTAGATCTGAGGTTGTCAATCCCTCAGCCTGGAGACTTCTCCAGACAAAGTCATTTATATCGTGTCGAAGTCTGACCTGTCAACTCATTCACTTTTTGACCTGTACTCCCACGCGCTGACCAAACATTCCCCGCCCCTCCCTTTCCTGCACTGTGAGAGGTTCAACGTTCCCTATAAATTTAAGTTCATCTTTCACCTGTGTATCTGCTGAAAAGGATGCCGAAAGGGGGTCAAAATATACAGATCAATTAATCTTCTGAATTTCTTTGTCTATGTGGGTTATGATAGAGCACTGACAAGTGCTCATTACAATTTAGTTCTTCATATAACAATAATAATAATAATAATAATAATAATAATAATAATAGTAATAATAATAATAATAATAATAATAATAATAATAATAATAATAATAATAATAATAATAATAATAATAATAATAATTTATTCGTGTACAGGCAATGCAGCGCTTCGCAATTGATTACAAGTATGAAGACCTTGAAGTTATATGTCGCCTGGTGTTCGCCTCTGCTACACCACTCAAGTTCAGCTTCACGGAGAGGCGCTGATACTGCTGTGAGAGACGCTGACTGACTGTTGTGAGAAGCACTAACTGACTGTTGTGAGAAGCACTAACTGACTGTTGTGAGAAGCGCTAACTGACTGTTGTGAGAAGCGCTAACTGACTGTTGTGAGAAGCACTAACTGACTGTTGTGAGAAGCGCTAACTGACTGTTGTGAGAAGCGCTAACTGACTGTTGTGAGAAGCACTAACTGACTGTTGTGAGAAGCGCTAACTGACTGTTGTGAGAAGCGCTAACTGACTGTTGTGAGAAGCGCTAACTGACTGATGTGAGAAGCGCCAACTGACTGATGTGAGAAGCGCTAACTGACTGTTGTGAGAAGCGCTAACTGACTGATGTGAGAAGCGCTAACTGACTGATGTGAGAAGCGCCAACTGACTGATGTGAGAAGCGCCAACTGACTGATGTGAGAAGCGCTAACTGACTGATGTGAGAAGCGCCAACTGACTGATGTGAGAAGCGCCAACTGACTGATGTGAGAAGCACTAACTGACTGATGTGAGAAGCGCCAACTGACTGATGTGAGAAGCGCCAACTGACTGATGTGAGAAGCGCTAACTGACTGATGTGAGAAGCGCTAACTGACTGATGTGAGAAGCGCCAACTGACTGATGTGAGAAGCGCTAACTGACTGATGTGAGAAGCACTAACTGACTGTTGTGAGAAGCGCCAACTGACTGATGTGAGAAGCGCTAACTGACTGATGTGAGAAGCGCTAACTGACTGATGTGAGAAGCGCTAACTGACTGATGTGAGAAGCGCCAACTGACTGATGTGAGAAGCACTAACTGACTGATGTGAGAAGCACTAACTGACTGATGTGAGAAGCGCCAACTGACTGAAGTGAGAAGCACTAACTGACTGATGTGAGAAGCACTAACTGACTGATGTGAGAAGCGCTAACTGACTGATGTGAGAAGCACTAACTGACTGATGTGAGAAGCACTAAATGACTGATGTGAGAAGCGCTAACTGACTGATGTGAGAAGCACTAACTGACTGATGTGAGAAGCACTAACTGACCGATGTGAGAAGCACTAACTGACTGATGTGAGAAGTGCTAACTGACTGATGTGAGAAGCACTAACTGACTGATGTGAGAAGCACTAACTGACTGATGTGAGAAGCACTAACTGACTGATGTGAGAAGCGCTAACTGACTGATGTGAGAAGCGCCAACTGACTGATGTGAGAAGCACTAACTGACTGATGTGAGAAGCACTAACTGACTGATGTGAGAAGCGCTAACTGACTGATGTGAGAAGCACTAACTGACTGATGTGAGAAGCACTAACTGACTGATGTGAGAAGCGCTAACTGACTGATGTGAGAAGCGCCAACTGACTGATGTGAGAAGCACTAACTGACTGATGTGAGAAGCGCTAACTGACTGATGTGAGAAGCGCCAACTGACTGATGTGAGAAGCGCCAACTGACTGATGTGAGAAGCGCTAACTGACTGTTGTGAGAAGCACTAACTGACTGTTGTGAGAAGCGCTAACTGACTGATGTGAGAAGCGCCAACTGACTGATGTGAGAAGCACTAACTGACTGATGTGAGAAGCGCTAACTGACTGATGTGAGAAGCGCCAACTGACTGATGTGAGAAGCACTAACTGACTGATGTGAGAAGCGCTAACTGACTGATGTGAGAAGCGCCAACTGACTGATGTGAGAAGCACTAACTGACTGATGTGAGAAGCACTAACTGACTGTTGTGAGAAGCACTAACTGACTGATGTGAGAAGCACTAACTGACTGTTGTGAGAAGCACTAACTGACTGTTGTTGAGAAGCACTAACTGACTGATGTGAGAAGCACTAACTGACTGTTGTGAGAAGCACTAACTGACTGATGTGAGAAGCACTAACTGACTGTTGTGAGAAGCACTAACTGACTGTTGTGAGAAGCACTAACTGACTGATGTGAGAAGCACTAACTGACTGTTGTGAGAAGCACTAACTGACTGTTGTGAGAAGCACTAACTGACTGAAGTGAGAAGCACTAACTGACTGATGTGAGAAGCACTAACTGACTGATGTGAGAAGCGCTAACTGACTGATGTGAGAAGCGCTAACTGACTGTTGTGAGAAGCGCTAACTGACTGATGTGAGAAGCACTAACTGACTGATGTGAGAAGCACTAACTGACTGTTGTGAGAAGCACTAACTGACTGAAGTGAGAAGCGCTAACTGACTGATGTGAGAAGCATAACTGACTGATGTGAGAAGCACTAACTGACTGTTGTGAGAAGCACTAACTGACTGTTGTGAGAAGCACTAACTGACTGAAGTGAGAAGCACTAACTGACTGATGTGAGAAGCACTAACTGACTGTTGTGAGAAGCACAACTGACTGAAGTGAGAAGCACTAACTGACTGATATGTGAGAAGCACTAACTGACTGATGTGAGAAGCACTAACTGACTGATGTGAGAAGCACTAACTGACTGTTGTGAGAAGCACTAACTGACTGATGTGAGAAGCACTAACTGACTGTTGTGAGAAGCACTAACTGACTGTTGTGAGAAGCACTAACTGACTGTTGTGAGAAGCACTAACTGACTGAAGTGAGAAGCACTAACTGACTGTTGTGAGAAGCACTAACTGACTGATGTGAGAAGCGCTAACTGACTGATGTGAGAAGCGCTAAACTGACGTTGTGAGAAGCGCTAACTGACTGATGTGAGAAGCACTAACTGACTGATGTGAGAAGCACTAACTGACTGTTGTGAGATGCACTAACTGACTGTTGTGAGAAGCACTAACTGACTGTTGTGAGAAGCACTAACTGACATGAAGTGAGAAGCATAACTGACTGATGTGAGAAGCACTAACTGACTGATGTGAGAAGCACTAACTGACTGATGTGAGAAGCACTAACTGACTGTTGTGAGAAGCACTAACTGACTGATGTGAGAAGCACTAACTGACTGTTGTGAGAAGCACTAACTGACTGTTGTGAGAAGCACTAACTGACTGTTGTGAGAAGCACTAACTGACTGAAGTGAGAAGCACTAACTGACTGTTGTGAGAAGCACTAACTGACTGATGTGAGAAGCGCTAACTGACTGATGTGAGAAGCGCTAACTGACTGTTGTGAGAAGCGCTAACTGACTGATGTGAGAAGCACTAACTGACTGATGTGAGAAGCACTAACTGACTGTTGTGAGATGCACTAACTGACTGTTGTGAGAAGCACTAACTGACTGAAGTGAGAAGCACTAACTGACTGATGTGAGAAGCACTAACTGACTGATGTGAGAAGCACTAACTGACTGATGTGAGAAGCACTAACTGACTGATGTGAGAAGCACTAACTGACTGATGTGAGAAGCACTAACTGACTGATGTGAGAAGCACTAACTGACTGATGTGAGAAGCACTAACTGACTGATGTGAGAAGCACTAACTGACTGATGTGAGAAGCACTAACTGACTGTTGTGAGAAGCACTAACTGACTGTTGTGAGAAGCACTAACTGACTGAAGTGAGAAGCACTAACTGACTGATGTGAGAAGCACTAACTGACTGTTGTGAGAAGCACTAACTGACTGAAGTGAGAAGCACTAACTGACTGATGTGAGAAGCACTAACTGACTGATGTGAGAAGCCTAACTGACTGATGTGAGAAGCACTAAACTGACTGTTGGAGAAGCACTAACTGACTGATGTGAGAAGCACTAACTGACTGATGTGAGAAGCACTAACTGACTGATGTGAGAAGCACTAACTGACTGATGTGAGAAGCACTAACTGACTGATGTGAGAAGCACTAACTGACTGTTGTGAGAAGCACTAACTGACTGAAGTGAGAAGCACTAACTGACTGATGTGAGAAGCACTAACTGACTGTTGTGAGAAGCACTAACTGACTGTTGTGAGAAGCACTAACTGACTGTTGTGAGAAGCACTAACTGACTGATGTGAGAAGCACTAACTGACTGATGTGAGAAGCACTAACTGACTGATGTGAGAAGCACTAACTGACTGTTGTGAGAAGCACTAACTGCACTGATGTGAGAAGCACTAACTGACTGATGTGAGAAGCACTAACTGACTGATGTGAGAAGCACTAACTGACTGATGTGAGAAGCACTAACTGACTGATGTGAGAAGCACTAACTGACTGATGTGAGAAGCACTAACTGACTGTTGTGAGAAGCACTAACTGACTGAAGTGAGAAGCACTAACTGACTGATGTGAGAAGCACTAACTGACTGATGTGAGAAGCACTAACTGACTGATGTGAGAAGCACTAACTGACTGTTGTGAGAAGCACTAACTGACTGATGTGAGAAGCACTAACTGACTGATGTGAGAAGCACTAACTGACTGATGTGAGAAGCACTAACTGACTGATGTGAGAAGCACTAACTGACTGATGTGAGAAGCACTAACTGACTGATGTGAGAAGCGCTAACTGACTGATGTGAGAAGCGCTAACTGACTGTTGTGAGAAGCACTAACTGACTGATGTGAGAAGCGCTAACTGACTGATGTGAGAAGCGCTAACTGACTGTTGTGAGAAGCACTAACTGACTGATGTGAGAAGCACTAACTGACTGATGTGAGAAGCACTAACTGACTGATGTGAGAAGCACTAACTGACTGATGTGAGAAGCACTAACTGACTGTTGTGAGAAGCGCTAATAAACAACTACGATATTTTCAAATTTGAAGTGTTAATTTTACCCGATTTTTTATATAAAATTGCTACGTAATTTGCTGCATTTTAAAGATGTATTTGTTATATTTTTTAAAACATTATACATTACAAAGACATGCAAGCGAAAAAGATCATTATATGTAGTATACATAAGCCTGAATACTCTGCTCCATAAAAAATCAGTTTCATTTAAAGACGCCCAGATATAACGTAAATAAAGTTTTATTACGAAAAATACAGAACTTTTCTTGCTAATAGAATGAAAATTATAGAAGAAAATATCGCTTAATAAAAATTTATTTCGTATTTCAATATACAAATAACCCATAGGAGAATGACACTTATGACGACGTTTCGATCCGATTTGTACCATTAACTGATCACACACAAGCGTTTCGGTGTGACTAATAAATAGTCGAAGTTGTGCAGAAATCGTCTCTCTCTTATATGCGGGTTATTTGTGTATTACTTCAGTCACGGTATTGTGCCTTTTTTTATTTATTATATATTTCAAAAAATTATTAAACTTTTTCGAAAGACTATTGTCCACAATCGATTGAATAGTATTTCTTTCAGAATGGTTAATGAACCATAAAATTATATCACGTTCCACCAGACTCTGCGTGACCTGTTTTCGTGTGATAATATTAATTATATTTACTAAAATAAGAAATTGGTTTAAGAATAATTTGTTTTCAGAAATCATCGATTTTTTAACTATTGTATTAAAATGGCAACACGTTAATTAAAAAAAAAAATCCTATAGGAACTGGTCAGGTGTTACATTACAAGTCAGCGTACATCCTATTACTCTATGATGGGGGTTCCTTAATGCTGGTTAACGGCCCTTGATCTAAGGAATTCGATCTGATTTCTTTGTGTATAAAATTTGACTGCCTTTTATTTCTTGAGGAACTGCTTGGCTTCAGTGGAGATCTGCTCATAGCACATTCCATTAAGAAAAAGAATAGAAGATGTAAACTAGAGAGACTCTCCCTATACAGATGAAGGCGAAGAATCACAGAGATGTTGAGAAGAGAAATATATCTGAAATTCGAAGGGAGGCACTGGTCAATGAAATAGCAAATATCGAACTTAAGCTGAAGGAATCTTACAGGAGACAAGAATCGCAGGAAGAACTAAAAGCCTTAAAGGAAATTGAAGAAAAAGTTGCTTCTCTTATGCCAAATCTAGTGAAAAAACAACATCTACTGTAGGGCCCCTGCTTAGGCGAGATAGGACATACACAGATGACAGCAAAGAAATGAGTGAAATACTGAAGTCTCAATACGACTCAGTGTTCATTGAGCCGTTACCCAGACTAAAGGTCGACAATCCAAAAGAATTCTTAATGAACAAGACCCAAAATTTGGTCATCTCAAAAATCTCTTGATATTATCCTAACACCAAAAGACTTTGAAAAGGCAATAAATGACATGACCATACCCTCTGCCCCAGGCCCACACTCGTGGAACTCCGTGTTCATCAAGAACTGCAAGAAACCCCACTCAAGTGCCTTCAGCATTCTGTAGAGAGGGAGCATGGACGTAGGGGTCATCCCACACTCACTAAAAACAACAGATATAGTCCCACTCCAGAAAGGTGGCAGTAAAGCAATTGCAAAGGACTACAGACCGATAGCACTAACATCCCATACCATAAAAATTTTGGAAAGGGTTCTAAGAAGTAAGATCGCCAACCACCTAGATACCCATCAGTTACACAACCACATACCATTCGTCTCCATTCCATTCACTCCTATCGAAAACGCTCATGCACGCCTGCTGGAAGTCCAAGCCCCTCGCCCACAACCTCCTTTACCCCCTCTCTCCAACCCTTTCGAGGACGACCCCTACCCCGCCTTCCTTCCCCTATAGATTTATACGCTTTCCATGTCATTCTACTTTGATCCATTCTCTCTAAATGACCAAACCACCTCAACAACCCCTCTTCAGCCTTCTGAATAATACTTAACTCCACACCTCCTAATTTCTACACTCCGAATTTTCTGCATAATATTTGCACCACACACTGCCCATAGACAGGACATCTCCACCGCCTCCAACCGTCTCTTCCCTGCTGCATTTAGAACCCAAGCTTCACACCCATATAAGAGTGTTGGTACCACTATACTTTCATGCATCCCCTTCTTTGCCTCCATAGATAACGTTCTTTGTATCCACGACTATGGTGCTCTTCGCACCTACTCCTAGGTTGAGGGACTGATTACCTCATCTTCTGTACATAGTTCTACTGTCTTCAAGTTATGTCCTAGAATTTGTATTGATAAAGCCACTGGATGGCGAAACGTCTACAATAAAGATACCCAGATGTTGCACATGTGTCTCAATCTCATCTTGTCGGTATTATATACCATTCGTACACAACTTGTCAGACACTGCAACATCATGGAATCTTAATTCTGAGGACATGTACATAACCTTCACGTCTACGACAACTACTACTACAACTAACCCATCTCTTTGGAAAGGACCTACTTCCACTGGGGAATCCCGCCTACCAGTGAATATGCCCTCGTCTGCTACACCTGACGTTACTATATAAGCGCCAGGATCCTTTCTTCTGCTTCAGAATCTCCACGACTATGGTGCTCTTCGCACCTACTCCTAGGTTGAGGGACTGATTACCTCATCTTCTGTACATAGTTCTACTGTCTTCAAGTTATGTCCTAGAATTTGTATTGATAAAGCCACTGGATGGCGAAACGTCTACAATAAAGATACCCAGATGTTGCACATGTGTCTTAATCTCATCTTGTCGGTATTATATACCATTCGTACACATTAGGATTGGTGTTGCTCTTCGCCTAGCCGCCCCCATCCTCACCTAACATAGGTGTATTTGCGGCAGGGCGACAGCTGATCAATTCGGGCTTCATGGTCTTGTGTGTCACACAGCAGAAGGGAAGTATGTTAGAAATGAGGAGGTCAATGACATCATTAAGAGAAGCCTCGCCACAGCCCGTTGCCCATCTCAACGGGAACCCCAAGTGCAGAGGTCTGACTGAAGTCATAAGCGTCCTGAAGGAGCCACTGTGCTACCGTGGAAGGATGGAAAGCAGATTGCCTGGGACCACACCTGTGCCGCCACATTGGCAGACACCTACTTGCCATACTCCACAGCTGAAGGGGGTGGAGCTGCCAGCCATAGGGAGACCCAGAAGATCCGCAAATATGAAGACCTTCCCCCTTGCTATAACTTCATCCCAATAGGGTCGGAGACCCTTGGAGCATGGGGCAAGTGTGCTCTAAAGTTCCTCAAAGAGCTGGGTGAAAAGCTCATCATAGAAACCAAGGACCACAGGGCGACCAGCTTCCTCTTTCAGAGAGTCAGTGTCGCGATCCAGAGAGGAAATGCCTGCAGCATTTTGGGCACGCGGAACACCGCCGGGGGGCTGGACGAAGTATTCGAGATGTAGCTCTGAGTTATCTAGGTTGTTTTACTTTCTATTGTATTTTTGTGAATGTTTTGTCAATGTATTTTGTCTTTAAATAAAATATATATTAAATATAGGGGGTGGGAGGAGAAAATTCTCAAACAGCTTCAGGGAGAACCTCGAGCTTTCCCTGAAGCAAGTTTATTCTTTTCTCTGAGAATGAGGGTCTCCAGGACAGTTCTAGAAGACAGGTTATAATATTTTTTTTCAGATATAAAACAAGGTGATTACTCCAATAATTTATTATAACACCAGAAAAGTTAAGCAGATCAGCTGCGATATTCAACCTGCTGCAAAGTAAGCAGCCGTTAAAGGCTTTGTCTTAACATTAATGGTATTCAACTAACAAGCTAAAGAATTAGACACATGTGCGAAACCTAGGTTACTTTATTCTGGAGACACTTCGCTAACTATTGGCTTATCCAATGAACATGAGGTAATCAGTCCCTTATCCTTGAAGGTGTTAACAATGAAGACACTAGAGGATGATATAATTACCCACTCAGTCCAAAAAGGGTTCATCTCATTAGTCTTGTTGAATCTGAAGCACAGGCAGAAAGATAAACGCTTGTATAGGAGACAGACGAGGTGTGGTAATTGAAGGTATCGTCACCAGTGGATGGGGCCCACTGGCAGAAACAGGTCGTGGCCATGAACTGGGCCAGAAGTAGAAGATATTCTCTGTACCAAGAGTCCATAGTGTTGCTGTGTTAGACAAATATCATTTCACTAATTGAATAGTACCAGCTAGATGAAGAATTTGACACCTGTGCAGCACCTGAGTATTTGAAGACGTTTCGCCATCCGGTGGCTTCATCATTTCATTACAAAGGTTTTTAATTGGAAATAGCAGAAGAATAGGTAATCCCTCAGATATTTTTAGTGTAGGAAAATGCATATTGAAGTTGTTCATCCCACATAATATGTGACTGAATTCAGCAAATCACTACCTAGTACTACCCTTACTTAATTCACGAGTTGGGGTTTGGGTATTATGAGGTGGTATTATTCATTACCACATGTTCGGTCAGTTCATGTTTACATTTATGTAAGATTCACTGATAGCAATAGACGGTACTGTTGCTAACAATCATTTCCTTTGTATATTCAGTGCCACCAGTTAAGTTGATTACATACAGTTAGCGATGAACATCTTACAACTTTGTAGATGAATGGTTCAGAGAACCGACATGTTGATAAATTAGACACATGTACAACTCTTGGGTATCTTTATTGAGGAAACGTTTCGCCACACAGTGGCTTCATCAGTCCATACAAAGGAGAATCTTGAAGAACAGGAGGAGAATGAGGTAATCAGTCCCTCAACCTTGAGTCGATGTGGTCAGTCCATCAATCTTGAATAGAATACGGCATACGTGCTGAGAAGGAGCTTATAAACCGTTGGCAGGAGAGGTGAAGCAGTCATAGGTCGTGTAACATTTGTTCAATGTTGAAGTAGGTCGTGCCCAAGAATTAGGCAAGCGAAGAATTCCCAAGTATTAAGATCCCAAGAAGTTGCAGTGTCTGACAGGTTTGTAGATGAATGGTTCAGAGAACCGACATGTTGATAAATTAGACACATGTACAACTCAAGGTTGAGGGACTGATTACCTCATTCTCCTCCTGTTCTTCAAGATTCTCCTTTGTATGGACTGATGAAGCCACTGTGTGGCGAAACGTTTCCTCAATAAAGATACCCAAGAGTTGTACATGTGTCTAATTTATCAACATCTTACAACTTGAAATAATCAGTTTCATATTCCCATGTCAAATGTAATAATAATTTAAAATTCTTGTAGAAATTATTTGGGTACGAATTGAGGAGAAATGAGGAGAGAGGATCCCTCGTCTAGCTTATATTCAAATAGGGCATAAGACAGCGTACATCATAATACATGAACATCGAACTTGCATCGTAGTACAGAAGCGTCAATATTTATATATAGCAATATACTCACGTCATAATGAGTATGCAACTTTACCCATGGGTTCTTTGTAGATAAAATTTATTATTAAGTATTCTTCATTATGGCTGCCTACATTCTTTACTACTATCAAACTCTCGTCCAGTACATGGATAAATCTGTACAATAAAATCGATAATCGTTCTTAAAGAGGAAAAGCTCAATATCCATTCGTTAGTTACAGGAAAAGCAAAGGCTGAAATATCTAGTAATGTTCGCTCAGCTCAAGGTCTCAGTGGTCAGTGACCGTTGTGCAGTGGATGTTGGAGGGACGCTCTCTTCCTAGCAATATACCTACGCTATTCCGAACCTTGTAAGTCAAAAACAACTTTTCTTTTTATGAATAAGAGTACCAAATTGATCGCATCAAATGAGCTGCCCTTTGTACAACGAGACGCCCATCCATATTAACATTTACGATGCAACCAAGGAATTATAATTTTACTGACATTAATCTAGTTTCATAGCGATTAAATACAGTAAAATTCTTAATGAATTATGTCATTTATAAAAACGCAAGATGGAAGCTAATCTTGCAAATATCTTGTTGATTAAACCTCGACTCTACGATGTTGTTCCCTTCAGTGGCAGGGGTGGCTTTTCTACTTTGGTGAAGGGTTGATGATATATAAAATTGGAGCTTCCCTCGCTGTCCTTAGATCAAACCCTGATTACTTCCCACTCATCCCATTTCCCAGCGCTGTATGACTCTTATTTAACACTTCCCCATCATCATCATGGTAACACTAATAATAAAATGATATTTTCGAATAGGATATATAACAACACTCCAAATCTGCAGATGTATATGTTCGTTGGATCATTTGATATATGATGTTAAGTGCAGTTGTGGAAAGAGAACGAGGGGAAGGGTGATGGTACTCGTGTTTCCCTAATTTGGAATATTCTGTATACATTATTATTCTGGTATACATTATTTTGGTATACATTGTTTACGTATTTATTTTAGAGGAACGTCAGTGCATTGGCAGCTGATAAACAAGGAAGTGATAAGATAATAATAATGTCGTGTCTATTTCAAGGTTATTTAAAGCGTCTCTGTCTTCAATGTTTCCTAATATACCTCCCTGGCTCCTTCAATAGTGTTTGCTTATGATGGACTGCCTTCCCTCACAATCATCTGTTTAAGAGACGATAACTTGTTTAGAACGTTGCTGCTCTTCCCATCTGTTGCTCTCCCGTTGTTCCTGCAGAAGCACAAGCATAACCTTTCACCCATCCCTCAGCTTCCCTCATCTCAGGAGCTCAGGAGCGAGACCGTTCCGCTTACAACCGAGACGTCCGATTCGAAATGAAGGTCTTCAAAACTTCTGGACTGTTTTCCTCACACCGCTGATATTCCTTCTCACCCAGCATTATTATTATTATTATTATTACATCCGTGAGGAAGCGTTAAGCCGGCAAGGGTCAAACAACATCTGGGTTATTGAAAGTAATTAAGTTTGATCAGAGGAAAGGGAAGGTAGCTCCGGTTTCTTAGGAGGGCTACCTAGCATTAAAGTTCGGTACCTCTACTCTAGTGACTGGTATTGGTCTCATCCAAAGTAAAACTATCACAAAAACGGTACACAAATACCGACAAGATGAAGAGTAAGACACATATGCCACACTAGGAATCTTTAATCTTGAAAGTTTCGCCTACACTCCGACCTTCATCTGATGACTAATGAAACCTGCAGTGTAGGTGAAACGTTTCATCAATTAAGATTCCTAATATTTCACATGCATCTTGCTCTTCAAAAATTGTTATGCTTACTGGAAATCATATTTATGGCAAAATGCAAATTTATAATAAAATTTCAGACCTGCTGAAAGTATTTGAGCGATGCAGAGAAGGTATCAGTTGAATATGGTTTATTCAATTTTAAGTGAGTTTTATTATCAGTCGCGGAGTTTGGAGAATTCGGCTGCATTCTCTTTTGGGCCAGAGTTGATTTTGAGGGGAAAAAGGATTTGCGGCATTAAAAAAATGTGACGGCGTGGTTTTAGGGGCCCAATCTTTTTTTTCCCCATGCATTTGGGTTAAGAATGTTTTTCCTAAAATTTGGGTGTCTTGAATTAGGGCGAGGAATTCTTTGTAAAAAAGGGGGACTTTTTAAG
>NC_069419.1:33168888-33294673 GCF_026875155.1 Cherax quadricarinatus
CGTAAAAGGTTATTGAGCGCTGCCCGGGTATAGTCTTTGCTGTAGAAGCACCCTAACCCTCAGAGAACCTCTTCCTAAGGCATATGACAGTGTTATTAATATTATTATTATTTGATTTTTCGTGATTAAATTACCTGTAGGGGGTTAAAGTGCATTACCCTAAATTTATTCCTGCAAGTAATTTGGTTGACCCAAAGTGGCACAAAAAATCACAGTAGGTCCCTAAACTCCCAGTCCTTGGGAGCCCACTTCCAAACCCACTTTCAAAAAAGCTAGCCCTGCCCTTTAAAAAATTAATAATTAAATTTAAAAACCCACTACTCGGGTTTTTTAAAGTTATGTGGATTGTGTTTTTTTGGGTTTTAATTTGCTGGGTGCACAAGGGTAAATTATTAGTACAATACTAAAATTTAAAAAAAGGGTTATTAGAAAAGAATTTGATTATCTTTTCCTTTAAATTTAAAGGGGGGGGACAGTCTGATAAACAAAAACCCCAAACTATCCCCTTTTACAGTAGGATTTACAGTAGCCAACAAAAAAAATACTGTACATTATGGGTAAGTGTGATTTAAACCTAAGGTTTTTTTTTTTTTTTTTTTTTTTATTCGCCGGTATTCCCCCGGGAAAGGGTTTCCCTTTTCCCAAAGTAGGGGTGCCCCGGGGCCTTGAAGGATTCATTGAAGCCCTCTTTTTTTAGGGGTCCTCCGCCAAAAATTTTTAAGTCCCCAAAAAAAAAAATTTTCCGGCCCCAAAAACTTCGGGCCGGAAATTTTAAAAAGGGGTTCAATTACAAATTCAGGGCGAAAAAAAAAAAAAAAACCCCAAAAATTTTGGGCCTCAGAAATGCCGAATTAAATTGCACAATTAAGTCCATTGTTTAAAAACCTTAAAATTTTCAAAGGGGCGTCCCCCTTCCTAAACCCACTCTTGGCCCTCTTCCACACCCTCTTCATTAAAATATCTCGGGGGGGGTTTTTTCCAAATAACTTTTCACAATTAATACCCCCATTTATTATAAGTTCTAGTTTTGGAAATTAAAAAAAAATCCAAAATTATTATTATAAAGTCTTTAAATATAATAATAATAATAATAAAAAAAATTTAATAATAATAAAAAATAATAATAATAATCAGTAATAAAAAAAAAGGGAAAATGAAAAATTTAATTAAAGGGATGGCAGTTAATTTTTGTTTACAAAAAAAACAGTAAAATATAAAAAAAAATTAAAAGAAAAACCAAAAATAATGGGGTTTACGGGAAAAGGGGAAAAAGAGAGGTCCTAAAGATTTTAATTTATAACTCCCTATTTAAAAAAGGGAAAAACCCAATGAACCAATGTGACATTTTTTTTTGGTGGAAAATGTTTCGCCCTCCAAAAACTTTATCCCCCGTTACGTTCCCGGGAAAATAAAATGTAAATATTACTGGAAATTTTGGGGCCCTTTTAACCTAACATATTGTGGGGTTTTATTAAGAGAAAGGGTTGGAATTTTGGGTATAAAAAAAAAACCTCCATATATAATTAAATTTTCCCCGGGATAATATTTTTAAAAAAGGGAAGTGAATTTTTCCCCTTGTCAGTCGGGAGGGGCCCCAGGAAAAGGAAATGAGGTGTGTACCCAGTACGAAAAAGAACGGCGGGGGGGAGGATCCGTCATCGTTAGGTTTTTGGAAAAAGTAGGTGTGGGTGATCTTTTTTTTTTTTTTTTTTTTTTTTGGTAACCCTTATCCCCTAGGTTATTTTTATTTTTTTAAGTGTTCTCTTTTTTCCCCTGAAAGGGCCATTGTGTGCAGGGGGCCCCTGTTTAATTTTTGGAAAATTTACTCGAATGGATTTTTTAGCCTGTGGTGGGAAAACCCGGCAAAAGGGAAAAGGGGTGCCCATGGAGCCCCCTCTTTAAAAAATTTTTATAAGTTTTTTTTAATCACTAGTAGCGTGTGCAAGTGAAAAGTGAGTACGGGTTTAAAAAGGAAAACGGGATTTGTGGCTTTTTGGTTATAGTAAAATTGTAGGTTGTTTAATGTTCCCCTTAAAAAATATATTTATAAATATTTATAAAAATTTTATATATATAAAATTTTATTTAATATATATTATATATAAATTTAATATATATTTTAAAATTTAAAATTTTTTTTTAATTTATAATATATATATAATATATAAAATTTTAAAATATTTATATATATAATATTATAAAAAATTTATAATTATATATAAAATTATATATATAATATTATATTTTTGTATAGGTGAGTTTTTGGTCTTTCCCCCTAATACATTGCCTTTAAATTTATGTTTCCCAAAATTTTGTATGAAGGTACATGGGGCCCTAGAGTGGTTTCTTTTCTATTTTAAATAATTTAAATGCCCCTAGATATACGGGTTTGTTTACCCTTTAGGAGCTAAAGAATTTTATTTAACCGTTACGCAGTTTTTAAAAACGTAACATCGGTTTTTCTTCCAACGTTAAAAATTTTAAAAGGGATAACTAAACCCTGCATGAAATGAAGGGATGCAGTTTAGGAAAGATTTCTGGTACATCTAATCAGTGCCCCTTTGTTTCGAAATGAAATCACAGGTGTAAAATTTTGTTACTTTTGTGCCTCCGAACCAGTCAACAATACATAGAAGACTCTCGGAAATCATTCATAAATAGAAGGGGGTGGATTACTTGCAAAAATTTTTAGATTCCAAAAACCTTGGGCAAATATACGCAAAAAAAAAATGCAGGCCAGGATGACAACAGTTCTAAAAATGGGGCGAGGTAAATGTTTTCTAAAAAACGGAGTGCTGGGTTAAACAAAAGGGTGAACCGGTATGGAATCGTGCCCTGGTAGTACCTTTGGGGCCCGGTTCGACTCTTTCCCCCCCCCGGTTGGTTTTAATAAAAAATTTTTCAGAGAAAGAAGAAAAAAATATTGGGTTTTGAAGTTTAAGTAGTCAATTCCACGGCCAAAAAAATTTTTTGATATTGTAAATAAAACAATTATAGGGGGACAATGATAGTTTTTAAATTTAATAATCGCTGTTCGGGATTTAAAGAAAACTTGAGTAAAGAATACAAGTAAATTGCAGCTAAATTTAAAGAACTCCTCATTTTTTGTCTATTATTTTTTTTGTAAAAAAAAAATTACTTATCTTACAATGTAATGATTCCCGCCCCCGATCATGTCCCGGGGGTGGGCCCAAAGTGTAATGGGGAGAGGGCCTTTTGGCCCCCTGGTAAAAGGGCCCGATTTTTCACGACCTCACTGAAATCATCAAGTAAAAAGCAGCAGCAGCAGCGGCAGCCCGCAGCAAAAGAACCGGGAAATAGGGGCCTAGACCAGTATCTGAAATTCCAGGGGCCCAGAGTGTGCCAAATTCCCGGGCAATTTGCACTCTAAGATTCTTTAAAAAGGTTTTACGTTTTTTTAGAACACTTGATGAAACCCTATTACAGATGACACCGTAAGAAGAGTTAACTTAAAAACAAAAAATAGTAGTAGAAGGGTTTATATGAGAACGAAAAAAGCCGTAGAAGGGTTGGGCATCACATCAGAAACGTGGTAGAAAAGGGGTTTACATCAAAAGAACATCAGTGGATTGATTGATTAATGAAAATTATCCCCAACACAAAAAAGGGGAAAATTTCCCAACACGAGTAGGATAAATTTGCCTGGTTTTCTTGAATTTTAATCAAAAAAACAAAAAACTGGGGCCCGTTTTTTTCAAGGGTTCCTTAGATTTTCGTCATAAAAATTTGAAACTTTTTTTTTCTTTCCCTCCCTTTCCCGTAACATCATCATTGTTGGTTTGGAAATGGTTTACCCCGCTAAGGTTAAAGTTTTAAAAATAGGGGAAAATGCTTGGGAAGCAGCTCATCGCCCCGCAAAACCCCCCTGCAGGGGGAGGGCTTGAGAACGTAAACTTTTTGCAAAGGGCCCCGAAATGGAAATGTCTTAATAAAAAAAATTTAAACCCCAGGGGGGATTATGTCAGCATATAAACAGACACTGATTGCTGCAACCCTTTCTTGTGTAGGCTCGTGGCCTGTAAAAAACCGGGGTAATTGGGAATTTTTCAACATAACATGATATCCACTGCGGGAGGCCCACCTATCAATTTTTACGACTTAAACGTACCTGGGCATTTTTAGCTGACCCCCCTAGTTGTACCGGATATCCCATCATTTTATTTAAGAATAGATTCTTTGAAGGGAAAGTCCCACTACATTGTTGGTTCCCCAACACTCTTGTTTTCACTGTTCATCAAGATTATTCAAAACCATAATGTCATAAAGAAGGTGATCACACTTTTGTAAGTGTTTTTTTTGGGATTCTTTTTTTGAAAAAAAGCGCGGAAAGGTGTTCTTTATTTGGTTTTCCCCGGCCACGCCATGTCCTCTCCCCCCCTTCCCCAGTAAAAGGGCAAAAATAATCTACCCCACGTTCCCACGCTACTGAAATGCCCCCCAGAACATTAAAAAAAAAAGCTGAACCCAGTTTTTTTGCTTCCCTTTCCAAAAATTCCCCCTTTAAGCAAAGCAGAAAATTTCTTGAAATTTTTGCTGTCTTTAAACATTTGGGCCACAATGTCCCTTTCTTTTACCTTGGTAATAAAGTTGGGGGGCCGGGGTTTTTTCCCTTTAATTTTTTCTGCTAAAGGGAAGAGATGGACGTCTCTTATTAAACAACACTTTGCAACACCGGACTCTTGCAAGGAGCGGCGGTCGCTTGACCCCCATCACATACTCGTATTGCATCTGGGATCAATTACTTGCTGTAGCAGTAAACAAGATGCATACCCCTTCTGAGTGGGCTGGGCCCCTCAGGGCTGAAAGGGGCTGAAGGGGGCTGATACCCCCCTCCTGGAGAAAATTTCTCCACAATTGTATTTTAATGGCTGACTTACTCTTGTTCAAATTGCATTACAGTTTACCCTTACTGATATTATTGAAAAACTAACAATAACAATGCCTGTCACTATCTTCAGTGATATTATTGAATTGAAAATTAACAACGATTATCAGGCAAATATAATAATCATAATATCGACTTTTGTTCTGACAGCCTTCAATAGCTCCAAGATTCATCTCTACTTTAAAAAACTGTTTGAGGATTATGGCCCCATCGTTAAGTTTGTCGCCCCGTTCACACCACCGATGATATGTATAGCCAACCCCTACGACGCCGAGACCGTCATACGAGCCACAATGGACAACCCAATCAGGGACGGCTTCGAGTCCTTCAAGAAGATTAGACAGGAGGCTGTAGACAATTATTTTGAAAACAAAACTGGGATATTGACAGAGTACGTTTACAATTGTCAGTGTTTCTGATCGTGAGCATACTTCTCTATCACCTCTCTCTCTCTCTCTCTCTCTCTCTCTCTCTCTCTCTCTCTCTCTCTCTCTCTCTCTCTCTCTCTCTCTCTCTCTCTCTCTCTCTCTCTCTCTCTCTCTCCCTCAGAATATTTGAGTGTTATAATTATGCCCTTATGGTACTGGAATAATGGCAATAACAATGACTGCCATGCTAAGGTCTTAAATTATTATATTCCAGAAATGGCGAGGAGTGGTGGAGGGTACGCAGACAAGTTCAGACAAGCATGATGAAAGTCAAGGAGGTGGTGGCCTACCTGCCTGTCATGGACCAGATTTCTTTGGAGTTCATGGATAGGTGAGGCATGTCCTCGAGAGGTGGGGGATATTCTTAATGTGTTAAAGAACTAGATCATTTAGAGATGCTTGGAATATGTTAGGAAGGTACAGGATAATAAAAAAGGCACAATTCCGTGACTGGAACGATGCAAAATAACCCGCACATACGACGACGTTTCGTTCCGACTTGGACCATTTACAAAGTCGAACCGAAAAGTCGCCGTAAGCTCCTCTCTTCTATGTGCGGGTTATTTGTGTAAGATACAGGATGTTTCAGTGAATTTTTGGAAATGTTAGGTAGGTCCTCTGTATGTTATAGTGATCCTGGATGTGACAAGATCATGGATATGTTCCAGAGGAAATCTCGACTGTACTGTATTAGGGAAGTGATATGCTACGTGGGTTAAGGAAGTCCTGGATTTATTAGGAAGGTTATTGATATATCAGGAAAGTTCTTTATAAGTAAGCGTGGTCATGGACAAGGGAGAGATAAACCAACAGGATATTTTTTAATTTAAAAATTAATTTTCAAAGCTTGGGGACAGAGGAAAACCTCTTTGATGATGGTGAAGAGCTCTTGATCAAAGAAGTTGGCGCTATCATCCCCTTCCATGGATCAGAGACAAGTAATCCCCTACTGCCGTTAGGGATTTAACATTCCCCTAAGATTATTTCAAAGTAGATCTGGAGATGGTCTGAAGTTTGGGTTGATACCTTTGCCTTTTGTCCTCCAGAATCGCATCACTGCAGTCACAGTTCGGGGAGATGCCAAGTGACTTCCAGAATGAGATGTACAAGTGGGCTCTTGAATGTATGTAACTCTCAGAAGCAATAATCTAAAATACTAGTTTAATTCAGAGTTTTGAATAAGACTGCTATCTCATAGACGATTATATAACATGAAAATTATGTATATATATTGGCTTTGGAAAAAGTGAATACTTCCTTCAAAAAACATTACTTTAAATTTAATGCTGAACTAGCCTTTCGAGAGTAGCATTTTGCAGTACGATAGCAAAAATACCAACAAAACAGTTGGCTTTAAATTCTTGTAAAAATTATATTTCTTGAGTTCCGTAAAATTATGATCTGTGTTTTCTGTTTTTGTGTACAGCTGTCGGCAGTGTAGCCCTGAATCGCCGGCTGGGATGTTTGGATCCAAACATCACACCGGACTCGGAACCCATAAGGATGATCAGCCTCGTAAATGAACTTTTTACTGCTTTGAATGACGCAGAATTCAGTGCTCGTCTATGGGAGGTGTTCCCAACCCCATCCTTCAGGAAACTCAAGAAGACTCACCAGGAGTTCCTTGTGTAAGTGATCTTTCTCTGAATCTGAATCTTGTTGGTACTCTGAAACTTTTGGCATGAGAAAGTTCCATCGCCAGGAACCAAATTAAACCATTTATATATAAAATACCCATATTAAAATCATTTAATAGCTTCCTGAAAATGTCTTAATTTTATTTTTATAAGTAATATTGCCTTTAAATATCTAGTAATTCAAGATATGTATATTAATGAGCAAACTCTTATTGAGACAACGTTTCTTTTAAGGAGAAGTTTTGTCAAGCCAGTAACATGTTATCACAATACAAACTTACTTTTCTCTGTGGCGTTTGTTTTATATCTGTAACCAGCATGACCTTGTATCCTGAAATACAACATTTGAAACAGGTGCTTCTTAAATTTAATGTTTTACCCCCAAAGCAACAAATTTATCGTGCCTCTTTTGCCTTCCCTTCTTCCCACAACAATTTATTTGATATCAGTGATGGGCTTTTGATCCAAATAATTAGACTTGTAGTTCCCTTAGCTGTATCGAACATGATGGCCTCTGTGAAGGCTTACTCAGCCCTGTAACAACTTCAGTCAGTATTACCAAGGCTGGCTCCTCCTCAGGAAAATTAATGAATAGAAAAAAAAATAATAACAGACAATGATAAGCACTTTATTATTTAGAAACGGAAAATGTAAAACAATAAAACATGAATGGGTATCCTAATTGAAAGAAAAATGAAAAATGAAATGAAAAAAATTACATTTGAACTCAACGCTAATATAGGTATATCGTGGTAATGGGTTTTCGGGTGTTGGTGACACTGCGTGTTGTTGAAATCGTAGCCGTTGCTGATGGGGGGGGGAGGGGTAGCAGGTGTTGCTGACCGCCACCGGCTCGTTCTTCACAGAGTATAGCCGTGACTAATTACTTCAGATGACAGGAAAACAGGTTCGTTACCACTGCTATGATGAGGGGTTAGGTCCTGTGTTGGCTTACATAACAGGTAAGTAGATTAAACTGGAGTCTCAGGACATTAGTCCATCTCCTTCCATTCTTCTCGTTGGTTGGCAGGTGACCCTCTCTGTCATTCCAAGCTGTAAAGAGAGACAGATTACCCACTGCTTAAGAAATCACTCTCCATGATAAGTACAATACCTAAAAGATGTGGTGGTCATTAAAACATTTAACAGATAAAGACTGAAAGGACTAAGTTAATTATTGGTCAAAAGTGAAGCTTTCAACCAATAAGTCCACTAAAATATGATCAGGCGTGTACTTACAGTAGTAATGGGAGCTGTGAGTCGAGTGATTTACTGTTTGACCGGAGCCCCACACGTCACCTTTCGGTGGGGGGGGGAAGAGTGAGGGGAAGGGATAGCGGGAGCTAGACTGCCCCTACCTTAACAAGCAGCCGGCAATCAATCTATCACTTTCGGGGAGGGAGAAAAAGGGGGGGAATAGCGGGAGCTGGACTTACCCTACCTTAACAAGTAGCTGGCAATGAAACTATTGTTACTATATATTCCCTCGCTACTCCTATCTATTGAACTGTTCCCTCACACTTCCCCATACCAAGACTTATAGTCAAGGAGTATAAGAAGAATAGGCGAGGAAAAAGTTCTAACATGTGGAAGTCGCGTAAGGCAACAAATCTTCTACTGACTGTCACGACTTAACCAGTCAGAGAAATAATTGGATGAACCATTGATATACACAATATGGAACTTAAAAGCCTGGAGTGCCAATGTCCACCTCAAGAGGCGACTGTTGGTTCCCTTAAAAGTTTCTAGTTATATCAAAGGTTTGTGGTCCGTTTCTAAAATGAATTCTTTTCCCAGCAAATAAAATTTAAGTTTGGAGATACCCCACACAAGGGCCAAACATTCCTTTTCAATGGTGGAGTATGTCGATTCTGTGGGAAGGAGTTTCCAGTTTAGGAAGCATACAGGGAAGGGAGTACCATCATGGTATTGTAGTAGCACTGCACGTAAGACAGTATTGGAGGCATCAGTTCTTAAACAAAATGTTTTATTAATATCTGGAATCTTAAGTATAGGGTCTTTCGAAAGGATACTTTTAATCTCATTAAACTTTTCCCGAGCTACGTCGGAAAGTTCAAGAGGTTCCTTCACAGACTTTTTAAGGAAGTCGGATAAGATGCCTGTAAGATCAGTAAGGTTCGGGATAAACTGTGCACAAAAATTTACAGAACCAAGAAAGCTATGCATGAGCTTCTTGGTTTTGGGGAATTTAAATTCTAATAAAGCTTTGATCTTACTGGGGAGAGGCTGCAGAGAGTTATTAGAAAGTATCAGTCCAAGATATCTAATCTTGTTATACCCAAGGAAGCATTTCTTCGGCTTGGCAGTGAGGCCATGTGAGCGTACCTACGCAAAAACTGATGTTAATGTTTGGATATGTTCGCCCCACGTGAATGTCATTACGTAAATGTTATCAAAATAAACTGAAACATTTGGCTTATTACCCAAGACCTTTCTCATCAGTCTCACGTAGGTAGCACAGGCAGTTACCAAACCGAAGGGCATAGTTCTGTACTGCATCAGTCCTTGGTGGGTAGGAAAAGCGGTGTACTGCTTAGAAGAAGGATCTAACATTACTTGATGATATGCCTGCGCAATATCAATCTCTGAAAAGAAGGAAGCGTCATAAAATTTGTGTAGATCGCTATCTATTAAGGGCATAGGCTCAGCATCCCACTGAGTTATAGCATTAAGGCCTCTGAAGTCAATAGCAAGTCTATATGAATTATCCTCCTTCTTAACCATGACTACTGGTGAGCAATATGCAGATACTGAAGGTTCAATGATCTTCAGTTTTAATAATTTGTCTACCTCTCGGTCAAATGCATCCCTAAGGTGAACTGGAACTGGGTATAATTTCCGTTTGATCGGATTATCCGTCAATAAGTCAATCTTATGGACTACCGTGGAGGTAACACCTGGAATATCAGTAAAGACTTCTGAAAAGTTACTCACACATTGAAGTAGTTCATGTCTCTTATGGTCATCCAAAGATTCATTAATATTAATGTTGGTTGCGCCCGAGTGGTCAAGAGTCACCAAGTCATGTAGTTCTTCATCATAGTCTAAGTTAGAGGTGTCAATTATACACACCTTACATTCTTCAGTTGTCTTATCAAGTCCGTGTGGAAAAAACTAAGTTAAAGTTTATTAAGGCAGTTATTAACCGAATTTCTTCGGTATATTTCTTAAGGATGTTGATATGATAAAGCTTAGGTTTCCCCTTGACTTCTATGAGGTAGTCAACTTTCCCACAAATTTTTAATACTTTATATGGACCTTTCCATGCTACTAATAATTTATTTGACTTGATAGGCAAAAGTACAAGAACTTCATCCCCTACTTTAAAACTTCTCCTCTGACTTTTGGAATCAAAATAGGTTTTGTACTGGTCCATTGACAAGCTTAGGTTTTTCGGAACTATGTCAAAGGTCTCCTCAAGTTTGGATCTAAGGTCAAGGAGAAACTGGTAAGAAGACTGAATCTCAGCATTTACCTCCTCATTAGGCCATAAGTCATGAAGGATGGACAATGGACCTCTGGCCTGTCTACCATAGAGAAGTAGAAAAGGTGAAAACCCCAAAGAGTCACTGGGAACTTCCCTCCTGGCAAACAAAGCACAGGGTAGGTAACGATGCCACTCCTTAGGTTTAAGGGAGCAAAGTTTCCTTAAAATGGACTTGAGAATCGAATGCTGGCGCTCAATCCTCCCATTACAGCTGGTATGATAGGGTGTGAAGAGAGACTTCACTCCCAGAAGTTGGTAGAGATGTTGCATTAAGTCAGATGTGAATTGTGTCCCACGGTCAGACAAAATTTCTCTAGGGATGCCCACTCTGGAGAAGATGGACAAAAGGGCTTCAGCCACCTCTGTAGTAGTTATGGTCTTTAAGGGAACTGCTTCAGGGAAACTCGAAGCATTATCAACTAATGTTAATATATATCTATGTCCCCCAGATGAAAGTGGAGATAAAGGACCAACGATGTCAATAGCTACTCTTTCAAAAGGTACCGTAAAGACTGGCATTTTGACCATAGGTACTCGCCTGGTACCTCGGGAGGATGACAGTTGGCAAACTTTACACGATCTACAATAGGTAGTGACATCTGAGGACATTTTTGGCCAAAAATAGGTTTCCCTAATTTTATTTAAGGTTTTACGGTGCGAGAAATGTCCGGCTACTGGCAGGTCATGAGCCATTTTAATTAAGAACAGTCTCTCTGCATTGACTTGGAATAACTAAGATGGAATAGTCTATCTCATCTGAATTTAATTTGAATACTGACTTGTACAAGATACCTTTTATATATTCAAATTTATGAAAAGTTTTTCCTTTGGATAACTTGATTTTGTTTAGCGGCATTATGGCAATTCTGAAGAGAAGGGCAATTACGTTGTAAATTGACAAAGGAGTCCTTCGATATATCTAAAGGCTTAAAGTCAGGGAAAATCAAAGGATGGACAGCAGGAGAAGCCTGGGCTTTGGTCTGAGCCCTAGTCAAGACATTTATGGTATCGGAGGTGATATCTTCACTTTCATCTAACAAGTGAACCGGTGATCCTACTACCTCGCTTTCGAAAGTAGTATCACTGGTTTTTAATTCCACATGAATCTCACGAGACATTGTCTCATCTGAACTTTAGAGGGGCTTCTCTGACTCTACAGGAAGAGGATCTGAAACACTTATGTCTATCTTTGGTGATGAAAGGTCAACCTCAGAAGGAAGAATGGCACCTTTTACATTACCTATTAGTACGGAGCAAGAAGTGATGGGAGCTAGTACGGCTTCAGACCAACCTGTGAACCATTTAGACCTAATGTAACAACGGATGGTAGGAAAAGTGTCTGTACGGCCCAAGTAGTCTGAAAGTATAGCAGAGGAATGAGTTTCTTTAAGATTCGGGAACAGCTTATCAGAAATGACTATACATGTGCATCCAGTGTCTCGTAAAATGGTAGATACATTAAGTCCATTAACTGTTCCTGAACAGAAGGGTGCTTGGTCATTACAGTCTTTAAAACATCTTCCAACTTTTGGACCTTCTTAGAAGGACAATCTGGACGTTTATGTCCCTTAACACCACACAAATGACAAACAGGAATAAAAGAAGTCACTTTACTTTCCACTAGAGGCTTTGATTTCTTAAGGTCTGATGAACCTTGCCTTAGGGTTCGATCCCTTTAGGTCTTCATAGGAATTGTGAGCCTCAGCATACAAGTCAGCGGCCTCAGCAACTTCCTCAGCTTTAATCAGGTTACGTTCTCTAATGAATGTTCTTATCTGGTGGGGAAGAGCTGTCAGGAACTGGTCAGCAACCATGAAGTCTCTAAGAGATTCATAACTGTGATCAATTCCTGAACTCTCTATCCAAAAGTCGAATAAACGAGTGTTACCTGTAACTGCTGAAAGTTCTGGCCAGGCTGTAAGGTGGCATACCTGAAATCTTCCTGTAAGAATTTAGTGGTTTTTTGATATGCTTTAAGGATTGCCTTCTTCAGTAGGTTATAATTACATATGATATCCTGCGATGAAGTTGCATAGATATTCAAGGCTGTACCAGAAAATAAGATTCCTAACCTGGTAGCCCAGGTGTCAGCAGGCCATTCACAGAGGGTAGCAGTATTTTCGAACCTGATAATGTATGAAGTTATGTCGTCCCCCTCTGTGAAGGGAGGTAAATTAGGTGTTGGAATATGTGCACTAGCTGCATGATGTTCAATTACTCCTTCCTCTAATTGTTGTGTAAAAGTTAACTTTTTATTCTCTAATTCAAGGCGAGATTTTTCGAGCTCACGATCCTTTTCTCTCTATTAACTCATGTTCTCTATCCTTTGCTCTTTCCTCAAGTTCTCTTAATTTAACTTGTTCCTCACGTATCTTAGTTTGTTCCTCACGTATTTTAGCTTGTTCCTCACGTTCTCTAGCTCTTTCCTCACGATCAAGTCTATCATGCTCTTTTTTGTCTTCTCTTTCTCTTTCTGTCTTTCTTGGATTTCTCTCTCAATTCTCTCTCTCCTTTTTCTCCTGTCTTTCAAGGTTCTCTCTCATTTTTCTCTTCTCTTTCGATTCTCTCTCTCCTTTTTCTCATCTCTTTCGATTCTCTCTCTCCTTTTTCTCGTCTCTTTCCCTTTCTGTCTTTCTTCTCTCTCAATTCTCTCTCTTTCAAGTCTTTCCTGGATCTTAGCACTAATGAAAGATTTTAAATTTTTCCCTGTTATTCCTAACTTACTTCCAGCGTTCATCCAAAACTGGTATTCCTCCATACTTGCAAGAATAACTTAAACTATCAGGGGAAATGAAACAGGTATTAAAGAAAATGGAGGGTTCAATTCCTGCTCAGCTCAAACTGCAAATAAACCAGAGGGCTCAATCCCTACTTCAATTAAATATGTATTAATTAAAACAAAGGGTTCTATGCCGGTTTCGAGCAAACAGTAAGTAGAATGGGGTCACTTGACCATCCAATCTTCTCAGCAACAAATCAAGAGTGTCCTACGACAGTTCCCTTGATATAATAAAGAGCTCAATGAAACAAATTGTCACTGGAAAATCTCGGGTCCCTAGAGTCTAATCCTCCAAAGTGTTTCAAGCTCGAAAAGGTGGCAGAATTAAATATTATATCCTGCCTGACTTGACTTACAATAAATTGAGACTATAACAATCACCAAATCTTTTAAATACCTGTACCGTAGTCCTACCATAGAGGATTACTCATGGCTGGTGGTAACTGTCTGTGGTATGCGGCGTTGAAGTTTCAATGGTAGATTTGAGATAGAATTGAATCTTGATTCAGTAGAGTTGATCCTGGCAAGGTCGCCACTTGTGAAGGCTTACTCAGCCCTGTAACAACTTCAGTCAGTATTACCATGGCTGGCTCCTCCTCAGGAAAATTAATGAATAGAAAAAGAAATAATAACAGACAATGATAAACACTTTATTATTTAGAAACGGAAAATGTAAAACAATAAAACATGAATGGGTATCCTAATTGAAAGAAAAATTAAAAATGAAATGAAAAACATTACATTTGAACTCAACGCTAATATAGGTATATCATGGTAATGGGGTGTCAGGTGTTGGTGACACTGCGTGTTGTTGAAATCGTAGCCGTTGCTGATGGGGGGGGGGGGGGGTAGCAGGTGTTGGTGACCACCACCGGCTCATTCTTCACAGAGTATAGCCGTGACTAATTACTTCAGATGACAGGAAAACAGGTTCGTTACCACTGCTATGATGAGGGGTTTGGTCCTGTGTTGGCTTACATAACAGGTAAGTAGATTAAACATGGGACGTCTCAGGACATTAGTCCGTCTCCTTCTATTCTTCTTGTTGGTTGGCAGGTGACCCTCTCTGTCATTCCAAGCTGTAAAGAGAGACAGATTACCCACTGCTTAAGAAATCACTCTCCATGATAAGTACAATACCTAAAAGATGTGGTGGTCATTAAAACATTTAACAGATAAAGACTGAAAGGACTAAGTTAATTATTGGTCAAAAGTGAAGCTTTCAACCAATAAGTCCACTAAAATATGATCAGGCGTGTACTTACAGTAGTGTTGGGAGCTGTGAGTCGAGTGATTTACTGTTTGGACCGGAGCCCCACACGTCACCTTTCGGGGGGGGGAGGGAAGAGGGAGGGGAGGGGATAGCGGGAGCTAGACTGACCCTACCTTAACAAGCAGCCGGAAGTCAAACTATCACTTTCGGGGAGGGGGAAAAAGGGGGGGGGGGAATAGCGGGAGCTGGACTTACCTTACCTTAACAAGTAGCCAGCAATGAAACTATTGTTACTATATACTCCCTCGCTACTCCTATCTATTGAACTTTTCCCTCACAGCCTCCCGTTCTCCAGATGCTGTTTGATCCCCATTGGAGTCAGCGCTTCCCTGAGAAAGTATTGATGTTCAAAATGATGTGGACGCTATTCATCTTGTAGGCGGAAGCGCCAAAGAATATATTAAAATAATTATAAAGTGAATTATAAAGTAAGCTCCAAAGAGGCTAACATAACGTTGATAAATTACAAAAAAAAATGTTCTTTGGAAGAAATTCAATACATTCTTATTCAGGCTATGTCATGCATTTATAAATAATTACGTTTACTCTCTCTCTCTCTCTCTCTCTCTCTCTCTCTCTCTCTCTCTCTCTCTCTCTCTCTCTCTCTCTCTCTCTCTCTCTATGTATATGTCTTGCCGAATAGGCAGAACTTGCGATCTTGGCTTAAATAGCAACGCTCATCTTGCCATATAGGACAAGTGAAAATTTGTGTATACAATAATTTCTCCAAAATCATTCTGAACCTAACGAAAAAAATATATTTCACTGTGTTTGTTTAGTATTAAATTATTGTAAACAAAACAAAAGGTCAAGAGAGGCCTGAGCTTGCTACCATCTGCAGCTCATAAGACTGCCATCCCCACGAGCCCCTTTGAGGCGGGGTAGATGGCAGACCAGAGGCCTAGCTTCTCCCTACGAGCCCCGTGAGGGCGGGGAATGTGGCTAGGCCTGGGGACACTTTGTCCCAAAGATGAGGAGGTACTATACCTCCTCCCATGGGAGACTTAAGTCTCGAGACACTCCCCAGATAGGGAGCCAAGGCCGGGTCACCACTACTTGGAAAAGACCCGGGCCGGGAGAATACCGGCGAATAAAAAAAAAAATTGTAAACAAATCTAAAATATATTTAGTTGGGTTAGGCTAAAATAAATTATTCTTGTTATAATAAGGTTAGGTAAGTTTTCTAAGTTCCTTTTGGTGCAAAATTATAAATTTTTACAGCAACATTAATGAAAAAAATATATCTTTAAACGTATAAGAGAAAATTTTAGAAAGGACTTAATTTTAAATGAGTTCTTGCTAATTGACCAGTTTTACATATTCGGCACGACATATATATATATATTTTATATATATATATATTTATATATATTTATATATATATATATATATATATATATATATATATATATATATATATATATTATATATATATATTTATATATATATATTATATTATATTATATATAAAATTTTAGGAGGTACCACTCTAGAACTGTCATAGGGACCCTCATCCTCAGAGAAAATAATAAACTTGCTTCAGGGAAAACTCAAGGTTCTCCCTGAAGCTGTTTGAGAATTTTCTCTCCTACCACCCCTATATTTCAGGTATGTTTTATTTAAAGACAAAATACATTGGCCAAACATTCACAAAAATACATCAGAAAGTAAAACAACATAGGTAACTCAGAGCTACATCTCGAATACTTCGTCCAGCTCCCCTGCGGTGGGCCGCCTGCCCAGAATGCTGCAGGCATTTCCTCTCTGGATCGTAACACTGAGTCTCTGAAAGAGGAAGCTGGTCGCCTGTGGTCCTTGGTTTCTATGATGAGCTTTTCACCCCGCTCTTTGAGGAACTTTAGAGCACACTTGCCCATGCTCCAAGGGTCTCGACCCTATTGGAATGAAGTTATAGCAAGGGGGAAGGTCTTCATATTTTCGGATCTTCTGGGTCTCCCTGTGGCTGGCAGCTCCACCCCCTTCCACTACAGAGTATGGCAAGTAGGTGTGTGCCAATGTGGCAGCACAGGTGTAGTCCCAGGCAATCTGCTTTCATCCTTCCAGGGTAGCATAGTGGCTCCATCAGGCGCTTTTGACTTCCATCAGACCTCTGTACTTGGGGTTCCCGTTGAGCTGGGCAACGGGCTGTGGCGAGGCTTCTCTTTATTATGTCATGATCTCCTCATGTCTGGCATTACTTCCCTTCTGCTGTGTGGCACACGAGACCATGAAGTCCGATTGATCAGCTGTCCCCTGCCGCAAAACACTATTTTTCGGTGAGGATGGGGGGGGCTAGGCGAAGAGAAACACCATCCGAAGGGCCTGTGGGTCGAGAGGGTGCCCAGGGGGGAATTGGGAAAAAGAAACGGAAATCTCCTGGTGTGGGGGCCCTTCATCCCCAAGGAGACGGCTTTTGTTCTTTCCTGAAGATTGGAGAGCATTGTGGGCGATTTTTCCATGTGGTTTGTCCCGGGGGACTGTTTGTGCAGTTTGGGGGAGTGGTCTCTGGGGGAAAGTCTGTAAGGGGTCCCACCGAATCGCTCTTCAGAAAACCCGGGGGTCTTGGCCCCCTAAAAGTCTCTCAAGCGTTCGGGCCTATCTTCTTGACAAATGCAAAGGAACCCAAACCGAAGACAAAAAAGCGGTTAAAAAAAACATGCATTGCTTTACGCCCCCCCTATCCCCCCCCCAGTCCACGGGAGGGTTGCCTGATCCCATTGCTCACCCTCTAGTGAAGGTTCAGTGCCTTTTTAAAAAGTTGATTAGGTTGTTGGTCATTTTCATCGAGCGTTGGGTTGTAAAAAGGGGGTGCACACCTCAAGAAGTAAGTGGTCTTGCATGTAAGACCCCTTGGAGGAGTACAGGATCATGGGCTCAAGACGCTTTTTCTCTCCCCCTTCTCACCCGGTCATTCAATTTGTCCTGAGGCAGTATGGGTGGCCTGGTGCCCCAGCGGTCCCCCCAAGAGGGTCGGTTGGACGGAGGGTAGTTGAGCTTCGGGGGGATTTTTCGCCAGCATTGATTATTTTCCCGGTTCCCCTGTGTGTATCACACTTTGGAGGGATTTTAGGATGAGTCCCAAGTCTTCTCCTGTGTTTTCAACAGTTGTAGGGCCCCACGAGGGACTCTTTTTTTACCTGCCCGAGTGCCGTCATCCGGGACCCGATATTGAGTCACTGCGTGGGGGAAGTTAGTTCTTTACTGCCAAACAGAAGGAAGTGGAGCGAGGGGTCACCCTGCTGAACACCCCCTCCAAACAAAAGAAATTGGGGGTTTTCTGTAGCCGGCTGAAAATGAAGGGAAAAGGGGCTGGGGGAAAATATATATAAATATTATATTATATATTTTTATATATATATTATATATATATATATATTTATATATATAATATATATATATTAATATATATATATGGCGTGCCGAATATGTAAAACTGGTAATTAGCAAGAACTATTTAAAATTATGTTTCTTTTGAAATTTTCCCCTTTACGTTTAGAGATATATTTTTTATTGATGTTTAAAAATAAAAAATTTCAATTTTTACCAAAAAAAATCTTAAAATTCCTAACCTTTTTTAACAAGCGCATTTTTTTTAGCCAACCCCAACTAAATATATTTAGATTTGTTTAATAATTTAATCTAAACCAACCCAGTGAAAAAAATTTTTTTTGTTAGGCTCAAATGTTTTTTGGCGAAAATTTTGCTACACAAAATTTTCAGTGGTCCTATATGGAAGATGAGCGTTGCTATTTAAGCCAAGATCGAAAGTTTGCCTATTCGGCACGACTTTTTTAAATATATTAGAGTAAGACGGAGAATAGGATAGCAGATGAAACAAGGAGGTTTTAGGAAAGGTAGGGGGTGTGTGGACCAGGTGTTTACAGTGAACTTTTAAGTGAACAGTATTTAGATAAGACTAAAGAGGTCTTTGTGGAAATTTATGGATTTGAAAAGGCGTATGACAGGGTGGATAGGGGGGCAATGTGGCAGATGTTGCAGGTGTATGGTGTAGGAGGTAGGTTGCTGAAAGCAGTGAAGAGTTTTTACGAGGATAGTGAGGCTCAAGTTAGAGTATGTAGGAAAGAGGGAAATTATTTTCCCAGTAAAAGTAGGCCTTAGACAAGGATGTGTGATGTCACCGTGGTTGTTTAATATATTTATAGATGGGGTTGTAAGAGAAGTAAATGCGAGGGTCTTGGCAAGAGGCGTGGAGTTAAAAGATAAAGAATCACACATAAAGTGGGAGTTGTCACAGTTGCTCTTTGCTGATGACACTGTGCTCTTGGGAGATTCTGAAGAAAAGTTGCAGAGATTGGTGGTTTGAATTTGGTAGGGTGTGCAAAAGAAGAAAATTAAAAGTGAATACAGGAAAGAGTAAGGTTATGAGGATAAACAAAAATATTAGGTGATGAAAGATTGGATATCAGATTGGAGGGAGAGAGTATGGAGGAGGTGAATGTATTTCAGATATTTGGGAGTGGACGTGTCAGCGGATAGGTCTATGAAAGATGAGGTGAATCATAGAATTGATGAGGGGAAAAGGGTGAGTGGTGCACTTAGGAGTCTGTGGAGACAAAGAACTTTGTCCTTGGAGGCAAAGAGGGGAATGTATGAGAGTATAGTTTTACCAACGCTCTTATATGGGAGTGAAGCATGGGTGATGAATGTTGCAGCGAGGAGAAGGCTGGAGGCAGTGGAGATGTCATGTCTGAGGGCAATGTGTGATGTGAATATAATGCAGAGAATTCGTAGTTTGGAAGTTAGGAGGAGGTGCGGGATTACCAAAACTCTTGTCCAGAGGGCTGAGGAAGGGTTGTTGAGGTGGTTCGGACATATAGAGAGAATGGAGCGAAACAGAGTGAGTTCAAGAGTGTATCAGTCTGTAGTGGAAGGAAGGCGGGGTAGGGGTCGGCCTAGGAAAGGTTGGAGGGAGGGGGTAAAGGAGGTTTTGTGTGCGAGGGGCTTGGACTTCCAGCAGGCATGCGTGAGCGTGTTTGATGGGAGTGAATGGAGACAAATGGTTTTTTTTAATACTTGACGTGCTGTTGGAGTGTGAGCAAAGTAACATTTATGAAGGGGTTCAGGGAAACCGGCAGGCCGGACTTGAGTCCTGGAGATAGGAATTACAGTGCCTGCACTCTGAAGGAGGGGTGTTAATGTTGCAGTTTAAAAACTGTGGTGTAAAGCACCCTTCTGGCAAGATAGTGATGGAGTGAATGATGGTGAAAGTTTTTCTTTTTCGGGCCACTCTGCCTTGGTGGGAATCGGCCAGTGTAATAATAATAATAAATAATAATATATTTATATGTGTGTGTGTGTGTGTGTGTGTGTGTGTGTGTGTGTGTGTGTGTGTGTGTGTGTGTGTGTGTGTGTGTGTGTGTGTGTGTGTTTGTGTGTCTATGGTCTCACCAGACCATACAATCCTACAAGAATCATGCACCCAGCAGTGCTATGTGTTTGTACCGTGATCCGAGGACATACGGTGGTGTGGGTGCCTCAGAGCTAATTTCATTCTACTTCCCGTTTGGTGTACTAGCCTCCACAAGCAGTGTATATCGAATTGTAACCACGAACGAGTGGTATTATATCAATAACAACACTGCGACTATCCGGGATTGTATGGTCCCGTGGGTTAGAGCGTCGTGGAATTTTCACTCACCATGAGATGAGTGAAGTACGCAAAATGGGAAGTAGAATGAAATTAGCTCTGAGGCATCCACACCACCGAGCACAGGACCATACACGCCGCCTTGTCAGTGGGCTTCTATTTATAACAGCTGTTTATCAATAGTTTGAGGAGAGATTTATTTACGAGCCTTTTGTAATATATTATGTATGAATTAACATCATAATTGGAGTTGTCGGTAGTAACACGTCTGCACTCATTTAATTGCATTTCTGTTTTAGTTGCTATTGTGAATTTGTTGAAAGATATTTTGAGATATTTATATCTGTAAGATATGGGGTAGATATTAAGTTGACCTGCAAACAGATGAATGGTACCTGATGTTTGCCTGTTAATATCTTAGACGTACATACAATGAGCTCTAATCGATAAAAAAAAATCGCCTGAACTTCGTTACTGAATGTTTTGAAAACCGTGCAGAATTGCGGACAAAAACATCCGAGAGACGGAGGCGGCGTTGCTGGCGAAGGAGCCTAGTGATGACCAGGAACTGACACTGATGGAGGGACTGCTCCTCAAGCCAGGACTCTCCCGCAAGGACGTGGTCACCCTCATCCTCGACATGCTCTTCGCTGGCATTGATACAGTGAGAATAACTTAAATGATTTCTCTGATTCTTCTTTTTTTTCAAGTTATGTGCAGTTTTCTTAGAAGTTTATTTATTTTTTTTGTTTAACAGAGCAAAAGTTATCTGCAGTTATGTTGGTATATAATACTGGAGCAACTGCATATTACCCATGATATAGCCGATGTAAATGTATGTTTCTCATCTCATATTATCTTAGATAAAAAACGAACACATCAGAATTCTCTTGTCCCTGTTTATTAGCATAGTTTTTAGCAGGTATTAATAGATACAAAACTAAAAAAAATGGCCTTGTTTCATTAGCAAGCTATCCAAATTTATTTTCATCTACAACAACCCTGCAGTCAGTGAGGCACGTGAGAGACGTTCCATTCCAGACAAATCTCACTACTTGTAATGAAAAACTTAAAAAGTTTTTAAGGCAGCGAAGGGTTCATTCGGGATGGTGAGGTCAGAGTAATTTAACAACGATATGTAATTTCGCAAGAGGGAATGCTGATGTTAAACGCCCCAGTGTTGTTTTATATGTGCTTAAACTTTGAACTGCAGGTGCCTCTAGGTTTTTTAGACTATGTATTTTCTATTCGATTCTTTATCGGGAAAAGTTCCAATGCCCAAAATGGACATATGAAAGTGCTGAAATCGCCTGTGATCAACAATGGTACTCACTGTCATGTTCAGGTAACCAGTCAGATCGTCCTAACTCCTTCCCAGAGGGAGTACGGAAATGAAATGTAAAACTTCGTGGTTCCAGATTAGGGAACCAGTGGCTCCCAATCACTCGTAGGTTGGAATGAAGACTGTTTGGACTCACTTTTAACAATTCATAAAAACAAAAATATGAAAGAATAAAAAAGGACTAAGAATAAAACTGGTCGTAGAATAAGCAAATCTATAACATACCAGAAATATTTAAATCCCTATAGCGTTTCAAAGATGAAATGTTAAAGGATTAACTCAGTGTTTTAAGCCATACCGTGAACTTTTTTTTCTCAAATGAATTATATAGAGACTGTATCCCCTACAAGCTACAGTGTAAAGGCCCACAGTGAAATCACGATTGCTGTGGAGTACCCTTGGTCCGGTGACGGGATCTTGCTCCAAGGAACTGGGCTTATCCTCCCCTTCTTTAAACCTGAATGCCCCCCATTCCCTAGGCCCTAAATGATCCATACAGATTCAGCGCTTCACTCTGAATAAAATAAATTAAAATTATTGCTGAGTAAGTGCCCAGGTGATGCTTCGAGCTGTTTCAGATGTTTGGCAGATGGCCATAATACGGATGGTGGTAGTTAGTTATTTAACAGAAGGATGACCATCTGTTCGATTCTTCACTCTGTTAAAGGTATCGCTTAGAATGTTCCACTTATTTTTACAACTCTTAATGAAGTAATTGACAAGTTACCCAAAGACATCCTAGCTATGGATATTTTGTTCTGGATAAAAATCCTTAAAGGGGAACACACTTTTTTGGGGGGTGGGGGTTGGGGGGGAAATATGTGAGTACCTGTTTCCTTTTAGATATTATTTGCTGATAAGAAAACATTTACAGTATAATATGTATTCCTCCATTCATATCTGTGAATCTTTCTAAAATACATGAAGACTTCGCACACTCTGGGTTTTGCAATGTACCTACTGGCTAGAAACCCGGAGGTGCAGACTAGACTGCAAGAGGAGGTGGATACTGTGCTCGGGGACCACAGGGTCCACTCACTCACCATCACCTGGCCAAGCTCCACTACCTCAAGGCTGTCATTAAAGAGTCTATGAGGTATAACCTACACTCATCAGTTATTTTTTTTTTTTTTTTTTGCTTACTTTTAACTTCCCACGATATCGGTAAATACATTTTCAACAATATTGTAATAACAAATATTACAAATATCACTTGTTTACTATGTGATGCATTATCTATTATGCATCATTCAAATATGAATTATACAGGATAATCGCTTTTGACGAGATACTCACACAGTTTATTATATTTTAGGTTGCTACCTACAGTGATGGGCTTTGGAAGAACTTTGGATAAGGAACTTGTTATCAGTGGATACTTAATACCTAAAGGGGTTCGTATTACTCACTTATGTATAGTTAACTATAATGATTTCCTTAAGAAAGGTTATCGTTTAATCAATAAAACGTGCAGATAACTGATAATAATTAAGAACAGACCAAAACATCAAGCTGCTTCTAAAATTTAAAGTATACTTGTGAATTTAATCGTTATCAGGTTGATTTTGTTAACCTGACGAATATCAGAACATTTAACGTGTTTTATTATTTACATAGTGGTCAGTTTTGATAATGAGCATGATGATGGGTTGGGATGAATCGCTCTTCCCTCAAGCGAAGGAGTTCCTGCCCGAGCGGTGGTTGAGGAAACAAGTCTCTCGGCACCATTCATCCTTACGCCACATTTCCCTTCGGCGCTGGCACTAGGATGTGCATCGGTCGACGCATCGCTGAGCAAGAGATGTACACCTTTCTAGCTAGAGTAAGTAATCCTCTAGTTTACCTCTTTGTTTTCTGACTTTTATAACCCCTCGGCTAGTTTTTATTCTAAATTACAAGATATCTGAAAGTAAAATATATATTTAGTTATCAGAATTCAACAGTACCGACTATTCAGTTTTATGAAAGCCGGTAAAGAATGAAGGCATATGTGGTAGCGAAGACTGCATGTGAGAAATATTAGGTAAAGAGTAATGATTCGATTCATTAATCATGAATAATGCTAAATTCCGTCCATCCCTAAGGTATTACTCGCCTAAGTTTTTCTTTTACACTTCTCCCAATCCCCAAGGAAAATTATTCCTAATTTATTATTAAATACATTCTCAACTACGAAATATCTCCAGGAACTATTTATTGATTAATGAAAATAATAATTTATTCGTGTACAGGCAATGCAGCGCTTCACAATTGATTACAAGTATGAAGACCTTGAAGTTATTTGTCGCCTGGTGTTTGCCTCTGCTAAACCACTCAAGTTCAGCTTCACGGAGAGGCGCTGATACTGCTGTAAGAGACGCTGACCAACTGCTGTGAGAGTTGCTGACTGCTGTGACAGGTGTTGACTATTGTTGTGACAGACGCTGACTGATTGCTGTGAGAGATGCTGACCAACTGCTATGGGAGATGCTGACTGACTGCTGTGAGAGATGCTGACTGCTGCAAGAGACGCTGACTGGGCTGCTGTGAGAGATTTCTGACCAACTGCTATGGGAGATGCTGACCAACTGCTGTGAGAGATACTGACTGACTGCTGTGAGAGATGCTAACCAACTGCTATGAGAAATACTGACCAATTGCTTTGAGAGATACTGACCAACTGCTGTAGAGATGCTGACTCACTGCTGTGAGAGATGCTGACTGTTGTAGAGATGCTGACTGACTACTGTGAGAGATGCTGACCAACTGCTGTGACAGACGCCTACCGACTGCTCTAAGAGACGCTGACTCAGGAAGCACTGACTGACTACTATGAGATACGCTGACTCACTATTTTAACATACGCTGACTGACTACTATAAGATGCGCTGCCACTACTATGAGAAGCACTTACACTAACTGTTATGAGAAGCACTGACACTGACTGTTATGAGAAGCGCTGACACTGACTTATGAGAAGTGCTGACACTGACTGGTATGAGAAGCACTGACACTGACTGTTTTGAGAAACATTGACACTGTTATGAGAAGTGCTGACACTGAGTGTTATGAGAAATGCTGACACTGACTTATGAGAAGCACTGACACTGACTTTTGAGAAGCTCTGACACTGTTACGAGAAATGCTGACACTGACTGTTATGAGAAAAACTGACACTGTTATGAGAAGCGCTGACACTGAGTGTGACTTTGTCAATGGTCCAAGTCGGACCGAAACGTCGTCGTAAGCTTCTCTCTTTTATGTGCGGGTTATTTGTGTATCGTTCCAGTCACGGTATTGTGCCTTTTTGTATTTACTGAGTGTTATGAGAAGCACTGACACTGACTCTTATGAGAAGTGCTGACACTGACTGTTATGAGAAGTGCTGACACTGACTTATGAGAAGTGCTGACACTGACTGTTATGAGAAGTGCTGACACTGACTTATGAGAAGTGCTGACACTGACTGTTATGAGAAGCGCTGACACTGACTTATGAGAAGTGCTGACACTGACTGTTATGAGAAGTGCTGACACTGACTTATGAGAAGTGCTGACACTGACTGTTATGAGAAGCGCTTACCTGTTATGAGAAGCACTGACACTGATTATGAGAAGTGTTGACACTGACTTAAGAAAAGCACTGACACTGACTTATGAGAAGCACTGACACTGACTTATGAGAAGCACTGACACTTGTCATGTAGGGGGGGCTTGATTGAATGGGGGCTATGGGAGTAAAAGGGGGGAATCAGTAGGTAGGTGACAGCGAGGCAGTAGGAGGGATGATGCGGAGGTAGGTAGGAGATGACAGGAGAGGTGAGCGGTAGGTAGGTAATGTGAGGTAACTGGTGACTACAACTTCACCTCTCATTACTCTACCCACCACTCCACACTACTCAACCTCTCACTACTTTAACTTAACATAAATAAATGGAGAAAAAATAATAAATAACGGGATGCAGTGAATATTACTATTCTACTCAAACACAGTTTATTATTAAGTCTTTGTACAATAATATATTTGGGAACAGAACACTATTGTGGTTTAGATAAATGGGGTGGTACACATAAGCAGTGAGACAGGGAACAATCAACTTGACCAAAATGAATATAACTTACAATATAGCACAGAGGACAGTTCACTACAGGAACTAAGCCACAGGTCCCAAGACCTACACAGCACGAGTACTGCACCAAGCCAGTACTCTGCCCAATGCCTCCAACAGTCTCTCCAGAGACTTCAGCAGCCTTCTCCCGAGCCCCTGCACCCCAGCAGCAGCTCCTCTCGAAATGTCTCTGCTCAGAGCTCTGCACCCAGGCCAGAGCTCTGCCCGAATCTTCTGCTCAGGAGCTCTGCGCCCCAGCAGCAGCTCCGCTCCAATCTCATGATCATGCTCTTCCTTGGGCTTTTATGGTGGTCCAAGCACCCTCCACAACCACGTGTACGACCTGACGCTAGGTCTGAGGCGTCAAGAACAAAAGACCTCAGACGTGGGCGTGGCTACAGACGTTTGCCAAGGCAAGGTTTTGACCATATAATTGGTTAAATTAGGTCTCCCCAGAGACCTCACAAGCCCAGCTGGACTACATCACATCACCCCTTTCTCCTCCAATTTAAAATATCTGAGAACTAGGACAATTTGTCTAGTTATTAGACTATTTTAATCCTAATCCCTTAAATCTATTACAATACAAAGACAAAATTATACATTAATACAATTATATTTCCCTCAACCTCCTCAACTACACAAGGCAGCAAAATCAGTACCTCTGGCAGTTGGCAGCATAATAGTCGCTCTCTGGTGCAAAGCCTCCTTACCGTTTTTCTCCTTAAACCTAAATATCGGGCTCCAGTGCCTTCCCTACTTCTACTAGAAATGCACTAGCCAATGCTAGTCACCCTCGCACGTTAACCATTGGGCCAAACCTCTCTAGGCTTCTATGCGTGGAAAACTGCTCCAACGGGTTGCATTCTTTCAAGTAACTGCAACTGCACCACTACACGACCACCAAGGTCGCATTTTCGGCACACTTCACATGCACACTACAACATCTGAAATCGAGACAGGGCAGGCATCGCAGCTAAGACCCTCCATTATCCTATGCCACTACTAGGATTCACTGGCCTCATAAAACAAGGCGGCCATAATCACTGGACCGTTTTCAAGGTCACCTTATTCCACACAGGTAACACTAACACTTCTGGCAAGTCAAAGTAGGCTGGGACATCTCACACTCTTAATTGTCTCTCATGGCTGGCAGGGCATCCCCGCATACCTGTCGCACAGGTCGACCAGCAAGGCAGGACACACCACCATGCCGCCCTTGAAAGCAGGCTGGTCCCAGCAGCTGGAGTCCATCTCCGCGGCTCACGTCCTTCCACATCTCCGAGGATGGCAACTCCTTCATAGTAGATTCTCCTGTCCTGGCACACCAGCCAGAATCCCTCACACACCACTGCAGCATCACCGCCATCTCCTCTTGAGCTAGGCAGCATCGCAGCATCACAGCACGGCCACAGCATATCCATCATCACAGCACGGCCGTATCACAGCAGCACATAGCACGGCCGTATCACAGCAGCACACAGCACGGCCACAGCATCGCAGCACGGCTACAGCATCGCAGCACAGTCCCAGCATCACAACACGGCCGCAGCATCTCAACATCACAGCACGGCCGCAGCATCTCAACATCACAGCAGCACACAGCACGGCCACAGCATTGCAGCACCGGCTACAGCATCTCAGCACGGCCACATCATAGCAGCACGGCTACAGCATCTCAGCAGCCGACATCAGCAGTAGCAGGCTATGGTCAGTTGCTCGAGGTGAGGTGAGGTCACTTCAGGTCATCAACAGCAGGTGCGGTCACCCATCCCTGGCAACTGCGAGTAACTGGCGGTCCGTGGGTTGATGGTCACAGAGGCTGGGTGACGCAGACAGACACCCACTACACTGGATGACAGACCAGGGCAGCAATACATCTACTGGGGCACATCAGCTGGGTGACTGGGCATATCAGCTGGGTGACTAGGCACATCAGGTGGACAGCAATTATAGGCAACTCTTCAATGGGTGACAGTTGTGGGTGAGTCTTCCAAGGTGGGCTGGGTGACTTCTCATTCCTCTGTAAATATTCAATTTCGGCAGTAATTGCTTCCCCCAAAAGTCTCACCCAAATACTGATATTCTCCACCATTTATCTCAAACCAACAACCAACTGCACCAAATATATTATTACACCCAAACAATTATTCAGACCCACCGTCAAAAAAGGACAGTTAAGGTTACTAGGATTATAATATCATACAGATATTCACTTTAGATTTTACACACAAGAAAAAGAAAGTGGTAGCAAATGGTAGCATAACAAGTATAACCGAGCAGTCAAAAATAAGGCACATGGGACTGGTTCCTACTATAAAAATAATAAGAACCACCACCGCTTAGACAGCATGTCATGTAGTGGGGTAATGATTAAATAGGATATAAGTGGGAAATATGGGAGTAAGGGATTATGTAGGCAGGGGATAGGCAGGCGAGGTGGTAGGTAGGTGACAGGCGTTGCAGTAGGAGAGATGAGTGCGGAGGTAGGTAGGTAATGACAGGTCAGTGGTGACCACCACGACACTCATTAACTCTACACTACTCACTAACATATGCCTCGTCCATTCTTCACTCATATATAAACAATAAAATATAAGAAAAAAAGACAGGGACAGTGAATATTACTATTCTACTCAAACACAGTTTATTATTAAGTCTTTGTACAATAATATATTTGGGAACAGAACACTATTGTGGTTTAGATAAATGGGGTGGTACACATAAGCAGTGAGACAGGGAACACAATCAACTTGACCAAAATGAATGTAACTTACAATATAGCACGAGGGACAGTTCACTACAGGAACTAAGCCACAGGTCCCAAGACCTACACAGCACGAGTACTGCGCCAAGCCAGTACTCTGCCAATGCCTCCAACTAGTCTCCTCCAGAGACTTCAGCAGCCTTCTCCCGAGCCCTGCACCCCTGCAGCAGCTCCTCTCGAATGTCTCTGCTCAGAGCTCTGCACCCAGGCCAGAGCTCTGCCCGAATCTTCTGCTCAGGAGCTCTGCGCCCAGCAGCAGCTCCGCTCCAATCTCATGATCATGCTCTTCCTTGGGCTTTTATGGTGGTCCAAGCACCCTCCACAACCACGTGTACTACCTGACGCCTAGGTCTGAGGCGTCAAGAACAAAAGACCTCAGACGTGGGCGTGGCTACAGACCTTTGCCAAGGCAAGGTTTGTGTGACCATATAATTGGTTAAAATTAGGTCTCCCCAGAGACCTCACAAGCCCAGCTGGACTACTTCACACACTAACTGTTATGAGAAACGCTGACACTGACTTTTATGAGAAGCACTGACACTGACAGTTATGAGAAGTGCTGACACTGACTGTTATGAGAAGCACTGACACTGACTTATGAGAAGAGCTGACATTGACGGTTATGAGAAGCACTGACACTGTTAAAAAGCACTGACACTGACTTATGAAAAACACTGACACTGACTTATGAGAAGCGCTGACACTGTTATGAGAAACGCTGACATTGACTGTTATGAGAAACACTGACACTGTTATGAGAAGTACTGACACTGACTTATGAGAAGCGCTGACACTGACTTATGAGAAGCATTGACATTGTTATGAGAAGTGCTGACACTGTTTTGAGAAGCAATGACACTGACTTATGAGAAGCACTGACACTGACTTATGAGAAGCACTAACACTGACTTATGAGAGGCACTGACACTGACTTACAAGAAGTGCTGACACTGTTGTGAAGTGCTGACACTGGCTGTTATGAGAAACACTGGCACTGTTATGAGAAGTGCTGACACTGTTATGAGAAACACTGACACTGTTATGAGAAGTGCTGACACTGAGTGTTAAGAAGAAGCACTGGCACTGACTGTTATGAGAAATGCTGACACTGACTTTTATGAGATGCTCTGACACTGACTTATGAGAAGCACTGACACTGGTTGTTATGAGAAGTGCTGACACTGGCTGTTATGAGACGCGTTGGCACTGACTTGAGAAGCGCTGACACTGACTGTTATGAGAAGCACTGACACTGACTGTTATGAGAAGCACTGACACTGACTTATGAGAAGCGCTGACACTGACTGTTATGAGAAGCACTGACACTGACGTATGAGAATTGCTGACACTGACTTAAGAAAAGCACTGACACTGACTTATGAGAAGTGCTGACACTGACTGTTATGAGAAGTACTGACACTGACTGTTAAGAGAAGCACTGACACTGACTTATGAGAAGCGCTGACACTGACTTAAGAAAAGCACTGACACTGATTTATGAGATGCACTGACACTGTTATGAGAAGCGCTGACACTGACTTATGAGAAGTGGTGACACTGACTTATGAGACGCACTGACACTTATGAGAAGCACTGACACTGACTTATGAGACGCGCTGACACTTATGAGAAGTGCTGACACTGACTTATGAGAAGCGCTGACACTGACTTATGAGAAGTGCTGACACTGACTTATGAGAAGCACTGACACTGACTTATGAGAAGCGCTGACACTGACTTATGAAAAGCACTGGCACTGACTTATGAGCACTGACACTGACTTATGAGATGCACTGACAGTTATGAGAAGCACTGACACTGACTTATGAGAAGCGCCTGACACTGACTTATGAGAAGCGCTGACACTGACTTATCAGAAACGCTGAAACTGACTTATGAGAAGCGCCGACACTGACTTATGAAAAGCACTGGCACTGACTTATGAGAAATGCTGACACTGTTATGAGAAACGCTGACACTGACTGTTATGAGAAACACTGCAACTGTTATGAGAAGTACTGACACTGACTTATGAGAAGCACTGACACTGACTTTGAGAAGCACTGGCACTGTTTGAGAAGCGCTGACACTGACTTATGAGAAGCACTGACACTGACTTATGAGAAGCACTGACACTGACTTATGAGAAGCACTGACACTGACTTATGAGAAGCACTGAAACTGTTATGAGAAGCGCTGAAACTGTTATGAGAAGCACTGACACTGACTTATGAGAAGTGCTGACACTGCTATGAGAAGCGCTGACACTATTATGAGAAGCACTGACACTGACTTATGAGAAGCACTGACACTGACTTATGAGAAGCACTGACACTCTTATGAGAAGTGCTGACACTATTATGAGAAGCACTGACACTGACTTATGAGAAGCACTGACACTGACTTAAGAGAAGTGCTGACACAGACTTATGAGAAGTGCTGACAGTGCTATGAGAAGCGCTGACACTGTTATGAGAAGCACTGACACTGACTTATGAGAAGCACTGACACTGACTTATGTGAATCACTAACACTGACTTATGAGAAGCGCTGACACTGTTATGAGAAGCGCTGACACTGTTATGAGAAGCGCTGACACAGACTTATGAGAAGTGCTGACAGTGCTATGAGAAGCGCTGACACTGTTATGAGAAGCGCTGACACTGTTATGAGAAGCACTGACACTGACTTATGTGAATCACTAACACTGACTTATGAGAAGCGCTGACACTGTTATGAGAAGCGCTGACACTGTTATGAGAAGCGCTGACACAGACTTATGAGAAGTGCTGACAGTGCTATGAGAAGTGCTGACACTGTTATGAGAAGTGCTGACACTGTTATGAGAAGCGCTGACACTGTTATGAGAAGTGCTGACACTGTTATGAGAAGCGCTGACACTGTTATGAGAAGCGCTGACACTGTTATGAGAAACGCTGACACTGTTATGAGAAGCGCTGACTCACCAACTACGAAGTTTTCAAATTGTAATGGTTATTATTGCTAGAATTTTTTATATACAACTCTGCATTTTTTTTTATTTAAAAAATGTATTTCTTATTTTTTTTTTTTTGTAAACAGAACTTTTCTTGTTAATAAAATAAAAATTATTGTGAAGAAAATATCCTTAAAAATAAATTTATTATTACGTGTTTCAGTACACAAACACATATAGGAGAGAGAAACTTATAACGATGTTTCGGTCCTACTAGGACCATTAACTAATCACACACAAGTGCTTCTGTGAGACTAGTAAATGGTCCTAGTCGGACAGAAACATACTCACAAGTTCCATTCTCCTTTGTGCAGGTTATTTTTGCATTCCTCCAGTCACGGTATTGTGCCTTTTTATTCTTTATGTATTTCAAAAATTATTAAACTTTTTAAGAAGCCTATTGTGCACACTTCTTTGAATATTATTTGTTTCAATGGGAGTGAGGGGAGTTTAGATTCCTAGTGGCCCGTGTGTGGTTCATGAAACCACAAAATTATATTCCGTTCCCCAGACTCAGTATGGTCTGGTTTCATGTGATACTTTGAATTATATTTATTAGAATAAAAATGTAATTTAAAAATAATTTGTTTTCAAAAAATCATCGATGTGTATTATTACTGTAATAGCCAACATGTTAATTTGAAAAATCTGATGAATAAAAAAAAAATTCAGGGGAAAAAAATATTGTAATTCATTTTCCTATAGGAACTGGTAGGATGTTACACTATAAGTCAGCTTGCATCCTAGTACACTCCTTGACGGGGGGGGGGGGTTCCTTGAGGCTGGTTATCGGCCTTTGATCTAAGGAATTGGGCCTGACTTCCTTTGTGTATCAAATTTGACTGTTTTCTATTCTTTGAGGAACTGTTTAGCTTCAGTGGAATTAGTGCTTCCTCTATGAATGTTGTGGAAAATTACATTTATCTGAATGTATCATTATCTACATAACAGTAAATGAACAAAGATAATTATTATTTATCAGTTAGACAAGTAGGAATTTGGGACACCTAGGTCGCAAAAAATGTCCCCCTTCCATACCTACCACTGTCATATCCACAAGTTGCTCTGGACCTATTAATTACAATTGAAATATGTATCACCAGGAATGCTGGTAAATATATAAATTTGTGGACTGTATATTAAAATTAATAAGTGATTATATATACACACATTTACATAACAGAAGGAGAATATATCTTAAAATCACTCACCAATTTGACTGGAGATTAATATATATCATACTCAGAAAACCTCTGTCTAAACATGAAATAACACTGGCCAAAGTTAAACATAACAGACTTATCTGAGGTTCCTGGAGCTGTCTTGTCCAGTCGCCTGATATCTCAAGTTATGCAGGAATAATTTCGCCTCCTTTTTGAGAGGGCTCAGCCCAATTTTACCTCTTGAGCACGAAAAACTCTTCCCATTATTAATTAACATTTGTGTTGTCTCGTTCAAACATGGCGAGTCCCCTCTGCGCAGGCGCAGGGTTTCCCATTTTCGATAACATAATTTTTATTATATACAATATAGGCCATCTATTTACCTATAAATTACCGTATTTCCGGAAAATATACAGAATTTTCCACAAATGTAATAATAATAGCAATAATAATAATAATAATAATAATAATAATAATAATAATAATAATAATAATAATAATAATAATAATAATAATAATAATAATAATAATAATCAACTTATCGCTGTATGACCCTGGTAGGTTTAGCACTTAGTTTTGATAATAATTATAATAATCATTCACCAACTAATGAGGAAAGTAAAGGGTAATATTACACAGCCGCCACCACCACTTTGTGGAGCATATATAATTTGGAAAGCTGAATAGGACACACACAATTGTGAAGAAAATGGAAAGGGATGCACAGAAAGGGTAAAAATGCGACGTCAATAAGATATGATTCAAAATAAATAAAACAGTAAGCTCAGAGTTGGTTCCTATACCTAGCCTTGATTACAAATGCAGATCCATCCTCTTCAAATGTCGGAAACATATCAACAACCCCTCCTCAATCCTCTGGATAATACTTTTAGAAACCCTACACCTCCTAATCTCCAAGCTACGTATTCTCTGCATAATATTCACGCCACTCATTGCCCTCAGACACGACAACTCCACTGCCTCCAACCTGCTTGTTGCAACATTCACCACCCATACTTCACACCCATTTAAGAGCGTTGGTACCATTATACTCTCATACATTCCCTTCTTTGTTTCCATGGATAAAGTTGTCTCCACAGACTCTTCAGTGTACTACTCACCTTTTTTTCCCACATCATTTCTATGGTTCACCTCGTCTCTCATAGATCCATCTGCTAAAAAGTCCACTCCTAAATATCTGAATACATTCACTTATTCCACGCTCCCTCCCTCCAATCTGATATCCAATCTTTCATTACCTAATTTTTTTGTTATCCTCATCACCTTGCTCTTTCCTAAGTTCACTTTTAATTTCTTTCTTTTACATACCCTCCCAAATTCGTCCACCAACCCCTGCAACTGCTCTTCAGAATCTCCCAAAAGCTGTGTCATCAGCAAAAAGCAGCTGTGGCAACTCTCTACTTTGTGTTAGATTCTTTAACTTTTAATCCCACATCTTGCCAGCACCCGGGAATTCACTTCTCTTACAACCCCATCTATATGTTGAACAGCCATGGTATCACGCATCCTGTCCAAGGCCTACTTTACTGGACGGGGCCACTGGCAGAAACAGGTCATGTCCAAGAACTGGGCCAGAAATAGCAGAAGATATCCTCTGTCACACGATTCCATAGTGCTGCTGTGTTTAAACAAATATCATTACATTAATTGTATAGTACCAACAAGTTGAAGAATTTGACACCTGTGAAACACCTGAATATCTGAAGACATTTCGCCAACCAGTAGATTTATCGTCTCATTACAAAGGTTTTTAATTGGAAATAGTGGAAGAGGAGGTAATCAATCCTTCAAATATTTTAGGTTTAGAAAATGCATATTGAAGTAGTTCATACCACATATGTGACTGAATCCATCAAATCACTACCTAGTACTACCCCTTACTTAATTCACGAGTTGGGGTCTTGGGATTATGAGGTGGTATTATTCACCACCACATTTTTAGTCAGTTCATGTTTAAAATTGTGTTAGATTCACTGATAGCGACTGATGATATTGTTACTAATAATCATTTCGTGAGTATATACAGTCCACCAGTTAACTTGATTATTTACAGTTACGATTTACATCTTACAACATGAAATAGTCAGTGTTATATCAACATGTCACATGTGACAATTTAAAGTCAATCAGTACTTGTGGAAATTATATGGGTACGTGTTTGGGGCGATGGGTTAATTTTAGTTTAGTATGTTTATTATGCACCCCGTACCCATCCTGTGGGCGGTATTTCAAAAAGATTACAGAGGTACATAATTGGTCCAGGGACTGGACTCCAAAGTTTTGATAGTTGAACTAGTTACAAATGTAATGAACTAGATCTGGTCAAAATCGTGACCAGATCTAGCTCCAGGTAGAGCTGGTAGCACTCATAAACTAATTACAAAGCTAATGAACTAGATTTGGTACAATAATGAGAATTGACAAAGGTAATGAGCTCCAGGTAGAGCTGGTCACAATCGTGAACACATGATTACAATCATGAACAATTTTCAGAGTAATGATCATTTAACAAACATTGTAGGTAATTCATCCATTGCCAACAGACGTTGCTAGTGCCTGTCCCTCCTCGGCAGGACAGCCAGACAGCCATTGCAAACAGCAGCAAATTGCCCCGGGGTCTGTTGTTTGCAGGAGAGGCCAGCGACTCCGCTAGCAGCCCAAGGGAGAGCCGCCCTGGGGACGTGTCACGTCCTGGTGGACGCCAAGTTGATTGAAGATCCCAGTACCTCTGTAAAGGTGAAGCGCGGCAGCTGACACCTATGTTCTGCTGGGAGGGACTGTTGGATTGTTTGCCACCTGGACCTCCGGGTGCCCAGAACCCCCGTGTGCACGGATGTTGAAGCTTGAGGAACTGAATGCACACTGCCTGTGGCACACCTGACAGCTGCCTTGCGGTCGACCACCACGGCGCTGTCCCTGCAGTGCCATCGCTGACGTGGGAGTTGGAGTGAGTGAGGCTGGGGGGGAGTTTGAATGGTTGAGGTGCGAGTGGAGAGAGGAATGTTTACCACGCACCCCACACCATCCCGTGGTTAGTTTTAGTTTTTTTTTAGTTTAATGTTTATTATGCACCCCATACCCATCCTGTGGGCGGTAGTCAAAAGATTACAGAGGTACATAATTGGTCCAGGGACTGGACTCCAAAGTTTTGATAGCTGAGCAAGTTACAGAGGTAATGAATTCACAATTTACAAAGGTAATGAACTCAAAAATTACAAGGGAATGAACTCCAGGTAGGTCTAGTCACAATCATGACAAGTTACAAAGGTATTTACAGATTACAGAGGTACGTAATGGATCCAGGGACTGGGCCCCAAAGTTTGGATGGCTGAACTAGGTACAAGGTAATGAACTCACAAGTTACAAAGGTAATGAATACTGTAAGAATGGTTACTTACGTTTATACATGGCTACAATCATGAACAAATTATAGTGTAATGAGCAATTCACACTTCCACACCCGGTCACAACTGTAGTGAGTTATTGGTGCAAATATTGATTGTTGAGTCACACACACACACACACACACACACACACACACACACACACACACAACACACACACACACACCACACACACACACACACACACACACACACACACACACACACACACACACACACACACACACACACACACATACACAAACTCATCCACACACACGCACACACACTCATACCGGTGAAGAGCAACCGGTGAAGAGGCGGGGCCAGGAGCTAAGACTCGACCCCTGCAACCACAAATAGGTGAGTACAAATAGGTGAGTACACACACACCCACTCATACACACACACACACTCATACACAAAAGATTACAGAGGGTCATTGTTTACTACACATGGGGCAAGGCCCGGGGAGGGGGGTGAGGGGCACTTCCCTACACACTGATTGTGCACTGTTGTTCACACCGTCCTGCCAACAACAAACACAATAGGCATTCGCTTCCCATGAACATCATGAAAGACATGGGCATGTGACTCCTCCAAAACCAACAATGTTCGCTTCATCCCCATCCACACACTGTCCCCTCCACCCCGGCAGCGTGGGGTGAGGCACTGCTTGGTCCCAACCTGGGTACTCTCACCACACCCAACTCTCACAAACTGCACAACCCTTCCACGATTTACGCTGAAACGATGCACTGGGATGTCCTCTCACTGCTCTGGAATCTTCTCAAGGCATTAACACGGAGTCCTGCTCAGTCGTACCCTGGTCAGCCTCTTGGATCAGGAGCTATCCTTGAAAATCCCGCAGCTAGCCCACTACACGTCCTGTTGTGTCGGCCATGTTTGGTGCAATGGGGTGATAGAATATTTTGTCTGCAATTAAGTTCCATGGTATGATAGATTAAGTTTTGTTCGCATATACTTTCTACAAGTGCCACACCGTAAATAAGCTTCCCTCTTAGGTCAGATAATATTCAAGTATAGAACAGTTACGTCATAAGTCAGCGTACATCATAGTACAAAAACATCGTATTTAACTTGCATCCTACTTGAGAAGGGTCAACAGCAATATAATCACGTTATAATGAGTATGCAATTTTACCCATAGGTTCTTTATAGATAAAATTTATTATTAAGTATTCAAAAATGTTGGTGCCTGCAGTCTTTACTACCATCAAATATTCACTACGTAGTTGCAGGAAAAGCAGATCGAAATATCTAGTGATGTTCTCTCAAGGTCTCGCTATCAGTGAGCGTTGTGCAGGCGATGCGAGAGGGAGGCTCTCTTCCTGGCAATATACCTACATTACTTCTATCCTTGTAAGTTAAAAACGGCTTTTTTTTATAATGAATATGAGTACGAAATTGATCGCATTAAATGAGCTGCCCTTTGTACAGCAAGGCGCCAGTCAATATTAATACTTAAGATGTAACCAAGCAACTGTGATTTTATTGACATTACTCTAGTTTCGTAGAAATAAATTACTGTAAAATTCTTAATGAATTATGTCATTTATAAAAACGCAGTATGGAAGCTAATCTTAGAAACATTTTGTTGATTAAATCTCGACACTATGATTTTGTTCCCTTAAGTGGCAGTGGTGGTACTTCGATTTTGGTGAAGTGTTGCTGATATATTGAATTGGAGCTTCCCCCGCCTTCTTTAGATAAAAACCTGATTACTTCCATATTTAAACTCTTGTTAATATGTTGGTATTATTCTTATTATATGAAACATCGGAGATGTATAGGTGATGACGGGTGATGTAAGTATACTTGTGGAAAGACAATGAGAGTAGGAGAGATACTGTTTCTCTAATTTGGAAAACTCTGTCTTGGTAGGAGATGGCTAGAGTGTTATAAGTGATATATACTATATGCATTTTTATTGTAGAGGAATGTCAATGCTATGGCAGATGATAAACAAAGACCTGATAAGATAATAACGACGTGATGTCTAATTCAAGTTTATTTAAAGCCTATGTGTCTTCAGTGGATCCTAATTTACCTCCCTGGACCCTCACTAGTGTTTACTTGTGATGGGATGCTTTTTCCCACACTTATCTCATAAAGGGGTAATTACTTGTTTATAACATTGCTATTTCTTCCCATATGCTGATCTCCCGCTGTTCCTGCAGATACACAAGCACACCCCATTGCCCATCCCTCAACTTTCTTCATCTCAGGAGCTCACCTGTGAGATCCTTACACTTACAAGCGATATCGCCGAAATTTGAACTGGGAGTCGTTAGAACTTTTGGGTAGGTTTTCCTCAAACCATTTATGTCCCTTCTCACCAAGTATTATTATTATCATATCCATGAAGAAGCATTAAGAAGGCAAGGGTCATACAACATCTGGGTTATGGAAAGTAATTTTGATCAGGGGAAAGGAAAGGTAGCTCCAGCTCCTTAGAAGGGTCGCCCAGCAGTAAAATTAGGTGACTGGTATTGGTCTCAGCCAGAGAAAACAACTATTCTATAAATGCTACATAAATACCTGTAAGTTAAGGAGTAAGACATGTGCATCACTAGGAGCTTTTATTAATGAAACGTTTTGCTTTTGCTGCAGGCTTCATCTGATGACCAATGAAACGTTTCACAAATAAAGACTCCTAGTATTTCATGTACAACTCACTCTTCAAAAATTGCTATGCAAATGTGTTAGAAGCTCCAGGCTTGCTAGAAATCATATGAATCCTGTACGGGGCAAGCCCATAAATTTATTGGCCTCACAGCATGTTTGCACATGTCTTGCTACTCCCACTGCATCTCTGGCTTCCCGTTTTCTTGTTCTGACCAATCACAGGCCTTCTGTGAGTCGCTCCAGCTAAGTGTACCATGCAGTTAAAAAACTGCAAGGAAAAAGGCCAACATATTTATTATAATAACAATAAGAAATGAGTAGTAGAATACAGGTAAATTGCAGCTTCTGTGGAAAATTCACTTTACCTGGATGTAACTCATAAGATACATACCAGTAAATGGTAACAAAGGTAATTATTCTTTTTCAAGGTTACAGAAACAAGTAGGGATTTTAGGACACTTAGGTCGCAAAAAATGTCCTCCTTCGATACCTACGATAATCTATCTCTCCACAAGTCACTCAGGACCTATATTAATTTCAAATGAAATATACACCACCAGGAATTCTGCTAAAAACATTAATATAAATATGTGGACTGTATATTAAATTTAAAATGTGAATACATATACATTGAAGGAGAATTTATAATAATAAGACTCACCAATTAGTCTGGAGATTACGGTGCGTCATACACAAAACCCCCTGCCTAAAATATGAAGAAAATACTGGCCAGAATTTCAACATAAATAAACAACTTAGCTGGGGTTCCAAAGCTGTCTTGTCCATCTGCTTAACGCTCACGTTATGCAGGACGGCAAATTCAACAATTTCAGCTCCTATTTGAGAGGTTTTAAGCCCTAGAGTGACGAAAATTCTTCCGATTTTCACTAACATTTGTCTCGGTCAATTCAAAACAATGGCGACTCCTCCCCAGCGACGCTCACCCATCGCTGGTTCTTTATTTATTTACAAATTAATTTTTATTACCTACAATACATTCCATCAATTTATATACAAAATACACTGTATTTTTGGAAAATATACAGTATTTTCTACAATGCGGCCAGGCAGATTTTGTTGCTAAATGACTTAAATTACTCCTTCCTTTAGGAGACGATTCCAGCCAGTTCTGGCTTGAGTGGCTGTTCTCCTAGTAGGTCTTACTACAATTTCATCTTCCTGCATCACTTGGTCAGCGTTACCTTCAATATCACTCGTGTCACTTTCCCTTAGATTTTCATTTACATTTGATTGAATACCATTTAGTTCCAAGGGAATCAATTTATTAATTGTGCATAAACTTTCCTGGCCATGGCACAACACTTTGACATTCTGGACAACACCTTGTGCATCTGGGTACAATGTCAATACTTTGCCCAGAGGCCACAATGTTCGATGTTGTTCAGTATCAATTAACACAATGTCACCTGGTTGAATGTTCTGTCGATTTACTGCCTGTCACACCATAAAAATGTTCACATAGTGTAAGAAGATATTCCTTATGCCACACATTAGACCAATGATCAATTACTTTGTTTAAAATTTTAAATTTATCACACAACACTGCTGCATCATTGTAATCTTCATCACTTTCTCCAGGATTTATCCAGACAGGGGTAGCTTCCAATTTCTTTCCACATATTAGGTGTTAATACATCTGCATCAAGTGTATCACTCGTGTACGAGAGAGGCCTATTATTTATCCGATTCTCCGCCTCCACAAACACTGGATGGAATTCTTCCAAATTAATTCCAGGTACACCCTCGTTGGGTTAACAAAGATTGAACATCGTTACTCTTATTTAATTCTATCAAGTGTTGAGCACCTGCTACAAAATTAGTGGCATTATCCGAAATCATCGATCTTGGACAGGATCTCCTAGCTGCAAATTTTCGAAACAGATGTATAAACTGTTCTGCAGACAAGTCCTGAGCCATTTCTAAATGAACTGCCCTAGTAGCAGTACAAGTGAACAAGCATACATGCACTTTCAGTGGAACACCATCTGAAGTACCTGTTAAAATAATTGGACCACTATAGTCTACACCTGTTACATCAAATGGTTTCACTAACTGTACACGCTCCTTTGGCAATGGTGGAGGACCTGGGTACATATAGAATCTGGCATCCACACGATGACATATTACACAAAAATTTAATCACCCATTTTACACTTTGCTGTCCATGTGGAATCCAGAAAGTTTCCCTATTACAGTTTAAGGTATCTTGTACCCCACCATGCATTACATTTTTATGGGCATTTAAAACAATTAAATTTGTTAGATGATGAGTTTTGGGCAGCAAGATAGGGTGTTTAGCATAATCGCCCAATTCAGCATTTTGTAACCTACCTATGCACCTAATTACATTGTTCTCTAAATACAGCCCCAATTTCTCTATTAAGGAACCTTTCACAATTTTTCTTTCCATCATCAATTTAATCTCATTTCCATAGATTTCTTCTTGTACCCTCTGTATCCAATATTCAAGAGATGTAAAAACTTATATGAGATACTCATCTTGTTTAGAAATTTAAACACCAACTTAGTTACATTGATTAGTTTGGGTAAAAAAGAATACCTATTTATATCAATGGCTAAGGAAGGACAAACTATTGGAGCGGTGGTCACAGTAATTTCAACAGGAACAATATACGCCTTTTGTACAGGCCAATTAGCTTTATTTACCAACCAGCTCGGTCCTTTAAACCTTGATACAGCATTTACGAATTTAGCATAAGGTAAACCTCGAGGCAAGAAATCAGCTGGATTCTCCTCACCAAGTATATGATAAAATGTTAACATATGCTGACCCAAACTATTATGCTTCTCTTGCATCTGATTAATTTCAGCGACTCTGTTTTGTACATACACAATTTTACTGTTTCCATTATGAATCCATTGTAAGGATACCTCATTATCAGACCAAATCACAGTGTCACTAACATTTATCTTCTGCAACTTATTTCTTATGTAATTAGCTAATTTGACACCTACATAAATGCCTGTTAATTCCAACTGAGGCAAGGTACGTGATTTAATAACAAGAGAAATAACACTATTACATTGAAGGTAAGTAACTGCTCCATACACCAATTTTGAAGCATCACAAAAAATGTGGAGTATATTTTTTCCATCTGGATTGACCACCTGGCGTGGGAACTCCAACATTGGAATTTTTTCATAATCACCAATTAATTCATCCCACCTGTTAATGAATTCCTCAGGTAGAGGTTCATCCCAAGCACATTTAAGCTTCCATGCTTCTTGTATTAATAATTTCCCTCTTATAGTAAGGGGTGACACTAAGCCGCCTAGTGGATCAAAACATTGGGAGACTTCAGCAAGCAAAACTCTCTTAGTTAATTTATTGAGCATACTGTAATTATAAGGTTTTAACATTAACAAATCTCTCTCAGTATCCCAAATTAATCCCAATACATTACTACCTTTTGGTACTTCATCTCCAGGGTAATCTTTACTTATTTTGTCCTTTAAATTTGGACGAATTACTGTTCCTTTCCCCCCGGGCACATTTGAAATTTGAAATTTTTTTTTAATTAGCCTCCCCCCATAAATCATTAACATTTTTTCCTTTCAGTTGCCCAATCGCCCCGGAAATTGTCCACTTAAAAATTTTTTTTGTCTTACTTTACTAATGGACTTCCCGTTTTTTTTAAAGGTTTTTTGGAAATTTATCTTGTTTTAAAGTGGGAAAACGGTTTTGTTGAAAGCCCCCAAAACTAATTTCCTAAAGGAAAAAGGTTTTTCAGAGGGATATGGGGTAATTAGGTTTCTAAAGGCCAAAAAAGCGGGTAAAAAAGGTAAGCCTCTTTAAAAAACCTTGGTTTTACTTTTTTTGGGCCCGAATTTGGGCATAATTTCCCCCTTACCTGAAAGAAAATTAAGAAAACCCTTCCTAAAAGGGAAACCTGTCATCAAACAGTTTTTAAAATTTAGGAACTTTTTTTGGTTACCCCTGAAAAATTAAAAATTAAAAACAAAAAACCCAAAAGGGAGTGGTTTTTAAATCCTTTTAACCTCCGTGATGGGGAAATTTAGGGGCCCAATTAAATTTTGGTTTTGCTCACGAGGTACATATCTATAAATTTAAAAATTTAAAATTTTTTTCCAGAAAAATTATTTTTAATTTACGGGCCAGTCAAAAATTTTCGGGGTGTTTTTATTTTAGAGGAGCTGAGCCTTTTAATTGTTCAAAATCCCCCAATTCGTAATTATGGGCAATTCTGGGAGGGTTAAACCCACCAGGGAAAGGTCGTCCCCAATTTATTGGGGCAAAACTTTTTTTTACACCCCTCTAAATTTACGGGGTTCCCCTAAAAGTAAAAAAAAATCGTCGGGATTTTTTTTTCATTTAATTTAATTTCCAATGTGTCAAAATTCCCACATTTTTGCCACTGCTCAAACCTTCCCTTTTTGGAAAATTAAAAGGGGGGCCACGTTTTTCAGGGAAAAAAACCAAAACATTTAAAGTTTTTATTTTTTCCCTTATTTCCATCCCTTTTTATTTTCGGGGGGAAATCCTCCCAAAAATTTTTAAAAGGCCCCCTTTGGGAAATTTTTTTAAAAAAGGGGTTTGGACACCCCCTTTTTCTTTACCATCCCCTTTTAAAAAAGGGGCAAAATTTGCCCCCCACTACCTCCCCCCAAAATATTTTTTTGGGCCAAACGGAAAAAAATCATTTACACAAAAAGGTGCAAAAATTTACTTTATGTGAAATCTTTCTGAGTTTAAACCAACCCCCTATTGTAATTTTTTTTCTTGGGTCTAGGGTAAAATTAAATGAAAAAACCCTTTTTTTTTTTTTCCCATTGCCCAAACTGACAGTTTCCTTTAAACAGGGGCCCTTAAAATTTGGGTTCTTTTTTCTGAGAGCCAAAATTTTTTTGGGGTTGGGTGGGTTCCCCAAATTTGTATTTTTCTTCCCAATTTTTAAAAACCTTTTTTCTTTTTTTAATAAAAAGTACTTTTTTTGGTCCCTGGCCCCAAAAAATCATTTTTACTTTTTTTTTGTTTTAAATCCCTTTTTTCATAAAATTTTTTAAACCTGTAAAAAGGGAAAGGGGTTTTTATTTCCCGCAAAGCCACCCATTTTTAAACATTGGCGAAATTTTTACATTAGCTACGGGTTGTGTCAGGTTTTGTAAAACATTTCATTATTTTTCCAACATTATCATATAGCCCCCTTTACAATGACATTGGTGCCCCTTCCCTTTTTGGACTTTGAAAACCCCAAAGTTGGTTTAATTTTTTGGCTTTGGAAAATTTCCTTTTCTTTGTAAATTCCCTAATCCCCCTGTTTAAACCCTTTTAAATTTCCCCTCCAATCTTTAAACTTTTTTTCCATTCCTTGAATTGTATGCAATCCCAATTTCCCCTTAGAAAAAGGGGATTTTCCCCCCTTGCAAAAAAAACAAATCCCCTCCTTTTCTTTGACTGGGTTTTTTTAAACCCGGGTTTCCTTCTTAGGGGGGTATTTAATTCTTCTTACCTTGTGGAAATCATTTTTTCTGTTTTTCCTCCCTATTTGGGTTATGTCCCCTTTTGAAACCCCTTTTTTTGGGAATAAAAATTTTTTGGATTTTTAAAACATTGGGGAAAATTTTTTTTCCCCTTTTGGGGAAAAATTGCAGATACCTCAGAGTTTTTTAAATTTTTTTGCTTTTTTAAATGATTTTGGTTGGTGGTCTGAAAACGGGAACAATTTTTTTCCCCTTTGTAAAAAATAGTTTATTTCCCCGCCCAAAAAAACCCTTTTTTGGGGTACTTGTTCAAAAAAAGTCATTCAATTTTTTTTAAAAAACAGTTTTAATTTACTTTAAATTGAAACCAGAAAAACCCCAGTCTAAAATTCCTTCAGGTTTTTTTTTATTATTTAAAATTTTTGGGGGGGGTTCCCTCCAGTTTTTCTCAAAAACCTGCGGGAAAAACCTTGTAAGTGTGTGGGGAAATTTTTTTAAAATTAACAATGAAAAGTTAATTAGATTTCCATCCACTTTTGTTTTTTTAATTTCCCAAATAATAAAACCCCTTCAAAAAGTTTTTTGGCTTCTTTGTAAAAAATCTTTCTACTTTGGGAAAGGTTGTATGGCCAATGTGAGCAATCCCCCATTAAAACCTGCCCTTTTTGAGGTAAAATAATTTAGAAACCCCAAAAGGGCGGGTTTCCCCTTTATAAATGCACTTTTGTTTTTAAAAATTGAAAAAAAACTTTCCCCTTTTTTTTCTCTAAGATTAAATTCGGGAAAAACAAAATTTTTTCGGGGGTTTTGGGAAAAAGGAATTTTTTTTTTTGGTTTGGGTTTGTTTAAAATGCCCTGTTTTACATTTTTTAATTTTTTACAAACCCTGTTTTTTTAAATTAGAAAGCCTTTTCTTTTAATTAATAAGGGCCGGTTTTAATCATAATTTCCTATTTTTTCCCTCTTCTTTAAAATTTACTCAAAATCCCCCTTTATTTTTTTTATAATATTTTTTTTGAAAATAAAATCATATCTTTTCCGTAAAGACCCTAAATAAAATTTTTTTAAATCATCATTTTTCACATTTTATTGATTAAATTAAATTTCCCCAAACATTTTTTGAAAATTTGCCTTTATTGTTTCCCCCTTTTCCCAGCCGAAATTTGGGGAATTTTTTTGCCTTCAAAATTTTCCCCATTTTGTTTGTAAATCTAAAATTAATTTCCTTTTTTCCCCCCCAAAAATGAAAATGTTTTTAAAATTTTAAATTTTTTTTTAAAAAACACTGATTAATTACTTTAAACTATGCCTTTTTAAAAAGGAAAAATGTTGAAAATTTCCCTTTAAATTAAACCCCGCTACTTGGCCTTGCAATTCATTTTAAGGGGAAAATTTATAATAAAATTTTTTTTAAATTTCTTTTTAATTAAATTTCCCTTGTTACACTTGAGCTTAGCAAAAAAAAAAAAAAAACAAAAAACTGTAGAAATTTAAAAACCCCTCCTTTAATTTTAAATTTTTGAGGGCCCAAAACCAACCCCCCCTCCTTCTGCATTTAACTTATTAATTTTTAAAATTTAATTTTAATTTTTCACAAATTTAATAAATTTTCCCCAAATTACTTTCCCATTTTTGATCAAGGAAAAAATTGGAAACTATTGGGGAAAAATTTAAAATTTTTACCTGGTTTGTAACTCATAAGTTCCCCAAAACCAGTATATGGTAAAAAAGTTTAATTATTTTTATCAAGGTTATAGAGAACCAAATAAGGGGTTTTTTGGACACCTTTTGGTTTGCAAAAAATGGGCCCCCTTTTAAAACCTAAAGTTTAAACTAAACTCAACCACAATTTTTCCCTTTTTGGACCAAAATTAAATTTTTAAATGGAAAAAATACAAACACCAGGGGAAAACCCGCCAAAAACTTTTAAAATAAATATGTGGACGTATATTTAAAATTTTAAAAAGGAAAAATATTAAAAAATGGAAAAAAGAATTATAATAATAAGCTCCCCCCAAATTTTGTCCCGGAAAATTAAAAGGTTTCGTAAAACAACCAAAAAACCCCCCCCTAAAAATATGAAGAAAAAAACTGGCCAGAAAATTTCAAAAATTCCCTAGAACCCAAATTAAACTGGGGTTCCCCCCCCAAAACTCCCCGTTTCCTCCTGCTTAAAGCCCACGTTTTTGGGAGGCTCAAAATCCAAAAATTTTTGGCTTCCAATTTTAAAAGTTTTTTTTCCCCAATATTAAAAACTTAGAGCGCCCAAAATTCCTTTTCCGATTTTTCCCCCTCACTAAAAGGGTTTGTCTCGGTTTAATTCAAAAAAAATTTGGGGGACCCCCCCCTCCCCAGCTACGCCCACCCCTTTTGTGGTTTTTTTATTTTTTTTACCAAAAATTTAATTTTTTTTTACCTACAAATTTAAATTTCCCTCAAAATTTACCCTAACAAAATAAACCCGTTTTTTTTTGGGAAAAAATTCAGTTTTTTTACAGTTTTTTAGTTTAAACCCCCATGAAATTGAAAAATTTTTTTTAAAGGCCCAATTAATGAAAAATAACTCCTGGGCGAATACTATTTTTTTTGTTAAAAAAAAAATTTTTTTTTTCCCCAAATTATGTAATGAAATTTTTCCCCACAGATAAAGGGCGATGTGGCCGGTCCCAAAAAGTGGGGAAAGAGGGGCCCTGGTGGGACCCATTGGTAAATGGGCCCCCATCTCTCAAGACCCAGCTGCAAATCACGAAAAAGCCGCATGGGGCGGCGGCAGCAAACCGAGAAGCGGAACCTGAGCCCAGGAACCCTAAAATGAAAATGGGCCCGGGCCCAGTGGGTTGGGCCCTTCCTGGGCCCGTTTTTTCACCTATGAAACTTTTTAAAAAGTTGTACCCTTTTTTAGAAACACTGATTTGGGCCCGAATTAATTTATTCCATAAGGGGCCCAACCCGGGAAAAATAGTAGAAGGGGGACTTCACAACAGGAAAAAACGTGGGGTTTTGGGTTTTAAAAGATTGAGTAAATTTTTAAACCAAAAAACCCAAAAACTGAAACCTTTTTCTTTTTCCCAAAACCCCCCTTTGGGAAAAGGGCTTCATGACCCGTTTTGAATCTTTTTGGCTTCCACCCCCCAAAAAATCATTGCTTAAATTAAACGCCCTTTTTCCCTGTTTAAATTGCATTGCGTTCCCTCTTTAAAAGTTTAAAATTTTTGGGGGAAAATTTAAAAATAGTGGCCCCGTAAATATTTTTTATTGATATTATTGAATTTAAATTTTTAAAGATTTTCCGGAAAGAAATAAAAATTTAAAAAAAATTTTAAAAATAATATTAAAAATAAATAAAAAAATAAAATAAATAATAATATCGAATTTTTCACCTGACAGCCTTTTAATAGCTTTTAAAATTTTTTCTCTACTTTTAAAAAAACTGATTTTGGATTAAAGGCCCCCCCTCGTTTTTAAATTTGTCGCCCCCGTTCCCCAAAAACCCCCCATGGGGATTCGTTAAACTAACCCTTTTGACCTGAAGGGCCCCCGGGACGAGCCACCATGGAAAAACCCAATCAGGAAAAAAGTTCGAGTCCCTTCAAGAAGATTGAAAGGACCCCGGTAGGCAACTATTTTGAAAAAAAAAACTGGGATATTGCGAGTACGTTTACAATGTCAAGTTTTTTTTCTTGCCTTACAATTTCCCCTGGGGGCCCCCCTTTTTTCCATTTTCTTTCCCCTCCCCCTTTTTTTCGAAATTTTTGAGTTTTATAATTAAACCCTTAAAGGATTGGGGGGAACCCCAACAACAGTTGGAAAGGTTTAAATTTTAAAAAGGGGTTTTAAATTTATTTTAAAACTCCAGAAATGGGAGGAAAAGGTGGAAAAGTACGGAAACCAAGTTTTTGACAACAGAAAGCGAAATCAAGGAGGTTTGGTTTGGCCCCACCTGCCTTTTCCCTGGGAAACCCGATTTCTTTGGGGTTCATGGATTAAAGGTTGGGCTTGTCCCCCGGAGAGGTTGGGGGGATGTTTTTTTAACGGTTTTTTAAAAATAAATTTATTTTTGAGATGGGTGTGGATATGGTTGGGAAGGGGAAGGGTGTGGGTTTTTGGAAAAATCGGGGAAAAATGTTTTAGAACCTGTGTATGTTTTTTAAGGGTCCCCCGGGGTGTGGGAAAAGGGGAATGGATAAAAATTTCCCGAGGAAAAAACTTTTAAAAGTCCCGTATTAAAAAAAAAAATTTTTTCTATATAGAAATTTTTTTAGGAAATTCATGGGCATATTTTTAAAAAATTTTTTTTTTAAGTAAGCCCGGAAAAATGGTTTAAAGAAAGTTTTTTTAAAAAACATAGACAAAAAGAAAGTTTTTTTATAAATAAAAAGGGGGTCAATGGAAATAAATAAAACAGAAAATTAGGGGAATTTGTCCCCAAATTAAATTTTTCAAAAATGGGTTTTTTAGGGTTTTTGGGAAAAAAGAAAGGAGAGGAAAAAAACCCCTTTTGGTTTTGGTGAAAAGCTCTTGATCAAAGAAAATTTGGAGCTAAACCTCCCCTTCCCCCGGGTCAAAAATCGAAAAAAATCCCCCCTTTTCCCCTTTTGGAGTTAAAAATTTTCCCCCCCTGGGGTATATTAATGGAAAAATTTTAAGTTAAAAATCTGGGGGATTTGGGCCCGAAGTTTGGGTTTTACAACTTTTTTTCCCTTTTTTCCTCCAGAACGCATCCCCTTGGGATTTACCCGTTTTTGGGGGGGGGATGCCAAAATGACCCTTTTCCGAATGAAATGTAAAAATGGGCTCTTGAAAAGTATGTTTAAATCTCAGAAGAATAATCCCCAAAATAAAATTTTTTTAAACCCGGAAATTTTTGGGAAAAAGACCCGCTATCTAAAAAGTTTTTTTTTAAAAACATAAAAAATTTTGTATTTATATTTTCTTTGGAAAAAAAAGGGGGAAAAATTTCCTTGAAAAAAATTTAAGTTTTAAAAGCTTTAACCGGGGCCCCATTCGGAATTTGAGTTTTTTTTGATACGATTTTCCCAAAAAAACAAAAAAAAACATCCCTTCCCTTTTTAAAATTTTTGTAAAAAAATATTTTCCTGTTTCCCCTAAAAAGAAGACACGTTTTTTTTTGTTTATGTGTAAAAGCTTTTCGGCAGTGTAGCCCTTTAATTTTTCGGCTGGGGGTTTTGGATCCCAAAAATTGCACCGGATTTAGAACCCCTGAGGGGTTGAAAAACCAAAGCCAATGAATTTCCTTTTTTTTGCTTTGAATTGGACGCAGAATTCAGTGCCTCACCTATGGGGAAAAAGGGGTTTTCCCTCCCCCAAACCCTTTAGGAAAAAATCAAGAAAACTCACCAGGGGGTTTTCCCTTTTGTTGTGAAACTTTCACTTTTAAAAACTGAATCTTTTTTGGTACTTTTGAACTTTTGGCCCTTTAAAAAAAATTTCCATACCAGGGAAAGCAAATTTAAAAAGATTTTTTTATATAAAAAGCCCATATTAAGAAAAAATTTTAAAAGGTTTTTTTAAAAAATTTTTTCCTTAATTTTATTTTTTTAAAAACAATATTTTCATTTTTTAAAATTAGTTAAAAATTTAAGTATTTCTTCAGGGAGCAAACTTTTTTTTGGACCAAATTTTCTTTTTTAAAAGTTTAAAATTTTATAAAAATTTAAAAAACTTTTTAAAGAAACCCTTTTAAAAAGAGCGAAAATGTTTTTTTTACACGAAACCTTGCTTTCCCCCTGGTTGGGGTTTCTCATAATTTTTTGTGGCCGCATGCCCCCTTTTTTATCCGGAAAATTAAAAACATTGAAAATTTTTACTTTTTTAATTTTTAATTTTGTATTGCCCCCCCCAAACCAACCCCTTTTTTTGTGCCAATTTTTTTTCCCTTTTCCCTTTCCCCCCCCTCCCCAAAAAAAAAGGGAATTTTTATGTCCGGTGAGGAAAAACCCCACAATCCAAGGAAAATTTTAAATTTTTATTTCCCCCCCCCGAAACGAAGGGTGAAAATTCCCCCCAATTTTTTCCAGGTTGATTTTGAATCCCTTTCGGAGTCGCGCTGCCCTAAGAAAGTAAAAAATGCTTTATTTAAAGATGGGACCCAAAATTTACTTGTGGCGGATTTTCGCCCAAAAGGGGGTTTTTTAAAAGAACCCCTAAATGGAGCTTCCCCAAAGGGGGCTAACAAAGTTTGTAAATTTTTCCCCCCCCTCCCCAAAAAAAAAAAAGCTCTCCCGAAAAAAAATTAAATATAATCATAGTCCCCAAACCCGTCCCCACGTTTTAAAAATAATTGTTTTTATAAAAACACAAAAACAAAACTTTTATTAATATAATATATAAATTTTATATAAAAAAAATTAAATTAAAATATAAAATAATATAAAATAAATAAAAATAAATATTTTATAGGGGGTAAGTCTGTCTAGTATAACCTTTTGGGAAATTTTTTAATGGTAGTTTTTATTTAAATTAAAAAGAATTTTAAAAAGTAAGGGCGGGGAGAATAGGGTAGCAAATGAACAAAGGGGCTTTAAAGGAAAAAGGAAAGGGGGGGGTTGGGGGAAAACCCGGGGGTTTTTTTTCTTTGAAACTATAAGTTTAACAGTTTTAGATAAGGTAAAGGGCCCCTTTTTGGCATTTTAAAGGGGTTTGGAAAAGGCGTATGAAAAAGGTGGAAGGAGGGGCCCAAAGGTGGCAGTTTTTGCAATGTAAAGGTTGAGGGTAGGGGTTTTTTCTGGGGAAAGCAGGAAGAATTTTTAAAAGAGGAATGAGGTCAAGTTAAAAAGTTTTGTAGGGGAAAAGGGGGAAAAATTCCCTTTTCCCCGTAAAAAAAAAGGCCCCAGACAAAGGGGTGTGAAAAACAAACCCTGGTTTGTTTTAAAAAATTTTTAAAATGGGGTTTTTTTAAAAAGAAGTAAAAAGGAGGGTCTTGGGAAGAGGGGTGGGGTTAAAAAATTAAAAAACACAACAAAAAGTTGGGGGTTTGGGGGCACAGTGCTTTTTTTGTATGGGCACTGTGTCCTTGGGAATTTTGAGAGAAAGTTGCCAGGGGGATTTGTGGATGAAATTTTGGGAGGGGGGTTGGGGAAAAAGAAGAAAATTTAAAAGGGGGGAAAAACAGGAAAGAGTAAAAGGGTTTTGGGGAAACAAAAAAAATTGGTTTATGGGAAAATTGAATAAACAAATTGGGGGGAGAGAGTTTGGAGGGGGGTTTAATTTATTCAGATTTTTTGGGGGAAATGGGGCGGGTTTTCCCGCGGAAAGGGTCCCCATGGAAAAAATGAAAAGGTTGGAAACCCTAGAAAATTTATTTAGGGGAAAAAAATGAGTGGTGGCCCTTTTGGGAAATCCCCGTGGAGAAAAAAGAATTTGTCCTTGGAGGCAAACAAGGGGGGAAAAATTAAAAAGAGAGTATTAAATTTTAAACCAAAGTCCTTTTAAAGGGTGGGGAGGCAAAGGGGGGATGAAAAATTTTTTCAGCGAGGAAAGGCGGAGGGAGTGGAAAATGTTTATGGGTTTAGAGCAAAGTGTGGTTTTAAAAATAATGCAAAATTTTGGTTTTGGGAAAAAAAGGAAGGTGCGGGGTTTTCCAAAAATGTTGCCAAGGCCCCGAGGAAGGGTTGTTGAAGGGGGTTCGGGGCATGTAGAGAGAAGGGGAAACGAAAAAAGAATGACTTCCAAAAGTGTATCAGTCCCGGGGAAATGGAAGGAAGGCCCGGGGTAGGGGTGGCCCCAGGGAAAAGGGTTGGGGGGAGAGGGGGAAAAGGGGGGGGCCTTTTTTTGGCGAGGGGTTTGGGCCCCGCAGGCCCTGCGTGAGGCGTGTTTTATTTTGGAAATGGGGAATGGAAAAACAAAAGGTTTTTAGTTTCTTGGGCGTGGTGTTGGGTGGGAGAAAGAAAAATTTAAGAAAGGGGGTTCCCAAAAAACCCCGGGAGGCCCCATTGAGTCCCCGGAAAATGGGAAAGTCCGTGCCTGCACCCCCCTGAAGGGGGGGGTTTTTTTAAAGTTTTCAGTTTAAAAAACCCGTAAATTTTTAAAAAACACCCTTTTTGGCCAAAACAGGGATGGGAAAGGGGGGATGGTTTTAAAAAAATTTTTTTTTTTTTTTCGGACCCCCCCCCTTCCCTTTGGGGGGAAATTTGGCCCAGTGGGGAAAAATAAAAAAAAATAATAAAAATATATATATATATAATATATATATAAAAATATTATATATATATTTATATAAAAATATAAAATAAAAATAAAATATATTTATTATATTTTTAATATAAAAATATATATTTTATAAATATACATTTATTTTTATATATTTTTATATATATATATAAAATTTTAAAAATAAAATTTTTATATATATAAAATTATAAATATATTTTTTAATTATGTTCCCGGCCCAATAGGGGAAAAACCTTTTCGGGTCTTGGGGGTTAAATTTCAACCCCTCATCTTGCCTTTCGGGCAAAAACGAAAAAATTTTTTGTATGCAATAATTTTGCCAAAAACATTCTGGAAAAACCCAATGAAAAAAAAAATTTTTTTTCTTTTTTTTTTTTTTAGTATTTAAAAATTAAAAATAAACAAATCCAAAAAAAAATATTTTGTTGGGTTTTTTCCCAAAATAAAAATTTCCCCCTTTTTTTATAATAAGGTTTGGAAAAGTTTTTTTTTAAAGTTCTTTTTGGGGGAAAAATATAAATTTTTTTTCCCTTAACAAATTTAAAAAAAAAATAAAATCTTTAAAAATTTTAATAGAAAAAAAAATTTAGAAAAGGAAAATTTAATTTTTTAAAAGAGTTTCTTTCCTAATTGACCATTTTACCAAAATTCGGGACGCATTAAAATATTATTATATAAAAATATATATAAAATATAAAAAAAATATAAAAATAATTTTTATATATATATATATAAAATTTATTTTTTATTATCACACCCGGCCCCATTCCCCAAGGCAGGGTGGCCCGAAAAAGGGAAAAACCCTTTTCCAAAAACCCCCTCATTTCACTCCTTTACCCGTCCCCCTTTCCCGAAAGGGGGCTTTCACCAAACAGTTTTTTAAAATGCCCAAAAATTAACACCCCCCTTTTAAGGGGCAGGGAAAATGTTTCTTTTTCCCCTCTCCAGGACTCAAGTCCCGGGCCCCCCGGTTTTCCTGAACCCCCTTCCCTAAAAGTTTTCTTTTTTTCTCACACTCCCCAAAAGCAAAGCCCCAAATAAAAAAACCCAATTTTTTTCCCCCATTAAAAGGCCCTTTTAAAACACGTCACACATGCCCCCCTGGAAGTCCAAAACCCCTCGCCACAAAACCCCTTTCCCCCCTTTCCCCCCAACCTTTTTCCAGGGGGGCCCCTACCCCCACCCCTTTCCCTTTCCCCACAGACTGATGCCCCCCTTTTAAAATCCCCTCGTTTCGCCCCATTCTCTCTTTCAAATTTTCCCAACCCCCTCAACCCCTTCCCCAGGGAAATCTGGGCAAAAAGTTTTGGTAATTTTCCCCCACCCCTCCTAACTTTTCCCCCCTTCAATTCCCCCATGGGGAATTAAAAACACCTTTTACATTTCTTCCCCAGACAATTTACATCCCCACTGCCCCCCCCCCCCAAACGTTTCCTCCCCCCCCGGGAAAAATTCAAAACAAACCCCCTTTCCCTTTACACCCCCCCCAAATTAAAACGTTTTGGTTTAAAAAATTTTACATTCCCCCCCCTTTGCCCCCCAAGGCAAAGTTTCCCCTTTTTTCCCCCCCCCCCCAAAACCCCCTAAATGCAACCCCCTCCCACCCTTTTCCCCACGCCTCTTGACAAACACCGCAATTTTTCTTCTCCTTTCAACCCCATCTTTAAAAAATATTAAAAAAAACCACGGTTTTACATCACACAACCTTTTTCCCAAGGCCTACCTTTTTCTGGGAAAAAAAATTTTTCCCCCCTTTCCCCACATACTTAAATTTAAACCCAAAATCCTCGGGAAAAACTCCTTCCCCTCCCTTTCCCGTAAACCCACCTCCTAACCCCAAAACCCGCAACATCTGCCAAAATTGCCCCCCCAAACCCCCCCTGTCCCAAAAACGCCCCCTTTTTTCCAAAACCATAAATGCACAAAGACCTCTTTTAAACCTTTAAATTTAAAAAATGTTCCCCCTTATATTTTCCCCTGTAAACCCTGGGGCCCCCCAAAACCCCCTCCTTTCCCAAAGCCCCCCCTTGGTTTTTTTGCTTCCTATTTTCCCCCCTTATCCTTTAATTTCCCTTTTAATAATTAAATCTACCTAAACTTTTTCCAGGGATACTCAACAGACTTTTACCCCCCTTTTAATTTTTTCACTCTCTTTTTTCCCCTTTTCCCCTTTTACAAAAAGGAAAATATTTTATGCCCCCTTTGCCCAAACCCAGGTACCTTACCCTCCTTTCCCCGCAAATTTTTTTAAAAAAATTTCCCCCCAAACCCCCTTTCCAAAAAATTTAAAACCCCCCACCCGCTCTTTTAAAATTTCTATCTTTATCCCCTCTTCCCCCCGGGTGGGCCTTTCCCCCCCCTTTTAATTTTTTCCCACTGCCTCACGAAAATTCCCCCCCCTCTCACAACTGGCTCTTCCTCACTCCTACAGGAAATTTTTTTCCCTTTCCCCCATAAAACGAAAAACACAGTTCCCTATCTTCCTTTAAAAATTTAGCAATTCCTCAAAAAATTCCCCCATCTTCCCCCCAAAACTCTAACTCCCCCATTTTTTAAAAAATCCCCTCTTTTTTATTTTTTTAAAAGACAAAATCCAATTTTTTCTTTAGGCTTCCTTTTAAATTGTTAATCCTTTAATTCCCCAAAACCTTTTTTTAAATTTTAAAAAAAAATTTTTTTTATAAAAACCCCCACCCACTTTTTTCATTTGCCCCTTTTTTACATTGCTTCAACCCCCTCTCTTTAAACCCCTCTCTTTTTTTTCCATATACTCTTCCCTCCTTTTCATCACTTCTACTTTTTAAAAAACTTCTCAATTTCTTTAATTTTTTCCCCCCCTTACTACTCTCTTTACATCATATTTCCCCCCAAATCGCTCCTTTCCCCCCCGCCCACTTTCCCCCGTAACCCCAAACTTTTAAATACACATTAATATAAATCTTTAGCCAGACTTGGTTTTCCTTGCCGATTGGATTAGCAAAATTAAATTTTTTACAAATACTTAAATAACCCTTGAGGCTTGGCTTAAAAAATTAATATACAAATAAAATATAAATCATAGCCAGTTTTGGTTAGAAATTTGTATTGAAATTAATTAAACCACTACACATAAATTAAATGTGGGGACTAACATCCACCCCCTTCTGTGTTTCATTATAATTATTAAGAAATTTTAATTCACTAATTAATGACTTCACAAATTATTTTCAGTTTGATAAGGCCCAAATGAGAACTTTTGTGGAAAATTTAAAATTTCCCGGGAATGAACTATAAGTACATACAAGAAATGGTAACAAAGGAAATTTTCTTTTTCAGGGATACAGAGACAAGTGGGAAATTTTAGGACACCTGGTCGAAAAAAATGTCCCCCTTCGATACCCTACGATAATTTTCTCTCCAAAAGCCCTTCTGGCCCTATTTAAAATTTCAAATGAATATCACCCTTTTGGGAATTCTGTAAAAACTTAATTAAATGTGGACTGTATTTAAATTTAAAATGTGAATACAATACATTGAAGGGAAAATTTATAATAATAAGACTAACCAATTAGTCTGGGATTAGGGTGTGTCATACTCAAAACCCCTGCCAAAATTTATGAAGAAAAAAACTGACCAGAATTTTAACACAAAATAGACATAAACTTAGCTGTTGTTCTGAAGCTGTCCTGTCCATTTGCTTAATGCTCACTTATGTAGGACTGCAAACCAACAATTTCGGCTTCTATTTGAGAGGGTTTTTTTTAAGCCCAATATAACCCCTAGAGCGACAAAAAAATTTATGTACATTTCATTTACATGCCTTTTCCACAGCCTTTACCGTTACGTCAGAGAAATGCCCCGAGCTTCCCTGTCAGTTCACTTCCTTAAAATACACTTTAGAGCAATAGTAATGTATTAATCAGGTATATTTACTTATACAGCTTTAATTTTGTGGAATTATTTTCCGCAAGTGATGATGTAGAATCAGTCGATAATGATCCAGAAGCTCGATTGATTTTTTCTTACCCCTATTTCAGAATAGGCCATCCTATTTTTTTCCGAGTAATGCTGATACACCCGCCTTGCCAGTAGGCTTTTTTATTTTAGATCCACAAATTAAGAAAATTTTAAATGGCAGTTGTTTATCAAAAAGTTAGAGATAGATTTATTTAGTAGTATGTATGAATTAGTATCGTAATTAGATTTTGTAGTTGGGAAAAACCCCATCTGCGCTCATTTAACTTTGCATTTCCTTTTTAGTTGTGCTATGGTGAATTTATTGAAAGGTATTTTGAGATATAAATATCTATAAGGTATGAGTTGATAATAGCTTACCCTGTACACTGATGAATGGTACGTGATGTTTGCCTTTTTATTTCTTAGAGTAAGAGGAAGTACAATGAACTTTAATCGATCAAAAAAAACTGCCTGAATTTCGTTGCTGAATGTGTTGATCCCGTGCAGAATTGCGGATAAGAACATCCGAGAGACGAGGCGGCGTTGCTGGCGCAGGAACCTAGTGATGATCGAGAACTGACACTGATGGGGGGAAACTGCTCCTCAAGCCAGGACTCTCCGCAAGGACGTGGGTCACCCTCTTTCCTCGACATGCTCTTCGCTGGCATTGATACGGTAAGAATAACTTAAATGATTTCTCTGATTCTTCCTTTCTTTGGTGGCTAAAGCTCTCGCTTCACACGGCGAGGGTCTGGGTTCGAGTCCCAGCGAGGGTAGAAAACATTGGGCGTGTTTCTTTACACGGGGTTGTCTATGTTCCCCCTCAGTAAAATGGGTTCTTTGGGAGTTAGTCAATTGGTGTGGGTCCCCCATCCTGGGGCAAAACTAAAACTAACTTGTTTGCTGCAAAACAGCGGCTTTCTATATAGTTTGTATGTCATTGAATCAGCTAAGCCTGTATACCTTGTATAATGTACTTCTGAAATAAAGATATAATAGAGGAAACCTTACGTGTAGTTATGTTGGAATATTATACTAGAAACAATTGTAAATCCCCATGAATTGCCAGAGCCGAATTAAGATTTTTTAAGGCCCCCGGACTACACGTACTCTGAGACCCCAAGTGATATTTTCAAAAAGAAAAAATGTTAAAGAAATGTTAAAATTCAAACATTTGCTTTGTGTAATTTCTTGAAAACAAAGTTCTCCAAACATCAGTAAATTTAAAAAGTTTTTTGAGAACATTCTGGAGGCCCCCAGCTGGCGGAGGCCCTTGGAGGTTTTTTGAAGGCTATGCCTTAATCCGGCCCTGGATAGAGCCAATGTAAATGTATGTCTCTCATCTCACATTATCTTGTAATTGGCTTGACTATACTTAATAGCATAGGTTTTAGCAGGTATTGGTAGAAACAAAAACGATAAATAACCATCTTACATTGGTAAGTTATCCAAAGATGTGTTTTATCTATAACAGCCTTGCTGTCAGTGACTCAGGTAAAGGAAGCTCCACTCCGGACAAGACCCCGTTACTTGTAATGAAGCACTTGGAAAGTTTTTTTAAGGCAGCAAAGAGTTCGCGGGATAGTGAGGTCAAAGTATTTTAAACCAATGACATTAATTTTACAACAGGAGTGTTATGTTAAACGCCCCATTGCTGTTTTATATGTTGCCAATTTTTTAAACTGCAGGTGCTTTTTAAATTTTTTTTTACTTCATCTATTTTCTTTTGATTCTTAATCGAAAAGTTCCAGTGCCCAAAATACACATGAAATTGTTGAAATTACCTCTGATTAATAGAGTGCTCAATGTATTTCTCAGGTTAACCAGTTTTCCCCCAAAAAAATCGTCGTAACTCCTTTTCCCAAAAAGGGGGTGCGGAGATATGTGGAATTTTTTTAAATTCCAGACCGTGGGAGCGGGTGGCTCTCAGCCCCTCGAAAGTTGGAATAATGACTGCTGGGAATCACTTTCAGCAATTCATAAAAAAGAGAACTATGAAATATAGTTAAAAATGTCTTAGACTAAGATCTATAACAAACTAGAAACAATATAAGAAAAATAAAAAAGAAGGAACTCTGCAACAGGCCTACTGGCCCATGGGAGGCAGGTACAAGTCTCCTACCGACTTAAGCCAATGCACCCAACCTAGTCAGGTCAGGTCACATTCACTTAAGGAAGGAACACGGCAACTGACCTAGTAGCACAAGCTAATCAGGTCCAACTCACACCCACCCACACCCACTCATATATTTATCTAACCTATTTTTTAAAGCTACACAACGCTTTAGCCTCTATAACTGTACTTGGGAGTTTGTTCCACTCATCTACAACTCAATTACCAAACCAGTGCTTTCCTATATCCTTCCTGAATCTGAATTTTTCCATCTTAAAACCATTGCTGCGAAGTCCTGTCTAGGCTAGATATTTTCAACACGCTATTTATATACCCCTTTATTTATTCCTGTCTTCCATTCATACACCTCAATCATATCCCCCCTAATTCTACATCTTTCTAGAGAGTGCAGATTCAGGGCCCTCAGGCTATCCTCATATGGAAGGTTTCTGATACATGGGATCAACTTTGTCATCCTCCTTTGTATGTTTTCCAGTGCATTTATGTCCATTCTGTAATACAGCGACCAAAATTGTGCAGCATAATCTAAATGAGGCCTAACCAAGGATATATAGAGTTGAGAAGCGATACACCATAATATGGTGTGTGAAAAATTAACTATTGTTTAGAGAATATATACATACATATATAGATATATATGTATGTATATATTCAACTCTATATATATACATATATAGAGTTGAAGAGCAACCTGAGGATTCCTATTATTTATACTTCTTGATATAAAGCCAAGAATTCTGTTAGCTTTATTGCGAACACTTATGCACTCTTGTCTTGGTTTCAGATTACTGCTAACCAGAACTCCTAAATCTTTTTCGCAATCCGTTATATTAAGATCTCCGTTATTTAGTTTATATGTGGCATGGTTATTGTCCTGTCCAACATTCAGAACTTTGCATTTGTCTATATTAAACTGCATCTGCCACTTCTCCGACCACTGCATCAGTCTATTCAAATCTTCCTGGAGTGCTCGAATGTCCTCGTCAGAATGAATTCGACGGCCTATTTGGTGTCATCGACAAACTTGCTTATGTCGCTCTTTATGCCCTCATCTATGTCGTTTATGTAGATTATGAACAACAGGGGGCCCAACACTGACCCCTGTGGAGCACCGCTCGTGACGCTTCCCCACTCTGATTTCTCCCCATTTATGCAAACTCTCTGCTGCCTATTTCTCTGCTTAGGTCAGGTTAAACCAAGTCAGGTCAAATCCCTCCAATATTTCTATGATGAAATGCTGAAAGATTAACTTTATGTTTCAAGATCAGTGAAATCCCTGTTGTTGCGAGTACCCCATGATCCGGTGATGGATCTTGTTTCCAAGGAACCCGGGGCTTATACTTCCCTTCTTTGAACCTGAATACGTACCTCCCATTTCATGGGCCCTAAATGACCCATGTGAATTCAGCGCTTCACCCTGAATAAATTAAAATAAAAATTATTGCTGAGTATGTGCCCAGGTGATGCTTCAAGCTGTTTCAGTTGTCTGGCAGATGGCCATAATACGGATGGTGTTATTATTTACTGAAGGATGACCCATCTGTCCAATGCTTTCCTCTGTTAAAAGTATCACTTAGAATGTTCCCACTTATTTGTACAGCTCTTGATTAAGTAATTGACAAGTTTCCTAAAGACATCCTAGCTATGGATTCTTTGTATTCTGGGTAAGAAACCTTGAAGGGGACCACTTTTTTTTTTTTTTTTTTTTTTTTTTTTTTGTGGGAGGCAGACGGGGGAGAATGTGTGCTTATCTCTTTCCTTTTAGTTATTATATGCTGATGAAAAACATTTACAGTATAATCTGTATTCCTCCATCTATATCTGTGAAAGTTTTCTAAAATACATGAAGACATCGCACACTCTGGGTTTCGTACTGTACTTGTTGGCTAGAAACCCGGAGGTGCAGACTAGACTGCAAGAGGAGGTGGATACTGTGCTCGGGGACCACAAGGGTCCACTCACTCACCATCACCTGGCCAAGCTCCACTACCTCAAGGCTGTCATTAAAGAATCCATGAGGTATAACTACTCATTATTTTTTGGCATTGTTTTAATTTGCCACTATGTTGGTAAATACATTTGCAACAATACTGTAATAGCAGATATTATAAATATTTCTTGCTGTACGTTTCAGTTGTTTATTATTTAGTGCATTATCTATTATGCATCATTCAATATGAATATACATTATAATAGCTTTGACAAGTGGCTCACGCAGTTTATTATATTTTAGGCTGCTACCTACAGTGCTTGGCATAACAAGAACTTTGGATAAGGAACTTGTTATCAGTGGATACTTAATTCCTAAAGGGGTTCGTAATATTCACTTTATGTACAGTTAAACATGTAATGTTTTCCTTAACGAAGTCATTTAATCAACAAAAAATGCAGGTTATTGCCAATAATTGCATTTTGATAATTAAGAAGAGGTCAAACATCATCAAGCGTGTTTTATTATTTACATAGTGGTCAGTTGTGATATTGAGCATGATGATGGGTTGGGATGAATCGCTCTTCCCTCAAGCGAAGAAATTCCTGCCTGAGCGGTGGTTGAGGAACAAGTCTCTCGGCACCATTCATCCTTACGCCACATTTCCCTTCGGCGCTGGCACTAGGATGTGTATCGGTCGACGCATCGCTGAGCAAGAAATGTACACCTTCCTCGCTAGAGTAAGTAATCCTTTTATTTACCTCTTGGTGGTTCTGACTATTATAACTCCGCGGCTAGTTTTAATACTGAATAATAAGATACTTGAAAGGAAATTATATATAGTTATGAGAATTCAACAATACTTACTATTCAGTTTTATGAAGGACGGTGAAGAATGTGGTAGTGAAGAATGCGTGTTGGAAATACTGTGTAAAAGAGTAATGAGTTGATTCATTAACCATGAATAATGCTCAATTCCGTCCATCCCTAAGGTATTATTCATTATTCACCTTCGATGTTTTCACACTTCCATGAATCCACAAGGAATATTATTCCTACTTTACTAATAAATGCCTTTCTCACTACGAAAATATCTCCAGGAACAATTTATTGATTCAAGTATTATGCAATAGAGGATCACGCTGATACTTGAAACATCTTATAGTATTACGAGTGCTGAGCGTTCACTTTAATCCCTGTTTTAAGGGTTAATGCATCCTGGGATAGTGGTGGTGAGTAAGTGAAATAGTTTTAATGAGCACAACGTCAGTATGGTATTTTCTACACCTATTCCATATTTAGCCCATTTTTTGAAGTTTTAGCATTATGCTTACAATAACGATTAGACTGCATCGTAGAGTTTACTCAGAACACCTGTAATACGAGTCTCTGAAAATATGTTAATAGGAAAGATTATAAACTTAGAGCTCTTCAGTTAGGAACACGTATGCTACTCTTTTGAAATTATTATCAAATTCCCTAACACACTTTGAATAAAGACAAAATTACTTCAGGTTGTAATTCTTTAAAATTCTTGTGTAAGTGATGACCCATATTCGTATATTGGGTTTTATGCGTGTAAACTGTACGAGGGTAATAAAGACTATGCATAACCTATACACATGCTAACTCGGATTTCCCTATTAACCTGTCGAGTATTGAACTTACCCGTGACCAACAGACAGCCCTAAGATATGGGTTAAATTTCGCGCTTACGAATGATGGCACTAATTATGTTGACCTTGCTAAGTCTTTTTTTCAATCTGGAAAAACAAGGGAACCTATCCCCTGAAACGTTCAACATTTGCAAAGCCATGGTATATAGGAACCGAATTGTCCTTAAAGTTTTGTTAAGTCTTACCATGAATTAAGGAAAGATCCTAGACTTCACCTTCCTAGACTTGCGAAAGCAGACAAAGCAAATACGATAGTAATTATGGACGAGGTAGATCGTAGTGGAAAAATGAGTACTTTATTAGAAGACGAAAACTTACGTGTCCTTTAATAAGAACCAGTTGGAATAGTAAGTTTAATAAGCAACATAGAACCTTACTGAGGTAATGAGGAGCTGATTAAACAGTTATCAGCTTGGTCGGCTATGCTCCCTTAAAAGTACGGTTTGATTAAAACCCACAAACCTGGTTTTCCAGCTTAGCTCCGTGGGATCGGCGAGTTACGACTTGTCAGAATGGTAAAAATATTTATTAACTCAAATGCTTGGCAACAGTTCTGAAGTCCATATAAACAACAATATTAATCTTATTGACAAATTGCAAATGTTAACATGTCATGATTTTACACTAGTAAGTTTGGACGTCACGGTGTTGTTCACCCAAGTGTCTGTTCCCGGTCTGTTATCTTATCTGGAAGAAGAATAAGGTGATTTACCCATGCCATTCGATAAGAACACCATTATTGAGCTGATTAGAGCATGTGTAGTTGATTGCAAGTTACAGTTTGAAGGGAAATATTACGCTCAAAAGTAGGGAATGGTTATGGGAAATTCATTGTCTTCCCTATCTGTATATAGGGGTTTCGAGGCTAGGATGTTGAAAAATATCCTGCCCTGTAAAACTAAATAGTTCAGATATGTGGATGACATCTTGTGTCTAGCCGAATGATTTGAACCTGGATACATTTTTACCGAGATTTAACGCTCTGGGCCCATCTATTAAATTCACTGTGGAGAAAGAAGTGGAATCTAAACTTTCGTTCTTAGATATGGGGATACACCGGGTTGATAGAAAGTTCAAGTTTGCAGATATAGAAAGGCCACTATGTCCTCATGCATTCACTATTATTCCAACCATGAAATAAGAGGAAAAAGGAGTATCTTTTTTCACTATGTTTCTGAGAGCTTATCGAACGTACAGCCCAGAGTTTCTTGATAAATAAATTAGGAAAATATTTGATATTGCCACGAAACTGCGGTACCCTAAGTAGTTTGTAGAATTAGCGTTGCTGGCAGCTAGGAAAGTTTATCATAGGGCTGAACCTGAACCCATCATAACACCTCAGATCAAGAATGTGATGGTTCTTCCACACAATGAAAAATTATCTGCCCCGAAGAATTGTATATAAAGATTCAGCATACTAACAGTTTTTTTAAGAATTCAGTCTGTTAAGAACATTTTGATAAAAAAAATTATCCTTAACACTGTTGATGGTGTCTATAGGATCTGTTGCAATGTCTGCACTTATCTTACGTGGGGCAGACCGACAAAGGTCTAGATGTTAGGATATTACAGCAACAATATTCGGTACGAACTGTACAAGAATCATATGCGATTTTCAGCCACATTAAGCTCTGCAATACCTTTGCAAATTGGTCAGAAGCCAGAGTTGTCATTCCTTATTCCTCTTGACTTGAACGAAATACTGTAGAATCGGCAATTATAAAACATGACAAATGTTCATTATATAATAATAGTGGCGGCTTATTCAAACTCGACAACTTTGTAATTAAAGTCATAGTACACAAACTTAAGCTGAATTCCTACCAGAATTCGTTAGATTGTCGTACATGCAGCTCTGCCCTCACGAACTGTGTTATCATGTGGGAGTTCGATACGTGGATTAGGGTAGAAATACTCACGTAGGCTGTTATTACGTATAATCGTAGATATGTGGAGAGAACCCGCAGCCGTTACCTGTCTCCTTGGTTACACTCGTAAAACTGGCTAGCCGGCTGGCCAGTACCCCGTAGTGGGTCTTTTGAAATAATGTCAGCTCAGCACAGACCGTGACTCAAGACGGTTGGTCGTTGAGTCAACGGACAGGTTACTGGTACTTGGTTACTACTACTGAGACTGGTAACTGGTTACTACTACTGAGAGCTCGGCGACGCTAACGTATGTCGTCCCGACATACAACTAATACGAACTAGAGATGGCAGGTATACGGCTTGGGCTGATTCTATACAATGTCAAAGTACACAACATGAAACATTATAGATACATAAGTAGAACATTAGAATGAAAGCTTACGTAACTGGAACTGTAATGCAATACAAGGTATATATAGTACAACTTAAAACTCAACAAATGAACAACGAACTCAACATTGAGATTACAAGTGATAAAAACAAAAATTTTGATCGATCGATCTGTATTCGTGTGATCTACGGATTCTGAGGAAGGAATATATACAAAGAAAGAGTGTTTAACAGAAAGGCAGATTCGGTGCAACGCAAATCTAGACTGTTAACTCTCAGAATGCGGAGAGAACACGAACACAAAAAAAAATTCTTGAATACTGATAAGTTGATACTGTAACTATTCATCTATACAGGTTATTTACATTTAACCCCAACTCTGCTAGGTGTAAGATTGGCATATGCAGAATGGGTGTCATCTCTGGGAGGATCAAACTCTGTAGCATTGGCTAACTCATGCTGTATTTGAGGCAAATCTGAATTGGAAGTTACAATGATAACTTGGGATTTCTCAATACCTGTGTGTGACGTAGGGAATAACGACATTCAAGTTGATCGTCAGACTGAGTATCAGAGGAAGAGAGTACAGGATCAGGAGGATTGTCAGAGTCTGTCACATTAGTCTGGGTTGGAACATCATTATCATCACATACTAACTTCATATGATCCAAATGCGATTCTTTATACTGACCAGTACTAATCTCTCTAACCTTATATACTTATTACCAGTGATATGTTCAACTAACGCGATAAGGACCAACAAACTTTTGATCAAGCTTTGGCATTGCAGACGTTTTGTTAAAATTGTCAGCATAACTCTCGAACCTACTTTTATATTTGGATGGCTTTACTCGAGTATTTGCGACTCTTGTAAATTCAGCTGTTGATTTATGAAGTGTTTCACGGATTCTTCTAAAAACACTTTGAGCTAAGCTGGTACGAGTTGCTACGAAATCATCAGGGTTGTAATTTGGTTTCGGATTAGAATATAACAACTCATAAGGCAAACGTTTATTCTACACCGTACAATGCATAATGTGGAGTGTCACCTATAGAAACATTATATAGCAGAATTTATAGCACACTGCACATCAGGTATAACTTCATCCCAAGTTTCACTATTGGGATTGATAGTGGCTCTCAAGACATCAAGTACTTTCTTATTGGTTCGTTCGCTAACCCATTGCTGGCAGGATGATGAGGAACAATGGTGGATTTAGAGATCTTGTACAAGGTACACAAATTTTCAAGAATTTCATTACAGAATTCACCTCCATTATCTGTTTACTAGGGACTTAGGAGTGGTATGCCTGCAGATAATGCGTTCTTTAAACGCTTTGGCTACTGTCTCGGCAGTCTTGTCTGCAATAGGAACTAACTCGCAATATCTGGTGAAATGGTCTACCATAACACACAGATGTTTGTTACCTTGGAGGGACATCGGAAATTAGTTAACAAATCTAGCGCAACTCTTTCCCAAGGTTCGCTAGTAGTTGGATACACTTGGATTGGATTAGGACCATTAGCATTGCCTTTATGTTGCATGCAGACACTACATTTCCTACATACTCAGAAATATCAGTTGCCATACGAGGCCAAAAGTATTTCAATCTGGCTTGTTTTACTGAACGATCCATACCAGGGTGTGCAACACCTGGTACATCATGAACTAGCTGTAAGGCTACATTCACTAGTGACTGTGGAATTACTAAACTGGTATACTCTTCTGCTAGGAGTACCCAACTCGGCTGTTCGATACAGTAATTCTTGGTTCATGAGAAAGTCACTGATGGGAGCTGGTGGCTTCACAGTCAGAATAAGATCTTCCTGGAGCAGGAATCGTATCACACCAGACCACATGGGATCTGTTCGTTGAGCATTCTTTACATCTTCAGCACTAAATGGAGGGTCTGCAGTTACTATACTAACATGTCGCGATAAGGCATCTGCGACTACATTTGACTTGCAGGTAAATGCTCAAAGGTGGGATTGAACTCTTGGATAGTCAAGGTCCATCTAGCTAACCTTCCAGTAGGTTGTTTGTTCTGGAATAAGGGTATCAGTGGAGCATGATCTGTCAAGACATGAACAGAGTACTGATAAATAATGTCTCGGAAGTGCTTTAAAGACCATACTATTGCTAAAGCTTCTTGCTCAGTTACTGTATAATTACGTTCAGCCTTCGTAAGGACTCGGCTAGCAAATGCAACTGCGTTGTACTTGCCATCGGTCTTCTGAGCTAGTACGGCACCCTATGCCAATTGAACTAGCATCAGTTGTCAGATAGAAAGGCTTAGAAAAATCTGGAAAATTTCAAAATTGGAGCAGATGTTAGCTTTTCTTTAGAGTTTGGAATGCTCTTTCTTGACGGAAGGTCCAAACAAAAGGAGCATCTTTCTTAAGCAACTCGGTTAGAGGAGCAGCTATGGAAGAAAAATTGGCAATGAAAGATCTATAAAAACCTGCTAAGCCCACAAAGGATCTTACGGCATCAGCAGTTTTTGGAGTTGGAAAATTTAGTACTGCAGTTACTTTACTTTGGTCAGTCGTAACCCCTCTAGGAGTGACTACGTGACCAAGAAACTTAATTTCTGATCTGAAAAATTGACATTTTGACAGTTTGATCTTTAAATTGGCTTCTTCAAGCTTACCAAGTACTACATCAAGTCTTTTCAAGTGTGTATCCACGTCTTTAGACATGACGATTACGTCATCTAAGTACACCATAAGTGCATTACCTATGAGACCTCTAAAGATATTAGTCATGAGCCTTGAGAACGTGATAGGGGAAGATCGTAATCCAAATGCCATACGGAGGAAGTGATAATGACCTGTAGGAGTGGAGAATGCAGTTAGTTCTTGGCTGTCCTCGTGAAGAGGGACTTGCAAAACCCTTGTAACAAATCTAGGGTTGAAAAGACTTTGTTATCTCCTATATTACGTAAAAGATCACCCAGTACAGGGAGTGGAAAGCGATCTGGAATGGTTTTGCGTTTAACTTCCTAAAGTCAATTACTGGACGCCAAGTACCATCCTTCTTAGGTACTAGTATCAAGGGTGCATTCCAAGTGAATTGCTAGGTGCAATAACTCCATCATCAAGCATTTGATTGATCAATTCTTCTGCGACAGCAACTTGTGAATGAGGCATTCTGTACGCAGGTATGTAGATAGGTCTAGTACCAGGTTCAAGTGGAATTACGATGGGACAATAAGTTCGTTATAACCCATCTTCTCACCTGGTAAAGCAATGGCTTTACGACGTTTGTTCAACAGAGTCAACAAACGCTTGACTTCATCTGGGAAGTCAGTGGGAGCTAAGTCTTTCTCCTCAACTGGTGGAACAGATTGATCCAGTGAGGTGGATGAGGTCTCCCTGGCAGAAATAGCACCGACCCACTGGTCAGGTGACAACTCATCCTCTACCTGAACAGGGTAAGGATAGTGAACAAGGTCAAAGATTGGTATTTGCTCTAAGGCGAACACTGTGGACCCGAAGTGTTGGCCAGGTAGAAATGGATCTTACTATCTCTTACAACATGTAAGGATGGTTCAACAAATAGACCTTTTACTTTGCAGGAATCACTGTCAACTAGGACGTTATCACCATCTGGAACACTAGGAACAACTACAGACACTCTAATGAGAGCACTAGCCGCAACAGAAACGTCTTTCTGCAGACGGCATGTGACATCAACAAGAGATGGCATTACTAGTTGCAAGTAATTGTTTTCCGACAAGGCGTCCCCTGTGGAGAAACTACTACTCGAACTAGCAGGCATTGCAGGGATAGGTTGAGCACTCAAGGCAATCTGAGCGTCCTCGGACACTTGAGGCATCGGACTATCCTGCAATTCTGAAGGTATAGGTGGAACACTGATGGGAGTGACAGAATTACCAGTGCCTGACCGCTTGGGTACGCTACTGGAGAATGCATTAGCTTGTACATCATACTCTGCAGCAGTATAACAGATTTCTGATCCAAGCTGGTAACCCCAGAATGGAACGATCAAGTCGTCAATTTGTGCATGCCATCGATAAGGGTCGAGCACAATGCGTAAGTCTCGCATGGAAGCAAATCCCAGTAGAAGGTCACCAGGGAAAGTAATCTGATCGACAACAAGGAAGGAAACAGTGAAGTCTCTACCTTGGATAGAAAAGGTTAGGGCAGTCGTACCTCGGACACGCAGGTGAGAACCAGATACTCCACTAAGGGAGGACACAGGAGTCGGTTCTACGAGAAGGACATGTCGTAACTTCTTATCCTTAAACAAACTAGACCTAATAATATTGACTTGCGCACCAGAGTCCATGAACAATTGAACGGGCGCATTATAAACAGATGCTTGCACTATAGGGCCTATGGTTGCATTGGAAGTTATGTGCAAACAAAAAGGTGGATTATCATCAGAAAAGACTTGTTCTACCCCATCCCCAAAATCATCTGTGTCAGAGACATGTGAAGCAACATCATCAGCAGGGTTGGCATGCTCGAGACTGCTTAAGGCTTCAAAGGAGTTGTGAACGGGGATGGTGTACTCATTAATCACCTACTGTCACCATGGGGCGGTTTGACTGGGGCGCTCGAATTCCCCCGAATTGGAAGAACGAGCCTGGTTCTGGTTAGTTTGAGAAGTGAATGAATGAGCCTGGTTCTGGTTATTTTGAGAATTGAAAGAATAAGCCTGGTTCTGGTTATTTTGAAAACCACGAGATCTGTTTCCTCTACGGGTTCTGCGGTTGGAACGACCACTGAAAGACCTAGAGTACTGAAGGTTATAGAGAGCATTACACTCAGATGTGTCATGTCCATGTATTCTATGATAAGTACAGTAGGGAAGTGAGTACTCATCATCAGTACGACGTCTCTTAGGGTAACTATCAGGACAATTAATTGCAATATGGCCACGGAAACCACAGTTGTAACAATTCGCCGACTATGGTTACTGAATGTACTATGAATAACTATGAGGTTATAACGATCAGTACACTGGTTCTTGGTGATCTTGAGATGGTTGACGACTACGATTTGTCTGTGGCGCAAACAAGAGGTGGTGCAGACTGAGCATATGTGTAACATTACTTTAATACAAGGGAAAGTACCCTGGGGGCACAAGAACGTACATGATTTAAGGCTGGTAAGTGGTTCCATCGTTACAGTTGGAGGATCAGCCTCATAAGCACACACAGAAGCAGGCGGCATTAGTTCTTTTAATTGCTCCAAAAGCTGCTATTTTAGCAATTGATTCTGTAAATGGTTTAGCCTCGTCAGGGAGAAAAGATGATGATTGACAGCATTGATAAATGTGATAAAAGTTTGTCTAATCTAACAGCAAATGCACTCAACGATTCAGTACTCATGGTGTAGCATTCACTAGTTCCTAAGAACAACATATGGACAGCTGTTTTAACTGGGACAAGGAAAGAACGAATCAGTTCCTCATATTGTGACCACTTAGTAAGATTCTGAAGTCTCGCATATCAAGGAATCAACAACGTGAACAGCAGCAGGAGATCGATAAAGAGCTTCTTTAGCAATTCTGATAAGGGCTTTCCTCTGAAGGAGGACCTTCACCTAGGGCACTAGCACGAGAACGAATGGCTGCAAACCAAGCTTCAAGACTAATGTACATGGCCATTGAATAAAGGTAACGCATCAGGAATCACGAGTATAACTATATATCTCGGTGTCTGAGTCGGTCTGTCAGTCGGTAAGGAACTGTGAGGACTGATGACAGGACCAGCAGTAGTAGCCTGAGAGGTCTGAGTGTCGACATTCACTAAAGTATCACTTGACGGTATGTGAGACATAAGGCAAAGTAACACGAGAACAAATAAAGCAAAATAATGAACAATAAAATGATATAAAATTCTAGAATTGAAATGAAAAGATAACAACTAATTCGCAGAATAATGTCTAAATACACTTGCAAGAGGAAGGAAAACTCAATTTAAAGAACTATTGACCAAGAAAAAAAATTACATGAAATATACAAGTAAAAATATTACTGAGACTGAATTAAATTCAAAATGAGCTGTCTTTACTCTTGCTAATAAAAAAAATTAATTAAATTTTTTAAATCAATGTGAAGTGTAAAATAAAATTATTAAATTGTTAACTGGGAAATTAAGTATTTTCTAAGAATGCATAGACAAAATAAATATAAATCATAAAAATAGCAATAAAAGAAATAATTCACTGCAGAACAGTTCAACAAAATAATTCACTTCAGAACAAGTGCAACAAAATAAGGTGTAGAAAACAATCACTGCAGTAATAAAGTTCACTGGAAAACTCAGGTAAAATAATGAATTAAATATGAAGACCAAAAAAATAAACTGATTGAACACTTTAACTCTTAAATGTAAATTAGACAAAACATTTACTCAAACAGAGTAAGAAAACACTTTACGTTAAAAGTAATTGAAATTGCATCAAGAGTGAATTTGTTCAAGAATTTAAAAATAAAACACAGGAACAAAACAGGGAATATAACACTTACAGTGACGGAGCACCCAACAGTATTAGTTTATTCTTACAACAAATTCCTGCTGTGACTGATACAACAAATCTTGCTGTGACTGATATCGACAAAAATTTGCTGGCAAAAATAATGGTACACAGTCTGGCGAAAAAATAGAGGAATGAGACACTGTTGGCATAACGAAAAAAAAGACACACATAGAAATAAATTGATAATTTGGTATGCTGAAAGAATACAATAAAAAAAAATGAATCACTTCACACAGGGTGACTGACTGGTACACTACACAATATACTTCTAGAGACAGGAGTAGCCATAAGAAAAAAACACATGAATAAAAAAATATAAGATAAATAAAAACACTGAAAAAATATTTTAAAAATTAACGAGTCAAAGAAAAACTGAAAACACAAGGTTTAGAGTACACAAACAATTTACTATAAATGTCTCACACACGCAAATGTCTTTAAATGCAAGAAAAATATCTCAAGAAAATTATCACTGAAGTCGGGAGTAGGAGACGGACGGTGAGTACTGGTGGGGGCGGGTGTATGGTGTCCCGCGCGGTGATGACGCCTCCGACATTCACTGTTGTCGTGAAGAGATGTGCTTTCTAGGCGAACTCACATAACTGGCTTTATCTCGTTGGCACCAGCTACAATCTCTTGACCAATTATGTGAGCCAAAACAGTACTAGGACCCGGTACAAGGGTGCAAACAACCACAGGTAGATGAGTGGATGGCTGGTGGCGGTTTGATGGTGGGTGTGACTCTCGCTGGGGTACTGCCGCGCACCCCGGGTGGTGGGAGAGAGTGGTGGGGGGGACGCTGGGGGTCTGCCGCGCACCCCACTCACCCACGAAGATGGCTTGAAAAACCCACTCTATGCCACAGGAATGGTAAAAACCACTCTTAGCATCCAACAGGGAGCACAAAGCGATATAAACAATACCTCAGAGGAGCTTGGCTTACTTCTTACTGCGTGACTTACTTCTCTCTCTCAGCTGGGTTAGAAGCTGGGTTGGCTGACTGGCTTACCCCACGAGAATGGATGACTGGAAGACGTGTAACGATGCACAAAGCACGGAGGAGCAGTTGGATGACAGGAGACAGGCTGGATGATAGGCTGACTGGCGTTCACTTCCACAGTCTGGCTTACTGACTGGCTTAATTGCAAATCCGGGTCAACCCCTCGGAGATTGAAGCAATTAGCACACGAACTAAGCCAGGAAGCTTGAAACGGCTGCAACAGGCTTGCAGGCAGTAGGTTTGAGGGGAGTAGGCTGCTGGCTCGAGGTGGTGCGCGAGGGTAGAGCTGGTGGCTCGAGGTGGTGCGGGCGGGTAGTGGCTGGTGGGTGACGATTCACCTTTGACCCTGGTGCTACTCACACAAACAGCCTTCTAACGCCTTGAATTACCCTTAAAAACGTAAATCCACGCTCCACACCGCTGTACACCATTTATCATGTGGGAGTTCGATACGTGGATTAGGGTAGAAATACTCACGTAGGCTGTTATTACGTATAATCGTAGATATGTGGAGAGAACCCGCAGCCGTTACCTGTCTCCTTGGTTACACTCGTAAAACTGGCTAGCCGGCTGGCCAGTACCCCGTAGTGGGTCTTTTGAAATAATGTCAGCTCAGCACAGACCGTGACTCAAGACGGTTGGTCGTTGAGTCAACGGACAGGTTACTGGTACTTGGTTACTACTACTGAGACTGGTAACTGGTTACTACTACTGAGAGTGTATCATTTGCTGCTCCCACTCAACCTTATGTATAAAACAGCATTCACCTAGGGTGAATTGGGCCAGTCTCTGGAAATAGGAGAGTTTTTCTTTTTTTGCTGCTTCCCCATTTTCTCTGCATTGGAATTTTCCCTGCTGATAGGGGCCAGATATCTATGAGATCAGAATATTAAAGTTTTTTATAATGATACGATATGACATTTGACGGAATGTTGGTGATAGTTGTCATTTCCCCAATGTTGTGGTTGCTAGATCATTACTTAATGTTTAATGTTGATGGGCTTCTATATGCTTCTGTTACTGTTTTATTATCATGCCTTCATCTTTTTGGCACCTGGCACTGGCCGGTTTGATGCCATCTCATTTTAGCTAGTCGTTCCCTTGAACGGATCTACCTGGACTTCCTACTAATTTCTGCAACATTGCAAATTCCTGATGTGTTGATTGCAACACGAAATACCTAGAGCTATCATTCAACTCCCCTTGTTTTGCATCTTATATCGCTTGTTTGCGATTTTTCATATATATATATATATATATATATATATATATATATATATATATATATATATATATTATATATATATATATATATATATATATATATTTGGGGTCCACCTCTGGTGTAAATTGTGGGACCCATAGCCTTGGAGAAGTGGATAAAAAGGCTTCAAGGAAGAATATTTGGATTTCTTCCTGAAGCCATTTGAATATTCCACTTCCCCTACCACCCATCTTTTAAACTATTTTTTTTACCAATAGGAATATTTTATTACATAATATGGCACAGAAGATTTATATATATATATATATATATATATATATATATATATATATATATATATATATATATTATATATATTTATTATATATATATATATATATATATATTATATATAATACATGTGTGTGCGTGTGTGTGTACTCACCTAATTGTGGTTGCAGGGGTCGAGACTCAGCTCCTGGCCCCGCCTCTTCACTGATCGCTACTGTGTGTGTGTGTGTGTGTGTGTGTGTGTTGTGTGTGTGTGTGGTGTGTGTGTGTTGTGTGTGTGTGTGTAAATTCTAATAATTATTTGTGTACAGGCGATGCAGCGCTTCACAATTGATTACAAGTATGAAGACATTGAAGTTGTGTGTCGCCTGGTGTTTTCCTCTGCTACACCACTCAAGTTCAGCGTCACGGAGAGGCGCTGACTCCACTGTAGAGACGCTGACCAACTGCTGTCAGAAACGCTGATTCAACAACTACGACATTTTCAAACTTGAAGTGTTATTTTTTACTCGATATTTTTTTTTTATAAAATTACTATGTACTTTTTTTTTGCATTTATAAGACGTATTTGATTTTTAATACATTATACCTTATGTAGATGTGTATATGAAAAAACATCATTTTATGTATGTATAAGCCTGAATACTCTGCAAAATAAATAAATTTCAAACTAGGCATTATCAGATATAACAAAGTTCATTACGAAAAATACACAACTGTTAAGAAAATTATTGCATATATATGTATATATATATATATATATATATATATATACATATATATATATATATATATATATATATATATATATTATATATTATATATATATATATATATATATATATATATATATATATATATTGACCTCCCTGACATTGCAGCAGGCGAAGAACATCTAACCTTACAGGATGCTGATGTGTATAAAGCTGCTATGTCATTTCCACAGGGTTCAGCAGGAGGTTTCACCGGTTTAAGGCCTCAACACTTAAAACAAATACTCAATCCAGCACTTGGTGAGGTTTCAGAGAGGCTGCTGTCTGAACTCACCAAATTTTCCAACCTGTGCCTGGCTGGCGGTGTCCCAGAGGCCATCAGACCCTTTTTCTTTGGTGCCTCATTGTGTGCCCTCCGGAAAAAGGATGGCGGAATCAGGCCCATTGCAGTGGGTAACACCCTTCGGCGCCTAGTCGCCAAGGCTGCAGTAAGAAGGGTGAGTCAAGAGGCTGCTGCAATGCTGAAACCAACTCAGCTCGGTTTCGGCATTCAACAGGGCTGCGAAGCAGCTGCCCACGCAGCACGAGTATATATCAAAAACATGTCCTATGAAAAAGCCTTGGTCAAATTGGACTTTGCCAATGCTTTCAACTCAGTCAGAAGGGATGCTGCTCTCCAAGCAGTTTATAGAAACTTCCCTTCCCTTTATCCCTTCATAGAATCGTGTTATAGTGTGACTTCCAAACTATTGTTTGGGGACCATGAAATTGACTCGTGTGAGGGCGTGCAACAGGGGGACCCTCTCGCCCCCCTTTCTATTTTGTTTGGTCATCAAGGAAGTCACGGAGGCACTCTCCAGCGAGCTCAATATCTGGTTCCTGGACGACGGTACCCTGGCTGGCACACCAGAATCTCTCCTGGAGGACATCAGTAAAATTAAAGACATGGGAGAAAGCCTGGGCCTTTCTTTAAACCCCACCAAATGTGAAATAGTTTCTACCAATCAACAGCTGATCCAGAATATTAGTACCGTTTTACCAGGAGCACGAGCCATTGATCCAGCCAATAGCACTCTCCTCGGTGCTCCTCTTGGGTCCAATGCCATCGATCTGGTCCTAGGAAAAAAAGTCTCAGACCTCCGGACGATGGAAAGCAGGATGAAAGACATTGACACACACGATGCCTTCTACCTACTCACCAGGTGCCTGTCAACCCCTAAAACTTACCTATTTTCTGAGATGCTCCCCAGCCTTCAGCAGTCCAAAACTCAAGGAATATGACTCTCTCCTGAAGGCCATGCTAGAGAGTGTATTGAATCTTTCCCTTGACGATGGACAGTGGTTGCAAGCCTCACTTCCGGTCAGGCTTGGAGGGCTAGGAGTACGCAGATCCTCCCAGATTGCTCTACAGCTTTCCTATCCTCTTCCATTGCATCAAACGAGTTGATAAGACAAATTCTTCCTGACACCCTCAGTGACTCAGCAGGAATAGAAGACCCCAGCTATGTCAGTGCCATCACCGAATGGGAGACTCTTGCTGCTCCAGCACCAAACCCTAGTGCAGCACTGGCTCACAAACAGTCAAGCTGGGATAGCCCAATTGCTGAAAAGGTGCTTCCCAACATGCTCAGGGCTGCAACATCAGATAGGGAGATTGCCCGTCTCCAGGCTGTGAGTGCACATCACTCCGGGGACTTCCTCCAAACAGTTCCATATCGGCAATGGGAACGCGACTCGACCCTAAGACCCTCCGTATTGCAGTGGCTCTGCGCCTTGCTGCCCAATTCACACAGATATATGTGTATTTGCGGCGAAGTGCAAGCAGACCAATACGGTCTACATGGTCTTAACTGTTCCAAAACCAAGGGCTGGCATGCAAGACACAATGAGGTCAACGACTTTATTAAGAGAACCCTTGCTACAGCTGGATGCCCTGCCGAGAGGGAGCCACGATCACTTGCAGCAAACAATACCCACAACCCCGCAAACCGCCCCGACGGATCACCATCTATCCTTGGAAGAATGGCAAGCTCTTAGCATGGGACTATACCCGTGTGTCCACACTGGCTGACACCTATATCCATCACAGTGTGGGGCGACAGGAGGAGCTGCTGACCACAGGGAGGAGTACAAGATCAGCAAGTACAGGGACATTAGCCAACAGTATCAATTTGTCCCAGTGGGATCAGAGACCTTGGGATCATGGGGAAAAAATGCCACACGTTTCCTTAAAGAATTGGGTTCCAGACTCATCGACACCACCAGGGACCCAAGGGCAGCCACTTTCATGTTCCAGCGCCTCAGCGTCGCCATCCAGAGGGAAATGCTTGCTGCATACTTGGCTCACGTCCAGCCTCGGAGGAGCTGGAGGAAATTCATCATCTTTGATACATTGTGCCATTGTATTCATGTTTATGTTTTTTTTCTGTAAATGTATTTTGTTTATTAATAAATTGTTCACATAGAATAAAACATATATAGGGGGTGGTAGGAGAAGAAAATATTCAAACAGCTCGGGGAGAACCTTGAGTTTTCTCTGAGGTACGTTTATTATCTTCTCTGAGGATGAGGGTCCCCATTCCAGCTATAGAGGTGGTACTTCCCTATATATTATATATATATATATATATATATATATATATATATATATATATATATATATATATATATATATATATATATATATATATATATGGGGGGGGGTTGAAGAGGGTTGGAATAGTTTTAAAAATGCAGTATTAGAATGTGGGCAGAAGTTTGTGGTTATAGGAGGGTGGGAGCAGGAGGAAAGAGGAGTGATTGGTGGAATGATGAAGCAAAGGGTGTGATAAAAGAGAAAAAGGTAGCTTATGAGAGGTTTTTACAAAGCAGAAGTGTTATAAGAAGAGCAGAGTATATGGAGAGTAAAAGAAAGGTAAAGAGAGTGGTGAGAGAGTGCAAAAGGAGAGCAGATGATAGAGTGGGAGAGGCACTGTCAAGAAATTTTTAATGAAAATAAGAAAAAATTTTGGAGTGAGTTAAACAAGTTAAGAAAGCCTAGGGAAAATATGGATTTGTCAGTTAAAAACATAGTAGGGGAGTTAGTAGATGGGGAGATGGAGGTATTGGGTAGATGGCGAGAATATTTTGAGGAACTTTTAAATGTTAAGGAAGAAAAAGAGGCAGTAATTTCATGCACTGGTCAGGGAGGTATACCATCTTTTAGGAGTGAAGAAGAGCAGAATGTAAGTGTGGGGGAGGTACGTGAGGCATTACGTAAAATGAAAGGGGGTAAAGCAGCTGGAACTGATGGGATCATGACAGAAATGTTAAAAGCAGGGGGGGATATAGTGTTGGAGTGGTTGGTACTTTTGTTTAATAAATGTATGAAAGAGGGGAAGGTACCTAGAGATTGGCGGAGAGCATGTATAGTCCCTTTATATAAAGGGAAAGGGGACAAAAGAGACTGTAAAAATTATAGAGGAATAAGCTTACTGAGTATACCAGGAAAAGTGTACGGTAGGGTTATAATTGAAAGAATTAGAGGAAAGACAGAATGTAGGATTGCGGATGAGCAAGGAGGTTTCAGAGTGGGTAGGGGATGTGTAGATCAAGTGTTTACATTGAAGCATATATGTGAACAGTATTTAGATAAAGGTAGGGAAGTTTTTATTGCATTTATGGATTTAGAAAAGGCATATGATAGAGTGGATAGAGGAGCAATGTGGCAGATGTTGCAAGTATATGGAATAGGTGGTAAGTTATTAAATGCTGTAAAGAGTTTTTATGAGGATAGTGAGGCTCAGGTTAGGGTGTGTAGAAGAGAGGGAGACTACTTCCCGGTAAAAGTAGGTCTTAGACAGGGATGTGTAATGTCACCATGGTTGTTTAATATATTTATAGATGGGGTTGTAAGGGAAGTAAATGCTAGGGTGTTCGGGAGAGGGGTGGGATTAAATTTTGGGGAATCAAATTCAAAATGGGAATTGACACACTTACTTTTTGCTGATGATACTGTGCTTATGGGAGATTCTAAAGAAAAATTGCAAAGGTTAGTGGATGAGTTTGGGAATGTGTGTAAAGGTAGAAAGTTGAAAGTGAACATAGAAAAGAGTAAGGTGATGAGGGTGTCAAATGATTTAGATAAAGAAAATTGGATATCAAATTGGGGAGGAGGAGTATGGAAGAAGTGAATGTTTTCAGATACTTGGGAGTTGACGTGTCGGCGGATGGATTTATGAAGGATGAGGTTAATCATAGAATTGTGAGGAAAAAAGGTGAGTGGTGCGTTGAGGTATATGTGGAGTCAAAAAACGTTATCTATGGAGGCAAAGAAGGGAATGTATGAAAGTATAGTAGTACCAACACTCTTATATGGGTGTGAAGCTTGGGTGGTAAATGCAGCAGCGAGGAGACGGTTGGAGGCAGTGGAGATGTCCTGTTTAAGGGCAATGTGTGGTGTAAATATTATGCAGAAAATTCGGAGTGTGGAAATTAGGAGATGTGTGGAGTTAATAAAAGTATTAGTCAGAGGGCAGAAGAGGGGTTGTTGAGGTGGTTGGTCATTTAGAGAGAATGGATCAAAGTAGAATGACATGGAAAGCATATAAATCTATAGGGGAAGGAAAGGCGGGGTAGGGGTCGTCCTCGAAAGGGTTGGAGAGAGGGGGTAAAGGATGTTTTGTGGGCAAGGGGCTTGGACTTCCAGCAAGTGTTTCGTGAGCGTGTTAGATAGGAGTGAATGGAGACGAATGGTACTTGGGACCTGACGATCTGTTGGAGTGTGAGCAGGGTAATATTTAGTGAAGGGATTCAGGGAAACCGGTTATTTTCATATAGTCGGACTTGAGTCCTGGAAATGGGAAGTACAATGCCTGCACTTTAAAGGAGGGGTTTGGGATATTGGCAGTTTGGAGGGATATGTTGTGTATCTTTATATGTGTATGCTTCTAAACTGTTGTGTTCTGAGCACCTCTGCAAAAACAGTGATAATTTGTGAGTGTGGTGAAAGTGTTGAATGATGATGAAAGTATTTTCTTTTTGGGGATTTTCTTTCTTTTTTGGGTCACCCTGCCTCGGTGGGAGACGGCCGACTTGTTGAAAAAAAAAAAATGTATGTATGTATTTGTAAACAAAACTTTGCTTGTTAATAGAATGAAAATTATAAAAGAAAATATGGTTAAATAAAAATAATAATGTATTTCAATACACAAATAACCCATAAGAGAGAGAAACTTTTGACGACGTTTCGGTCCTACTAGGACCATTAACTAATCAAACACACGCTTTTCTGTGTGACTAGTAAACTGTCTTAGTCGGACAGAAACGTCGTTCAGAAGTTTCATTCTATTATGTACGGGTTTTTTATGTATTGATCCAGTCACGAAATTGTACCTTTGTATTCCTTATGCATTTCAAAAATTATTAAACTTTTTAGAAAGCCTATTATCCACACTTCATTGCATATTATTTTTTTCAGTGTGAGTGGGGGAGTTCGATACCTAGTGGCCCGTGTATGGGCCATGAACCACAAAATTATTTCCCGTTGTCCAAACTCTGTATGGTCTGCTTTCGTGTATTTACTAGAATAAGGATATGATTTAAGAATAAATTGTTTTCAGAAATACGTTTATTGAAAAAAGTTCTGTTAAATAAAAGGAAATGATTTCATGAAAAAAAAATTTCGTTCATTTCCCTGTGAGTCAGCTTATATCATGGTGCATACCTTGATAGGGGTTCCTTGAAGCTGGTTAACGTCCCTTGATGCAAAGAATTGGAGCTGATTTCCTTGTCTTTAAAATTCGACTGCCTTCTATTTGACAAACTGTTTGGCTCCGATGGAATTAATTAGCGCTTCTTCTATGAATGTAATTAAAATATGTAAAAAGTAATACTGTAATAATAATAGTAATACAAAAATATCAGAAAACAATAATAATTATATATATATATACATATTACTGTTTCTTATTAACACATGGGCCGTGTCCCTCCGAGGTAGGGTGACCCGAAAAAGAATCGCTTTCATCATTAACTCCATCACTGTCTTGCCAGAGGCATGCCTACGCTAAAGTTAAAAAATTGCAACATATCTCCACCCCTCCTTCAGAGTTAGCGTGGGCTGTTACCCATACCATGGCTTGTTGTAGTGCTTTAGAATCTCAGGTTCAAGTGTTGAAGAAGGAGATTCTACTTCTTCAGGAGGAAAATAGGAGGCTGAAGCTTCGAATAGATGAGTTTGGGAGCGAGTGTGATAAGGATTTAGCTGGTAAGGAAGGAATGGTCGCCAGCAGTGATAGTGGCAGCCGCTCTAAGTGGCAAGTGGTTCACAGTTCAGGAAGAAGGAAGATGAGGAGAGTTAATAGTGAAGATGTGAAGGTAGGAAATCGATTCTCTGTTCTCCAAGACGAGTGTACTTCAGTGGTTAGTGAGGCTGAAGATACCACTGATTCCTCTGCTAATCAGGGTAAGAATATTTTAATAGTAGGCGATTCTCAGGTAAGATATATGGACCGTGCATTTTGTAACAGAGACAGAAAGGTCGGACAGAGAGTGTGTCTTCCTGTAGCTGGTGTTGGCGACATAGTCAGCAGGTTGGATAATATTATGGCAGGTAATGGGAACAAGCCCATTATCTGTCTTAGTGCGGGGGGGTTAATGACATTGGAAGGGCAGGAGAGAGGAGCTGCTGGATAAGTACAGGTCAGCCATAGAAGTAGTTAGGTCTAAGGGAGGGATCCCAGTCATATGTAGCATCTTGCCTAGAAAGGGAGTGGGCAATGAATGGATGTCTAGGGCAAATTGGTATAAATTGCTGGTTTAGACAGGTCTTGCAAGGAACTTGCAACCCCATTCATTGATAAGGGGGGACCTTTTCTTTGGTAAACGTGATATGTAGGGCAAGGGATGGGGTTCATCTCTCTGGGGATGGAGTGGTTGCATTAGCTAATTCAATTGAGAGGGTAATTGATGACTTGTCTAGGAATTTAAACTGATAGATTAAGATGTTTTATGTTTTGGGAACAATCAGGCTTTAGCATTGGGGTTTAAAAAACGCAGTTTTTCCCGGGATACCTCAGGGAAGTTTAAAAGACAATATTAAAATAAAGTTGCACAATGGCAAATAAATTGATCAACAAACAAAGGGAGATAGTGGGGGGGCAACGGTGACAACTCCCTTATTTTTTACTATCAGATAGTAAGAGTCTAAAAAATAAGATAGAGACAAAAATTACTTGCAAGTGTAGGTAATAAGATATTTTTTGGTATAACAGAGACTGGTTCAACCGGGAAAGATAAAAATGCCTTCTGAATGCAACTACGGGGTTATAAACTTTTCCAATGATAGGGTCAACAGAAGGGTGGTGGTGTGGCGATGTATGTAAAGAAAAATTTTAAATTGTTGTTTTAAAAACTGAATAAATTAGAAACATCGAACACGAATCGGTTTGGCTTCATTTCTCGAGGTCGTGACAAATTAATTTTGGGTGTGATTTTGGCCCCCAAAACCCTTTTAAAAGGGAGTCGTAAGCTGTTAGGGGACAAATTCATAAGGATCTAGTACAAAATGTTGGATAATGGGAAATTTTTAATTTTAAGCAAATTGTTTGGAAAACAAAGACGGAAATCTTGAGTCTATGACTTTTTTGATACGTTCGGATTGCTTTTAGAACAGATTGTGACAAACCAACTAAGGAAAAAATCTGTTTGACTTGGTTCTTCCAAACAAAGATTCACTAATAAAATTTTGAGGTTAATGTGAGCGGGGGGGAAAGTGATACAAATCACTTAGTTTCAATATTCGGGAATTACCCAGATAACTGCAATCAAATCTCTTCCCAGTTTTTCGCTTGGCCGTTTTTCATGAGACTAAAAAAATTTATTTGGGGTGGCTAAATTGGGATGTCCAAACTAGGGGTCAGATAGTGATCTTGGTTCCCAATGGGGCTTTTTCAGGGGATTTTTCTAGCTGCCCAGACAACTTTTGTTCCCGAGTAGGGAAATTAGATCTAACAAAAATGATCCAAGGGATAAACAATAGTTAAAACATTCTTTGGGGTAAAAAGGGGGCAATAAGGGTATCAAAAGGGGGGATCATTAAAAAATCAATATATTCAATTAAAGGAGAAATAAAGAAAGGAAAAGGGAAAAGAAAAAAGAGATAGGGGCAAGGTCGCAAGGTTCAAAGCAAACCCCAAAAGGGTTCTTTCAGGGGATACAGAAGAAGATTAGGGACAAGATTGGTGCACTTAAAAGTAACTTGGTCAGATCACTGACAGTGATAAGGAATGTGTGAAATTCTAAATACCACTTCCCCAGTTTTCCCCCATGAAAAAAACTAGCGATATTCCTGAAATAATGATTACGTAGAACAGGATGAAATAAACTATTACATTGCGGTAACTATGACAAGGGTTTGCAAGGGTGTTAAAGAAAAGTAAAGAGGAAATTAGCAACCTTTGGCTAATTTTTTTTAAAATCACACAAAGGGGGTAGTGTGATAATGGGAAAAAGGGGAAATGCAATACCTATTTTCAAAGGGAGGGGACATCCTCTTCGAAATAGACCAAAAAACCTTTCCTCCAAAATGGGAAAATTTATGGGTCAATAATTTTCCGAGCAATTCGTGCCCTCTTGACAGGCACAATTTATTAATGATTCTCAACACGGTTTTTTCAAAGGGGCGTTCCGTCAAAATTTTTCTAAAATTTTTTCACTAAGGTGTTTTGAGGAGGTAATATGGTAATGAATATGATATTGTGTATATGGACTTTAGTAAGGCTTTCGATAGAGTTCCACACCAAGGTAAAGAGGAAACTTAGGGCACATGGGAAAAGGGGGAGAATTTTTTTCCTGGGGAGAGGCATGGCGACAACGCAGAAGTTTTCATAAATGGGGGAAATCAAATGGGGGGGACGTACAAGCGGGTTTCCTCAGGGGGCAGTGGGTTGGGCCCCTTGTTATTATAAATTACATAAACGACATAGATTAGGGAATAAATAGGGACATAAGCAAAATTTTCTGTACACCAAAATAGGGCCCCCAATTTATTTTAATGAGGGCTTAAGCACCCGGATATTTGAAAAAGACTGACGCAATGGCGGAGAAGTGGGAGATGCAGTTTTTAAAATGACAAATGCAAAGTTCTAAATGTTTTTTTGGGCAGTTAAAAACCCTGCCCATATAAAATAAATAATTACATCTTAATACACGATTGCGAAAAAGGATTTTTGGAGTTTGGTTAGCATAACCAAAAACCAAAACAACAGTGCATTAGTGTTTTCCCAATAAAACTAACAGAATTTTTGGCTTATATCTAGAAGTATAAATATAGAAATCCTCAGGTTGTTCTTCAACTTATATATCCTTGGTTAGGGTCATTTTCTATGCTGTTCAGTCTGGTCACCGTATTACAAAATGGATATAAAAGCCTGGAAAACGAAAAGGGGGATGACAAAGTGACCCATGTATCAAAATTTCCCTATGAGGAAGACTAAAGGGCCCCTGAATCTGCCCTCTCTCGAAAGGCGTAGAATTTAGGGGGATTGTGTTATATAAATGGAAAACGGGAATAAATAAAGGGAATGTAAATAGGTGGTTTGAAAATTTCCACCCAAGACAGGCCCGCAGCAATGGTTTCAAGCGGGAAAAATTCAGATTCGGAAGGTATAGGAAATACTGGTTTGGTAATAAGTTGTGGATAGTGGAACAAGCCCCCGAGTACATTATGAGGCAAAAATTTTGTTTTAGTTTTAAAAATGGTTTAGAAAAATACTGAGTGGGTGTGGGGGGTTGATTGGCCCTGACTAGCTTGTGCTGCTGGGTCTGGTCAGTCTCCATCCTTTAGTGGGGGTGACCAGACTGGGGGGGGTCATTGGGATATTCCGGGGGGGGGCCATTGGTCAATCCGGGGGGGGGGGACATGGACCTGCTCCGCAAGGTCAAGGGGCCCGTTGCAGTGTTCCCTTTTTTCTTTTTGTTCTAAAGTCCGGGTAAACCCTGTCCCTTAAAACCCTTTATAAATGTTACCCTTGCCCCACACTCCAAAACTCGCCAGGTCATTTGCCTCCACTCGCTCCTACTAAACAGGCTCAGGGACCCTTTCTCCCCTCATATTAACCTCCTTTACCCCGTCCCCCAACGTTTCCTTGAAAGACCCCACTTGCCTTCCTTTTTACAGTTTTATACGCCCTCCAATCATTCTGTTTGTTCCAGCCTCAGCAACCCCTCCTCACCCTCGAATAACCTTAGAAAACCCCACACCCCCCCCTAATGTCCAAACTACGGATTCTCTGGATAATATTCGCAGGCACTTCCCCTCAGACAGAACCGATATTTTCCGTTCCCTCCTGCCCTCTTTTATTAAAACATTCAACACCCATGCTTCCACCTTAAAAAAGCTTTGGGTACCACTATCACTAAACCCCCCCCTCTTAGTTTCCATGGATAATGTTTTTTGTTTCAACAACTAAAAAATACAAAACTATGAAGAAAAATAGAAGAAAACTCGGAAGAGTAATTTTTTTTGGTGTGAAAATGCAGGGGGTGTGATCAAATGTAAGTTGTAGCAAGATAAACGGGTATCCCCATGTTTAAGAACAGAAGAAAAGACAACGAAATCCTCCACATGTAAAATAAGTAGTTGTGTGTGTGTTTAGTTACCATTTGTCAAAAGACTTGCTTTAGAATTTGGGCCCTGTTTTGTGTGCACGCGCGCCCGCATGTGTGCATCTGGGTTTTTTGGTGTGTGTGTCACCTAATTTTTGGTTGCAGGGGTCAGACTCGGCTCCTGGCCGAGTGTTTGTTGTTAGTTACCTTTTTTCTAGGCACATGCCGATTAGTGTGTGTGTGTGTGGTGTGTGTGTTGTGTGTGTGTGTGTGTGGTGTGTGCGTGTTGTGTGGTGTGTGGTGTGTGGTGGTGTGTGGTGTGTGTGTGTGTGTGTGTGTGTGTGTGTTGTGGTGTGCGTTGTGTGTGTGTGTGTGTGTGTGTGTGTGTGTGTTGTGTGTGTGTGTGTGTGTTGTGTGTGTGTTGTGTTGTGGGTGTGTGTGTGTGTGTGTGTTGTGTGTGTTGGGGGTGTGTGTGGGGTTTTGGTGTACACTGTATATTTAATAAATAAACACACCCTAATTTTTCTCAAAATTATTCGTAAAGCTCTCTTTTTTACAGTCATCATTAGAAACAAAAAAGCCAAAAACCAAAGGGGAAGAGTGAAGAATCGTTGATATCTTTTTTTGTCTCTTAATTTTGCTCAAGGTTTTAAATGTCGTAGGGTTGGTGCATGTAGGGAAGGAGGGTTGTTGTCTACGAGATCCCTTTTGGACTCTTAGAATATAGTAATAACGGGGTTTTAAGTATGAAGAAGTACCTAAATTTTTTTCCTTCAGACAGACCTTTATTATACCAGTGACGGGGTACTGAATTTTGAATATCTAAAGTGTAAAAAAAGACCCTAGTGATAATTTTGGCATTGATGCTATCTCGCACATATTAATCACTTTAAAAGTATTAACTAAGAGAGGATAAAACGTGAAGGGTATTATTTATATGATAACTCACGATAGAGCCTTATCTTATCATACTTTTTTAACAAAAAACAGGTTTTTTTTTTTTTCAATTCTAGATGGGTACGTCGTCGTGGGGGAAAAACTTTTGATCCAAATAATTGAAGCTTTCATCCCCATCCTCATAACAAACTAGATTTTAATCTCATCATATTCCTTAGGTGCTGCATGACCCTTGCGAGTTTAATGCTTTCTAATAATAATAATGGTCCACGAGTTTAACGCTATTAATAAAAATCAAAATTTTTATTTTATTATTATTATTATTATTATTATTATTATTATTATTATTATTATTATTATTATTATTATTATTATTATTAACAAATTATTTATTATTTCGGAAAGATGTTCTTGCCAGGGGGAAAACTCTTTATCAGAGGAAAAATTGGGCTACCTTTCCCTGCCTTTGGGTTTGATCCTGATTTCCTTTCACTACCAAACAGGTTACCCTGCAGGGCTTAGGCTTTTCCCCAAAAATAATAAAAAAAGAATAATAAATATAATAACTGCTAGATAAACAGGTTCAGCAATGTGTTGGGGCCATTTTAGAACAAACCTTTGGTTTCCTGATTTGGGGGCCCGAAGTATTTCCACTGATCGGTAAAGGTAAAGATATTGGTTCAGATACGGATGTTTGGGGAAGGTTTGTTAAAAGGGACAATAATTCATGGAATTACCCAAAAAACTAAAATAAAGTCTCGCCCCAAAATTTCCTTTCCCGTTTCGTGGGACTAGAAATTACCTGGGGGGGCTAAATTAAGACCTGACATGGGTCGGGTAGGGGGTGATGGTTCCCAAATACAATTTTCAAATAGTTCTAGCTGCCCAGACAATTTATTTTCCCGATAGGGAAATTAGTCAACAAAAATACCCCGAATGGATGAACAATAGAGAAAGCATTCATTGTCAAAAAAGGGGCATATATAGATATAAAAAGAGTAAGGGAAATTTTTAAAAAACCCGTATTTTAAAATTAAAAGAAAAAAAAAAAAAAAGAATAAGAAACAAAAAGGTTGAGGCTAAAGTCGCAGGGATTCGAAACTAACCCAAAAGGGTTCTTTTAGGTAACGAAGTTTATAGGGGACAAGATGGCCATTTAAAAGTAAATCGGGCAATTACTGACAGTGGGTAAAGGAAAAGTGTGAAATTTTCAACACTATTTTCTCTCAGTGTTTACTCAGGAAATACAGCAAAATTCCCAAATAATAAATTTTTGCACGATAATAAACTAGCCGATTAGGGTAAAATGTGACATGATCTTAAAAAAAAATGAGAAATTAAAAACCCCCAAGAATCCCTAGGCCCTGATAAATGTTTGCAAGGGTTTTTTAAAAGGGAAAGTAAGAGGAACTTATACATACCCTACAAAATGGCATAGTGCCAGACAATGGAAAAAGACAAATTAATACTTATTTTCAAAGCAGGTGACAGGCCCCTTTGCTTGAAGTGTAACCTTTTCCCCATAGTGGGGAAATTTAGGGAAACAAAAATTGCCGAGGCAATTTGAGCCATCTTGAAAAGGGAAAAAATTTTATTTAAAGAAACTCGCATAGTTTTACAAAGGGGCATTCCCCCCTTATGAAATTTTCCAACTTTTTTCCACTAAGTTTTGGGAGGTAATCATGGTAATGAAATGATTTTTGTGTTAAACGTGTTCCTCAGGTCGTGTTGGGCCTTTTTTGTTCCAATTTAATAAACGACATAGAGAAGGAATTAAAGCGACATACGAAAATTTGCTGATGACACCAAAATAGGGTCCATTATTTTGATGAGGGGATTAGAGCAGTCCAGGGAAAATTTTTTTAATAGACTGAACTGGTGGGGAAGTGGCAGATCATTTAATTAACCCCATGCAAAACTCTAGAAAATTTGGGTAAAAATAGCCATGCCACATAAACTAAAAAATTTTTAGATTTAATATTATGATTGCAAAAGGATTTGGGATTGTGGTTTTGCAGTAATCTAAAAACAAGACAAAAGTGCTTAAAGTTGCATTAAAGCGATAAATCCTTGCTTTATATCAAAAAGCATAAATAAAGGAGTCCTCAGGTTGCTCAACTCTATTATCCTTTGGTTAGGCTCATCAATTATGCTGCCAGTTTTGGGGCACCGAAAATTTCAGATGGATATAAATCTCTGGAAAAAGTTCAAAGGAGGTGCAAAGTTGATCCCAGTATCAAAATTTCCCTTTCGGGAAGACCCGAGGGCCCGAATCTGCACTCTCTAAAAAGGCGTAGAATTAGGGGGGTTTATGATGGGGTTTTAAAAATAAAGGGAAAACAGAAAAAAATTAAAAGGGGGAGTAAATAGCTTTATTATAAATCCCCCCCCCCAAAAGGGAAACAGGACTCGCAGAAAATGGTTTAAAGGGTTGGGAAAAAAATTAGATTCGGGAAGAATAAGGTAAACACGGGTTTTGGGCAATAGAGTTGTGGATAGGGAGCAAATCCCCAGTGCAGTTATAGGGGCTAAAAGTTGTGAAATTTTAAAAATAGGTTAGTAAATACATGAATGGGTGGGGGTGGGTGTGAGTTGGACCTGACTAGCTTGTTTTCCTAGGACAGATTCCCGCCCCTTCTAAAATTGGGAATGTAAACCTTTGAAACTAATTGGGTTTAGGGCATTAGCAAAAGGGCCGGTAGGAGACAGGGACTTCCCTCGCATGGGCCAGTGGGCCCTGTTGCAATGCCCCTTTCTTTTTTTATGTTCTTATAGACTGGGGGCCCCTAAATCAGCACTCTCTAGAAAGGCGTAGAATTAGGGGGGTATGATTAAGGTTTTATAAATAAAAAAACGGGAAATTAAAAAAAGGGGGATGAAAATTTACGTGTTTAAAAAATATTACCCCAAGACAGGACTCGCAGAAGGGTGTCAAGTCCGAAAAATTCAAATTCACCCAAGGATTTTAAAAAAGCATTAGTTTTGGGTAAAAAAGTTTATGAATGGTGGAACATGAGGGGGTGTGAGTGGACCGATAGCTTGGGGGAAGTTGGTTTTGACCCAAATGCCCCTTTCCCTTTAAGGGGAAATGTGCCTTGAAACGGCCCTGGGTTTGGGTCATTTGGCAAAAACCGTAGGCGATTTGGGGCCCTGCCCCACATGAGCCAGTAGGCCTGCTGCAGTGTTTCTTTTTTTTTAAGGGGTTTTAACTCTGAACACATATCCTGGGGAACAAAAATTTTCCTTTGGTATATACCTTGTGTTTTAGAAAAGGGATGGGATTTTTTTTTCAGGAAAAAGGTTTTGGTGAACAAAGACGAAAACTGGGAACGCTTGGAAGCACTTGAATTGTTTCTCTCTGGAGCGCAGAAAGAGAAATATATATTTTTTAAATTTTTTAAATTTGAAAAAACCAGAAAAAAATGACCCTAACCTTTCATACAGAAATCACTCCTACTAAAGCAAAGGGCTGGGCAGGCAAAGCAAAATAACCCCCCAAAGAAAAGTAGGGGCGCCCTTGGAACACTAAAAAGAAAAACTAATAAGGTCCGGGGCTCAAAACTGCTAAAAGCGTCCCCAAACCCAAACATATGGGGGGAATTTACCGATGGGCCCCCGCTGCCACCCAAAAGGGAGCTAGGGCAGATACTTAGAGTCGGTGCCCAATCAGCCCGGGGTGTGGGGGTTGTATGTTGGTTAAAGTGAGGCCCGCGTAACGCCTGGGGTTTATCAGGCCCCTTTTCCCCCAGGGAGGCCTGGTCGTGGACTGGGGGCCCTAGTGGCGGTTTATCCCCCGGGAAAACCCTCCCGGTAGGAAATTTCCCGGTTGGGGGCAATTCCTAACCCCAGAAGTGAATCGTCAAATCAATCTGTGTAAAAGGGGCTTGGGCTTATTGGCTTTCCCTTTTCCCCCACTGATGCCGGAAAAGGGGGCCCGATTCAAGGATCCCGGGCATATCCCCCCCCCTCCTTGAACGAACCTAAAAGCCTCCCAATTTCCAAAACTCTGGGGGTGACCCGTTGGGTTAGCGCTTTTTTCCCCCTGATTAAAAAAAAATAAAACAACAAAACCCGCAAAAGTAAGATTTTGGATCCCAGAGAGAGCCCGAACAAAACACAGGTTATGAGCGCCACCAAGGTAAACCCTGAGTATTGGGTTTTTAAAATTTAAAAAAAAAAAAGGCTACTTTTTTAATGTAAAAAAATAAATTAATAACGCCCTTTAATTTTTTTATTAAAAATTATTTTTATTAAATTTTTAAATTATTATTATATTTTTTTTTAATAATGAAATAAAAATCTTTGGGTTTTTTCAGGCTTAAAAATATCTCCTAATCGTTTTTTTTTTATGTACTCAAAAAATTATTTATCACACTAACATAAGGTCTCTCTGCTCACAGGTCATGTCGGGTGTGAGGAAGTGTATGGTAATGAGCCCACGTGGCGCTCACTGGCACTGTCCCGAGCCTTCACTACCACAGCTGCATCTCATCAAGTAGCAGCAGCAGAACAGCGGACCTCAGAACCTAAACCAGCATCTGAAATCCCAGGACCGCGTTCCTACCCATTCATAGGCACTTTTTTCTCTCATGATCTTGAACAAGTGTAGTCACAGAACAATTGATGACTGTATAATAAAAGATACCTTAAAAACACTGTACATTGACACTGCTACGTTGTTACTGGGTCTATTATCAAGATAAATGATCCAGCGCTCATGTACACGAAGGGTTCATACATAACACGGGGATTAAAAGTTTCACATGCTCCAGAATCTAATGACTTTTCATTGGTAGCATTTCTACCACCGCTGTCTTATATTAAGCCCTTACTTTACACAAATTATGGGTTGCAGTTTATGTAATGAACAAGGAACGGAAAAAAATGGACACTACCTGCCCCTCGTTCCCATTAGAATCTACACTGATATTACGAATTATAAATTAACATAAAAAACAACTATCTGCCCTCAATGATCCTCACTGGTTTTTGAGCTGTTTTGACAATTATAATAATAATAATAATCGTTATCATTCGCAAATAGCTCACACTTGCGAAAGGTACTTAAGACGACGTTTCGATCCGTCCTTGACAATGGTCGAGGACGAATCAAAACGTTGCCTTAGCTTTCTTTTTGTAAATGTTGTTATTTAATAAGACAACTATTCCAGCCACGTTATTATGACTGCTCTTAATAATGATAATAATAAAAAATAATAAAGATAATAATAAAGAATTGTAATAGCATATTTTCTTCGCAGCTTTGCTAACAACAAGATTCACATCTACTTCCGAAAGATGGTAGAGGAACACGGCCCCATCATTAAAATGGAAGTCCCATTCAATCCCGATGGTATGCATTACGGACCCAAAAACGAGGTCGAGGCCTTCATACGAGACACCATGGACAACCCAGTGAGGCATGTGTTGGAATCCTTCAAGAAGATTAGACAGGAGGATGCAGACAACTATTTTGAAAACAAAACTGGCCTATTGACAGAGTAGGTTTACATATATCAGTATCTTTACTCTCTCTCTCTCGCTCTGCCTTTCTCTCTCATTATTTGATTTCCTAAAGGTATTTCTATTATCATAATCACAATGATGAGTTATTATTTAAGTGATCATGTTCCAGGAATGGCCAGGAATGGTGGAGGGTACGCAGCAGAGTTCAGTCTTCTATGTTGAGGGTCAAGGAGGTGGTGGCCTACCTGCCTGTCATGGATCAGATTTCGTTGAGTTCATGGACAGGTAAAGCATCATGGTTAGGAGAGTCGCGTCTTGGCTATGTAACTCACATCCTGGTTAAGTGATGGAGGGTCTATGTAGTTATAAATGTCCAGGATATATCGGAGAATTCTTATATAGTTGAGGAAGAGCCAAAACATGCCAGAATGATGTTGGATGTCTTAGGACATTCCTGGATATGTTAGGAAGGTATTGTATATGAAAAGACGGTGCAGGCTATGTTAGAGATGTTCTTCATATGATAAGTAGGTCCTGGATATGCTAGAGAAGTCCAGGGTAGGTAAACATCGGTGATGTAAATGTTAAGACAAATCAACAGCACGTGTTAAGTATCTTGTTTTCCTTGACTAGAATGTTTAAGAAAGTGTAACGGCCTTTGTTAAGGCCTATGTGACTGTCACAAAGTTCCCAGAGGCTTATGTAACTGTTTTCTCCTCTCTGAAGGAGAAGGGAGATAATTGTTTTCCTAGATACAGGCTAAGGCAACGTTTCCAGCCAAGAGGGATGCCACCATCCAGTTCTTTATGACCGCTATAGTTAACAGTTTATACCTGCATCGGTGGGTTTAAGCCATTCGTAATAAGTACCGAATACTAAGATGTTAGATAACCTCGCATCAGCGTAAGGACTGGGCATTTATTTCATTAGCTGCCTTGGGGGACGCGACTCTTGTGAAAGCTCCTGGACCACTTTCCAGGAGACCACAGGCCCAAGACACCCATCGGAGCTCAGGTGTGCACCACACCAGGAGTGCTGTTAAAGTCTCCTTACCTCTCTTGCATCTAATTAGACAGGCGTGCAGCTAGAGGTTTGTGCAAGGTTTGGATAGTCAAAGACTTAAGGTAAAGTGGTGATGGGTCACAAGGCTCAAGTGTGATCTTTACGTCAAGAGCATCTCAAGTGTGTCTTATCTACGTGTTGGGCATCTCTTCTTTAAAGTGAAGTGTATTAGAACGTTATTCTGATATGGATCCAGGAACCAGATGTTACAATGTACAGTGCACACGATGTATGTTCTTCATACAACCTAGGGAGCACAACTGTTCTCTCAGTGAAGCTGAGTCTAGGAATGACTATGGGCTCCTCATAGAGAGATCCAGGAATCAAGTCGTAATTAGACAGTCATGCGAGTCACCTGCACTAGGCAAGGTGACAGATAAAGTTCCCACAAAACAGTAGTTAATTTATCAAATAGTTTTCGAAGTAGGCTCTTCAGGGCTCACGTTTGAACCCGCACTTCTAGTAAAAACAAAGACATTGCTTTCTGTTGGTCCCTGAACATGTAGATGTTCGGGGCAACGAGCGGGAGGACTCTGCTGTGCAGTCAGCTGTTCATGACCTCCCCTTTTAATATAGGGGTATTCCATTCTCAGATTATTTTGCTGTAATTTCTAAGCACCTTCGCAACCGTGGCAACGACGATAGTTTGAATTGATTCGTAGCAAGTTATATAACATCACACCTTTTTTTTAGGTTTCTGGTCTTTTTTGAAGAGGGGTTGCTTCAGGTTTAAATTTAGTTAAGTCTCTTGACGCTGGTATAGAGCCCAAGATCCAAGAAATTACAGCTGCTTTCCACTTCGTATTAAATTTGAAAACCCTCTATTTTCCAGGTGTTATATGAAACTTAAGGTGTTTAGCAATTTTCTAAATTAATTATGATATGATCTCAAGTTTTGGATAACTCCTCTGGCTCTCGTCCTCCAGAATCGCTTCACTGCAATCACAGTATGGAGAGATGCCAAGTGACTTCCTAAATGAGATGTACAAGTGGGCTCTTGAATGTACGTATCTCCTAGAACCAGTAACTACTAAACATTACTTTATTCCTGTAATACTAGATATTAGTTCTGTGATATTAGATATTAGTGCGGTAATACTAGATATTTTCAAAAACAGGTAGAAAAAAATTATATTTGCAATGGAGGAAGTCTATGCTTACATTATAATCAGGTTTAGCGCTTTTCAGTAATATAATATCTATCTCTCTCTCTTCCCCATTTTCCCTTCTCACTCTCCCCTTCTTCTACCTTCCCTCTCTCTCTCTCCCCCCCCCCTCTCTCTCTCATTCTCTCTCCCCCTCTCTCTCTCTCCTTCACCATCCCTTTTCTCTCTCATAATAACAATATTAATAAAAATTACTTTGTATTCACTTTGTCTTAAATTGATGTAATTATGACAACTTTTTTCTTAAGATTATATTTTTTTTCAATCAGCTGTTGGCAGTGTAGCCCTGAATCGTCGGCTGGGGTGTCTGGATCCAAACATCGCACCGGACTCAGAACCCATACGGATGATTAAGCTCGTAAATGAACTCTTTACTTCTCTGGTTGACGTAGAGATTTCTCTTCATATTTGGAAGTTATTCCCAACTCCAGCTTTCAGGAAACTCAGGAAGACACATCAGGAATTTCTTAAGTAAGTGATCTTCCATGAAGTCTTACGTCTCCTTGGTTCTCTGAAGATTCTATCTTGGTAAAGCTCCTCAACAGGAACCACAAATTAATAAATTTATATAATAAACACCCATATCAACCAGGTGCTACCGTCCTGCCAAATGAGTGTGAAACGAAAACCTATTAAATGTTGTACACAATGGCTACTACTATTTTCAGAGTGTATACCTCAAGCTAGCTGTGCATTATGAGTATGCACACTCGTCTGAGTTTCCTTCTAATTTTTTAATAGTATTTCCTTTTAATTCCATAGGGATTGTGAAATAGAGGTCTTTCTCTGTATGCAATACTTGTAAAATGCAACTAAAATGCCAGGAGCAAGGGACAAGAATCAATTGTTAAAAAGACAATGAAGGAAATTAAAATTCGGCCATTTGTAGCACAGATGAAAAGAAAGAACCGATTGTTAAATGTTTTGAATGAAAAAAGGTTAAATGTCTTACTTAGCACTAGGCGAAGGAAAGCTGATAATAATAATAATAATAAAATAATAATAATAATAATAATAATAATAATAATAATAATAATAATAATAATATAATAATGAGTTTTTTTAAGGAATGATTGACACCATAATGAGTTGTGGCTAGCAACAGCTCTGCGAGCATTTTGCCTATTATGATAAATTAACTGTTACGATGAATTTATTGAAGAGTGATACTAAATATCTGTTAGATTTAATATAGCTGATGAGTTTACTCTGCTGATAAATGGATGGAACATATCCTTTGCTTGTTAATATCTCATCGTCGAGTAAATATTGCCTGAAACGTCATTATGAAAGTCTTGACAAGTGCAGAATTGCGGATAAGAACATCCGAGAGACGGAGGCGGCGTTGCTGCGAAGGAGCCTAGTGATGACCGGGAACTGTACACTGATGGAGGGACTGCTCCTCAGCCAGGACTCTCCCGCAAGGACGTGGTCACCCTCATCTCGACATGCTCTTCGCTGGCGTTGATACAGTGAGAATAACATACAAGGATTTATTAATTATTGGGTCTGTAATAGAACAAAATACCGGCTCACCTGTCTAATGGGGCCAAATTATTAATGAGGAAAACTTTACCGAATAATTTTTTTTAAACTAATCTATGCTTAATTGGTGTTACACTGAGCTTGCTACACAATGGATCCACACTCAGTATGACTTCCATTAATAGGTTCGTGGAAGGTTCTTCTCACTTAAACATTGTCAATCCCTTGATATATTCCCTCTAATATAACTGTGCATTACTTAATAAATGTTATAAGAACTAAATTATTTCAGTCACCTTTCATTTCGAAAAAGATATTCCTGTACCCATAAACCTAGTATTGTTACTTGAGTGTGGGTACCATTTTACCACTTTTAGTCTTGTAATGTATTATATTATTTTACACTAAATTACTGGAGTATCGCTTCTCAAAGGAGAGCAGGTGCCTCGACGCTGGAGTGGCTTTCCATTCACTTGGCTGGCGCTATATGACCTATACAGATTTAAGGCTTTACCCTGATAAAAAAAAATAAAAACAGCTTTCAGCACCATCAAGCTTTCATGGCTAATGCGTCTTATGAAATGGATAAAATACTTGGGGATTTAGGCTGTGTAGGTGCAGATTTTACTGGATTCTTGTCAGCATCTGGAGAATACATCTACCGGGCGGTTTTAATTTTTAATTAATGAAGTGTTTTCTTCAAAGAAAGTTTTCCCTTGAATTTAGATTGTGTAACTTTAAGGTCCCAGTTTTATTATATAAATTTATTCCCACTAAATATCTCGAGAATGTCTCCTCTGATTAGAAATAAGTTAGTGATTCACTTTATTATATTTAATTAGGTTAAATATACATTGTACACATTTTTATGTATCCATACTATCTATGTGATCTTAAGATCTTTGTAAAAACATCTTCACTTCTGTTTAAAAAAAATTAGCTGATAAAATACAACATATTTTGTATATAATATATATGCCTTCACCTATATTTATCAGTATTTCTATATATAACGTTCTCAGACGTCGCACAGCCTTAGTTTCGCGCTGTACCTGTTGGCTAGACATCCGGAGGTGCAGACACGACTGCAGGAGGAGGTAGATACTGTGCTCGGGACCACAAAGGTCCACTCACTTACCAACACCTGGCCAAGTTCCACTACCTCAAGGCTGTTGTTAAAGAATCTATGAGGTATAACTTGAGCTCATTAATGCATGCATACAAGTAAATACAGTAACAATATTTTTTTTGGCTTATGTCATAAAATCAATTTGCTACATCATGAAATAATTACTACTTAATGCAGCATTTATAACGAGCCTCAGTTAAACGTGCATCGATTAAAATTACGTAAAGTCAGTATCTCACAGCCTCTTAAATATTATTTTTTTATTACAGGATGCTCATGCAATTTATTTTATCACTTTCAGGGTGATTCCTAGTGTGATGGCGTTTGCAAGAATTCTTGAAAAGGATCGTGTTATCAGTGGATACTTAATTCCTAAAGGGGTGTGTATCATTCACTATAAATTGTTAGCCATGTAGTATTTTTCATAAAAGTTGTCATAGATTCACCAGAAAGTGCAAGTATTGCCAATAATTACTGTTTTGATGATGTTCCCCGATGGACAAAAACCATCATCTAATAGTCTTGTTATTCCTCCACCGTGTATATTACTTTTGACTCTAATTTTTAATATTATTTGTATTATATTAGCACTGTATTTTACCATTTGCTGGACGTGGCCAAGAATTATACTTGGGTCCCTTGATGAATATCTGTGTAGTTTAACGTGTTTTTCTTTTTATACACAGTGGTCAGTAATGATATATAGCATGCAGATGGGTTTGGATGAATCGCTCTTCCCTCGAGCAAATGAGTTCGTACCTGAGCGGTGGTTGAGAGACAGGCCCCTGGGTCCCATTCATCCTTACTCCACAGCTCCTTTCGGCGCTGGCAAGAGGATGTGCATCGGTCGACGCATCGCAGAGCAGGAGATGTATACCTTCCTCGCTAGAGTGAGTAATCCTTTGGTTTACATATTAATGATTATGATTATACCCACTGCGTTCCTGTCTTAGTCTCGAAACTGTGAATAATATGAATACTGATTGATTTTCAAATTAAAACACTATATTATTTTTTTTTCTATCTAAAAAAACAGACTGAAATTTGTGTAGCCATAAATCGGGCGAAAATTAATCTGAACATAACTAAAAATATATTTAATTTATTATAAGAAATATATAAATTTAGATCAATAATATAACTAAAGAATTTTATTAAAAAAGTATTACTTAGCTAAGGTTAAGTTAGGTTTGTAAAAGCAAATTCACGTCATTGTCAATGAAAAAAATTGTCTACGAGGCAGGGTGACCTAAAAACAAAAACGAAAGTCTTTCTTTTTAGATTTAATTTACACAGGAGAAGGGGTTTTCAGCCCATGCTCCCGGGATTTTAATCGTTTCTTACACACCCATTGCTTACGGGGGAAGAATTCTTTTCCATTTCCCAATGGAGATAAGAGGAAATAAAGAATAAGACCTATTAAGAAAAAAGAAGAAAAACCGTGATGGGTATATATATATATATATATAATATATATATATATATTATATATATAAAATATATATATATATATATATTATAATATATATATATATATATATATATAAAATAAAAATTTATTTAAAATATATATATATATATAAATATTATATATATATATATATATATATATATATATATATATATATATTTATATATATAATATAATATATATATATAATATATATATATATATATATATATATATATATAATATATATATATATATATATATATAAAATATGTGTGTGTGTGTGTGTGTGTGTGTGTGTGTGTGTGTGTGTCGTGCGAATAGGCATACTTGCGATCTTGGCTTAAATAGCAACGCTCATCTTGCCATATAGGACAAGTGAAAATTTGTGTATCAATAATTTCGCCAAAAACATTCTGAACCTAACGAAAAAAATACATTTCACTGTGTTTGTTTATTATTAAATTATTGTAAACTTATCTAAAATATATTTAGTTAGGTTAGGCTAAAATAAATTACACTTGGCTTGTTATAATAAGGTTAGGTAAGTTTTCTAAGATTCTTTTGGTGCAAAATTAAAAATTTTTACATCAACATTAATGAAAAACATATATATTTAAACGTATAAGAGAAAATTTCAGAAAGGACTAAATTTTAAATGAGTTCTTGCTAATTGACCAGTTTTACCTATTCGGCATATATATATATATATATATATATATATATATATATATATATATATATATATATATATATATATATATATATAATATATATATGTCGTGCCGAATAGGCAGAACTTGCGATCTTGGCTTAAATAGCAACGTTCATCTTGCCATGTAGGACAAGTGAAAATTTGTGTATGCAATAATTTCGCCAAAATCATTCTGAACCTAAGGAAAAAAATATATTTGATTGTGTTTGTTTAGTATTAAATTATTGTAAACGTACTTAAAATATATTTAGTTGGGTTAGGCTAAAATAAATTGCTCTTGTTATAATAAGGTTAGGTAAGTTTTCTAAGATTCTTTTGGTGCAAAATTATAAATTTTTTACATTACCATTAATGAAAAAAATATATCTTTAAACATATAAGAGAAAATTTCAGAAAGGACTTAATTTTAAATGAGTTCTTGCTAATTGACCAGTTTTACATATTCGGCACGACATATATATATATATATATATATATATATATATATATATATATAAAAATATATATATATATTATAATATATATATATATATATATATATATAATATATATATATATATATATATATATATATATATGAACTCAAGACAAGAAAACTATTTTCCCCACTGTGAGCACATTTAACATTTGGCAACAACAGTCAGATTATTATTATTATTATAATCAAAACTAAGAACTAAACCAACAGCAGTCAGTGGCAAGAGATATAAGCGAAGCGTTAAGGGTAAATATTACATGTTTACGGCTGGTATTCGTAATTCTAACACAATACAAATTTCAAATTTCTATTACCTTTTGATTACTAGTTCATATTTCTGGGGATCGTCTCCTCTCAGACCAGATCTCCTTGTTAACCAACTAAGCAACACATTTCGGCCGATCAGATCACCTGCAAGACCTGTCAGATTCTCACACTTCGCATATAGTAAACAATACATTTACATTATATTTCTGCAAAATTTCTCGTTATATTCATACAATGGCTTTTCTATCCATCTCAGATTTGTAGCAATTAAATATTAATTTAAATACAAATTAATATGAACGTTTTATTTTATTTTTTTATTTATCACACTGGCCGATTCCCACCAAGGCAGGGTGGCCCGAAAAAGAAAAACTTTCACCATCATTCACATCCATCACTGTCTTGCCAGAAGGTGCTTTACACTACAGTTTTTAAACTGCAACATTAACACCCCTCCTTCAGAGTGCAGGCACTGTACTTCCATCTCCAGGACTCAAGTGCGGCCTGCCGGTTCCCTGAACCCCTTCATAAATGTTACTTGCTCACACTCCAACAGCACGTCAAGTATTAAAAACCATTCGTCTCCATTCACTCCTATCAAACACGCTCACCCACGCCTGCTGGAAGTCCAAGCCCCTCGCACACAAAACCTCCTTTACCCCATCCCTCCAACCTTCCTAGGCCGACCCCTACCCCGCCTTCCTTCCACTACAGACTGATACACTCTTGAAGTCATTCTGTTTCGCTCCATTCTCTCTACATTCCGAACCACTTCAAACAACCCTTCCTCAGCCCTCTGGACAACAGTTTTGGTAATCCCGCACCTCCTCCTAACTTCCAAACTACGAATTCTCTGCATTATATTCACACCACACATTGCCCTCAGACATGACATCTCCACTGCCTCCAGCCTTCTCCTCGCTGCAACATTCGTCACCCATGCTTCACACCCATATAAGAGTGTTGGTAAAACTATACTCTCATACATTCCCCTCTTTGCCTCCAAGGACAAAGTTCTTTGTCTCCACAGACTCCTAAGTGCACCACCTCACCCTTTTCTCCTCATCAATTCTATGATTCACCTCATCCTTCATAGACCCATCCGCTGACACGTCCACTCCCAAATATCTGAATACATTCACCTCCTCCATACTCTCTCCCTCCAGTCTGATATCCAATCTTTCATCACCTAATATTTTTGTTATCCTCACAACCTTACTCTTTCCTGTATTCACTTTTAATTTTCTTCTTTTGCACACCCTACCAAATTCATCCACCAATCTCTGCAACTTCTCTTCAGAATCTCCCAAGACCACAGTGTCATCAGCAAAGAGCAACTGTGACAACTCCCACTTTATGTGTGATTCTTTATCTTTTAACTCCACGCCTCTTGCCAAGACCCTCGCATTTACTTCTCTTACAACCCCATCTATAAATAAATTAAACAACCACGCTGACATCACACATCCTTGTCTAAGGCCTACTTTTACTGGGAAATAATCTCCCTCTTTCCTACACACTCTAACTTGAGCCTCACTATCCTCGTAAAAACTTTTCACTGCTTTTAGTAACCTACCTCCTATACCATACACCTGCAACATCTGCCACATTGCCCCCCTATCCACCCTGTCATACGCCTTTTCCAAATCCATAAATGCCACAAAAACCTCTTTAGCCTTATCTAAATACTGTTCACTTATATGTTTCACTGTAAACACCTGGTCCACACACCCCCTACCTTTCCTAAAGCCTCCTTGTTCATCTGCTATCCTATTCTCCGTCTTACTCTTAATTCTTTCAATAATAACTCTACCATATACTTTACCAGGTACACTCAACAGACTTATCCCCCTATAATTTTTGCACTCTCTTTTGTCCCCTTTGCCTTTATACAAAGGAACTATGCATGCTCTCTGCCAATCCCTAGGTACCTTACCGTCTTCCATGCATTTATTAAATAATTGCACCAACCACGTTTTAATAATTATTATTATTTTTTATTATTATTTATTCATACAGGTGATGCAGCGCTTCACAGTTGATTACAAGTATGAAGATATTGAACTTATTTTTCGTCTGGTGCTTAACTCTGAGAGACCCCTTAAGTTCAGTTTCAACGGAAGGGCGCTGAGGCACTGTGAGAGGCACTACTACTGCCAGAGGTGTTGAACTACTGTGAGATATACGGACGGACTACTGTGAGAGACGTACAAACTACTGTGAGCGGTGCAACGAATTTTCAATTTTTTGGTGCTATTATTATTCTTGATGAAAGTTCATGTAATGTGCTGCTGGTGTTACATGTGTTGAAAGTGATACCTGTGTTATATATAATACATGTACTTCAGGTGATATATTATAATAATATGCTTGATAAAAGCTTAATTCTTTGTTCCATAATAAATCTGAAACTGTACTGAGACAGAGAACAACAAAAATAAAACAGCGCTCGTCATTATTACTCTCATATTCGTAAACAAAATAAATCTGGTTCATGGAGTGTACATTATAATATTCAGATTTTCTTCCGTGCAGCAAATGTCTTCAGATAAAAAATTTAGTTTTTCGCATTTCAAGAATCAGAACATTTTAAAAAGATATAAATAATTCAGTGACCTGAACCTCTCTTAACTCTGCACAGTTTCTACGAATGTTATTCACTGGAGAGTTCCTGATCCAGGGAATTGGAGTTAACGCTGCCTTCCTCCCATTGGATCAAACCTGATTACTTCCTGTTTTCTCCTCCAGGCTTTGCAAAGCCCTTACAGGCTTAGCGTTTTCATATAATAACTAAATAAACATTTCCTATAAGTTTTTCGATATTCCATAACATATCTTGATGAGTTTTTTGTTTATTATATAAACTATATACGAATAATCAGCATGATGAAGTTCCTAGGTGGACGAAAGAGATATCAGGAAAACAATTGTCTTTCATTTTCGGCCTCTACCCTTCAGACAGAACTGGTTGCCATACTCCTTGCACTGAAATGCATCTATGTATCTAAGATTGACAGTTTAATTGTAACTGATTCTCTGTCATCCATAAATGCTCTCAACTAAATTAAGCATAAATTGGGGCATGCTTGTGTCAGAAGCCAGACACAGGTATTGGTAAGATTGTGGACAGTGGAGTCAGAGTATACGCGCTATGGATTCCATTCACATTGGTCTTCAGATGCATGATAGAACTGATAAATTGGCTAAGCTGTATGCTTTCAAAGAGGGAGTAGATTACAATCTTGGCTTGTCAGGTAGTAGTTTGAGAACAATAATACGAAAAGAACTTCAACTGAATTTTATTGACTTAAGACTCAGGGAGATTGACACCAATGAGTCCATCTATCATCATTCTATCATGCAGGAGGAGCCACATGTCTATGGTGCATCCAACAAAATAAGCAGACTCTTGGATGTCACTACCGCCCGGCTCCGGCTGGGTTACAAGTATCTTTTAGCAGGTTAAATCACCACCACCAGATGTAGACCAAACGAAATGTAAACTTTGCCAGATGGACTATTGTCACACCCTGCGTCATTATGTACTGGAGTGCGATAAAATTAATGAATTTAGAAACAACTCACTCAGAAGTGTTCAAGAAATGGCAAAGTATTTTATCCACAGTGGTATATTACAGACCATTCTGGAGAAATACCCTGACTTTGCTAGCTGTAAATAAAGCATTACCACATGTGTGCGTGTGTGTGTGTGCGTGTGTGTGTGTGTGTGTGTGTGTGTGTGTGTGTGTGTGTGTGTGTGTTGTGTGTGTGTGTGTGTGTGTGTGTGTGTGTGTGTGTGTGTATGTGTGTGCACTCACCTAGTTGAGATTGCAGGGGTCGAGTCCAAGCTCCTGTGTGTGTGTGTGTGTGTGTGTGTGTTTGTGTGTGTGTGTGTTTGTGTGTGTGTGTGTACTCACCTATTTGTGGTTGCAGGGGTCGAGTCTTAGCTCCTGGCCCCGCCTCTTCACCGGTTGCTACTGGGCCCTCTCTCTCCCCGCTCCATGAGCTTTATCAAACCTCGTCTTAAAACTGTGTATGGTTCCTGCCTCCACTACGTCATTTTCTAGGCTATTCCACTGCCTTACAACTCTATGACTGAAGAAATACTTCCTAAATCTCTCTGACTCATTTGTGTCTTCAACTTCCAATTGTGGCTCTTTTTTTCTGTGTCCCCTCCTGGAACATCCTGTCTTTGTCCACCTTGTCTATTCCACGCAGTATTTTATAATGTCGTTATCATGTCTCCCCTGACCCTCCTGTCCTCCAGTGTCGTCAGGCCGATTTGTGTGTGTGTGTGTGTGTGTGTGTGTGTGTGTGTTGTACGAGTTTGTGTATGTGTGTGTGTGTGTGTTTGTGTGTGTGTGTGTTTGTAAAGTGTGTGTGTGTTTGTGTGGTGTGTGTGTGTGTTTGTGTATGTGTGTATGTGTATGAGGGTGTGTGTGTGTGTATGAGGGTGTATGGGGGTGTGTGTGTGTGTGTGTGTGTGTGTGTGTGTGTGACTCAACAATCAACATTTGCACCAATAACTCATTACAGTTGTGACCGGGTGTGGAAGTGTGAATTGCTCATTACTCTGGAATTTGTTCATGATTGTACCCATGTATAAACGTAAGTAACCATTCTTACAGGATTCGTACCTTTGTACCTAGTTCAGCTATCAAAACTTTGGGGGCCCCGTCCCTGAACCCATTACGTACCTCTGTAATCTGTAAATACCTTGTAACTTGTCATAATTGTGACTTGACCTACCTGGGGTTCATTACCTTTGTAAATTGTGAGTTCATTACCTCTGTAACTTGCTCAGCTATCAAAACTTTGGAGTCCAGTCCCTTGACCAATTATGTACCTCTGTAATCTTTTGACTACCGCCCACAGGATGGGTATGGGGTGCATAATAAACATATTAAACTAACTTTCATTTTCCTTCAGAAACGAGGAAGATGTCGCACCATGACTTGGCTTACAACCTACATTTTACGTCTTCGACTCCCCATCCCTCTTCATTACCTGTACTCTAACAAACTTTGGGCTGCCAATAGTTACTTATATGTATCGTACTTTAACTATTTCCGTCAATTTATTCACTTTCACCTCCCTTCTAACCATTGATGGCATTCTCTTTGCACCCCCATATATTTCAGTTACCACTGTATAATATGATGGATTTATGAAGGATGAGATCAATCATAGAATTGATGAAGAAAAAAAGGAGAGTGGTACTTTGAGGTATATGTGGAGACAAAAAACATTCTCTATGGAGGCAAAGAAGGGAATGTATGAAAGTATAGTAGTACCAACACTCTTATATGGGTGTGAAGCTTGGGTTGTGAATGTTGCAGCGAGGAGGCGGTTGGAGGCAGTGGACATGTCCTGTCTAAGGGCAATGTGTGGTGTAAATATTATGCAGTAAATTCGGAGTGTGGAAATTAGGAGATGTGAAGTTAATAAAAGCATTAGTCAGAGGGCTGAAGAGGGGTTGTTGATGTGGTTTGGTCATTTAGAGAGAAAAGGATCAAAGTAGAATGACATGGAGAGCGTATAAATCTGTAGGGAAGGAAGGTGGGGGAGGGGTCGTCCTCAAAAAGGTTGGAGGGAGGGGTAAAGGAGGTTTTATGGGCGAGGGGCTTGGACTTCCAGCAAGCGTGCGTGAGCGTGTTAGATAGGAGTGAATGGAGACGAATGGTATTTGGGACCTGACGAGCTGTTGGGGTGTGAGCAGGGTAGTATTTAGTGAAGGGATTCAGGAAACCGGTTATTTTTACATAGCCGGACTTGAGTCCTGGAAATGGGAAGTACAATACCTGCACTCTAAAGGAGGGGTTTGGGATATGGGCAGTTTGGAGGGATATAGTGTGTATATGTTATACGTATATGCTTCTAAACTGATGTATTCTGAGCACCTCTGCAAAAACAGTGATTATGTGTGAGTGAGGTGAAAGTGTTGAATGATGAAAGTATTTTCTTTTTGCGGATTTTCTTTCTTTTTGGGTCACCCTGTCTCGGTGGGAGACGGCCGACTTATTAATACAGGAATACAGGGGCCCTAGCTATGCCAGTACCATCACTGAATGGGAGACTCTTGCTGCTTCAGCACCAAACCCTAGTGCAGCACTGGCTCACAAACAGTCAAGCTGGGATGGTGCTTGCCAACATGCTCAGGGCTGCAACATCAGATATGGAGACTGCCCGTCTCCATGCTGTGAGTGCACCTCACTCCAGGGACTTCCTCCAAACAGTTCCCCATATCGGCAATGGGAACACGCCTCGACCCTAAGACTCTCCGTATTGCAGTGGCTCTGCACCTTGCTGCCCCAATTCACACAGAATATACGTGTATTTGCGGCGAAGTGCAAGCAGACCAATACGGTCTACATGGTCGTAATTGTTCCAAAACCAAGGGCTGGAATACAAGGCACAATGAGGTCAACGACATCATTAAAACAACCCTTGCTACAGCTGCATGCCCAGCCGAGAGGGAGCCCCGATCACTAGCAGCCAACAATACCCACAACCCAGCAAACCGCCCCGACGGGATCACCATCTATCCTTGGAAGAATGGCAAGCTCTTAGCATGGGACTATACCTGTGTGTCCACACTGGCTGACACCTATATCCATCACAGTGTGGGGCGACAGGGAGGAGCTGCTGACCACAGGGAGGAGTACAAGATCAGCAAGTACAGGGACCTAAGACAACAGTATCAATTGTCCCAGTGGGATCAGAGCCCTTTGGGGATCATGGGAGAAAATGCCACACGTTTCCTTAAAGAATTGGGTTCCAGACTCATCGACACCACCAGGGACCCAAGGGCAGCCACTTTCATGTTCCAGCGCCTCAGCGTGGCCATCCAAAGGGAAATGCTTGCTGCATACTTGGCTCGCGTCCGGCTTCGGAAGAGCTGGAGGAAATTCATGATTTTTAATACATTGTACCATTGTATTCATGTTTGTGTTTTTCTGTAAATGTATTCCTGTTTATTTAATAAATGTTCACATAGAATATTAAATATATGGGGGTGGTAGAGAAGAAATATTAAAAACAGCTCCGGGGAGAACCTTGAGTTTTCCCTGAGGTACGTTTATTGTCTTCTCTGAGGATGAGGGTCCCCATTCCAACTATAGAGGTGGTACTTCCCTATATTTTAAATATAAATTATATATATATATATATATATATATATATATATATATATATATAAATATATATATATATATATATATATATAAATATATATATAAAATATATATCGTGCCGAATATGTAAAACTGGTCAATTAGCAAAAAACTCATTTAAAATTAAGTCCTTTCTAAAATTTTCTCTTTTACGTTTAAAGATATATTTTTTTCATTAATATTAATGTAAATTTTTTTAATTTTGCACCAAAAGAATCTTAGAAAACTTACCTAACCTTATTATAACAAGAGCAATTTATTTTAGCCTAACCTAACTAAATATATTTTATATTTGTTTACAGTAATTTAATACTAAACAAACACAGTGAAATGTATTTTTTTCGTTAGGTTCAGAATGATTTTCGCGAAATTATTCCTTACACAAATTTTCACTTGACCTATATGGCAAGATGAGCTTTGCTATTTAAGCCAAGATCGCAAATTCTGCCTATTCGGCACGACATATATATATATATATATAATATATATAAAATATATTATATATATATATATATATATATATACATATATAATATATATATATATAGTACATATATATAATGTCGAACTTCTAAAACATGTGCATCCAGGAATCTACCAATTATCCTTTATTGTGTAGAATACAGGGGTGTCTGTATGACTAATTTGTCAATTATTCAATCGGGTCATTAGCTGAATCCAATCCAAGAACCTGCCATCCCATCCCTCGATAATGTGGATTACTTACCTTTGTTTCTGCACAATGTACGTAATGTGTTCCTGGGTATAGACATGATTCCTGAAGTTCAATGGAGGGACTTCTCATTATGGCCTATATCATGTCTTATGTACTTATTTGTAATCTTTTTCATAAAATAACTATTGCCTTTTACCAAAGCACTTTCTGTATATAATTCAATTCGAGACCTTCCAATATCATTTACCTCTGGCACTCCATAATTACCTACCGCACCCTCTATAACACAGTTTCTTTCCAATTTGGAATTTAGGTCTTCCTTGACACCTTTTTTATAATTGATTCGAAAATCCCTAAACATCAGCATAACACTCACAAAATTCTGTCTGCCTATCTCTCTCTTTCATTCCCGTCTCTTTCCCAAGGTCATAAACACTACTATAACCCATTTCTAATGTTTATTTAATTCTTGAATATAAACTCCTATACCGCTCTTTTCCGACCATAGTCAATTATTTAATAATAGTGCTACCTCTTTGTTTTAGCTCTAGTTCTCTCCAATACACCTGCTCATTTCCACTGAAATCCTCCCACCCTTTTTTCGCTGTTTAGATTAGTGCCATGATATCCAGCTTTCACTCCTGACATGAGCAATTAATTCTTTCTTTTCATCTTTACTACATCGTACATTCAGAGAGCCCAACTGAACGCTTTAATTCCTTTTTTTTTTTTTTTTTTTTTTTTAGTATTTCATATAGAATGGGTTGCTAGCCCCTTGCGCCAGGCATTTTAGTTCCATTTTTCAACACGCTTGGCTTAAGGATTAAAAATTCTGTTTTTTTTTTCCCTGAACTACAAGGACAAGATCTGGTATAAATTTTGAAGGAAACTCAGATGAGTTTGTATACACATAACATGTGTTTACGCATGTGTAGTCTGTACTGGGCGGTAGTAATAACAGTAGTAGTAGTAGCAGCAAGATGTACTTGTCATCGTATGTTAATGAGACAGAGAGGAAAGACACCAGCAATCCTCCCATTATGTAGAACAGTTAAGAAGTTTGTGCTTCATACTCATTTGGATAGACGACAGTACCTCCCTAGGTGATTGTTGTCTACCATCCTTCTACACACACATCTTTGCAGGTTTAAGTTCCTTGTAGGGGGTGACCGCCCCCACGACCCGATCCCAGACCTACCTTCTCGGTTACTGCCCCAAGACGCCTTCCCACTTCACAAGTAAACATTCCTCCGACAAAATTCCTATACTCCATCGTGACGGTAACTTATAAAGCAAATTATTCTGACAGCAAGTTTAAATGATAGATTTAGACATAAATTCATACATAGTGTGCAATCACTGACGACTTCTGGCAGCTATTGGCAGTGAAACAGCATGTGTTTATTGATACGTATAACCAGGGTGCTTGATGGAGATAAGAAAGGCAGAAAAAGAAAAACAGATAAGGGCGTGAAAGAGTATATGTGAACGCTACTCCCTTCATTTAAGTCTAGACACTCATGGTTGGATAAATATGTGCAAACCCTCATTTACTAGCTAGAAAAAAATCCTGAAAACAAAAGCAAGGATTGAAGAATCTGGCGGTATCTGTGAATGAATTTCTAATCTTGCTCAAGGTCTCTTGTCCTGTCAGTAGGTTTTGTGCAGTGTGGAAGAAAGGAGTGTTGTCTCAACGAGATACGTGTAACTCTTTGAATACTAGTAAGCAATCAACAGTTTTTATTACGAGTGAAGCATCTGAGTGTTGGCATTAGACGCCTCTTCCATTATACTGTAGTGAGAGGCTACTGCGTATAACTAACTTGTGTACACAAATAAACCTCACATAGAAAGAAACTGAGGACGACGTTTCGGGTTATTTATGTATTGTTCAGTCATGGTATTATACCTTTTTATTCTTCAATATGTTGGGTGTAAACAAGCAGGATGAGATAGTGTTGTACACTGATGCACTTTCGTGTAAGTTATTATATATCACTCACCCAGACTGATTACTGTATAAAATAATAAGAACGCTTAAGAGGATCATTTTTATGATAAACAGAAAACAGAGCCTTTTTTTTACTAACATCTTGCCATTTAAGACTCAAATTATAATAATGCTTGCTCTTAATAATGGGTGTTATGGAAAATTTTCTAGGGTGCTTACCTGTATGTACCTCAACATTATATACATACCAGTAATCTCATTGGGAGACAATCATATTGTTTACCGTAGTCACCCCGTGTAGACATGTGAGAAAACTTAACCACCCCTGGTCGCACCAAGTGGTCCCCTCGACCTCACAATCTTATCCATATCTATCCGAGACCAGTATGGATTGGGTAGCACCCACAAGTACGGTGCTACTAATTAATTGTGGACTGTATAGATTATATTAGTTTAGCTGAATGAAGGGGAGGGGGGTAGGATACACCTGGATACATCCATCAAGGAAAACATTTTATACATAATCCCACCACTTACCAGATGTTCTCTGGTGGTCACTTGATGTAGTTGGATCACTCATAACCTATCTAATTACAACATAACACCACTGGCCAGCATAGGTTTGTTATAACTAGAAGGGTTACTTAACTGTGGGTGATTGATACTCCTTATTTCTTCCATTCACCATCTCAGTTTCGATGTCCTGCTACACCGACACGGTTCTCATTCCGGCAGGACGAGGTATCCGTCGGTTTGTCCCGGTTAGAAGTCGTGATTCCATAAATCTCCATTATCCCCTGTACGAGAGTCACACGTTCACTCGGAGCAAGGCGCTCTATTTCACATCCCGCATTCTCTTAACTCAATGTTATTATCACTGATTACATTACCATTCACAAGACGATTTAACGTCTCATAACTATTATACAAATTAGAGGTCACTCCATTAAGATCTGAGGCCGATGAGCAAGGATTAACACACGGGTATGTCCCCTGGACACACCCTGGCCGTGCACCTGCCACCCCGTCCTACTCTTATCACACTTTTTACCACTCTATTACCATGGTCCCGTAAATCACGTTCCCTCACTCTCCACCAGGAACAGTTACGACACTTCTTATTATGAAATGAGGCCTATATTAATCCTTAGGCCGCCGTGAATGTCAATTTCGTGGTTCCATGCTTTCTCAGCTTCTTCACCACCTTCAAAACAATCCGCGCCTCCCCCCCCCGCACATCCGCGCATGCGCAAAGGGAACTCTTGGTTCTACTCTTATTTTCAAATACATTTTTGACCCATATAGACACATTAAACACCTATTAGGCACTATAGTTTCGGAAAATTAAAAAATTTTCCACACTGCGGCCGGGCGGAGGTCGTTGCTAGACGACTTACATAATGTGGAGTACAATTTTCCCATCTTCACTGGCCACCCATATTTATTGAACCCTCAAAATGGACTAATTAGTGTTCCATCCTCTCAGGGGCATAAGCCTATGCTCCCTGGATTAATTTATTGGGCATACTGGAATTATGAGACTTTAACAATAACAAGTCTCTCTCAGTATCCCAAGTCAGCCCCAGCACATTACTGCATATAGGCACCAACTCCATGGCCATCCATATTTATTGAACCCTCAAATGGACTAATTAGTGTTCCATTCTCTCAGGGGCATAAGCCTATGCTCCCTGGATTAATTTATTGGGCATACTGGAATTTTGAGACTTTAACAATAACAAGTCTCTCAGTATCCCAAGTCAGCCCCAGCACATTACTGCATATAGGCACCAACTCCATGGGCATCTATATTTATTGATTCCTCAAAATGGACTAATTAGTGTTCCATTCTCTCAGGGGCATAAGCCTATGCTCCCTGGATTAAGTTATTGGGCATACTGGAATTTTGAGACTTTACCAATAACAAGTCTCTCAGTATCCCAAGTCAGCCCCAGCACATTTCTTCATTATTTCATTAACCCCTTCACATATCCTCATTAGTTCCTCTTCAGTTGACGTCACACCCGGAAATTGTCCACATAAGATTATTTACCCAATTACTTCGCTCAGTGGACCGCCTGTGCACTTAAGGTGTGCATTTATCGTCGCCTGAAGTAAGAACAATTTATTATTTAACTGCTTATTAATTATATCATTATAAGCAGTCAACAATTTTGGTGTCTTGCTCAGTTCGCAGAGCTGGGCCCTTTAACTGTCCATACGCCATCCTATAATTAGTAGGTAATTCTGGACGGTCAAGCTTCCACGGAAGTCGCACCCAGTAATGTCCAATTCACATTTAACATCCTTCAGGTATTGTTCCTGAGTAAAGGAATCATTTGGACTTTCCTCATTTACATTTAATCCCTATGCTGTCCAGCTCCCACAAATTAGACTGGTTCAACATCATTCTCGATAGAAGAATACTTGTACTGGGTTGACCTTTCATGAGTAAGACACCGTGACCGTATTCACTACTTCCTCTAGTCATTATTACTAGGCGGTAGTCTGCCATATATTACATGGCCCGTACCAGTGTTGAGGAGAGTGACACCGTATGGTTTTGGGTTTATGCCCTTTATCCTGAATTTTTACATCCAACACCGGCAAGGCTACCTCAGCTAGGCCATCATTATTGCCATTAGCTGCAAACCTTTACATCAGTCACTGTAGTGTCAGGGTTATTAACATTATCATTATTGTCACCATTATTATAAGAATCACATACAACCCTGCACATAACTGTATGGTGCTTTCCCTTGTTGCATTGATAGCAACTGTTCAATTTGGTATGACAATCCTTTACATTATGATTGTCTAGACATCTGATAAATCTGTCAAGTTCTTTCATTCTTTCCACTTTAATATCCCATGAATTACAGGCATTACAATTTTTAGTGAAATGAGTACCCTGGCAGAAGAGGCAGTCTCTCTTTTCCTTGCCTGACCTCTTATTAACTGGGTTACACTTACCGAGGTACTTATTCCTCTTACCTTGATGTGAGGAACCACTATTACTGATTCCTGACTTGATATGTGCCTATTTAACTCTTAACTATGATTATTACCACTGGGATTAATTTTCCCTTTTGAGACTTGACAGATACTTCAGCGTCGTTATGTGCTATATCCTTAGAACTGTTTGGCTGGCTGGTCTGCAATTGAACAATTAATTCCTGCCGACCTAGTCTGATTTCCTCCAGACCGTACTATGGAGGTTTTGGCAAACCCACCCTTTGCATTAATAGGTTGATCAGCTGCCTGGCTTACACCCTTTAATTTATTCAAAGCCTTACTTTTACAAGACAGTTTTTCTTCCAATTCGTAATGTTGATTAATTAAAACATTCATTTCCATTCCATCTGCACAATTCTCCAGCAGATCTCTTTCACAGTCTTTAAACCACAATTTGTACCAATCAAATCTACTCTCTAAAGCATCTAAATATAACTTTAATTCATTAGGGTTCACGGTTCTTTGATTCACTAAATCAAATGCCTTCGTCACATGGCTTTTAATAGCCTGTAATGATGCTTTCATTACTCTAAAATTCACGGACTTGTCAGCCACATTAACTCCATTAGATCCAGTCATGGTTAGAGAATTATTAATCACTGATTATACAACTTAAGTAGGCGCCTTATAAGAGTAATTCTTGCACTTTACTCTTGTATAAATCCTAGCCACCCATGTGCTAGCAATTAATTGGGCTAATTGTCATCCATCACACGATCGATTAAACTTGTGCACCCTACACCCACTTCCTTCAATCAGTCACTTAATTATTAAGTAATTAATTCAATTAATTTTTTCACTGATTGCCTCCGGTTCAGGAAGGACCAACGGGCAGATATGGAAAATTTTCTAGGGTGCTTACCTGTATGTACCTCAACATTATATACATACCAGTAATCTCATTGGGAGACAATCATATTGTTTACCGTAGTCACCCCGTGTAGACATGTGAGAAAACTTAACCACCCCTGGTCGCACCAAGTGGTCCCCTCGACCTCACAATCTTATCCATATCTATCCGAGACCAGTATGGATTGGGTAGCACCCACAAGTACGGTGCTACTAATTAATTGTGGACTGTATAGATTATATTGGTTTAGCTGAATGAAGGGGAGGGGGGTAGGATACACCTGGATACATCCATCAAGGAAAACATTTATACATAATCCCACCACTTACCAGATGTTCTCTGGTGGTCACTTGATGTAGTTGGATCACTCATAACCTATCTAATTACAACATAACACCACTGGCCAGCATAGGTTTGTTTATAACTAGAAGGGTTACTTAACTGTGGGTGATTGATACTCCTTATTTCTTCCATTCACCATCTCAGTTTCGATGTCCTGCTACACCGACACGGTTCTCATTCCGGCAGGACGAGGTATCCGTCGGTTTGTCCCCGGTTAGAAGTCGTGATTCCATAAATCTCCATTATCCCCGGTACGAGAGTCACACGTTCACTCGGAGCAAGGCGCTCTATTTCACATCCCGCATTCTCTTAACTCAATGTTATTATCACTGATTACATTACCATTCACAAGACGATTTAACGTCTCATAACTATTATACAAATTAGAGGTCACTCCATTAAGATCTGAGGCCGATGAGCAAGGATTAACACACGGGTATGTCCCCTGGACACACCCTGGCCGTGCACCTGCCACCCCGTCCTACTCTTATCACACTTTTTACCACTCTATTACCATGGTCCCGTAAATCACGTTCCCTCACTCTCCACCAGGAACAGTTACGACACTTCTTATTATGAAATGAGGCCTATATTAATCCTTAGGCCGCCGTGAATGTCAATTTCGTGGTTCCATGCTTTCTCAGCTTCTTCACCACATTCAAAACAATCCGCGCCTCCCCCCCCGCACATCCGCGCATGCGCAAAGGGAACTCTTGGTTCTACTCTTATTTTCAAATACATTTTTGACCCATATAGACACATTAAACACCTATTAGGCACTATAGTTTCGGAAAATTAAAAATTTTCCACAGGTGTCTTCATCATGGAATGTCCCTCCTCTCCTCAGATCAAACCTGATTACTTCTCACTCATTCAGTTCCGCAGGTGCTGATTGAGCCTTATGAGTTTACCGCTTTCTTGTAATCGTTATCATTGTTATCATAATTAATAATTGTAGTATAGTAGTAGTGTGAATTTGAATTGCCTTCTCTTTCTTAGATGAATCCTGATTGTCTCCCATTCCTAAGTTGTGTATGACCCTTACAGGTTTAGCCCTTCATATTGAACATCATCTACTACTACTACTACTACTACTAGTAGTAGTAGTAGTAGTAGTAGTAATAAATGCTAGATAAACAGGAGCGAAAATTGTGAAGAGGTTTGCCCAGAGTTGAACCTGGATCCTTCGGTTGTGAGACGGAAAGTTCTTCCATTGATCTGAGCTGGAGTTTGGTCCACCCAAAGTGACGGATAGATGGCTGATTGGTTAAGTGAGTTTAAAGGCTATCGACTACACGAGGGTCATTAGGCTGCACATAACTTTTACACCACGAGTCAAAATTACTGTTGTCAGTATACATACACAACACCTGGGTATATTTACTCTTCCGTGATAGACACCAACAGGAGTCAGTGTCTGAACTTGAGGGATATACCTTGATATTGGTGAGGGGAACTTTTTTTTTTTTGCCTCCCATTTCCCAGTCACTATATAACTTATGGATTTAGCGCTTCCGCTAATTAAAATTAATGAAATATGGAAACGGTACATAAGAGAGCTGAACAAAACAGGTTATGACTTCTGCCAGGGTATATAATAAAACAATAATAATAAAATAGTGTATTTGTGGCAGTGAAGCAGCAGACCGATTCGGGTACCATGGTCTTGTGTGCCGTAAATCCGAGGGAAAGATTGCAAGACATGAGGAGGTTAATAACATTATCAAGAGGAGCCTCACAACAGCTGGATGCCCAGCAGTAAGGGAGCCACCCCAACTATGCAGATCTGATGGCAGCCAGAAGCGTCCAGATGGTATCACCCTTCAAGCCTGGACAGATGGGAAGCAGGTGGTGTGGGACTATACATGTGCATCTACCTTGGCTGATACCTATCTCCAATACACCAGGGAGGAAGGAGGGGCAGCTGCCAGCTTTAGGGAGTCCCAAAAGTCTAGAAAATATGGAGAACTTGCCCATCATTATATGTTTGTTCCCATAGGCTCAGAGACCCTTGGCTCATGGGGAAAGAGTGCATCTAATTTCCTTAAGGAGTTGGGAAAAAGACTCATCAGGGTAACTAGGGATCCCAGGGCAGCTAGTTTTCTGTTCCAGCGGCTCAGTGCGGCTGTTCAAAGGGGTAATGCATGCTGCATTTTGGGCACACGCCCCAGCTCTGAGGAGCTGGATGAGATTTTCGCCTTATAATCGGTGATACACACGTAACAACATGTACCGTATATGCCACCTTTATATCAACAATGTATCTCTTAAATCTTCTGTGCCATATTATGTAATAAAATATTCCTATTGGTAAAAAAAAAAAAAAAAAATAGTTCAAAAGATGGGGTGGTAGGGGAAGTGGAATATTCAAATGGCTTCAGGAAGAAATCCAAATATTCTTCCTTGAAGCCTTTTTATCCACTTCTCCGAGGCTATGGGTCCCACAATTTACACCAGAGGTGGACCCCACCCTTAATAGAATAATATATAATACATAATAATAATACGTAATAATAATAAAACAAGGAATCGAAGAATCTCTGTTTTTTGTGCCCTTAAATTTTAAGTGAATATTTCCTCTTAATTGAATGCGCTGTAAACGCAAAATGAATAATCTCGATAACGTATGAATTCCCTTTGTCCCCAGGTCATGTCGAGTGTGGGGAAGTGTGTGGTAGTGAGAACACAATGGCCCCCACTGTCCCGAGTCTTCACTACCATAGCTGCTACTCGCCAAATAACAGCAGCAGAACAACGGACCTCAGAGCCTAAACCAGTGTCAGAAGTTCCCGGACCTAGGGTGTACCCACTCCTTGGTTGTTTGCCTTCCATAATCTTTGACAAATGTACGTTATCAGCATTTAGTGACTAAATGATAATTGATATCAACGGGACAGGAAAAACAGAAGACTGATTAGTTAAAAGATTTACCTGACAATCACAAAAACATTAGTAGAATAATTCATGGAAGATAGCTATGAACAAGTCAGAAAAAAATATTGTTTATATGGAGAAAATGTTGGCTGAGAACATATTTTTAATCGCAATAACATTACTGCATATCCATAAGCGACACTATTTAATATTCACTGGCATTACAGGATAAAACGGTAGTAAATACCTCTGAGCGTCTTCGGTGTTACTATAAAGTTAAAGATTAGCTTTAAAAAGTAATATCTGCGCTAAACGACCCACCTAGGGTGCGCTTTGATGAATAAAATAATAATATTATTTAGCGCTTAGTTTTGATTGTAATAATAATAATAATAATAATAGTAATAATGTCATTTTTCTTCACAGCCTTCAGTAGTAACAAGCTTCATCTCTACTTTAAAAAGATGATAGAGATTCACGGCCCTATCATTAAACTGACAGCGCCGTTCACACTGCCGATGATATGCATAACTAACCCATACGACGCTGAGAACCTCGTACGAGCCACAATGGACGCATCACTCAGGCAGGGGTTCGACTCCTTGAAGATGATTAGACTGCAGACTGCAGACAGCTATTTTGAAGGCAAAACTGGAATAATGACCGAGTACGTTGACACTTATCAGATCAGTATCTCTTTCATTACTTCTTTTTTGTAAAGGTACCTTTATTATACGCAGTCACAATAATTAGTATTAATTATATGATTATGTTCCAGGAATGGCGAGGAGTGGTGGAGAGTACGCAGCCGAGTTCAGCCTTCTATGATGAGAGTCAAGGAGGTGGTGGCCTACCTGCCTGTCATGGATCAGATTTCTTTGGAGTTCATGGACAGGTAAAGCATCCTGGTTAGGCAAGTCACATCCCTGTTAGGTGAGACACGTTTTGGTCAGGTTAGATACATCCTGTTTTGGGAAGACATGTCCTGGTAAGGTTAGATTAGGTAAGATTTGTTAGGAAACAGGACAAGTGTTTCCTGACGCGGGTTTTAGTCATATGATGGCCCGCTGCTGGAGTTGGACTATAAATTATATAACCATTTTCTGGTAAGGTGAGGCACGTCCTGGTTGGGTGAGGTTGGTTGTAATAGGTATATTACAGATATCCTGGATATGTGAAGAATTTCCTAGATGAGGGTGTTCCTGGATATTTCAGAAATATGTTTATTATATTAGGAAAGGCTTTATATATGCTAGAGACATTCGACGTATGTTAGGGATGTCCTGGATAAGCTAGTGGGGTAAGGGTCAATTAAGATCAACTTGCCAGGAGTTGGCAATACGTAGATACCTGATGAAAAGGACACAAATACGGAGGGGTCCTTTCAGCCAACACTGGACTTTTCTAAGTGCTTTAAAGGAAGGTAAAATTCACATGTGCACAGCACTTTACGTATGCACTGATCAAGTGGCTTCTTATTATGACCGAAGGAGCCACATGTGGCGAAAAGTTTCGTTTGTGTTCTAATCAGTGCGTACGTATATTTAACCTACACCTTGTCACTATCACCATACCACTTTCACTACATGAGAGAAAACCAAGTGTTGGGTGAAACGTTGTACAAATCCCGCTCGTGTGTGTGTGCACATATTTTTTCAGTCAACTTTCAAAGCTGGTTCCTCTTGGTTGGGATTTGGGGAAGTATCTAGTGAGGAGCTCTTGATTCAAAAGACTGGAGTTACCCGCCATGATCACGTTTCCATACCCTCTGTTACCCAGGCGCTCTGTGATCCTTAGGAGACTTAGTATTTCCCATTATACTGTTAGTAATTTTAAAGTAGATTTATAAATGGTCAGAAGTTCTGGCTGACATCTTTGTCTCTCGTCCTCCAGAATCGCATTTCTGCAGTCACAGTTCGGAGAGATGCCAAGTGACTTCCTAAATGAGATGTACAAGTGGGCTCTTGAATGTACGTAACTCTTGGCAACAATGATCACAAAAGAGCTCTTTATGTCAAGGTCTTGAATAAATAATAGATTAATTCAAAGGATGAGGAAACGTATATTTTGCCGATGGAAGATGTTGTACTCTTATGTCGAATGTATTACTTTCAATTTACCAGTGAATAGCTCTTTCGGATTTAACCTTTTCAAGTAATATAATAATTTTTGACAACAAATTTTATTTTAGTTTACATTCATTTGGCTATTTATTATACTTTATACCTTTTTGTATTGTGCAGCGTTTTCAATAAAATATAAAAAAATCATATAATTATGACAGTGCTTTCTTTAAAATTATGATACATTATCCTTTTTTTTTTTTTATACAGCTGTTGGCAGCGTAGCCCTAAATCGCCGACTGGGGTGTTTGGATCCAAATATCGCACCGGACTCCGAACCCATAAGGCTGATCAGACTGGTAAATCAGCTCTTTACTTCTCTGACTGAGGGAGAATTCGGTCCTCATCTGTGGAAGGTGTTCCCAACCCCAGCTTTCAGGAAACTCAAAAAGACTCACCAGGAATTCCTTGAGTAGGTGATTTTTCACTGAATCTTCATCTTGTTTACTGAAGCATCCTGCCTGGAAAAGCTCCAGCACTAGGACCTACATATTAAATAATTTTATATATTAAAAACCTGTTTGGAGAGACAGATAGCTTCCTGAATATTTTTCTTAATTTTATGCCTGAGAGCAATGTTGTCTTCATAAAAACACAGGTGAGGAATAAACTTTATTGTGAAACCGTTTCGCTCTTTATAGTTTTATTTTGGTCAATAACTTGATTACAGTGAAACGTTATCACGATTCAAGCTTGCTTTCATTATAACCTCACTGTATTTCTGTCGGCAGTATGCCTTCGTTTCTTGTATTATATCAAGTAATTAGACACTCCTTAATCTTTGCCACCAGAGCGGCTAGTTCATTGTGCACCCATCCCTCTTCAGAAAGGTTCCACGCCGCTCAGGAACTTTTGAGAGAAAAAAATTGGATCTGCCACCCTATTCTTGTTAGTTTGATGGGTATATACCTAACTACTACGTGTATCTTAAACCCAACCTAAGATGCATTTATACAATATCAGTCGGTTTACATTGCAAGCTGATTCATAATTTTTTAACATTCGTTTTCTCTGTCAGACTAGTATTTAGATCTGGCTTCTAACTGCTTTCACATAACTTTGATTAATTATTTATTATTATATTTTTTTTATAATTATTCGTATTATATCCATTAGTGAGATTTAAGCATAAATATTTTTAATAAATGACTCAGGCAGGCCAGGCGTATGCAGTCTACAGTTTTATATCATAGCACACTCTTTTTGGCTGATTTATCAACCTTATAGAAAAATACGTTAATTTTACTAAAATTTGTTTCTTAAGAAAATAGCTTCCATTGTAAGCTTCTCTAGTAAACAGGTTGTTGGGTATTGTGGAACTGATGATGACAGGAAAACAGTAATGATTCATAAGCCCAATTGTTAATTATGAGGACAAGAGTAAATTGCAGCTGTGCTAACAGACATATATTTGGATTAATCAGTGAAAATTTGAAATATTTGCTAATATCAGTTTAACTATAGATGTCTTAAGGAACGTTTTTAAGAAATATAACAGTAAATGAACTGGCATCATAAAGAGTTTTAGCTAGTAACAGCTAAAGCATATCACCCATCTTTGTGTTTCCTGTTTAGTTTTGCTATAATATTTGGTGTATTGACACCAAATATTTGTAAAATTTGATGTAGCTGATGGAACATGCATTTTCCTTATTAATATCTTAGGGTCAAATGTGTATACGATGAACTCTATTTGATTAAATATTGCTTGAACTTAAATATTGACATCGTGCAGAATTGCGGACAAAAACATCCGAGAGACGGAGGCGGCGTTGCTGGCGCAGGAGCCTAGTGATGACCGGGAACTGACACTGATGGAGGGACTGCTCCTCAAGCCAGGACTCTCCCGCAAGGACGTGGTCACCCTCATCCTCGACATGCTCTTCGCTGGCGTTGATACAGTGAGAATAACTTATATGAATTTACTGATTAGTTTGTAATAGACAAAAAACTAAAGTTGCGTTGTGTAAATTACCGGTTTACCCCTTAATGGGGTTAAATTATTTACTGAGGTAAAACAGTATCAGTCTTTTCATTTACAAACAATTTATACTTAGTTTATATTTTTGCGCTCAAGTCGCTGCTTTACTGTATACACACTCCACACTCAGCATGACATCCATTAGGCTCATGGAAAATTCTCCACAGTTCAGCAGTAGTTCAAGACTTCCTTTAATTTAGACATCAGCTTTGGAGATTTGAAGCCGATCGGATAAGGCATTCATAATTTACCATCTACACAGAAAAACCAATCCAGAAATTTCTCTAGTTATGATATACCGCATTTAGGGTTTGAACTCACTCAGAAGAGTCGTTCTCCAGTTATTGCGTGGAAACCAATGTAATAAAAACTTACTCAACCCAAGATAAATGGGAACGTTCCTTTGATAGAAATTAACTATTGCTAAAAGTTTGAGATCAGTCAGAAGAGGCATTCTCCTGTTATTGTTCGGAATTCAACGATTCCAAAACCCTTTGGGTTTTCTTTCTTCTGCCTTGGTATTTGTTCTTTTATTATCCCCCCCCACCACCACCACCACCCACCACCACCACCACCACCACCCCCACCACCACCATTATTACCTCTCTTGCTCCCCTCAATGTCTGCTGGCCTATATATACTCCCGAACGAACGAACTTTCGTTCGTTCGTTCGTTTCTGTTAGTGTGACTTTGTAAATGGTGCAAGTCGGACCGAAACGTCTTCTATGTGCGGGTTGTGTAACGATTCCAAGTAAATTAAGTACGACAGGAAAGTGAGAGTTCTGGGAGGTGACTTGTGCAGTGTTGTATGCGCCAAGTATACTCTATAATCTCTGAATCCTTTTGTTAATGTTCCGTAATTTAATAATTACTTCTTTTAGTGACTACTTTCCCAACCAGCTATATAGTTGAGCTCCTCTCTGACATCCCTCTTGCTGAGAGTAGTTGCCCTGGTGATGTCTCTTCATGTTTTTGTTGCTTGGTGGGTGACCACAATGCTGTTTGACTCAAGTGTAATTGGTGACAGCAGATTTTTTCTTTTTGAAGGATAACCCAACTAAACTATCCTGCTCACTCTGTTACCAGGTATCGCTTAGAATTTGTTGTCCTTTCCCTGAAGTTCTTGATGAAATGATGGGGAACTTCATTTCCCTATTCATTTCACAGGAACCTCATGGCTATTTTTTTTTTTGGGGGGGGGGGGGGGGGGGAGGGGAAGGGGGGAAGTGGTGTGAGCGCAAGTCAGTCGTGTTGTCTTTGTTGATGGATTTCATGTAGATTTGGAACTTGAGGCAATTATTTATCATTAAGGCATCAAAAGTGTGAATTAGCACGTTCATTCTCCAAAGGCCAATTGAATACAGCGCTCCATATTATTCTCTTTACAGTATTTATAATTTGATGATACAACAAAACATATAATGTGCGTTCCTTCACTTATATCTGTGCATCTTTCTATAATATGTCCTCAGACGTCACACACTCTGAGCTTCGTAATGTACCTGTGGCCAGACATCCGGAGGTGCAGATAAAAGTTCAAGAGGAGATTGATACAGTGCTCGGGGATCACGAGGGTCCACTCACACACCATCACCTGGCTAAGCTTCACTACCTCAAGGCTGTTGTTAAAGAATCTATGAGGTATAACTTACTGTAATCACTGCAAACATATTAGTAAATACATTTACAGCAATAATATTTATATCAGTATTTGCAACAAATCAGCGAAATAAACTTGCTGCTCATATTTATTATTTATGCACCATTAAATGTAAGCTATTTAAATATATATTGTTTAAAATTTAAAATCGTTATCTCGCCGCCTATTCAATAATTAGGACAGAATGCTCATGTAGTTCATGTTATCATTTTCAGGCTTCTTCCTACAGTGATGGGCATAGCAAGAACTTTGGATAAGGAACTTGTTATCAGTGGATATTTAATTTCCCAAAGGGGTGTGTAACATTCACCTTATAATTAACCATACAGTACTTTCCTTCACAAAAGTGATCATAGTTTCACCTAAAACTGCAAGTAATTGTCATTAATTATACCTATTTTGATTATCCCTAAGTTACCGAAACATCATCTAGATGCACCTTCAGTTTGTAAGTAAATTATGGCAAATTTTTTATACTCTGTTAATTAGCATTTTAACACCTTTTTTTATACTCTGTTAATTACCATTTTAACACCTTTACTTTACCATTTGTCGGTAATGACCAAGAATTATTCTTTGTTAACTTGATGAATATCATCTCACTTTAACGCCTTTTTTTCTTACATAGTGGTCAGTGATGGTAGTTACCATGCTAATGGGTTTGGACGAATCACTTTTCCCTCGAGCGAAGGAGTTCCTGCCGGAGCGTTGGATGAGAGACAGGCCCCTGGGTCCCATTCATCCTTACTCCTTATTTCCTTCGGCGCTGGCACCAGGATGTGCGTCGGTCGACGCATCGCGGAACAGGAGATGTACACCTTCCTTGTTAGGGTAAGTGATCCTCTAGTTTAAAAATTGATGGTTTTGAATATAGCCCCTGCGGTCCAGTCTTAGTCTCGATTGGATTTTGCCACCGAAGTGGCTAGTTTATTGTGCACCTCATATTCATCCTGTGGACGGTAGTGCAAGGGCATAGAGATACACAAAAGGCTAGGAACTAGGCCCCAAAATGGTTAATAGGTGTACATTTGGATTTATATCTACAGTTCACTTACCTGTTACAAGAAAATTTTAGGAAATTTACTTAGTATATCTGGTATATTATTTTCATTAATAAGTTTATTTTGACTTGTCACATAGGTTATTATACTGTCTGTCTCGGAACTAAGAGTTGTATATAAATTAAATAAATAAAATGTATGTATTATTTTAGGATCACTAAAATTAACTTGATGATTGTCCTCAAGGGCGTACACGTATTGAGGACAATAATAATGTTTATGCTGTTAAAGACGACGTTTGAAATCATTCATTTCCCCAACGAAGCCTTTAAAACACACAATACATGGAAACTTATAAATACTGGAATCCAGTTGGGTGTATTCCGAAAACCATTTTGCTGACGGCAATGTTTTAACGGAATACAAAATCAAAAAGGAAATTAATGAGACACATGCGCGTCATATTGGTATCCGCAGCATGTGGAGGCCCATGGCTGGCATTCATATCTGAAACAGGATTCAAATTCGAATTTATTTTACGTATTGTTAACAGTTGATCATTTCAGAGATCGTCCCCCCCTACTGACTGTTCTCAGACCAGCCTTCCGGTTAACGATTTTCACCCGTTTTTGACTCTTATGGGCTGAGAGCACTTTGTGATAATAATACTAATGATAATAATACTACTACTACTAATAATAATAATTATAGTAATAATAGTTATGATGAAACCAACAGCTTTTTTTATCAGAAACCGTATCCTGAAAATATCAAGTTGTCACACTTTAAATATTGGCAGTAATTTCTCGTTTTATTGATATGACGGAGAATCTATACATCTCAAATTTATAAGAATTAAGATAAATTTGTGTTACATATGAACTAAAATAAACCGTTTTAATAATAGTAATAATTTATTCGTGTACAGCTGATGCAGCGCTTCACTGTTGATTACAAGTATGACGACATTGAAGTTGTGTGTCGCCTACTGCTTAACTCTGCTAAACCACTCAAGTTTAGCTTCACTGAGCGGCGATGATTGACTACTGCGAGGGGTGCTGGACTACTGTGAGAGGTGCTGATGGACTACTGTGAGAAATGCTGATGGACTACTGTGAGAGATGCTGATGGGCTACTGTGAGAGTTGCTGATGAACTACTGAGAGGTGCTGATGGACTACTGTGAGAGGTGCTGATGGACTGCTGTGAGAGGTGCTGATGGACTGCTGTGAGAGATGCTGATGGGCTGCTGAGAGGTGCTGATGGACTACTGTGAGAGGTGCTGATGGACTGCTGTGAGAGATGCTGATGGGCTACTGAGAGGTGCTGATGGACTACTGTGAGAGGTGCTGATGGACTACTGTGAGAGGTGCTGATGGACTACTGTGAGAGGTGCTGATAGAGTACTGTGAGAGGTGCTGATGGACTACTGAGAGGTGCTGATGGACTACTGTGAGAGGTGCTGATGGACTACTGTGAGAGACGCCGCCTAACTACTGGGCGAGGCACTCTTTGATAGCTACGAGAATTGCTACGATTTATTTTTTTGCTCCCCTCTTTTTGATGAAATTGTATATGGTGTGTTTTTATATGGTAGGTGTATCTCACATGATACATTATATAGATATGTTTGTGAAAAAGTTCAACTCTCTTCCATAATAAATCAATTTCAAACTTGGAATGAGTGGAAATAACTTGTGTAACGGAAAACAAAATAATCCAGAAAAATAATTACTTGTATATTTGCAAATAAAACTACTCTGATATAAATAATACATGTGAAACACTTGGATACCTCTTTTATGTAGATTTTTTTTCCCAGTCAGTGACCTCTGTTCAATAAAAAAAATAATTTTGAAGACGGTTAGAAGTATAGGTAATTTTGAGGTGTTTAGTCCCTTGGCCTTGAAAGGTAATCATTTCCTTAGCTTTCATAGAGCTTTCTAAGCTTATATACCGGAGGCCAGAGAGAGATTCAGTAATTGAAGACATCAAGGTGGGCGGAACTCACTTGTGGAAGTTGGTCAGTACCCAAGAGTTTTGCTAGAGGTGGGCAGTAGACTTTTAGAAGATATCTCAGTATCAAGGTTCCAGGACGGTTCTATGCCAGACATGTATCATTGAATTAATGGTATACAGCGCCAGCACAAATGACGAAGTAAAAACAGTGTACACACGTTACACATGTGCTCTATTTCATCAACTTGTTGGTATTCTATTCAGCAAGTCATGGAATCTTGATACTGTGTATATCTTCTAATTATGATAAAAGAACTGTGGCTGATATAATGTAAATTATAAAAGAAAATGTCTTCAACAAAATGACCCTCACAGGTTAAGCATATTCACTTAATTGTCTATTATTTACTATATGTTTTATGCGTAAAACCAATTTTTCACAATTCTTCGGTTGTTTTATTAACAATGTTATGAAAATGTAGAACATATTTTTTTTTAGGGACAAAGCAAAGGGATTTCAGGAAAAAAAAAAAGTCATAAATTTTGCCTGTCATATACGCCGGTTTTTTTTATATATATCTATTTGTGGACCCTTTGATATATCGTTGGGTGTGATAAAGCGTGAAGTCAAACTCTATAAAATGTTGATCATACTGATGTTAGTTAGTTTAATATCTTTATTATGCACACCATACCCATCCTGTGGACGGTAGTCAAAAGATTACCGGCGAATCTTTAAAAAAAAAATAAAAAAAAAAGCCAAAAGATCAGTTACTACTACATCGACACCATGCCCAGCCCTTCTAGGGTTTATCTGGAGAGAATTCCGGGGGTCAACGCCCCGCGGCCCGGTCTGTGACCAGGCCTCCTTAGGTCAGTGTCCCAGGATGCGACCCACACCAGTCGACTAACACCCAGGTACCCATTTTACTGATGGGGAACATAGACAACAGGTGGAAAGAAACACGTCCAATGTTTCTACTCTGGCTGGGAATCGAACCCAGGCCCTCACCGTGTGAAGCGAGAGCGTTAACCACCAGGTAGGTGCCTGAGCTAGAGCTTTCAGCTCACAAGATTGCCGTTCCCATTAGCCCCCTTGGGGCGGGGATGGCAGACCAGAGAGGCCTAGCTTCTCCCTACGAGCCCCGTGAGGGCGGGGAATGTGGCTAGGCCTGGGGACAGTTGTCGTCCAAAGATGAGGGGGTACTTATGCCTCCTCCATGGGAGACTTAGGTCTCAGACACTCCCTAGACAGGAAGCCAAGTCCGGACCACCACTTGGAAAAGGCCCGGGCCGGGAGAATACCGGCGAATCTTTAATAATAATAATAATGTCAAAAGATTATGGAGGTACATAATGGGTCCAGGGACTGGACCGCAAAGTTAATGGTTAATAAACTATTTACATGTTTATATCTGGTTACAATCTTAATGAGTTATTTATGCAGGCATGAATTTAGTCACAAAAATATTAAATTATATTTTAGGAAGGTATGCATGTAAAAAAAATAAATGGTTACGCGTTATTTACAAAGGGCAAAGTCAGGATATTTTTCAAGAAAGGTTGGTAATATGCGACTGTGGAAAATACTTGACATGCAGATG
>NC_069419.1:33295173-33357673 GCF_026875155.1 Cherax quadricarinatus
TAATTGGGTTTGGGTAAAACCTATTGAAAAAATTAGACACATGTGCAACTCTTGGGTATCTTTATTGAGGAAACGTTTCGTCAATGTGTGGAGAAACGTTTCCTCAATAAAGATACCCAAGAGTTTTCATATGTGTTAATTTATCAATGTGTCGGTTCTCTGAACCATTTATCTACAAAACCAGTATTAATTTTTTTTTTGGGGGCGGTGGGTAAAGAAGCGATACAGTTGCGTTATGGGAAGTTAAATTTTTTACGACATCAATTGCGTGCGTGTTACGAGAAAACGTGCAGCGTATCCAGTAGCGAATTGCCCCCCCTGAAAGCGGAAATATCGGAACTAGAAAATTAGTTATTTCAGGGGGGCACAAATTGTGGCGGGTATCGATGAATTTGTTTGGGGAGACTGACCATCTGTGATGTTTCTCCGTGAACAAAAGTCAGCGTCAGGACGCAGGCCATTGGCCTGCGTCCTAGAGGTCAACAGAACATAGGAGGGCAACAACTCAGCACAGTAGAGGTGTGTGGCGAGGAAGAGGGTTATTGGGTGGGGCAGGTGCTTAGGAAAGACAGAGGGCATGGGTATGTTTGCTGATAGGTGGTATGCTCGTTACTGGTGTACCCGAGGGGTGGATGCAAGCTGTTGGAAGAATGGTGGCTGTGTGGGAAAACCCCTTGGGAAGGTGATAGAATGCATTGGGGGACATTGAGGAATGGGAAATTTGAAGAGCATTAGCGGGAATGAGCAAGGGAAAGGCGTCGGGAGTGGAGGGGATTCTTTGTGAAATTTTTACGACACATTGGGACCTGTTGAGGGATTTTTGGTCAGGCTTTTGAATGAAATTGAAGGGGGGGGGATAGGTTAGGCATGGGGCAAGCGAGGGGGGGTAGTGGTATTAGTCCGAAGGGGTCACATCAGCGTACCCTGAAGGATTATCGTGCTTTTATCACTGATGTAAATAAATGGTATAAAATACCGACATAATGGAAATATAAACAAATATGCAGTATAATGTGATCCTTTATTGATTACAGGAAAAAAATGCTTAGTCTACTTAATGACCCCGATACCTACAAACCCCTCACAACTAACCAAGTGGGGCAACCTCACTAAACATTTCTTCAAAGGGGTCGCCGCATTCTGAGGGACTCAGAATAAGGAAGAAAACTTTTTGCACACCATACCCAGCAACTCCAGACCTGCCCCGAATGTACGGCTGCCAAAAACTCACAACCTTGCTTTCCCATTGAGGCCCATATTTTTTGGGAATAGGCAGTGCCCCCCCACCAACTCTCAGGAATTCTTGCAAAACACCTCTCTGAACTCTTGGGGACTATCAGTCCAGCACATCTCAAACACTCGGGTGATCTTCTCAATCGCATTCGCAACATCAACATCAGAACAAGAAACTTTTCCCGCCTTGTCGTAACTTTCCCTATTCACCAAAGTACCTACTACACAAGCCATCGATCTCTTGCGCAGGAAAAAATTTATGATTCACTTTATCTTCCATTCCAGCCAGCGATTTTCATCGACCTTGTTGAACTATTTGTGTTGGCTTAAAATGTTTCTCTTTTGAAAATCACCTCTTTCAGCAGACTTTTGGGCTACCCATGGGTTCACTACTCAGTGCTGTCCTGGCGAACCTATACATGGAACATCTGGAAGCCCAGCGTTTCTCCACCATTATTCCTTCGTCTGTCACCTGGGTCCCTTATGTTCACGACATTCTCCTCATAACCCCCAGACGCTTCAACGTTCAAGCTCTCCAAGACAAGCTCAACCAGGTCGAGCCCTCAATCCAGTTCACATTTGAAGAAGCCGACAACGCTCTTCCTTTCCTTGATGTTCTTCTCTGCAAAGCTGACCATGAACTTCGTTTTAAAGTCTATCGAAAACCCACCAACCAAAACGATCTTCTCCACTTCTACTCTCATCACGACACCAAAACTAAACGTGGTGTAATTATAGACTTTTTCCTCCGCGCACTCAGAATCTGCAGCAATGAGTTCCTTGAGGAAGAATGCACTATAATTGAACAAGTATTTTCTAAACTCCACTATCCTCATCACTTCATCAGAGACTGCAGACGACGGGCATTAAACATCTTCAACACACCCAGAGAAGACACTGCTGAAAAGAGATACATAGTCCTCCCCACCAACTCCATTGCCAAACATGTTTCCAACATCTTTTCCATTACCTCATTCCAGGTATCTACCTCCACAACCACGACCATCAAGGACATTACCAGTAATAGACAAGACAAGCTTCCATCCTCTGCAGGGGTATACATAATCCCTTGTAATGACTGCAGCAAATTATATGTGGGCGGGAAAAATCAAGAGACCTCCAAACACGTATTTCAGAACACCAATACGCAAGCGGTCTGACGACCCAAAGGAATGCCTGTATACATCACCGTAATTCACACAACCATTTAATAAACTACAGAAACTCAAGACTTATCGCCACAAAAGACAACACTCAATACCGAAGAATCCTGGAATCATCGCTTTTCTCTATTTTCCAACAACTTCAACCAGAAATTGGCTTCTATAACATAGCTGAATCACTTGGCAAAAAAACTTCTTCATCGCTATCCCAAAATAAGAACATAGGAATGGAAGAACACTGCAGAAGGTCTACTCACATACTTACCAATCTCCCTTCCAAGCTACCCAATATTTTAAACTCTATAACCCCATGGGTAGATAAACAGATCCCAGCATTCTCCACCTGACCCAGCATTCTGAACCTGATTAAAATACTTCGCGTACCTTCCACCCCGGGTAGATCGACAAATGACACAGACACAGAGTCACCGTCCAGCCGCCGAGGAGAAAAGGGACGTCGCCGCTCCTGCTCTTCGGTTATTCCTGAGTTGTCTCGACCAGAGCTGAGAGGAACTTGCTTGCAAACACTTCGAGCCCCATCCCATCAAGGGGGTAAGGCGGTGGCCAGCCTGCTTGTTCCCTCTCTCCCCCACCACCCCATCCTCATCCTCCCTCCACCCCAACCCCTCCCATTACCCAACCAAATACACTGGCCTATCCACAGAACACTTACTCACACTGCTATCCTTCTAACTTTCCTGTCTTCTTATTTTTCAGCAACTTCGCCTTTGCGACTTAAAACAAGGCATTTTGACCATCCAGTTAGCCCATGTGGTTTTTAAAATCCGCCGATCTTTGCCTTGGCCCCGTCTCCCCTCACACCCTCGAGGGCTGGCTATCTTAGGGCTATCCTTCATAAGTCAGCCGAAATAGGAATTAGGATGCTGCACACACAGGCAACTGATTTCTTTTCAGCATATTATCTGAGTCAGCTTTAAATTAGCTGGAAGAGCCCAATATAAGAGTGAGACTTCGGGTCACTGGTGACCCGAAATCCAAAAGGGAAATTTTAGACTGCATTCGTAAGAAAGGGCTACCATTGCACCTGTGGACATACTCACCACCCACACTGGTGCAGTACTACTGCTCTCCTCGGAAGAGGAGCTACTCCCCTCTAAAAAGAGACGTTCTAGACAAACTCGCTGATGAGGGCATTTCCCCCACCCCACCTGACAACTTCCAGGCTCAGCGCTCAGTGTTTGTTGCACGCATCAACAGCTTTCATGCGTGAATACACTGACGTTGAGCTTGTGAACGGAATAAACCAAGACAACCCCGGGATTCCACGGTTCTCAAGGCTTACAAGTTTGCCAAGAACTCTGTCAACCACAATCGCTGAAAACTTATCCTTGATACACCTGAGGAACCCCAAATACGTATGTGACCATGATCTGAAATGCTTCGGCACAAATGCACGCCAGACCAAGTCAGCATGGAGAGATTCGTCTCCATACACCCAATGCTTCAAATGCTACCACTTTGGTCATAACACAAAAAAATGCACCAAAGTGAATCCTGTATGCAGCATCTGTGCGGATACCCACGTATGCAAGGACTGCCCTAACAGAAAAAAACCCCAAAGGGTTTTATCCTTGTGGTGGGTCGCACCATGCTGTCTCACCTACTTGCCTCCAGGAAAACAGAAGTCCGTAAAGCCCTTGAAAACAGAAAACTGACCAATGCCAAACAAAAGGCAGCTCAATCTCCCCCCCACTATGTCCCACGAATCTTACCCCAACCTGCCGAACTCCAGCAATGCTCTTACTGCCACTACATCGCAACACAATGTTTGGATCCCCAGCCCCCAGGCCCCCACCCCCTCCATACTCCAGACCCCACCACCCCAAGGGCCTCCCTCCTACCCCATCCCCTCCGGCCTCATCCAAGAAGGGATAATAAAGAGCATGGCATACTTCATGCTGGCCAAAGAATGGCCCAAAGGGCAACGCCCACCTCTGCTGCACCATCCTCAATGAATTGTTCATTGCAAATGGCACTCAGCCAAAATCATCCCCACTCATTGCGCCCATACATGAGCCCCTCAAACCATACCCCCGCACACAACCAACCATCCACCAGCATGGAACCAACAACCCCTGCATCTGCACCATAGCCGTGCACAACCAACCGCCACTGAGGCTGCCTAATGGACCAACCTGGTCCCACCGCCACCCCATGTGAAAATACCCTCTGAGCAACAAAACTTATATCAAGACTTAACCAACCTTACTCAACCTCCAATGTCCCCAATGTCGACATCGTCGACAACCGATGAGACTGGGCGTCTCAACCATCCAAAACAACTCCGACCCTGATTCGCCCTCAGGCCTAACGACGATTCAGACGATTCAGACTCGTCATCAGATACCACCGTCACCAACAGCACAGACGACGATCAATTCTCCACCAGAGTCCACCCCAAAACTAAAATCCCCCCCCCTCCCGCATTCTCAACAGAAAGCGCACACAACGCCACGTGACTGCACCACCAAACACCCATCCGCTGTGCACAGCAACTCTGCCAAACATGTACAATAATGGGGATCACAATTCTGCAAATCAACATCATCACTTCTTCAACACCGTTACCTCCTTGAACTTGAACTCTGCAACCACAACCCAGACATTATCCTCTTAAATGAAACATCAGCCAGACCTGACCAGCACATAAAGATACGTGGGTACTCAACTCTTGAGAAATCCAGGGGACCCAAAAGTGGGGTGGCCATCTTAGTGAAGCAGGGGCATGAATTCCACAACATAATGTCGACGAGGACAACGTCCTAGCGGTTGAAGTGCCAACATCACACGGGAGACTCCTAGCAATCACAGGGTACTTCCCTCCCAGACAACCGTATATCGAATCCATTCCCTTACTCTGACTTCTCAACAGAAAAAATCCCCACCGTCCTAGCTGGGGGCTTCAATGCCCACCACCCTGCTCTCTTTCAATTTTGAAGCCCTCCTGCCCCAAGGGGCCACAAGGGGAAAAAACAAAACCAAAATAATGGGCCCCGGAAAGACCTCAAATTCCAAGGCCCATTCTTCAAGTCGTTTGTGGGCCACCACTCAGGCACCCCAGACGTAGTCCTCACCAACAGAGACTGTGACTTGTTCCACTGTAGAGTCTCTCCAGGTGATAACGCCGGATCAGATTACATCCCTGTGGTAATCAAGCTACAGTCCACTCCGTTCCGTACACCCACCCCCCTAAACCCCAAAACCTGAAGACGCTAGGTTCGACCCCTTTAGAGCCTTCTTAGGTAATGATCAAACCATCTCTTTCGAAGACCAGCCCTGTAATGCAATAGATGGGCAATTAACTCCTTCATCCAGAATCAAAGAGGCCACACAAGCTTGCTGCACACTAACATCGTCCAAGATATACCAACAATACAAACCAACTAGGGAAATCAAGGACGAATGAACAGGTTACCAATAGAAGCAGTAGACACTTCCTCACAGGGCAACCCTCCCGGGAAGCCCTACTAAGATCGAGAAGAGAGCTAATCGCCCTAATAACCCAACATAAAAGAGATCTTTGGATTATCTGGTGCGCCAAGCTAACCATATAAACGCCACCCTGACCAATTCTGGAGCACGATCCGAAACTACTAGGGGCCAACCACACTCCCACTCAACACCTCTCTCACTCCCTTCCACTGACGAAAATGGTGAGGTATGACTACCCTACTTGACGACCCACTGGACCAACCAAGCTGATGGGTGAAGTATGGGAGAACATTCTCTCACACAATGACAGCAGAAGATTTAACAACACCCACTACCAGGGGTCAACCAATGGCGGGAACGAGAAAACCCAGAAGACTTTCATCCTATACCATCAATTGACACAGCTACCCTTGAAGACAACATCCCCTCACCAATCAATCACGCCAGAGAAGTATCCCCCAAAACATAGGGCGACTGAGAAACACCCGCTCCTGGCCCATCAGGCATAAGAGCTAATAAACTTAAAGTACCTCCCTCGTAACTGCAAGATGTCTCTGGTGAATACTACAATGCCATCTTGGCATCTGGTCCTTTCCCAGAGGCTTTCAAGACAGCTAAGATGATTTTTCATCGCCAAAAACCAAACAAAGACAACCGCAATCCCCACAACTACAGACCCATCTCCCTACTCGAAGTCACGGGCAAATCTTTGAAAGAATAATCTCCAACAGACTCAACTATTACATGGAGTTCAACCACCTTTTCTCTGAAGGCAGTTTGGCTTCAGGTCCCGCCGCAGCACTCAGCATGCCATAAACATCATCTATGATGCCGTGGCCAGCCTGAAGAAGCAAGGGAGCCGGGCCCTTATTGCCACCAGGGAAGTACACAAGGCCTTCGACAGCCTTTGGCATGACGGTCTCATTTACAAACTCGTAGACCTCCCTGATCACAACTGGACCTTTCTCAGGCTCATCTACAACTTCTTAACAGGAAGAAAAATCATCCCCACCTTCCACAGAGTGGAATCAACCCCCTTCACACCAACAGCAGGAGTACCCCAAGGCTCCTGCCTCTTCAACATATACGTCAACGACCTCCCCCAACCTGAACATACCGACACCATCATCACCCAATTCGCAGACGATGTCATCCATGTTGTCTCCTCCACCCCTACAGCTGGTGCAAACAAGCATAGGAGAGCATCGAGAAAATGAATGAATGAAACTAAATAGAACTGCCAGGTGGGAGAAGAAATGGAGAATCACAACCAACCTTGACAAAGTCCTCATCAGCACCGTTGGGTGCTTACCATCAACCATAGAAGAAAAAGGGGGCATTTCCATCAGAGGTACCCGTATTGCTATAAGGAATCCAAACAAGATCCTAGGATACGAGATCAGCAGATTACTCAACTCTACAACCCACATAACCAAAAAAGTAAACCTACCGAAAGCCCGCCTTGGCCAACTTTATCGATTCAAAGCAGCCCCTCCCCACATCAAACTACACCTGTACAAGATGATGATCAGACCTCTGCTGCCATACCCCTGCGTACCCATGTTGCTCACAACCAAAACCAACATGCTAAAACTCCAAAGAGTCCAAAACAAAGTCCTCCGCTTCATCACGAACACCAGACTCAGAGACAGAATCAGATCAGAGGACCTACACATACAACAGAGAATCCCCGCAATCAATGTCCGATTAGACAAACTTACTAAGAGACAACTATATGACATGCAGGAACTCTACGTGCCTGACAGAGAGAATCATCCCCAACCAGTGAACACAACCGACTATACCATCACCACCCCTCCCCACAGATCCCAAAGAATGACCCTCCAACAAAGAGTTCGACGCTTTATCCACAAGGAGAACTTCCCTCGTCCCAAAATCTTAAGCGACCTCCCCGAAGACGAAGAATGGATACCACCAGAACCATTCTATGTCCAGTAACGGACTAGCGCTCCCCATCTCTGGGTGACCCACTTCTATCAACCAACACCTCACAACTGACCTCGTTGCACTTACTACTACAATACAGCAGGACACCACCTCAGTCACTGCCTTGCTGGCCAACTCCAGGTGAGCAACCAACTTCCAAGCAATTGTATGCAGTATGCATCTTTCCAGTTCAATGACGCACTGGTATAACACAATATAGCATTGCGAAATTGATGGGCAGGAGGTATACCCTACTCATAAAACCAACCTCTTTATAAATTACTCAATATGCACACACACATATTCAAATTACACCAAAATGGATAGGCCACTACCCTTTTATAACCCCACCTACCCCTCCTCCCTCCCCAACCTTTCCCAACTTCCATCCTTACCCATCCTTCTTCCCTACCTCCCCTCTTACCAAAGCTCTGGTCAGAACCTCGAACCTTGAACCAGGTAGATCTGTTTGTGACTTGAAAAGCTCACTGTGTGGGCGAAGCGTTATCAATAAAGGATCACATTATACTGCATATGTGTTTATATTTCCATCACTGATGTGCACAGATTGCAAGCTTTTTGCAAAGGTGCTAGGTAACAGCCTAAAGTTACCTAGGGTTGTCTCCCCGAGCCTGTTTGGTTTGCCTGGACGATCGACGGTGATGGGTCACGGTATCCTATGGGATTTTGTAGCTGCATTCGGTGGGGGGGAGGAGGGGGAATTGCTAGCATTGGATTGGAGGGGAGCATATGACACCATGGAAAGGGAGGCTTTAGGTCGCATTTTATTGCCTCTGGGTTTCGGAGAGGAAATAGTGGGATGGGTGAATACTTTGTATGAGCAAGCATGTGTTTGTGTGCAAGTTAAAGGGTGTTTGGGGAAGGCGGTGGCAGTGGGGCAGAGCCTTCATCAAGGGTGCCCGCTCTTGCAATTATTTGCGTGCCTGCAAGACCCTTTCTATAGGTTGGTGGAGGCGAGAATACGAGGGGAAAGGGTGGGGATGGGTGGCTGTGGCCGAGTGTGGTAGGGTACGTGGATGATGTGACGCTTTTGATGGATGAGAGGACAAGCTTGGGTGGGCTGGAAGAGGTGGTGCAGGTTTATAGGGGTGCCTCTGGAATGGTGGTGATTGTAGAGAAATCGTTCATTTTAGGGTTGGGGATGTGGGAAAGCAGGGTGGAATCAAGATGTCAGGTGGTGAAGAACTGTTTGGATGTTTTGAAGATATGTACATTTTATACATGGCAAATTAGTTAGGGCAAGGGAGGATAATTCTGTGCAACATCTTGCACGAGGATAATTCTGCTCATTTGGAAGATCGTGTGGGCAGAGTGGTGGTGAGGGTGGGGTAGGGGTGTGTCGGTTTTGAGGGCCCTGAGTTTGGATGTGGTAGGGTGGAAGAGGGTGCAGCGAGTGCGGTTTTTGAGGGCCCTGAGTTTGGATGTGGAGGGTGGAAGAGGGTGCGGCGAGTGCGTTGGCATACGTGATGGTGGACTATGTATATATATCCTGGAGCATGAGGGGGTTGGATGCATGGGAGGTGCAGAGCATGTACTGGCGGCGACGGTTTTTCGTATGTTGTGTAGAAATAGGAATCTCTATGGACTAGGTGGGGGGAATGTTTTTCTGAGGGTTACCGCACCCTCACTGTGAGTGAAATGCTTAGTATGTAGGGGTGGGAGATAGATCAGGGGATAGACGTCGGGCTTGCTGTCCAGTGCAAGAGGGTTTTGGGGTAGGAGGTGTTGTTGGGGGGATGATAGGGCATGATGGTAGCACATGTATAGTGCGGTGAATCTGTTTACGCAGTTTTATTGTTAGTCAGCACTCCAAGGTGGAGTGAGTGTCACTGTCACGTTTGGTGGCATGTTCTGGTACGAGTGGTTGTGTCCTGGTTCTGTTAATGGCGTGAGTGGTGGTGTACGAATGTTGTGCATAGTGGCTATAGGCACCTGTGTGCGTTAAGGTATGCCGGAATGGTGGGCGGTGGCAACTGCTGCCGGTGGGGAGGTTAGGGGTTTTTGCCTACAGGAAGGAGAAGGCTTTGGGATCTGCTATCCCATGATGTTTGGTCCTGATGTGCCAAAGTCGGTTGTGGTCAATTAGTGTGTATGCATCATGCCAAACCACGTCAGTGGCTTAGTGTGTAAAGCTTTTCATTTTGTACTGTTCTGTTCTGCAAGTATGTCTTGCATTGTAGGCAAGTGCAACTGGTGAGGGTTTAGGGGATGAGGCTCGTGCCATTGGGTGGAGCCATAGGTGATGGACCTATTTTATATTTTATGTGCATGTTATAATCATTGGTGTCACGTGTTACTGCTGGGGGATGGATCTAGCATTGTGGCGGCAGGTGGCAGCATTTTTGTTTATATGTTGCACGTTGTTTGTACCAGGATGTGTATGAGTGGTAAAACACTAGGGTTATCTTTTAGGGGAAGGGGGTGGGGTAATGTTTTTTTTCTCCCTGCTTTTTATGAAATAAGCGGCGAGATTAGGTAGTGGTTAGGTAGCATTAAATCTCGCCATGTTGTTGAATTTTATGTATTTTATTATAAGCTGTATGCATTGTTTTAAATAAAAAAAAAATCTGTTCCACTTCCCCCGGGAGATAGAGGAATAAACAAGAACTAGTTAGAAAATAGAAGGGAAAAACCCCGAGAGATGTATATAATATTATTTATATATATTAAAAATTATATATAATTTTATATTATATATATATATATATATTTATATTATATATATATTACACTTGTACATGCATGTGTAGTGTGACCTTAAATGTGAGTAGAAGTAACAAAATATACCTGAAATCTTGCATGCTTTTTGAGACAGAAAAAAAGGGCAACAGTATTTCCTACCATCATTGTAAAGCAATTACAGGTTTCTTTTTGTTTACACTCGCTTGGTAGGACAGTAGTACCACCCTTAGCGGTTGCTGCCTACCAAACCTACTACCCAGTGTGTGTGTGTGTGTGTGTGTATGTGTGTGTGTGTGTGTGTGTGTGTGTGTTGTGTGTGTGTGTGTGTGTGTTCCATATACCCAAAGACATTTTAAAATAGGGAGAAGGGAGAAGAATGCTGAGAGAAAAGTAAATTCTTTCTGGGAAGAGATGAAAGAGAGGGTAAATAAGTCGAAAAAAAACAACAAAGGAAAATGAGAAAAAAACACTCTTTGCTAAATAATGGTCCAAGGTCCATGAAAGGATATGATAAAACTGAAGGAAAAAATGTCATGTGGGTTCGATAACGTGGGGTGGGGTAAAAACACTCACATAGGCTGGTTAGTACATATAATTATAACGGAAAAGTATGGGAAGCACCATCAGCCGCCCTGCCTCACTCTGCTCTCTATCTCAGACTGCCCCACCAGTGCCTAGAGGGTGAGCAGTGTTCAAAAACATGCTATGGTCAGCAGCAACGTGAATAACAGTCAGTGATTCACCAGACGGTTGGTAGTGAGTCATCTACTGGTAACTGGTTACTGGTAACTGGTTACTGGTAACTGGTACTACTGAGAGCTCGGCTACGCAAACATATGTCATCCCGACACACAGCTAATACAAACTAGAGATGGCAGGTGTATGGCTTGGCCTGATTCTATTACAATGTCAAAGTACACAACAATTGAACATTATAACATAAGGAGAATATTAGAATGGAAGCTTACATAATTGACTATAATGAAACTTACTGTAATGAAACTGTAATGCATTACAAAGTATAATATAGCACAACTTATCGAATGAGACTCAACATTGGGATTAAGAAATAGAAGTGATAAAAAAAATTTTGATCGATCGATCTGTATTCATGTGATCTACGGATTCTGAGGAAGAAATATATACAAAGAAAGAAGTGTTTAACAGAAAGGCAGATTCGGTGCACTCAAATCTAGACTGTTAAATCTCATAAATTCGGAGAGAACATGAACACACAAAAAAATTCTTGAATATTGATAAGTTGATACTGTAATTATTTATCTATACAAGTTATTTACATTTAACCCCAACTCTGCTAGGGTGAGGATTGACATATGCAGAATGGGTGTCATTCTGGGAGGATCAAACTCTGTTTGCAATGGCTAACTCATGCTGTATTTGAGGCAAATCTGAATTGGTAGTTACAATATGATACTTGAGGATTTCTCAATACCTGTCATGTACATAGGGAATAACGACATTCAGGTTGATCGTCTGACTGAGTCTCAGAGGTAGAGAGTACAGGATCAGGAGGATTGTCAGAGTCTGTCACATTAGTCTGGGTTGGAACATTTATTATCATCACATACTAACTTCATATGATCTAAATGCGATTCTTTATACTGACCAGTGCTAATTTCTCTAACCTTATACTTATTGCCATTGATCCATACCAGGGTGCGCAACACCTGGTATATCGTGAACTAGCTGTAAGGCTAGATTCACTAGTGACTGTGGAATTACTAATTGTTATACTCTTCTGCTAGGAGTACCCAACTCGGCTGTTCAATACAGTTAAACCCTTGGTTTTCTTGACAAAGGTCAGAGGGGGTACGGGTGGTTTCCCAAGTCGGGAATAAGTTTTCCTGGGCGGGAAATCGAATCACACCGGGACCACATGGGATCTGCTGTTGGGGCATTTTTAACCCCCTCGGCAGTAAAATGGGGGGGTCTGAAAGTTACTTTACTAAAAAGGTCCGATAAAGCATTGCGACACATTTGGGACTTCCCAGGTAGTGTTCAAAGGTAGGATTAAATTTTGGATAGTAAAGGGTTTCCTTCGGGGCAAAACCTTCCAGTTGGTTTTGTTTATTCTGGAAAAGGTATCAGTGGAGCAGGGTTTCTGTCGGGAAATTAAAACGAGTCTGTTTAAATAATGTTCGGAAGTGTTTTTAAGGGCCAAAATATTGCTAAAGTTTGCCGTTACTGTATAATTGGGTTCAGCCTTTTTTAAGGGGACTCGGCTAGCAAATGAACTGCGTTGTATTTGCCATCGGGTTTTCCCTGAGTTTGAAAACCCCCACCTATCCCCAAATTTGGGAACTAGCATCAGGGGTTCAAAAGAAGGGTAAAAAAAAATCTGGAAATTTCAAAATTGGAGCAGATGTTGGCTTTTTTTCAGAGTTTGGAATGCTCTTTCTTGATGGAAGGTCCAAAAAAAAAGGGCATTTTTTCTTAAGCAACTCAGAGGGGCGGGTATGGAAAAAAAAAATTGGCAAGGGAAAAGATCAAATTAAAAAACCCCTGTAACCCCCAAAAAAGGGGATTTTAAGGCACCCAGCAGTTTTGGGGTTGGAAAATTTTTTCTGCAGTTACTTTATTTTTGTCAGTCGAAACCCCTCTGGGAGTGACTAGTGACCAAAAAAACTTGTTTTCCCGATCTAAAAAATTGGGACTTTTAAAGACATTTTGATTTTTTAAATTTAGCTTCTTCACGCTTACTAAGTATACATCGTCTTTTAAAAGTGTGTTCCACCCCTTTAGACATGACTTACATCTTTTAAAGTACCCAAAAAGTGCATTCCCTAGGGAAACCCTCTAAAGATATTAGTAGGGACCCTTTGGGAGAACTTTGATAGGGGGGATCAAAAATCCAAAGTCCATAGGGAAAGGAAGTGATAATGCCCCATAGGAGTGGGAAGGCAGTTAGCTTTTGGGGCTACCCTTGTGAAGTGGGACTTGCCGGGAAACCTTTGTAAAAAAGTCCGGGTTAAAAAAAATTTGTTTTCTCCGGTTCCATAAAGTCCCCCAGACAGGAATTTTTAATGGATTTTTACCGGGAAAGGGGATTTCCCGGGGGGTCAACCCCCCGCGGCCCGGTCTGTGACCGGGCCCTCCTGTGGGAAGGGGGAAAAGTGATTGGAATAGTTTTCCTTTTAACTTCCAAAATTTTCAATTACTGGACCCCAAAGTCCACCCTTTCCTTAATTACTGGGAAAAGGGCACTTTCCCAAAAGGTGAATTGCTAGGTCCCAAAAAAATCCATCATCAAGCTTTTGGTTTGATCAATTCTTCTGCGACGGGAAAACTTGGGGGATGAGGATTCTGTACGCAGGTTTTTTGGATGGTCTGGGTCCCGGGTTCAAGTGGGAATACGAGGGGAAATAAGTTCGTTATCCCCTTCTTCTCCCCTGGAAAGGCAATGGCTTTAGGGCGTTTGTTCAACAGAGTCAAAAAACCCACTTGACCTCGTCTGGGAAGTAGGGGGAGCTAAGTCTTTTCCTCAATGGTGGAACAGATTGACCCAGTGAGGTGGTTTGAGGTTCCCCGTTTGAAAATAGCCCCCGACCCCCCTGGTCAGGTGGGAAAATATCCTCTACCTGAAAAAGGGGAAGGATAGTTTAAAAAGGTCAACAAGATTGGTATTTGCTCTGAATGAACACTGTGACCTGAAGGGTTTTTGTAGGGAAGGGAAAAGGATCTTACTTCTTTTCAACCTTTTAAAAGGGTTTGGGTCAACAAATTAAAACCCCTTTTTTTGCAGGAATCACTGTCAAATAGGGGGTTATTTACCAAACTGGAACCTAGGAAACAAAAAAACGACACTCTAGTGAGGGCACTAGCCACGACTGAAACTTTTTTCTGCTGACGGAAAATGCATTTAACAAAAGATGGCATTACTAGTTTCAAATAAACGTTTTTTGACAAAACATACCCCGTGGGGGAAATTTCTACTTGAACTAGTAGACATTGCAGGGGTAGGCTTTAGCACTCAAGGTTTGTCAGGGGGGGGGGGGGGGGGCGTCCTCGGACACTTGAGGTAAAATGGACACTATTTGCAAGGGCCCGAAGTTACAGGTGGAAAAAAAAGACAGGGTGACAGGTAAACCCGGGCCTGGACCGCTTTTGGGGATGCTACTGGAAAAAGCAATGGCTTGTAGGACTTTAAACGAACGGGGTTTTCTGGGCCCGTATGGCAGATCTCGGGTCCAAGCTGGTAACCCCCAAAAAGGGTTTCGATCAAGTCATCAATTTGGGATGGGCCCTTGATTAAAGGGGCGAGCACAATTTCGTAAGTCTCTCATGGAAGCCCAAACCCGTAGGGAAAATCCCAGGGGGGAAAATAATCTGGGCGACAAAAAGGGAAAGGAAAACAGTAAAGTCTCTACCTTTGGGTAGAAAAGGTTTAGGGGGGGTCCGACCTCGGGGCACGCGGGGAGAAAACCAGCTACTTTATAAGGGAGGACACATGAGTCGGCCCCTTCGAGGGGGGGACATGTCGTATTGCTTATCACTAAGCAAAATAGGGCCTGATAAAATTTACTTGTGCACCAGAAAAATCAGTTAAAATAAGATAAGATTTCGTTTGGAATTTTTTAAACCCCGGGGGTTAGCCCCCAGGATAAAACCCCAAAAAAGTCGTGCGTCATCGGGACTGTCTAAATTATTTCCATTGGGGTTTCCCTTAAACTTGTCCCCCGGAAATTTCGGGGCCCACAAAAGTCGACTAACACCCAGGTACCTATTTGCGCCCAGGTTTTACAGGACAAAGGTGTAAGGAAACCCCCCCCCCCCCCTGCCCCCCCCCCCCCCCCCCCCCCCCCCCAAATTTTCCACCCCCCCCCCCCCCGGGGAATTCCCAAACCCCCCCCCCGTGGTGTGGTGGAAACTTTGGGGCCCCCAGGCCCCCGGGCCCCCATGAAAAAAATTTAAACCCGGGCCGGATTTTTTAAAAAGATGCTTGCCTATAGGGCCTATGGCGGGATTGGAAGTTATGTGCAAAAAAAAAAAGGGGGGGATTGTCATCAGAAAAGTTTGTTCCCTTCATCCCCAAATTTATCTACGCCGTCAGAGGCGTTGTTTAAGAAAAATAAACAGCAGGAAATTTTCATTTCGAGACTGCTTTTGGCTTCAAAGGAAATTTTGAACAGGGGGTGGTGACTCTTATCACCTACTGTCACCATTTGGGGCCCGGGTTTTTTGGGGCGCTCGGATTTTTCCCGGGCAGGGGTTTTCAGGATGGAGGGACACAGGGTGGGAAACGGCTAGCTGGGGGTGGCAGAGACGGTTCATCTCGGGCTGCCGGCCCCCCACAAAAAAATTCCTACGTCGGAAAACACCGTAAATCCACGCTCACACGTGTCCCCCAAATTGTCATGGGGGTTTGTTAAATGGATGGGGAAAAAAAACTCACGTAGGTGGTTAGTACTAAAATTTTAAAAGGAAAGTAGGGGAAGCACACAGTGCCCTGCCCTCTCTCTTCTTCCAGTCCCTAGAGGGTGAACGGTGTTAAAAAAACATCTATGGTCAGCAGAAATTGAAAAACAGTCAGTATTCCCCTTTGGGTAGTGAGTCATTCTGGAAAATGGTTATGGAAACTGGTACTCTGAGAAAAGTCAAAAAAAAGTGATTTGCGGGAGGGAACAGAAGGGGGGAAGCAAAAGGGAAAGTCGACATTTAAGAAATCTTTTGCTGAATCAAAAGGGGCTGAGATAAAAACGCAAAAAGGGACTATTGATAAAATCGAGGTACCCAACAACACAAATTAAAAGCAGTCTTTTAAAACAAGGGGGAGAGAATAAAACTGGAGGTATAAAGGGGATAATGTACCCTCTTACATGCCCTCTTTTAAAAACATTTAAAGATACTGCCATGTGTAAGGGTTTTGTATCAAAAGAGAAAAGTAGGGAACAGATGAAGAGGGAATAAAACAAAAAAAAAAAAAAAACATAGAAGGAGAAAAAAAAGAGACAATAAAAAATAGTCACTCAGCCTTCTGTGTTATACCATAAAAACCCCTTAAACAAATCCAGCCCATAACCATCACCATCCTTTCTATCTACACCTACGATGCAAACCCCCTTCTAGTACAAGAATCTCCTATAAGTATTTTTCGCAAAAACCCCTCCCTCCCCCCTCTCCCACTTCCTATCCATTCCCTTGATTCGTAGGGAAAGATCATGTGTCATAATGCTTTGTACGGGTTTTATTATTAAAACTTTTTCTGAAGTCTTGCCTCCCGGGGCTATGACGCCGACCCCCCTTTCCCTTCTGACCCACCTTGCTAAAGGGTCATCAAGTCAGTCAGAGGAGGATTTAAAGGGATAGAAAAGGAAACAAAAAAAAGTTGGCCTGAGCTTGCAAAACCCTGCAGCTCATAAGATGTCTCCCCAAAAACCCCTTTGGGGGGGGGCAGATGGCAGACCGAGGCCTAGCTTCTCCCTACGAGCCCGTGAGGGCGGGGGCTGTGGAGGGCCTGGGGACAGTTAGTCCCAAAGACGGGGGGACTTGTACCCCCTCCCCTGGGAGGGGCTTAGGTTCGAGATACTCCCCGTGGGGCCAAGGCCGGATCACCCTACTTTGAAAAAGCCTGGGTCGGGGGAAACTGGGGGAATAAAAAAAAAAAAAAAGACTACAAGGGCCCGGGGTCTGGGTTTTCCTCAAGACCCACTTATTCGCCTCTTAAAAAATCCTACGTGTGTGTGTATTCTTTACCTACACCCTTGACGAACCCCCTGCGACAATAAACCGGACTCAAGAGTAAAAAAAAAGAAAACGAAGTATAATATGCAAGTAACGAATAATAAAAATTTAGTGATGAGGGAATGAGAAAAAAGTAAGGGGATCCCGAATTTTTGTCATTTACGATTAAAAATTTAGAGATAAAATACATCAAAATGAAAATTGATTCGAGTGTTACAAAAACCGATTCAAAAGCTTAGAGATCTCCAGGAATACTAAAAGGATTCCCCTTTTACATCCGCCTGTTACGGGGTTTTTTGTAACAATAGTCAGTATCCTTTCCAATTATCAATTAGAATTTATTAAAATTCAATAGTCTCAATTTCAATGGTAGGCACTAACTAGAGAAATTAAATTTTAAAAAATTTATTAAGTTAAGGGATTTATCAAAGTAAAAATTTAAAATTTAAACCGTAATGAAAATAATATCAATCCTCGAGTTCAAAATTATTTTGCTGAAAGAAAATATCACATTTATAATTCTTAAGTACCGTCTGGTACATTAACATTTAATAAGATATTACAAATATGTACAAGTAAGTGTGTGTATGCGTGTAAGTGCTCTAAGTAGTTCAATATGTCTCACGACTCGACTAGACTTAAACAAGTGACTGACAAAGTCCTCTAATAAACTAACTTCTTGACCGACTGGCAACCAGAACAGTCTGCTTGAACAATGAAAAGATGCTAAGCCCAATAGCCATATAACAAGCGACTGCGACACAATCAGGATCAAGGAGATAATATAACGATACTAAGTAGGGACCATCAGCAGATCCTCCACAAAAGTTACAAAACTCCCATATTACTGAATCTAAGTTCAGCATAGGAAAAACCCTGACTGTGACATACACAGAAACCAGTACAAAATTAGGTCAGAAGCTATAGCTAAGGACCTGAGATGTTCAGAGTGTCTAAGCGACACACAACCTCAGTACAACGTCGAAAATCACTAAGTCTATACAATGTTCTGTGAACAGAGTTCTACAGAACTAACAAGAATAATGAGACAGACAATCTGTCCAACCACCAAGCGAGTCTAGAGCAGACTGAATACTTCACGAGAGGTGAGGACACCCCCCCTCGATCACGTGATAGCCCGTGGACAGCACAGCTCAGAAGCCGGCAGTATAACGAGCGACAAGCGATAATTACAGTAGTTTTGACAATTAAGACTTGAACTGAGCACATATTATGTACATCCTAACAACATAAGTCAAATAACAATATAACAGTCAAATAATAATATAAAGTCATACATTTACGATTTAGCTATTATCGCAAATATAAGCAATATAAAAATTATATGAAAAGATAATATACATTATATTATATACATAATAATCATTGTAACCCATTCAGGGGTTGCAACACTGAGGAAAAAAATAGTGGTAGTGGGGGACGAGGGTAGTAGTACTGTAAAGTAAAAGTCAGCGTAATTTTGAGATTAGAGGAACAAACAGAGGAAAGAGGGACCACAATTTCAACTGTCACTAAACAACAGAAGACTGATACAGGGCTATGACAACACAACAGAAGAGATAACAAAAATTATCGAATGAGCCAGATACATCAAAGAAAATGGGACCAGACACTGTCTTTCTGTGTTTTCCGAAATAAGAAGCAGAAACATTATGTGCCCCGTTAAGTAAAATCTAAATTTACAGGTAATTTGACAATGGGCACTTGCCAGAAATTTGGAAGATATAAAATATAGTCCCAGTGTTTTAAGAAAGGGGACAGACAGGCTGTTTTAAACCACAGTCGGATATACCCAGAAAAGTGTGGTGATATTAATGACAACCGACACAGACTAAGTGATGGTAAATCTTCTCTCACCTCAGTGAATTTTGATTCTATGACAAGGCAACAGAAGGGTGGCAAGAGAGAGCACAATGAGTGTACTGCTTTTCGTGGGTAGTTAGAAGACATCTGAATGCCAATAAATACTTGACAAAATCTACACGTTGATAAATGAGACACTTTTGCACCATTTGGGTATCTTTATTCGGGAAAAACGTTTCGCCACACAGTGGCTTCTTCAGTCCAATGCAGAAAAAGGTGAAATAAGAAGCATTTGAGGTACTCAGTCCCTCAGCCTTGACTCGGTGTGATCGGTCCATTAATCTTGTCAAGACTGAGGGACTGAACACATCGAGTCAAGGTTGAGGACTGCATTACCTCAAACTCCTCCTCGTATTCCACCTTGTTCTGCACTGGACTGAAGAAGCCACTGTGTGGCAAAACGTTTCCAGAATAAATATACCCAAATGTTGCGAAAGTGTCTCGTTTACACATCGACTGACAAACTCTCGAGTAACAGCCAAGAATAACAATAAATGTACTGCAATAGATAGAGGAATATTAAGGGAAGCAAAATATTTTCTCACTGCCTACGCAGTATAGGCTAGTAGTTCATGTATGGTATACATTGGTATACAATACCGACAAGATGGAAATTAGACACATTTGCAACATCTGGGTATCTTTATTGTAGACGTTTCGCCATCCAGTGGCTTTATCAACACAAATTCAAGGATATAATCGGAAGACAGTAGAACTATGTTCAAAAGATGAGGTAATCAGTCCCTCAGCTTTAGAGTTGAAGAGCACCGTAGTCGTGAACACTCTGAAGCTCAGGCGAAAAGAATGGCGCTTATATACCGGCAGATGTTGCAAATGTGTCTAATTTTCATGGGTCAGTAGGCCTCATGCAGTGTTCCTCCCTTCTTATGTTCGGAAGAGACATCGGAATTAATTCTACAAGGATTGGTGCTTCTACCTGTAATATTCTGGTCTGTGTTAATGACATCCTGGAAGAGATAGGTTCGGATGTATCCCTGTTCACGAATGATGTGAAACGAATGGAAATGAAAATAAAGAAGAAAGGGTGCATACGGACCCGGATAAACTACAAGACTGATTTAACAAGTGATTATTGGAATACAACCCCCATGTAGTACAAGGTTATGAACACTGGTACCAGTAGTGACATCCAAGAGTCTGCTTATTTTGCTGGGTGCACCATAGATATATGGATTATACAGCGCCTGGGAATGGAAATTAATCAGATCTGATCCTAGAAAGGGAAGTACAGTTGTAATCATTTGTTCTCTAGAGCAGGCAGAGTTCAACCTTGTTGCTTCAAGTACCAGGAGTCAGCCCCCTACTCATACTATGTTACTTGACAAGTCTCTTGAATACTGTAAACAGATAAAACTCTGTTCTCATGTACTTAAGGAACTGCTTAAAGATACTAACGTCCAATTAAATAGAACTGATAAGTTTATTTTTGTCTCAGAAACAAAATAATAGATGTGTAAACCCAAGGCCGAGGTCAGCCGATAAAATAAACTCAATAATACCACTTGGAAACCCTTATCTAGTTCTCTATCATAAGAACGCAAGAAAAATGGACACAGATGTAGTACGTATATGAACGGGGATGGTGTACTCATTATCACCTACTGTCACCATGGGGCGGTTTGACTGGGGCGCTCGAATTCCCCCGACTGGGAAGAACGAGCCTGGTTCTGGTTAGTTTGAGAATTGAATGAATGAGCCTGGTTCTGGTAATTTTGAGAACCACGAGATCTGTTTCCTCTACGGGTTCTGCGGTTGGAACGACCACTGAAAGACCTAGAGTACTGAAGGTTATAGAGAGCATTACACTCAGATGTGTCATGTCCATGTATTCTATGATAAGTACAGTAGGGAAGATCTGAGTACTCATCATCAGTACGACGTCTCTTAGGGTAACTATCAGGACAATTAATTGCAATATGTCCACGGAAACCACAGTTGTAACAATTCCGCCGACTATGGTTACTGAATGTACTATGAATACTACGAGGTGTATAACGACTCTGTACACTGGTTCTTGGTGATCTCTGAGATGGTTGACGACTACGATTTGTCTCTGTGGCGCAAACAAGAGGTGGTGCAGACTGAGGCATATTTGTGACATTACTTTTAATACAAGGGAAAGTACCCTGGGGGCACAAGGAACGTACATGATTTAAGGCTGTAAGTGGTTCCCCCATCGTTACAGTTGGGAGGATCAGCCCATAACCCACACACAGAAGCAGGGCATTAGTTTTTTAAATTGCTCCAAAAGTTTTTTTTAGCAATTGTTTTCTGTAAAGGGTTAGCCTCGTCAGGGAGAAAAGGGGATTTTGGACAGCTTTGGTAAATGATATAAAATTTGTTAATTAAACCCAAATGCACTCAACGATTCATACTCAGGGTTTGTACTTTCAAAAATTTTCCCCAAAAAGGGACATATGGATCAGCTGTTTTTACTGGACAAGGAAAGAACGAATCAGTTTCCTCATTTTGTGACCCTTGAAATTTTTTCCTGAAGTTTTCGCATACCCAAGGAGACAACAACGTAAAACAACACAGGGATCGATAAAGAGTTTTCTTAAGCAATTTTAAAAGGCCCTTTCCTCTAAGGAGGCCCTTTCACCTGGGGCATTTGCCCCGGAACGAATGCTGCAAACCATGCTTCAAGATTATTTACATGGCCATTGAATAAAGGAACCCCTAAAGGGGAATCCGAGTTTTAACTATAATATTCGGTGTCGGAGTCGGTCTGCCCAGTGGGAAAGGGGAACTGTGAGGACTATGACGGCCCAGCATAGTCCCCTTTAGAGGTCTGAATGTCGACATTCACTAAAGTATCATTTTAAGGGTATGTGGACATAATGGCAAAGTAACACAAAGAAAAAAAAAGGGCAAAAATAATGAAAAATAAAATGATATAAAAATTTAAAATTTAAAATTTAAAAAAGGATATACAACAATTCTGCAGAATAATGTCAAAAAATACACGGAAAAGGGGAAGGAAAACTAAATTTAAAGGTTATTGACCAAGAAAAAAAAAAATTTACATTGAAATAAAACAAGTAAAAATATTACGGGGAGACTAAATTTAAAGCAAAATTAAGCTGTCTTTACTCTTGCTAATAAAGAAATTAATTAATTAAATTTTTAAAAAAAATTAAAGGGTAAAAAAAAAATTAATTTAAAATTTTTAAAATGGGGGAAAATTTTGTAATTTTTTAAGAATGCATTAACAAAAAAAAATTATAAAAACATAAAAATAGCAATAAAAAAAAAATAATTCACTGCAAACAGTTTTAAAAAAATTAATTTACTTTAAACCCAAGGGGCAACAAAATTTAAAGGGTTGAAACATTTACTGCAGTAATAAAGGTCCCTGGGAAAAAATCAGGTAAAATAAAAGAAAATTAAAAAATGGGAAAATTTAAAAAAATTTAAAATGAATTGGGCCTTTTAACCCTTTAAATTTTAAATTTGGCAAAACAATTAAATCAAACAGAGTAAGAAAAAAAACTTTCGTTTAAAAATAATTTTAAATTGCATCAAGGTGGAAATTTTTTCAAGGGAAATTTTAAAAAAAAATAAAAAACAGGAACAAAACAAAGGGAAAATTAAAAATTAAAAAGTGATGGAGCCACTTTTACTATAAATAAATTTTTTTCAACAAAAAATGCGGGGACTTTAACAACAAAAACTTGCTGTGACTGATCACAAAAAATTTTCTGGCAAAAAAAAATTACACAGTCTGCGAAAAAAATTTGGAATGGGGCACTTTGGATAAAGAAAAAAAAAAAACACACATAAAAATTTGGAAAAATTTGGGGATACGGGGTTTAAAAATCACTGCATGGAAAAACAATGACAATACAATAAAAAAAAAATTAATCAATTCCACAGAGGACTGACGGGACACTTCCAAATAATTACTTACTTGGCAGGATAAATTAAAAAAATAAGAAAAAGTGAAAAAAATGAAAAAAAATTCTAAAATCCCGGGGGTCAAAGAAAGTTTCTGCGTTTACACTTTAAAACCAAGGTTTTTGATACACAAACCCAATTTTTCTATAAATTCTCACCAAAACGCAAAAGGGCTTTAAAAGCAAAAAAAAATTTTCTCAAAAAAAATTTTCACTTTAAGTCGGGAGTATAGACGGGGGGGTTAAAATACTGGGTGGGGGGGGCAAGGATATTTCCTGTGGGCGGGGGGTTTTTCCTCTTCCACTAAAACTGAGTCGGGGAAGGAAATTTTGGTTCTAGCCCAACTCACATAACCCGGCTTATCGGGGGGGCACCCGCTTACAATTTTGACCCAAATTAAAGTGAGCCAAAACAGTAAATAGGGCCCCCGGGACCCGGGTGCAAACAAAACCCCAGGTAAATTTAAATGGAAAGGGTGGTGGGGGTGGGAAAAGAGTGGTGGGGGTGACTCCGCGGGGGAATGCCCCCCCCACCCCCGGGGGGGTGGGAAGGGTGGGGGGGGGACGTGGGGGGCTGCCCCCGCATCCCAATAAACCCCCGAAGGTGGCTTTAAAACCCCCCAAAAACCCCAAAAAATGGTTTAAAAAAAAACCCCTTTAGCACCCAAAAGGGGCACAAAGCGATATAAACAATTTCTTAGAGGAACTTGGCTTACTTCTTACTGCGTGGGGTTACTTCTCTTTTTGCAGCTGGGTTAGAACTGGGGGTTTGGGTGCCCGGGTTCCCCCCAGAATGTTTACTTGGGAAAACCCTGTAACGATGCACAAAGCACGGAGGAGCAGTTGGAAAGACAGGAGACAGGCCCGGTTGATGGCTGACTGGCGTTTTACTTCCACAGTCGGGTTACTGACTGGCTTTTAAATTTCAAAAACCGGGTTTAACCCCTCGGAGATTTAAGCAATTAGCACACAAAAAATAAGCCCGGAGCTTGAAAAGGCTGCCAAAAAGGCTTTGGGAGGGAAAAGGTTTTAGGGAGTAGGGGACTGCGGTGGCTGGAGGGTCGCGAGGTAGAGCTGGTGGCTGGGGGTTCACCTAAGGGCCCTGCCGGGTTTAAACACAAAAAAGTCTTCCCAAAGCCTTGAATTACCCTTAAAAACTAAAAACCCCGCTCCCACCGCTGCCAACCCTTTATCATGTGGGGGTTCGATCCCTGGGTTAGGGTAGAAATACTCAGTAAGGAAATTTTTTTTCTTTTAATTTTTTTATTTAATTATTTTTTTTTTAAATTTTATTTTAATTTTTTATTTTTTTTTAAAAAATTTTTAAAACCTTATAATTGCGTTAGTAAGGATCAGGGGTAAATTTCCCGGGAACTGGTTTTAATACTGAATGGCCCCCAGTGGGAGTGGGTTTTTTGAAATAGGGAGAAAGAGGGGTTTTAAATTTGGGGTTTTAAGGGGAAGAAGGTTTTCTGGTTCTGGTTTTGGGGAACCGGTTTTTCCTTTACTTCTTGAATTTTTAAAACGGCACCAAGGTGGGATTTGTGGGTTTTTGTTTGCCGGGGTTTTTTATCAAGGGGGGGAAAATTTTGGTAAGGGGTTTTGAAGGGGTTTTTTGGCCCCGAGTTTAGATTCCAGTTAAGGGGTTTGGGTTTTAAAGGGCCTTTTTAATAATTTGAATTTTTTAAAGGGGGGGGGGGGGCGGCCCCGGGAATTTTGTGGGGATTTTTGTGTCTGGTGTTATGCCTGTGGGTTCTTGTCACAACTATCAAGAAAGCGTTTTAGGTCAAGGTTGATATTAGAGTTTAAGGCCCTGTAGATATAGATTGCACAGTGTAAGTGTGGATGTACTGAACTGGGAGTAAGTTTAGATCTTTGAAGAGTGGGGGGGTGTGGCCAGGGATGGGATTTAGTGATTATTCTTACTGCAGCTTTTTGTTGGGTTATTAATTGGCTTTAGGTGTGTTGCTGCATTTTGATCCCCAAGCAAAATAGCATGGGTTTGAGGTATGGATAAATAAGTGAGGGGTAGAGTGTGAGAAGGGCATTTTGCGGCACGTAGTATCGTATCTTGGAGAGGATCCCAACCGTTTTGGATACTTTTTTGGCTATATGCTGGATATGGGTGCTGAAATTCAGGTTGTTGTCAAGGTATAAGCCTAGGAATTTTCCCCCATTATTTCTGGTAATTAGAGTGTTGTCAATCTTAATTTTTAATTTTTGTGCATCTCCTGCTCTGCTACCAAACATAATATAGTAAGTTTTGTCAGTGTTAAGCGTAAGTTTATTGGCTGTCATCCAAGTCGATTATTTAATCAGCTCCTCATTCACAGTGGTGTTGAGGGTGGCAAGATTAGGGTGAGAGATGACATAAGTCGTGTTATCAGCAAAGAGAATGGGTTTCAGGTGTTGGGATACGTTTGGAAAGGTCATGATGTATATGAGGAAGAGCAGGGGACCAAGGACACTTCCCTGCGGAACTCCAGTATCAAGTGGCCGTGTTGCTGATGCTGTGTCTTTAATGGTGACGTACTGATCCCTATTAGTAATGTAAGATTTGAAATAAGCAAAGCGCATGGCCTCTTATAACCGTAGTGGTCAAGTTTGTGGAATAGGATTTCGTGGTTTTACTGTGTCAAAAGCTTTTCTTAGGTCAATAAAAATTCCTAGTGGATATTCCTTATTTTCCAATGCTGTGTAAAGCAGATCTAGCATTTTATGTTTGTATCATTAGTGCTTTTATTTTTCCTGAATCCAAACTGGCAGGGTTGAGTATGTTTTGAGCCGTTATAAATGAATACAGTCTCTTGTACACGAGTTTCTCAAAGATTTTGGATAGCAATGGTAAGTTAGATATTGGCCTATAGTTGTTTAAGTCTGTAGGTCACCACCTTTATGTATGGTGTAACCCTTGCCATTTTTGAGTAGTTTCGGGAAGGTGCTAGTCTCTATTGACTTGTTAAAAAGTAATGAAATAGCATGCGAAAGGACATGGGCCGCTCGCTTGTACAGTATGTGGGACAAAGAGACAGATTCCCCGAGTTATTTTTAAGTGACTTTATGATCTCAATGACTTCCGTGGGCCTCAGTTGGTGCAAGATAGAAGGGAATTGGAAATTTCCATCTAGGTAGTCCCCGGCATGGGCATTGGTATGTGGGATTTTACTGGGGAGATTAGATCCTATTTTTTGAGAAGAAGTCGTTTATCTTGTTAGCTGTGTCAGGGGATGTAGTTGGTGTTTCATTAGGTTTAGTTAGGACAATATTCTTGGGTTTTTTTCAGTTTGTGGGTCCCTAGAATCTGAGGGAGTGTTTTCCAGGTCTTTTTTATATCTCCTCTAGTGTCTGTGAAACTACTGGAGTAGTATAGTTGTTTGGGTTTTTTTTATTACTTTGGTGAGAGCTGATGAAAAGTGTTTTAAGAGTATCTTGGTGTATTAAGCCCTGTCTATATTGCTTTTCATATTTGGTGTTTCTTGTCAATGGATTTCAGAATGGTGCGGTTAGCCATGGGCAACCAAGCCGTTTGTTTTGATCTGTTTTGTTTTTATAGGACAATGTTTGTTGTATAGTCAAAGTAATTTGTTAAGAAAGATGTCTGTCCAGTCATCAATACCATTGGCTTGGGGAATTCTGTAGGCCAATCAACAGTCTCTAGGTCAGCTGTGAACTTCCTTACTGAGGCCTCGTCATGGAGTCTAAATGAGACTTTGTTGTATTCAAGTGGTGGTTTACTAATGTTTGTCAGGAGGAAGGTAGGGTAGTGGTCTGTAGTGCTATCTGTGATTATCCCTGATTTAAGGGGGGCTAGTATATTGGTCCATAGTTGGTCCTATTATGGTTGCACTTGTCTCAGTGAGCCTGGTTGGTTTAGTTATTGTTGGTATGAGAAGTGTGTTGTTCATATTGTTGATGAAATCAGTTACAGGCTGATCATCTAGTAAGCCAAGGTTGATGTTGAAGTCTCCAGCTAAGAGAAGGTGGTGCTTATTCATTTGTCTGTTTGTTATTAGTGACTTTAATTTCTCACTGAAGTTTGGGATGTTTGTGTGGGGTATCCGGTATATGGCACCGATTGTTATAGGCGTCTTGAGGTTTTTTTACAGTAAAATTAGCAAAAATGTATTCCCCATATTCATCACTAAAGCAATTAGTGCTAATACAAGATAGTTGGTTAGAGTAATAGATTGCAGTACCACCCCCAACTTGGTATGGTCTGCAGTTGTGGATTGCTGTGTATCCTGGTAGTGGGTAGATATCAATTGTGTCCTGCTTAAGCCAGGTCTCAGTAAGAATAATGCAGGAGAAGGGTGTCATTAGTGATTCAAGGAGTGCCAGGAGGTCATCATATGTTTGCTTAAGGACCTGATGCTGTAGTTAAGAACTGATAGACTTTGAGCAGTGTTCAGGATAGTGCTGGCTTGTGATGCTGTGTAATAAAGCAGTTACTTCCAATAAGTTTTGATTGTGTGTTAGATTATGGAGGTTTAGATCAGGGTCAACGTGATCATTCATCTTTTAGGTTTAAATAGTGGTTGTTTATATCCTGCATTATGTGGTGAGTTCTAATACTGATTTCTGTAGTGGTGGAAGGTTTGGATAAGTATACCGCTAAAGCACTTTGGTCATATAGAGTATAGTCACTAATAAACATAATGAAATTGATATTGTCTATGTGTTGTGCTAGAATGAGCTAAAGTACAACTAGGTATAAACTAATAATATAAAAAAACAAATTACAAGTGGCACCAGACTCACTCTTGTAATTGCACTAAGGTCTAATATATTGAATTTATTATTGTCTATGTATTGAGCTAGAATGAGCTAAAGTACAACTAGGTATAGTAAGTAAGTTTATTCAGGTATACACAAATACAGTTACATAGAATTATCATACATAGCAGCATATGTGTAGAGAGCCTGGGATAACACAAAAAAGTCAGAGCGACTTATTTCCATTGGGGTCCTTTTACCTTATTATTATAATATAAAGGTTATAATATTTTCTTATTTTTCTATAATGGAGATAACATCTTATTATCATACTTAAAAGACTATCTACTACACGAGGGTCATTAAGACTATCTACAATACGAGGGTCATTACTAGGAATAAGGTAAAATTTACACGTATGTTAGCTAAAAAAATAGAAAATCATTCCCCTCCCTTTCTGTAGCTACATTCATCAGACACCTTTTGGCACTCTTCTTGAACTGGTTCATGCTATGACTGGTTTTGACCATGTGCGGGTAGTCTGTTCCATTCCTTTTATTGCTGTACAATAAAAGGTGTTTGACGCCTGGCCAATGACTGTGGGTACTACAAAGTTGTGCTCTCTCCCCCTAGTACTATGATTGCTTTGGTTCCCAACCTTGACAAAATTGACAGCAAGATATTCTGGACATTGTTTGTGAGCAATTTTATAAACATGATTTAGCTTCAGTTGTTTTACTGTCTTCAAGATTCAGCATATCCAACTGCTGTAATTCATCTGGCCTACATGTTCTCTTGGTCCCAGCCCCAGGATGAATCTTACGATTTTGTTCTGGGTGATTGCAAGCGCAATCCATATGGCATTGTATAAGGGCTAGACATAGAGTCCTGCGAGCCTTAGTAGGTAGACACTGTGCTTGTCTATACAGGAACTTCAGTCTGGCATTCGCTTTCTTTCCTACACTGTTCCCTATCAACTCTCCTGACATGCATGGGTCAAAGGGGATTCCCAGATATTTTACTGATGAAACCAAAGTGATGGGCTCCCCATTACACTGGACATTAAAATTATTTACCCTTCTCAGTTTATGTTTCGTCCCAAAGAGAATGGCTTCAGGGGGAATTAGTACTTACTCAGCGCGAACGAAAAATTTTTGTCGAAAATTCACAAACTGAATTAATCTTATATAAAAAATAGCTTAACTCTCTGGCAACAAATGGTACCAGAATCATTGTTCTGCGACATTCCTACAAGGAATTAAAGGTCATTTAAATCACCTAGGGTTACGTCACCACCCGCGGCAGGTGTGCTCACCTGTCGTCAATTTTTTTTTTCCGTTTTTTTTTTGTGTATTTATTGTATTATTCTTTCTAAGATAATAATTGACGATTTGGCATTTTTAATACATTGGCGGGATTTATACGTAGAGTTCCAACCAACCAGGAACCTCCCGACACCATTTTGCTGACGTCAATGGAAAATTCCAGTCTCGGGGTGGCCGGGAATATGGCTCAATATAACGCTATTATAGTTTTTACGGCTTTTTTATCTATCCACAATTGATCTAATATGACATAATAAACAATATAAATAAAAAAGAAATATGGAAAATTTACCCAGAATGAATAATATATGGCATATTCCCAGAGCGCTCCATCGGGAATAATAGATTCCCATTTTCAAGAGGGGCTTCCTTCTCTTTCTTTCACCTCCAGGGTCCTTATATTAAAGAAAACGAAAATGGGTAACTATGATATACACTCGAATGCAGATAAGACTGAGAAAAATGTTATTTTCTCGAAAAAAAAAAAAAAAAAAATCGGTGGTCCGGCTGTTTCGCGGATTTTCTCGGGGAAATAAGTTATTCACATATAGAGCAACTAAATTCGTTTAATAATAGCAGGAATGTAAATGAATTCACAGAAACATAAAGGAAAGATTGTTTTTACAAGCTAATGATTTGCTTTTTGAGATATCAAAAATTTGTTTTTGATTTATGTGAGGGCAAAAGTCAGATATTTGGCTGAAAGTCAAAACCATACAAAAATTTATTTTTTTTAAGAATGAAGAAAGGATAAATTACAGAACGGCTAACCATTAGAAATACAGTTTAGCATTGTTTTATGCGTAGATAATGCCAAAACAGCTTCTCCAAGTCCCATGTCGAAGTTTCTGTTCAATATGTTGATTATTAGTAAATAATTTTTTTCTCAGTTGTTTTTTGAGCTATCTTATTGAAACTTGGTCACATTACTATTGAAAGGTGCTTCTTTACGTACAAAAAAAATGAAAGAAATCGAACAAAAAAAAAAGTTCATGTGTGGACGTCGGGCTTCCCCCTTCAGTTTTCCCTAGGTGTAATGATAGTTTGTTGTCTACAACCATTTGCTGCAGGACTCCAGTTCCAGTGTTAAAACATTAGGAAAATATCTTGGGGGTCTTTACCTGACACTAACAGAGCACTGTCATCTGCATACAGTAGGAGTTTGTATTTGACACTGATAGGCATGTCTTGACAAAAACATAAGAATAGTAAGGGACCCAGAATACAAACCTTGGGGAACTCCACATGCTATCGGCAGGGGTTCTGATTCCGTTTGTGATTTTGACAATTTGTCTCCTGTTCTAAGGGTAGGACTTAAACCATCTACAGAACCTATACCGATAGCTTGAAGTTTCTTGCATAAATATTGGGGTTGACAGAAATCGAAGGCCTTTTTGCAGGTCTAAGGTTACCATACCCATGAGGTTCCCCTTTGACATTTCATTTCTCGGGAAATTTCCATCAGATTAATTAGGAAGTGTCGGTTGATAAGATCTAAAGCCCCATTGATAGTATGGAGAATGTTGTTGTCATTAAGGTACTTAAATACTTGAGAGTACAACCGCCCGCTCTAGAATTTTGGATATTATACTGAGTATACTAACAGGCCTATAGTTGCTTACATCAACCTACTAAATTTTTTTTTGAAGATAGGAGTAACTCTGGCCTCCTTGAACCCATCCGGTACGGTATTAGTGGTGATTGAAAGATTTATTATGTGAGCAAAGGGATTGACAATTCAAGAGCACCATCTTTAGGAACTTTGACGGATGTTATCCAGGCCAGTTCTCTTAGTTGGGTTTAACCTGCTTAGTTCTTTTTGAAAAAAAGTCATGAATACACTTACTAGTGACAACTGTTTGGGGTTACCCCTTTTTGGTATAGTATGTTTGAAACTTATCAAGTCTGTGTTAAAGGTATTTGATGCAGCTGGTAGTTTACTTACTAGTGTTTATGCAACAGATGTGTAGTAGGGAAATTTAAAACAATTTGCCATCTTAGATGTTTCGTGGCGTACCTCGTTATCGACAGTGAGTACTATGTTAGACCCTATCTACATGCTCGTGTCAGAAGCCAGACATAGGTATGGTAAGATTGTGGAAAAGTGAAGTCAGAGTACACATGCTGTTATTCCATCTCACATTGGTCTTCAGATGCATGATAGAACTGATAACTTGGCTAAGTATATAACTTTCAAAGAGGGAGTAGATTACGATCTTGGGTTGTCAGTTAGCAGTTTGAGAACAATAATATGAAAAAAACTTCAATTGAACTTTTTGACTTAAGACTTATGGAGATTGACACAAGTCAGTCCATCTATCATCATTCCATCATGCAGGAGGAGCCACAAAGTCTATCATGCAGGAGGAGCAACATGTCTATGGTGCATCCAACAAGATAAGCAGACTCTTGGGATGTCACTACTGCCCCCGGGTCCGGCTGGGTTACAAGTATCTTTGGCAGGTTACATCACCACCACCAATGTAGACCAACGAAATGTAAACTTTGCCAGATGGACTATTGTCACACCCTGCCTCATTATGTACTGGAGTGCGATCAAATTAATGAATTCAGAGACAACTCACTCAAAATGTTCAAGAAATGGCACAGTGGTATACTACAGACCATTCTGGAGAAATACCCTGACTTTGCTAACTGTAAATAAAGCATTACCACGGGGTGTTTTGTGTGTGTGTGTGTTTGCATGTGCATTTATGACTCATATATGAGTGCTTGTAAATCGTGTGGTGTGTGTACTCACCTATTTGTGTGTGGGGTGTGGTGTGTGTGTGTGTGTGTGTGTGGTAAAGAGTGGGATATTTAAAGTGTGTGTGTGTGTGTGTGTACTCACCTAGTTGAGGTTTTCGGGGTCGAGTCCGAGCTCCTGGCCCCGAGTCCGAGCTCCTGTTTTGTGTGTTTTGTGTGTGTGTGTGTGTGTGTGTACTCACCTATTGTACTCACCTATTTGTGGTTGCAGGGTCGAGTCACAGCTCCTGGCCCCCCCTCTTCGCTGATTGCTACTAGGTCCTCTCTCTCCCTGCTCCATGAGCTCTATCATACCTCGCCTTAAAACTATGTATGGTTCCCGCCTCCACTACGTCACTTTCTAGCTATTCCACGGCCTGACTACTCCATGACTGAAGAAATACTTCCTAACATCCCTTTGATTCATCTGAGTCTTCAACTTCCAATTGTGACCTCTTGTGTCTGTGTCCCTTCTCTGGAACATCCCGTCTTTGTCCACCTTGTCAATTCCGCGCAGTATTTTATATGTCGTTATCATGTCTCCCCTGACCCTCCTGTCCTCCAGTGTCGTCAGGCCGATTTCCCTCAACCTTTCTTCGTAGGACAATCCCCGTAGCTCTGGGACTAGTCTTGTTGCAAACCTTTGCACTTTCTCTAATTTCTTGACGTGCTTGACTAGGTGTGGATTCCAAACTGGTGCTGCATACTCCAGTATGGGCCTGACATAAATGGTATACAGAGTCTTAAACGAATCCTTACTGAGGTATCGGAACGCTATCCGTAGGTTTGCCAGCGCCCGTATGCTGCAGCAGTTATCTGATTGATGTGCGCCTCAGGAGATATGCTCGGTGTTATACTCACCCCCAGGTCTTTTTCCTTGAGTGAGGTTTGCAGTCTTTGGCCATCTAAACTATATTGTGTCTGCGGTCTTCTTTGCCCTTCCCCAATCTTCATGACTTTGCATTTGGCAGGGTTAAATTCAAGGAGCCAGTTGCTGGACCAGGCTTGTAGCCCGTCCAGGTCTCTTTGTAGTCCTGCCTGATCCTCATCCGATTTGATTCTTCTCATAACTTCGCATCATCTGCAAACAAGGACACTTCTGAGTCTATCCCATTCAGTTATGTCGTTCACATATACCAAGAACAGCACAGGTCCTAGGACTGACCCCCGTGGAACCCCGCTTGTCACAGGCGCCCACTCTGACACCTCGTCGCGTACCATGACTCGTTTTGCCTCCCTGACAGGTATTCTTGATCCATTGCAGTGCCTTTCCTGTTATGTGTGCCTGATCCTCTAGCTTTTGCAGTAACCTCTTGTGAGGAACTGTGTCGAAGGCCTTCTTGCAGTCCAAAAATATGCAGTCGATCCACCCCTCTCTCTCTTGTCTTACTTCTGTCACCTTGTCATAAAACTCTAGTAGGTTTGTGACACAGGATTTTCCTTCCCTGAAACCGTGCTGGTTGTCAATTATACACTTGTTTCTTTCCAGGTGCCCCACCACTCTCCTCCTGAAGATCTTCTCCATGACCTTGCATACTATACACGTTAGTGATACAGGTCTGTAGTTTAGTGCCTCATGTCTGTCTCCCTTTTAAAAATTGGGACTACATTTGCCATTTTCCATACCTCAGGGAGTTGCCCAGTTTCAAGTGATGTGTTGAAGATCTTTGTTAATGGCTCACACAATATCTCTGCTCCCTCTTTAAGGACCCATGGAGAGATGTCTGGTCCCACCGCCTTTGAGGTGTCAAGTTCGCATAGCAGCTTCTTCACCTCCTCCTTGGTTATATGTACCTCATCCAGCACTTGCGGGTGTGCCCCCCTGTTCTGATTTCCTGGAGTCCTACTGGGTTCTACTGTAAATACCTCTTTAAATCTTGTGTTGAGCTCCTGACATACCTCTTGGTCGTTTCTTGTGAATTCCCCATCACCCTTCCTCAGTCTGATTACCTGGTCCTTGACTGTTGTTTTCCTCCTGATGTGGCTGTACAACAGCTTCGGGTCAGTGTGTGTGTGTGTTTGTGTTTGTTTGTGTGTGTGTGTGTGTGGTGTGTGTGTGTGTGTGTGTGTGTGTGTGTGTGTGGGTGTGTGTGTGTATGTGTGTGTGTGTGTGTATGTGACCCAACAATTAATATTTGCACCAATAAATCATTACAGTTGTGACCGGGGGTGGACGTGTGAATTGCTCATTACTCTATAATTTGTTTATAATTGTAGCCATATACAAACGTAAGTAAATTTACTTACAGGATTCATTACCTTTATACCTAGTTCAGCTATCAAAACTTTGGGGCCCAGTCCCTGGACCCATTATATATCTCTATAATCTTTCGACTACCGCCCACAGGATGGGTATGGGGTGCATAATAAACATTAAACTAACCCGGGGAGGCCTCCCCATCCATACGACGCCACTGCGACTGTGGCTGATGACACTTTTACCATAGTGAGTAGAGGGACACTTAATCTGCCTGGTTTTGCACATGTACATTAGTTTGAGGTTCTGGATTAGTTTGAATATCGCCACATAAGAGTGCCACAAAAAGAGCTGTGCGTCACTGTTTTGTTTTTATGGGTATGCGGTGTTGCCATGCCTTGCCGCGATAGTGATATTTATGTTTCTGATATAATGGCTACTCCAGTCGCCTTTTCCAGTCCCCATGACTGTTTTTTTTCTTCGGCGAATTTCAGAAGATATATAAATATAATTATGGCAGCCTGTACCCTCTGATGCCTACCATCTTCACTCTTCATACCTTATCCCTTCACAACAAAATGTTTCTTCCTTTAGTTTTTCAAGAATCCTATCGCTATCAGTAACCTAGAGGCCTACTTAAAGCGGTCCCCATTGATTGCTAGTAGACTTCCTGCCCTTACTTCACTATATCCACCTCACCCCTCACTTCACTGTCCCTCTTCTCCCTTCAACACTTCTAACCCTATTTCCATCCTGGCAGGATAAAAAGTTCTTGTCCAAGGGTTGGCGTAGCAGGGTTGGCGTCCTCTTGTTGACTGGTCCCGACATGTTATCAGACATGTTTAAATGTTCACTTCCTTCCTGCATTTGGCACCGAGGGAAAAAAAACCGTCACTACAGACCTTTCAGTTTCCTTGGAGGTTTGTTGTTAGATTTTCACCTATGTTGCCTTCCCATTGAACACTGGTGCATTTGGTATGGTAATCTATGTAACTGTATTTGTGTATACATGTATACAGTGTATACAGTGGTGAGAGGCGTGACTCTCACCACTGGGGTCCTGGGTTCGAATCCCAGATGAACTACTAGAAAAAAAATATAGAAACTGTAATCCAGTGGTGAGAGGCGCGACTCTCACCGCTGGCGTTCGGGTACGAGAACCAGACGAACTACCTGAAAAAAAAAGTGTAGTGCAGTAGTAAGTGCCAGGATTCTCACCACCGATTCCCGGTGTAGAGACACGCACAAAACTGCTGAAAAAAATATCGAAACTGTAGGCCAGTGATGAGAGGAGCGCCCTCTCACCACTGGTGTCCTTGGAACGAGATGTAGTAGAATAACTCGTGGCCTGGTAGGTAAAGCTCTCGCTTCACACACTGAGAGTCCGGGTACGATTCCCGGCAAGGGTGGAAACACTGAGTGTGTTTCCTTACACCTGTTGTCCATGTTAACCCATCAGTAAAATGGGTACCTGAGTGTTAGTCGACAAGTGTGGGTCGCATCCTGGAACAAAATTTACCTAATTTGCCCGAAATGCTCTGCATAACAAAGGGCTTTTTTATACAGAAGTATATCACTGATGTCAGCTATGATCTGTTATCTTGTACATGTACTTATAGAAATTAAAATATTATAATTATTATTATTATAGGCAGCGAGTGCCAGGCTCTCAAGTCGAGAACTCTTGTCTAATGTCTAAAACGACCACTGCAATAGCTTCTATACATACAAAAATCAAGCTGTCCACACTCTCCTACATAGTGACTATGGTCAGCATGGTGACTCTAGGCAACTGAAACTCTGGTTTAATATTCCCTGTTCAAAACCCCCATGTTAATAGGGGCTGATGCATACGGAAGAGTCTGAAGCCTTTTTAAAGCATTCTGGTTTCGGACTATGTACCTTTGTCTCAACCAAAAAGTAATCAAGCCTGTATAATCCTTGGCTGATATTGTATTGGGAATGTTTATCATGTTTTATAATTGCTGACTCAATAATATTGTTGGTTTATTAGGAACAGTGACCTGGGCTTCAAGTAATTTTTGTGGAATGGTTGCACTCTATAATATTGTTAATGTTTGAGTCCTGTGCTGTTCAAATAGCTAGAATTTCATTACTGAGTAGTACCAACAGGTTTCTTCGTGGTGGTGTCTCTTTAGGTTCTATTGTAAATTTTCTTAGACACCAACAATGCCTTCACAACAAGATCCTTGCTGAATAGTAGGTTGGATGTGAAGTTATTATATTAACTATGGGTTCTCGTGTCTTAAGAGTATTTGCCACGGAAGATTCAAGACCTACAGACGTGGTCTCAGGTGAGCTACAGCACTGTAAATGGCTGGGGCGCTGAAGGTGTTGTTGCTGGTGGGAATGATCTCATCACTTGTGAGGGAGAAGGTGAAGTTTTGGAAGAGGCTGGCGAGGAAAACAAAGATCTGCATGCGAGCCAGAGACTCCCCGACACACACTCGTTTTCCTGTGGGAATATATTAGATGTTAACGTCTTGACCTAGGATTGATCAAGGGTCGAGTGGAAACTTTGACCAAGTTTCCTTACATCTACTGCCCTTGTTACACCTACCAGTGAATAGGTACTTGGGTGTTAGTAGACTGTTACGAATCGCATCCCGATGGGTAAGATAACAATTCGTAGACTGTAAATTTAATATATTATATTTTATATATATATATAATATTATAGTTTTAATATATATATTATATATATATATATATATATATATATATATATATATATATATATATATTATATATATATATATATATATATATATATATATATATATATATATTATAATATATATTATATATATATGTTGTCTCGAACAGGTAAAACTTCTAGATAAATACTTACTCATAGGCACCAGGGGCAGCAGTATTTTCTTAAGAAGAGTTGAGTTTGTTACACTGATTTACTCATTTTAGGCTAAAATATCACACAACATACCTGTTCCAAAGGGAATGAAGCCTTCATTATTTACAAATCTGCCGTCAGTGTCGAGAAAGTTTTCTGGGTCAAACTCCTGTGGGTTCTTCCATAACTTAGGGTCTGTCATGGCGTCCTCCGCGTTGGCCACTATCACCGTCCCTGTACGAAAGACAAGCTCTTACGTGATGAATCAGAGACAAATATTCAGAACATCAAAGACAAGTAAACAATGTATTAAAGTCACATTGGCTGAGCGGCTACATTAAAACTTTTCTCTGGAGCTTCTTCCCTGCGGGATAATATAAAAACATAAGAATGAAGAAACACTGCAGTAGGAGTATTAGCCCATACTAGGCAGATGCTTCTTAAACCCAAATCCAAACATTCGCCCGACCCATTTTCAGTGCTACCCAAGGAACAAGCTTTGGCAACCCTATCAACTAATACACAAGTCCCACTCAAATCCAACCTCCTCCACTCGTGTATTTATCTAACCTAAATTTGAAGCTACAATGACCCTACTAGAATTTTTTTTTTCACTGATCGACTAGCAGAGAATTACAGACCAATAGCGCTAACGTCCCATATCATAAAAATCTTTGAAAGGGTTTTAAGAAGTAAGATCGCTACCCATCTAGATACCCATCAGTTACACAACCCAGGGTAACATAGGTTTACTGTAGGCCACTCCTGTCTGTCCTAACTACTGGATCACTATGACAAGGTCTTGGATGCCCTAGAGGACAAACAAAATGCAGAAAGCCTTCTACAAGTGTGACTATGGTGTAATTGTGCACAAAATTCGTGATAAAGGAATAACGAGAATAGAACAAATAGAACACAAAGAGTAATAGTAAACAGAGTAAAGTCTGAGGCGGCCACAGTGAAAAGCTCTGTTCTACAAGGCACAGTACTCGCTCCCATCCTGTTCCTCATCCTCATTTCTGACATAGACAGAGATATAAGCCACAGCACTGTGTCTTCCTTTGCAGATGACGCCCAAGTTTGCATGACAGTGTCCTCCGTCGAAGACACTGCATGACTTCCAGCGGATATCAACCAAATCTTTAAATAGGCCGCAGAAAACAATATGAAGCTCAATAAAGAGAGATTTCAATGATTCCAATATGGAAAATTGGAAATTAAAAAAGTATCGGGGTATGAAATAAATTCCAACCACACAATAAAGCGAAAAATTAATGTGAAGGATCTAGGAGTGATAATGTCAGAGGATCTCACTCTCAAAGATCAAAACAATGTATCTACCGATTTTGCTAGAAAAATGCTGGCATAGATAATGAGAACCTTCAAAACTAGGGACACTAAGCCCGTGATCATATAAACTCAGTGAACAATTTATGTCGATGGCAATAAGCATAATAATAATAATCGCTCTGGGAAACTTTTGATGTATATTACGTGAATATAGACATTTTTTTCAAAATTATATTATAATATGCTACATATCATATAAACAGAATAAAATATATTATATATATATATATATATATATTTTATATATATAGATATAAATATATAAATATATATATATATATATTTATTTTATTTTATATATATATATGTATATTTATTGTGAAAAATAAATTTGCCCGCATAAGCCTCACTATTACATTCATACAGGCAATTTGGGCAGGATACAACCCAGGTAACTAATATTTAGCGATTGTTGCACCTCGGAGGCATGTAGGTAAATTTCGAGGTACTCTAGGTCTCTCTTCGATACCCACTACCCTCACACACACTCACATTACCGAGACCTAACAATTGAATATATTTAATAAACATAACCAGTAGTTCTGGTAAAATTTCATAACGTGGACTGTATGGGGTTTTAGACTGAAGGAAGCTCGATGGGGTTCATTGTATAGTAATATTATTCCTATCAATATTGGTTATTTGAAATATAATAATTATGGCAGAAATTAGTATAATTCAAGTATTTTATGTTACCACTTACCAAATTTTCTCTGGAGGTCGCCTGACTGTCACTGCATCACCCACAACCTGCTTATCTTATAGAAAACTATGATGGCCAACAATTATTATTATAATCAAGTGGAAGCGCTAAACCCGCAGGATTATACAGCGCCTGGGGGGGTTGTGGAAGGCATTCAGGCTTAATTTGGGGAACTGGAGCACAGATCCATTTCCCTAAATCAAGAGCCCCTCACCAACATCAAGGAACCTGCATCTTTATAGAAAGACGGTTAAACTTAGCTGTGGGTATCAAGACAGCGTCCTTTATCTTCCTACATTCCCACAAATTCCTGGATGTCCTGCCAATTTAATGTCGTTTGCCTTCAGCAGGACTGCAGTTCCGATTTGCCTGACTCCTGTTTGGGAGGCCAGAACTCCATTAAGCCTCCGGAAACGCCGTAATTTTTGACACCAAATTACAATGTGGTCAGGCTCTTCAGTTTCAATATGGCGACCTCTTATTTCACCATTTATCCACTTGATTGTCGAGATTTTTTCACTTTTTTTTTTTTTTTTACATTTCGCAGTGTAGTGCATTACCGCACTATTTTCTTCTCATCTGAGGCCGTTTCACCACAATTTATCCACGATGAAGCTTGATTTAATTCGACGGATTTTAACCCTCGACTTTACTGAATCTTCCTCATGGCGTCTCCCTTTCTTCTCCACCTCGCGCAAGCGCAGATTTTCCAAGAGTCAAATCAGCATCATTTTAATACACAGTTATTATTTTATTTAAAATTATACATGCTGACTTCCGGAAAATGTACAAAATTGTGAAATGTGGTAACTGGGCGGGCTACCACATCTGACTTCCTACAATAAATGCTATTCACCTTTCACCCAACATTAAGATTACAAATATTTTAAGGTAAGTAGTGGGTGTACTGTACGTGCATTTTATTTATTGTTTTTATGCCTAGTTCTATTGCTAACTTAATATATGATAGAGTAAACATGTTATCAGGCATTTATATCCATTTAAAAGTGAAAAAAGGGCGATTCGCTTTACGGCGATTTCCCCTTTATGGCGGCAGCCTGGAACCTAACCCACTGTGTAAGTGGTGTGCTGTAAATCTATTATTTTGAGTTCTTTCTTGAAGGGATATCCTTAGTACCTTATTAGTATCTACTTTGTTTTTGCTCATCTTCAACTAATATCAATGAATTCTAAATAATGAGTGAACAGTCATGTGACTGATACCCTCAAATATTTGTAAAATAAATGCTAATGAAGTCAGTTGTAAAAATTCTTACCAGTATCTAAAAGTACCCTCAACCATCTGTAAAGTACTTACCGGTGCCCTAACACCACCTGTAAAGCAATTTTGCTGTGTCCTCATCTACCTTTAAAACATATTTAATACGCCAGCAGTACCCTCAACCACTTTAAAGAATCTAACAATAATCTCCATTATTTGTAAAATATTATTGATTGTGAATTACCTAGCAAGTACTGAAGACAATGTTACCTTTAGGGATGTCGTAGCCAGCAAACGTGCAGTCTTCTGCTGCAGAGCGGAGGATAAAAGCTACAAGGTCCAACACTCTCTGTGCCTCGTGTATAGTGGCCCGGGTGTATGGTAGCCTGGAACACAGGCGAGAGTACTGAGAGAAGATGAAGTAACACAGAACACTTACTGATAGCATGCATTATTATATATATATTATATATTAATATATAATATATATATTATATATATATATATATATATATTTTAAATATATATATATATATTATATATATAAAAAATATATTAAAAATATATATATATATATATAATATATATATATATAAAAATATAATATATATATATAATATAAATATATATAATATATATATATATATATAATATATTGAGCTTGAGTTGGTGAGGTGAGGTGAGCTGCATGTTTTCTCTGAATTCTGTGGATTTTTATACTTAAACCTTGGAATACAGCTTGCTGTAAGCAGATGGATGCCAACCAGGAGGAAGCAAGCAGCCAGGGAAATGGCACGGCTGGCAATACCAGGAGAGGCAAGTGTTGGTCATGCTTACAGCTTCGTTGTCCCCAAACTCTAATGGTTTCCTCCGCAAACACGGTAGTTGCCCTGGTTCAGGTTGTCCTCCTGTGGAAAGTGATGATCCAGAGCCACCTCAGGCACCTGAACCTACTCCAACAGATTTCATCTCATCAGACAATCTCTTGGAAGCAATTAAAGCAACAGGTACGAGGACACTCACACATAATTTCCCCAAAGCCGTCCACACGCAGCTGGGAAACTTACAGACCTCCTGAAAAAAAACAAACGATGGTTTCCACTATCTTAAATGCTCCACCAACCATCAAGGCATGGGACAACTTGCTACTTTTTGGCAATGTCGCTTAGCTGTGCCGGAAAGAAGGGGAAAAAGGCTAGCCTCAATGATAATTTAAAACCTTAAGAGATTTTCCTAGAGTTGATAACCTCATTCGACTTCCCCGTCAACACAAAAAAGGGAGAGGCAGAACCCCCACTCACTCTACTGACAGTGAAAAAGTCAGAGTCCAGGTGAGCAAGAAAATTGAAGAGGGCAACACAGTGGGGGCAATCAGAATTATTACCAGTGAAGATACAGTTGCTCCCAGGGATGCTGATACGGCTGAAGCACTTAGAGGAAAGCACCCTGCCAGGGAAACCAGTGGCACCAACAGTTCCAACACCTCTGTCCCCACTATGGAACCATTGATTGTGGAAGACTCAGACATTTACAAAGCAATAATGTCGTCCCCATCTGGCTCTGCTGGGGGTTACACTGGAATAAGGCCACAGCATTTAAAGGAAATGGTTAATCCAGTTATTGGGGAAATTGCAGAGACACTGCTTTCAGAGATCACAAGGTTCGTCAACAATTCCTTGGCTGGTCTGATTCCTGATGAAATTAGACCTTTCTTTTTGGTGCAACACTTTGTGCACTTAAAAAGAAGGATGGAGGAATTCGGCCAATTGCAGTAGGCAACACGTTACGCCGCCTCGTATCCAAAGCTGCTGTGCGAAGTATTCGTGCACAGGCAGCCATGATGCTTCAACCAAACCAGCTTGGCTTTGGGGTCTCTCAAGGAAGTGAAGCAGCGGTTCATGCAACAAGGGCGTATATCAACAACCTGCCTGAGGAAAATGCAGTGGTAAAATTAGATTTCAAGAATGCATTCAATCTCCTGAAAAGAGACGTTGTATTAGCAGCAGTACAAGAACATTTCCCTGGTCTCTTCCCTTTTGTTTAAGCTGGGTATAGCAAGGAATCAATGCTTCTCTTTGGAGAGCATGAAATCACATCATCGGAGGGTGTCCAACAAGGAGATCCTCTTGCACCATTTCTCTTCTGTATAGCAGTTAGGGAAATCACAGTCAGACTGACCAGCGAGCTAAACATCTGGTTCCTAGATGATGGCACACTAGCAGGTACAAAGGAGTCCCTCCTACATGACCTTACACAGGTAATGACACGGGGACAGGAAATGGGTCTCGTCCTGAATCCATCCAAATGTGAAATCATCTCAGTCAGTCAACAAGTGATAAATGCAGTGAGATCAAAACTACCAGGAGCAGCAGTCATTGCCCCCACAAATAGTGTCTTGCTAGGAGCACCTCTGGGAAGCAATGCCATTGACACAATTCTCAGGAAGAAATTGGAAGAGTTAAGGAGAATGGAACAACGAATAGGCAATCTGGACACCCACGATGCCTTGTACCTTCTCACAAAGTGCTTGAGTCTGCCCAGGTTGACATATTTCCTAAGATGTGCACCTTCATATGATAACCCTATACTGCACGAATATGACAGTATTCTGAGGCAGATTTTTACGAAAGTACTTAACCTTACTCTAGAAGACGGGCAGTGGAACCAAGTTACACTTCCAGTCAGAATAGGAGGCATTGGTGTCCGCAAGTCATCACAGATTGCGTTACCTGCTTTTCTGTCCTCGTGTATTGCATCCAGAGAGCTTGTATTAGCGATTCTCCCTGAACATCTTAGGGACAAGATTGGAGTCCAGGACCAAAAATTCATTGACGGAGCATTGATTGGGATAATCTAACCTAAATTGAAGCTACAATGACCCTACAGAATTTTTTTTTTCACTAGATCGACAAGCAAGAATACAGACAATAGCGCTAACGTATCCCATCTCAAAAAAATCTTTGAAAGGGTTTTTAAAATAAGATCGCTATCCCATCTAGAACCCAACAGTTACACAACCCAGGTAACCTAGGTTTTACTGAGCCACTCCTGTCTGTCCTAAACTACTGGATCACTATGACAAGGTCTTGGATGCCCTAGAGGACAAACAAAAATGCAAAAATGCAAAATGCAAAATGTGCACAAAATTCTGATAAAGGAATAACGAGTAAAATAGAACAAATAGAACACAAAGAGTAATAGTAAACTGAGTAAAGTCTTAGCGGCCACAGGGAAAAGCTCTGTTCGCAAGGCACAGTACTCGCTGCGCTCCCATCCTGTTCCTCATCCTCATTTCTGACATAGAAAGAAATAACACAGCACTGTGTCCTTCCTTTGCAGATGACGCCCAAGGTTTGCAAGACAGCTGTCCTCCGTTCGAAGACACTGCATGACTTCCAGCGATATCAAACCAAATCTTTAAAATAGGCCGCAGAAAACAATATGAAGCTCAAAAAGAGAGATTCAATGATCCAATAGGAAAACTGGAAATTAAAAAAGTATCGTGGGTATAAATAAATCCACCACACAATAAAGCGAAAAATTAATGTGAGATCTATAGTGATAAAGTTCAGAGGATCTCACTCACAAAGATCATAACATGTAATCTCCCGATTTTGCTAGAAAAATGCGCATAGATAATGAGAACCCTTCAAAACTAGGGACACTAAGAAGCCCGTGATCATAAATCTCAGTGAACAATTATGTCGAGGCAATAAGCATAATAATAATAATCGCTCTGGGAAACTTTTGAATAATTACGTGAATATAAACATTTTATTTCAAAATTAAGAAATTATAAATATGCTACATATCATATAAACAGAAATATAATATAAGTAATATAAAATATATATATAAGTAGACCGATTTTCCACAGGGGGGTCTCGTCCGGAAAAAGCCTTCCAAATCTGGGATGTCTCCTCCCTGTAGAGGAGCCTTCCACTGGGAGGTCTCCGCCTCCCGTATAGGGCCTTCCACTGGGGGGTCTCTCCGGTTTTAGGAAACCACAGCTTGAGGCACTGGAGGGGTCACCTTTTTCACACCTAGGTGTTACTTCCCTTCCGGTTTGGACCATGACCTCGCCCTCGAGACTACCTCACTCACCTTTGACCCCCCAACCAATACCCCCCACCCACACACCCCCTTCGCGACCCCCCGTCGCGCCGCCGCGCCCGCGCGCACGCCCCGCGGCCCTAGTTCGCGAGCCCTCGCCCGCGCCTTCTGGCTGCGCCTTCTGCATCGGTCGTCCGGATCGACCCCGCGCCTCGAATTTTTTTCCGATATTTTTTTTTTTCGAATTTTTGAATTCATTTTCTTGTGCTCTCCAGTCTCCTCGATCAAGTTTTTAAAGGTTCCCCCCTCACTTTCACCGCATAGACCCAAAATTTTCTCGTATTACAAGTTTTTGGATTCCCCCCTATGGGGTTTTTTCGAAATTTCTCCATCCTCCTCGGATCAGTTTTTTGGATTCCCCCCTATGGGTTGGAGTTTTTCTCCCATCCCTCGGACAAGGTTTTGGGTACCCCTCCTTTCACCCCCCATCCCCAAACAATTTCTCAATATCAAAGTCTCCACTCCCTCGATCCCCATCTCACTTTCACCCCCATCCCAAAATTTCTTTCTCGATTTACCAAGTTTTGGATTCCCCCTATGGGGGTTTTCTCCATCTCCTCGGATCCCCCTCCCACTTTCACCCCCATCCCCAAAAATTTCTCGACAATACAATTTTTTGGATTCCCCCCTATGGGGTTTTCGAAAGTCTCCATCTCCTTGGATCAAATTTTTGGATTACCCCTCTCACTTTCACTCCCACCACCAACCTCCAAAATTTCTCGATAATATCAAGACTCCATCTCCTTGGATCAAGGTTTTTTGGATTCCCCCCTCTGGGGGTAAGCATTCAAATGAACTCCTCCTATGGAGCATGCTTACTACAGGTCTAATGAAGGGTGTTTACTCGGCGGTCAGTGACGTCACGCGATGACCCCCACACACACAGGCTGAATCATGACGACCCTTTTAGTTCATACAAGTTAATAGGGATATAGTACTACATTCATAGGGAAAAACATTTTCACTCTAACCCAGGTTAATTCCAAATAATTTTCACATTTTTGTTTCGTTAATACCACAACAATCCAACAATTTTCTTTACAAACAAGTCTAGACATTTTTCTCGTTTTAACTATTTATCTCAGTTCCTCCCCCACGAAGTAACCTCCTCCCCACCCTCCGAACCCTCACCCTCCAACCACACCTCACAATTTCACTCATATCCCCCATTTTTTCTCGTTTTAAAAACCCTTTTAGTCATTAAAGTTAAATAAGGGATACAGTACATCAAAAGTCACCACAACACTTATAACCATATTTTTCGATAAATTCACTAGTCCCAATTTTACATATTACGAAGTTAATACGCACACACACCTCACTTGAACACCTTCAAAACACTCTCTTAAAATCAATGAAATACTCACAAAAATACCTTTATACATTTTCCAAAACAACACTGAAATACTCCAACACATCATTCGACCACCCCCAAAATCACCTCTGAATACTCCCAGAACACCTTCATAAGTACTCTTGCACATCATTTGAACACCTTCATAAAGTACTCTCTCATAAATCATTTGTACACTTCGAAACACACTTTGAATACACACATAAACACCCTTGACCACCTTCAAAAAAACAACATTTGAACACACTCAAAACACCTTTGAACACCTTTGAAACATATCCAAACAACACTGAAACTCTTCCAAATACACCATTTGAGTACTCCAAATACAACCACTGAATACTAAACACCACTGAAATACACTCAAAACACACCAAATCACCATGAAACTCTTCCAAAAAACACAATTTGGAGTACTCCCAATTAACACCACTGAATACTACTAAAACAACCGCTGATTCAATCAAAACCACCCTTCAACACCTTCAAATCACTTTGAACACCTTTGAACAATTCCAAAAACACTATTTGATTACTCCAATTACACCACTGATTACTACTAAAAGCACACGGGGGGGGGGGGGGGGCTAATTCAAAATCAAAACACCCTTCAACACTCAAAACACCCACTTGAACACCTTCAAACACTCTGAACACCCTTCAAAAACACCTTTGAACATTTCCAAAACAACTATTGAAGTACTCCCAATTAACCCACTGCATACTACTAAAACAACCGCTGAAATTCATCAAAACACCCTTCAACACCTTCCAAAACACCTTTGAACCACCTTTGAATCATTTCCAAAAACACTATTTGAGTACTCACAATTACACCACTGATTACTACTAAACAACCGCTGAAATCAAACAAAACACCTTCAACACCTTCAAAACACCCTTGAACACCTTCAAACACTCTTGAATTCCTTCAAAAACACCTTTGATCATTTCCAACACCACTGAAACACTTCCAAAAACACAATTTAGTACTCCCCAATTACACCACTGAATACTACTAAAACCGCTGAATTCAATCAAAAACACCCTTCAACACCTCACAACACCTTTGACCAACCTTTGAACATTTCCAAAAACCACTAATTTGAGTACTCTCCCAATTACACCACTGATAACTACTAAAACACCGCTGAATTCAATCAAAAACACCTTCACCACCTTCAAACACCTTGAAACCTTCCAAAACACTCTTGAATACCTTCAAAAACACCTTTGATCATTTCCAATCAACACTATTTGAGTACTCCCAATTACACCACTGAATACTACAAAACACCGCTGAATTCAGCAATCAAACACCCTTCAAGCACCTTCGAAAACACTTTGAACAAACCTTCAAAACACATTTAGAACAGCCGCGACACACACCGCCTTCAAAACACTCTATAAATCATTTGAACACACATCTAAACACCTTTGAATAACCTCAAAACACCTTTGAACACCTTCAAAACACCTTTGAACATTTCCAATCAACACAATTTGAGTACTCCCAATTACACCACTGAATACTACTAAAACACCGCTGAATTCAATCAAAACACCCTTCAACACCTTCAAAACACCTTTGAACACCTTTGAACACCTTCAAAAAAACAACATTTGAACACACTCAAAACACCTTTGAACACTTCCAAAAAAAACACAATTTGAGTACTCCCAATTACACCACTGAATACTACTAAAACACCGTTGAAATTCAATCAAAACACACCTTCAACACCTTCAAACACCCTGAACTAACCTTCAAAACACTCTTGAACGACCTTCCAAAAACACCATTGAACATCCCAAAACACTATTTTAGTACTCTCAATTACACAACTGATACTACTAAAACACCGCTGAATTCAATCAAAGACCCCTTCAACACCTTTCAACACCCCTGACACACCAAACTCCCCTTCAACACCTTCAAAAACACCTTTAACACCTCAAAACACATTTGACACATTCAAAACACTCTCAAATCCATTTGAACAAACTCAAAACACCTTTGAATAATCTCAAAACACCTTTGAACACCTTCAAAACACCCTTGAACACCCCTGATCACCTTCAAAAAAACAACATTTGAACACACACAAAACACCTTTGAACACCTTTGAACATTCCAAAACAACACTGAAACACTTCCATAAACACCATTTGAGTACTCCCAAATACACCACTGAATACTAAAACAGCACTGAATACACTAAAACACCACAAAATCCACCATAAACTTAAGATAACACCCACATCCCACAACACACACAACCACAACACCCACAATTTTTCTCTTTACTAATTTCATCAAAAGTCACAACACCCACACCTCCCATTTTTTCTCGTTTAAACCCTTTTAGTTCATAAAGTTAATAAGGGAAACACTACATCAGAAAAAGTCACATCAGCAACCCACTTATACGTCTTACGGTACTCTAGTTCGACAACACCCACATCCCACAACGCCCACATCCCCCATCCCACACACACACACACAGAAACACACACACACACACCTAACCTAGCCAAACCTAACCTAACTTATCCTAACCTAGCCTACACCTTAACCTAACCTAGCCAAACCTAACTTACCTAACCTAACCTTTACCTAACCTTTACCTAACATACCTAACCTAACCTAACCGTTACCTAACCTTTACCTAAACCTAATCTAACCTTGCCTAACCATTACCTAACCTAACCTAACCAGATCTTAACCTAGAACCCAACCTAACCTCGCCGAACCTATCCTAACCTAACTAAAATTTGGAAACACTTCCAAAAAATACATTAGAGTACTCCAGAATTACTTGAACGACTCCATTTATTGAATTTTCCAAATTAGTTTTGAAAACTATCTAAAATCCGAACATAATTTTCTGTTGGTAAAACACCTCAATGGAGAAATATTTACTCGATTTCGATAGAAACACAATCTCGGCTCTGAGAGCTCATTGTGGTCACCCCGTCCCCCCCCCCAACACCATGGGTAATGCGGTCACAACCCAAGGTAGATTTAAGATAATCATGAACACCTGGCGCCAACTCAGGACCAGTCAGAGCGCCATGAAATGCGGTAACATCCAAGTTAGAAAATCACTCTTTCCAACTCAACTGTCTATCTAACCTAACCTAACCAAACTAAACTAATTCCTAACCTAACCTAACCTAACCTAACCTAACCTAACCTACCTAACCTAATTCCTACCGAACCTAACTAATTCCCTAACCTAACCTCAACCTAACCGAACCTAACCTAACTCCATCAATCACCTCTATCCTAACCTAACCTAACCTAACCTAACCCAACCTAACTCCATCAAACACCTCTATCCTAACCTAACCTAACCTAATCCTAACCTAACTCCATCAAACACCTCGAATATCTCTCATCCACAACCTTTATCATCTCACTACAGAACAACCCCAAGATTAGTTCGAACACTCTCATAAAGCATTTGAGTACTCACATAAACACTTTTGAACATTTCCAAACAACACTGAAGCACTTCCAAAATATCATTTTGATTACTCCCAAATAAGATTTGACAGCTTCTAAAATATTCTACACTTACAACATTCATTAAATTACATCTCATCCCTCCCCAAACTCCTCCTCATTCTCCAGACTTTACACTTAGCACCAAAAAAACTAACTCATACACTTATGCCATGAGACATTACCAATCTAACACACTGACTAACTTTGTGAACCAACTCTGAACACCACTGTTCTCCTTCAAAAATGCTCTGCACATCATTTGAACACCATCAAAAAAAAAAAAAACACCATCCAACACCTCCGAATACTCCCAAGAAACACTACTTGATTACTACCAAATCACACCCACTGAATACAACCAATCACGCGTCAAAATCACCAGAAAACTGAAGTTTAACAATCACCATCCAAACATCCATTTTATAGATATCCCTGCAAATCACTATAACCAAAGACTCTCCCTCCCCATATGACGCATAAAAAAAAAAGCATGAACACAAACCTAATACGCAAACACTTTAGATACATGATCACCATCAACTGAAAACATATCTTGTACCCACAACATAATATAAGACAATCACCAACTACAATCACCCCATTTCACTTAGCCTCAAAATCACTAATATCACAGAAAAACAATCATTTTTATAAACATTTCACACACACACACAAAAAAAAATCATATTTGACATTATCTAAGCGCACTCACCTCACTACCACCAACACACGATGTCTCACCTCACAGGACCGACGAGCTCACCTCCAGTGACGTCACACTCCCATTGTGTTACTTGGTGGTTGGTAACATCAACCTGTTGTACCCTACATTATCTAAGAACACTATATCCAAGACGATTACCAGATTTTATGATCCCCAACACCAAGATCACAGAAAACACACATTTTTATATTATTCACATAATAACAAATAATCACGATCAACCATTCCATATCATGTTTAACCGTCATCTATCAACACTAATCACCAAGATCACCAAAAAATCTAAGATCTTGCATCTCAAAACTACTATGATCACTGAAAACACTTATTTTTTAAACATTCGCACAAAAATAAGACATACACAAAAATACCACAACACTTCCACCAACATCTATAACATAACATGAGCACTATAACATATCACTATCACAAAAAAAAATAATACACAGACACCCACATATTATACATTTCAATTGCAAATTTAAGACATGAGACATACACACCAAATCTAAGACATTCACCTCCAACTAAGACATACACATCACCCCTAAAACTTCCTTCCTTATTCATTCCGTATATCTCCTAGAGACGTTTTAACCCCGACGAATCCATCACGACGTAGGAGCCAGAGTGTAGTAGGTGGTGTTGGAGTGGTGATGGTTCCTCTGGCTCCTACGTCGTGATGGATCCGTCGGGTTAAAACGTCTCTAGGAGATATACGGAATGATAAGTAAGAATTTTTAGGGGTGATGTGTAATGTTCCCTTAGTTTGGAGTGAAATGTCATAGCTATGGTGTGTATGTCACATGTCCTAAATTTGCAATTGAAATGTATAATATGTGGTGATCAGTGTATTATTTTTTTTTGTGATAGTGATTATGTTATAGTGCTCATGTTAGTTATAGATGTTGTTGTAAGTGTTGTGGTATTTTTGTGTATGTCTTATTTTTGTTGTCGAATGTTTAAAAAATAAGTGGTTTCATTGATCATAGTAGTTTTGGAGAGGCAAGAACTTAGATTTATGGTGATCTGGTGAATATGTTGAAAGATGACGGTAAACATGATATGGAAAATGTGAATCGTGATTTTTGTGGTGGAATACTTATAAAAAATTGTGGTGTTTCTGTGATCTTTGGTGTTGGGGGATCATAAAATCTGGTAAACGTCTTGGATATAGTGTTCTTAGATAATGTAGGGTATCAAACAGGTTGATGTTACCAACCACCAAGTAACACAATGGTAGTGTGACGTCCACTGGAGTGAGCTCGTCGGTCCGTAGGTGTGCCAATCGTGTGTTTGGTGGTAGTGAGGTGAGTGCGCTTAGATAATGTCAAATATGATTCTTTTTGTGTGTGTGTGTGTGAAATGTTTTATAAAAATGATTGTTTTCCTGTGATATTAGTGATTTTGAGTAAGTGAACATGGGTGATTGTAGTTGTGTGATTGTCTTATATTATTTGTGTGTACAAGATATGTTTTCAGTTGATGGTGATCATGTACTAATGTTTTGCGTATTTAGGTTGTGATCATGCTTTTTTTTTTTTTTATGCGTCAAATGTGGAGGGAGTTCTTGGTTATAGTGATTTGAGGGAATTTCTATAAAAAGGATGTTAGATGGTGATGTTAAACTTAGTTTCTGTGATTTTGACGGTGATTGGAGTATTCATGGTGATTGGTAGAATCAGTATGTTTTTGGGAGTATTATCGGAGGTTTTTTGATGGTGTTTTATTTGAAGGTGTTCAAATGATGTGCATGCAGCATTTTTGAAGAAGATCAGTGTGTTCAGATTGGATCAAAGTTAGTCAAGTGAGTTAGATATGGAATAGTCTCATGTCATAAGTGGTATGAGTTAGTTTATTTTTGTGCTAATGTTGTAAAGTCAGGAGAATGAGGGAGAGTATGGGAGGATGAATTAATTTAATGAAATGTTAAGTGTAGATAAAATAGAGCTGTCAAATCTTATTTGGGAGTATCAAAATGATATTTTGGAAGGGCTTCAGTGGTTGTTTGGAAATGTTCAAACGGTGTTTATGAGTACTCAAATGCTTTAAGATAGTGTACGAACTAATCTGGGGTTGTTCTGTAGTAGATATAAAGGTTGAGTGATGAGAGATATTCGAGGTGTTTGATGGGTTAGGTTAGGATAGGTTTAGGTAGGTTTAGTATAGAGGGTGTTTTGATGGAGTTAGTTTGGGTTAGGTTAGGTTAGGTTAGTTAGGATAGAGGTGAAATGATGGAGTTAGGTTAGGTTCGGTTAGGTGAGGTTAGGTTAGACTTAAGGTTAGGTTAGGTTAGGAATTAGGTTGGTTAAGGTTAGGTTTAGGTTAGGTTAGGTTAGGTTAGGTTAGGAATTAAGGTTAGTTTAGGTTAGGTATAGGTTAGGAAGACAGTTGGTCACTGGGAAGAGATGATTTCACCTTGGATGTTACCCGCCATTTCATGCGTCCTGTCTGTCCAGAGTTGGCGCAGTGTTCATGATTTATCTAAATCTACCTTGGTTGAACCGCATTACCCAGTGGTGTTGGGGGGTGGGGGGAAGGGGTGACCCACAATGAGTCTCTCAGAGCGCGGAAAGTGTTTCTATTTCGAATCGAGTAAAAATTCTATCCATTGATGTGTTACCACAAGAAATAATGTTCGATTTAACGATAAATTTTCAAAACTGAATTTGTAAATTTCCACAACATGGATGTCGTTCAAAGTAAATTCTGGAGTTACTCCAAATGTATTCTTTTTGAAGTGTTCCAAAGATATTTTAGGTTAGGTTAGATAGGTTCGGCTAGGTTAGGTTTGGGTTAGGTTAAGATAAGTTAGGTTAGGTTTAGGTATGTTAGGCAAGGTTAGATTAGGTTAGGTAAAGGTTAGGTAAAGGTTAGGGTTAGGTTAGGTTAAGTTAGGTAAAGGTTAGTGTAAGGTTAGTTAGGTTTAAGTTAGGTTTTAGCTAGTTAGGTAGGTTAGGCTAGGTTGGAAAGTTAGGTTAGGTAGTGCTAGATTAGTGTGTGTGTGTGGTGTGTTCTGTGTAGTGTGTGTGTGGGATGAGGATGTGGCGTTGTGGATTGGGTGTTGTTGTCGAGAACTAGAGATACCGTAAAAGACTTATAAGTGGGGTTGCTGATGTGACATTTTCTGATGTAGTGTGTCCCCATATCTAACTTTAATGAACTAAAAGGGTTAAAACGAGAAAAAAATGGGAGGTGTGGGTGTTTGACTTTCAGATGAAATTAGATAAAACGGAGAAAAAATTGTGGTTGTTGTGGTTGTGGGTGTTTTGGGATGTTTGTGTTGATCTTAGTTTAGTGATTTTGGTGGTGTTTAGAGTGTATTCAGTGCTGTTTTAGTATTCAGTGGTGTATTTGGAGTAATCAAATGGTGTTTATGGAAGTGTTTTTCAGTTGTTGTATTGGAAATGTTCAAAGGTGTTCAAAAGGGATTTGATGTGTTCAAATGTGTTTTTATTAAGTGATCAGGGGTGTTCAAGGGTGTAATTTGAAGTGTTCAAAGGTGTTTTGAGATAAATTCAAAGTGTTTTGAGTGTGTTTCAAAAATGATTATGAGAGTGTTTTTTGGAATGTGTTCAAATGTGTTTGTGAAGGTGTTCAAAGGTGTTTTTTGAAGTGTTGAAGGGTGTTTTGAGTGTGGTTTCAAGTGTTTGAAGTGGTTGAAGGGTGATATGTTGAATTCCAGCGGTGATTTTTATAAGTAGTAATCAGTGGTGTATATGAGAGTACTCAAATAGTGTTTTGGAAATGTTCAAAGGTGTTTTTTGAAGGGTGTCAAGAGTGGTTTTGAAGGTGTTCAAGGGTGTATGAAGGTGTTGAAGGGTGTTTTGATTGAATTCAACGGTGTTTTAGTAGTAATCAGTGGTGTAAATTGGGAGTAACTCAAATTGTGTTTTTTTTGGAAGAGTTCAAAGGTTTTTTGGATTGTGTTCAAATGTTGTTTTTTTGAAGGTGTTTTCAAAGGGTGTTCCAAAGGTGTTTTGAAGGGTTTAAGGTGTTTTGTATTGAATTCAGCGGTGTTTTAGTAGTATTCAGTGTGTAATTGGAGTACTCAAATTGTGTGATGGAAATGTTCAAAGGTGTTTTTGAAGGTGGTTCATAGGTGTTTTGAGGTTATTCAAAGGTGTTTTGAGTGTGTTCAAATGATTATGAGAGTGTTTTGAAGGTGTTCAAAATGTGTTTTGAAGGTGTTCAAAGGTGTTTTGAAGGTGTTGAAGGGTGTTTTGATTGAATTCAGCGGTGTTTTAGTAGTATTCAGTGGTGTAATTGGGAGTACTCAAATAGTGTTGATTGGAAATGATCAAAGGTGTTTTTGAAGGTATTCAAGAGTGTTTTGAAGGTGTTCAAGGGTGTTTGAAGGTGTTGAAGGTGTTTTGATTAATTCAGCGGTGTTATTTAGTAGTAATCAGTGGTGTAATTGGGAAGTAAGCACAAATAGTGTTTTTTTGGAAATGTTCAAAGAGGTGTTCAAAGGTGTTGGGGGGGTTGGTGAAGGTGTTTGATTGACTTCAGTCGGTGTTTTAGTAGTATTCAGTGATGTAATTGGGAGTACTCCAAAATTGTGGTTGTTTTGAAGGTGTTTTCCGTGTTGAATTGGAAAAGATCAAAGGTGTTTTTGAAGGAATTTCAAGAGTGTTTTGAAGGTGTTCATGGTGATTGAAGGTGTTGAAGGGGTGTTTGATTGAATTCAGCGGTGTTTAGTAAGTAACAGTGGTGTAATTGGGAGTAATCAAATAGTGTTTTTGGAAAAGTTCAAAGTGTTCAAAGGTGTTTTGAAAGGTGGTTGAAGGGTGTTTTTTGATTGAATTCAGCGGTTGTTTAGTATTATTCAGTGGTGTAATGGGAGTACTACAATAGTGTTTTGGAAATGTTCAAAGGGTGGTTTTTGAAGGTGTTTCAAGAGTGTTTGAAGTGTTCAAGTGGTGTTTTGAAGGTGTTGAGGTGTTTTGATTGGAATTCAGCGGTGTTTTAGTATGTATTTAAGTTATTTTGTAATCAGTGGTGTAATTGGGAGTACTCAAATAGTGTTTTTGGAAATGTTCAAAGGTGTCAAAGGTGTTTTGAAGGGTGTTGAAGGGTTTTTGAATGAAATTCAAGCGGTGTTTTAGTAGTATTCAGTGTGTAAATTTGAGTACTCAAATGTGTATTTTTGAATTGTATCCATGTTGATTTGGTGTGTTTTGAGTGCATTCATGGTGTTTTTAGTATTCAGTGGTGTATTTGGAGTACTCAAATGGTGTTTTTGAAGTGTTTCAGTGTTTTTGGAAATGTGTCAAATGGTTCAAAGGTGTTTAGAGTGTGTTCAAATGTTGTTTTTTTTTGAAGGTGGTCCAGGTGATTAGTGGAGTATTCAAAGGTGGTTTTTCGAAGGTGTACAAATGATGTATGAGAGTTACTTATGAGTGTTCCAATTATGTGCAAGAGTACTTATAAGGTGGTCTGGAGTATTCAGAGGTGATTGTTTGGGGGATTCGAATGATGTTTTGGAGTATTTCAGTGTTGTTTGGAAATGTATAAAGTATTTTTGTGAGTATTCAAATGATTTAAGAGAGTGTTTTGAAGGTGTTCAAGTGAGGTGTGTGTGCGAATTAATCTCGTTAATATGTAAAATTGTGACTAGTGAATTTATCGAAAAGTGGTTTATAAGTGTTTGTGGTGATTTCTGATGTACTGTAATCCCCTTATTAACTTAATGAACAAAAGGGTTAAAAACGAGAAAAATTGGGGTTATGGAGTGAAAATTGTGAGTGTTTGTTGGAGTGTGAGGGTTCGGGAGGTGGGAGGGAGTTACTTTCGTGGGGATTGAACTGAGATAAATTAGTTTAAAACGAGAAAAATGTCGTAGACTTGTGTTGTAAAGAAAATGTTAGGATTTTTTGTGGGTAATAACGAAACAAAAATGTGAAATATATTTGGATTAACCTGGTTAAGATGAAAATGTTTTTCCTATGATGTAGTAATTATATATCCCCTTATTAACTTGAATGAACCTAAAAGGGTCGTCATGATTCAGCCTGTGAGTGTGTGGTCAACGCGTGACGTCACAGACCGCCGAGTAAACACCCTTCATTGACCCTGTATTAAGGGCAAGCTCCATAGGAGGAGTTCATTTGAATGCATTACCCCGAGGGTAGAACCAAAAAACCTTGATCCAAGAGATGGAGTCCTTGATAATATCGGAGAAATTTTGGGGTGGAGTGAAATGAGAGGGGTAATCCAACAAATTTGGATCCAAGGAGATGGAGACCTTTCGAAAACCCCATAGGGGAAATCCAAAAAATGTATTGTTCGAGAAATTTTTGGGGAGGGGGTGAAAGTGGGAGGGGGATCCGAGGAGATGGAGAAACCCCCATAGGGGGGAAACCAAAACCTTGGTAATATCGAGAAATTTTGGGATGGGGTGAAAGTGAGAGGGGATCCGAGGAAGTGGAGACTTTGATATATGAAAATTGTTTGGGGATGGGGGTGAAAGAGGGTAACCAAAAACTTTGATCCGAGGAGATGGAGAATTTTCGAAAACCCATAGGGGGGAATCCAAAAACATGATCCGAGAGATGGAAATTTCGAAACACCCATAGGTGGGGAATCCAAAAACTGTTAAAATCGAGAAAATTTTGGGATGGGGTGAAGTGAGAGGGTGAACCTTAAAAACTTGATCCGAGGTAGATGGAGAGCACAAGAAAATGAAATATCAAAAAAAAAATCGAAAAAAATCGGAAGAAAATTCGAGGCGCGTTCGATCCGGACGACGCTGCAGAATGCGCAGCAGAATGGCGCGGGCGGGGCCGCGAAGGGCCGACGGGCGCGCGCGGGGGGTCCGCGAAGGGTGCGCGGGGCGGGCGCGCGGCGGGGGTCGCGAAGGGCGGGGCGGCGGCGCGGCGGCCGCAGGCGGCGGGGCGCGCGGGCGGGGCGCGCGGCGCGCGGCGGCGACGGGGACGCGAAGGGGGAGTCCGTGGGTGGGGGTATTGGTTGGGGGGTCCAATGGGTGAGGTAGTCTCCGAGGGCTGAGGCATGGTCAAAACGAAGTAACACCCTAGGTTGAAAAGGTTTGAAACCCTCCAGCTGCCTGGTCCAAAACCGGAAGAGACCCCCTATGGAAGGCCCTATACCGGAGAGACCTCCTCAGTTGAAGGCCCTATACCGGAGGAGACCTCCCAGTGAAGCCTTTTTCCGGAGAGACCCCCCAGTGAAAAATCACTACTTAATATATATAATTATATATATATATAAATAAATATAAATATATAAATAATAAAACGATATATATATAAATATATAAATATATATATATATATATATATGAAATAATTGTGAAAATAAATTTTGCCCGCATAAGCCTCACTATTAACATTCATACAGGCAATTTGGGCAGGATACAACCCAGGTAACTAATATTTAGCGATTGTTGCACCCGAGCATGTAGGTAAATTTCGAGTACTCTAGTCTCTCTTCGATACCCCCCTACCCTCACCACACTCACATTATCCGAACCTAACAATTTAAATATATTTAATAAACATAACCAGTAGTTCTGGTAAAATTTCATAACGTGGACTGTATGGGGTTTTAGACTGAAGGAAACTCGATGGGGTTCATTGTATAGTAATATTATTCCTATCAATATTTGGTTATTTGAAATATAATTAATTATGCAGACATTTAGTATAATTCAAGGTATTTAATGTTACCACTTAACCAAATTTTCTCTGGAGGTCGCCTGACTGTCACTGCATCACCCACAACCTGCTTATCTTATAGAAAACTATGATAGCCAACAATTATTATTATAATCAAGTGGAAGCGCTAAACCCGGAATTATACAGCGCCTGGGGGGGGATGTGAAGGCATTCAGGCTTAATTTGGGGAACTGGAGCACAGATCCATTTCCCTAAATCAAGAGCCCCTCACCAACATCAAGGAACCTGCATCTTTATAGAAAGACGGTTAAACTTAGCTGTGGTATCAAGACAGCGTCCTTTAACTTCTACCTTTCCACAAAATTCCTGATGTCCTGCCAATTTAATGTCGTTTGTGCCTTCAGCAGGACTGCAGTTCCGATTTGCCGACTCCTGTTTGGGGCCAGAACTCCATTAAGCCTCGGAAATACCGGCCGTAATTATTTGACAACCAAATTACAATGTGGTCAGGCCTTCAGTTTTCCAATTGGGCGACCTCTTATTTCACCATTTAGTCCACTTGAATGTCGAGATTTTATTCACTTTTTTTTTTTTTTTTTTAAATTTCGCAGTGTAGTGCAAATTACCGCACTATTTTCTTTTCTTTACATCTGAGGCCGTTCATTCACCACAGAATTATCACACGATTAAGCTTGATTTAATTCGACGATTTTTAACCCATCGACTTTACTGAATCTCCTCATGGCGTCTCCCTTTCTTCTCCACCTCGCGGCAAGCGCAGATTTTCCAAGAGTCCAAATCAGCAACATTATAATACACATTTATAATTTTATTCAAAATTTAAACATGGCTGACTTCCGGAAAATGACAAAATTGAGAAATGGGTAACTGGGCGGGCTACCACATCTGACTTCCTACAAAAAAGCTATTCCCTTTCACCCAAGCATTAAGATTACAAATATTTAAGGTAAGTAGTGGGTGTACTGTACGTGGCATTTTATTTAATGTTTTTATGCCTAGTTCTATTGCTAACTGAAAATATGATAGAGTAAACAAGTTAATCAGGCATTTATATCCATTTTAAAAGTGAAAAAAGGGCGATTTCGCTTTAAAACGGCGATTTCCACTTTTATGCGGCAGCCAGGAACCGTAACCCACTGGTGGTAAGTGGTGTCCGTAAATCAATTATTTTTGAGTTCTTTCTTGAAGGATGATCCGATAGTACCTTATTAGTAATCTACATTGTTTTTTCTTCATCTAACAACTAATATCAATGAATTCTAAAAAATGAGTGAAAAGTCCATGTGAACGGATACCCTCAAATATTATGTAAAATAAAATCCAAATGAAAGTCATTTGTAAAAAATTCTTACCAGTAATCTAAAAGTACCCTCAACCATCTGTAAAGTACATACCGTGCCCTAACACCACCTGTAAGCAATTTTGCTGTGTCCTCATCTACCTTTAAAAACATATTAAATATACGCCAACAGTACCCTCACAACCACTTTAAAAGAATCTAACAAAATCCAATTATTTGTAAAATAATTATTGAGATTGTGAATTACCTAGCAGTACTGAAGACAATGTTCCTTTAGGGATGGTCGTAGCAGCAAACGTGGCAGTCTGCTGCTGCAGAGCGGAGGATAAAAGCAACAAAGGTCCAACACTCTCCTGTCTCGTGTATCGTGCCCGGGTGTATGGTAGCCTGGAACACAGCGAGAGTACTGAAGAAGATGGAAGTAACACTAGAACACTTACTGATGAAGCATGCATATAATATATATATATATAAATATATATATATATATATATATATATATATATATATATATATATAGATATATATATATATAATATATATAATATATATATACATCGTGAATTTATCTAACCTAAATTGAAGCTACAATGACCCTACAGAATTTTTTTTTTCACTAGATCGACAAGCAAGAATACAGACAATAGCGCTAACGTATCCCATCTCAAAAAAATCTTTGAAAGGGTTTTTAAAATAAGATCGCTATCCCATCTAGAACCCAACAGTTACACAACCCAGGTAACCTAGGTTTTACTGAGCCACTCCTGTCTGTCCTAAACTACTGGATCACTATGACAAGGTCTTGGATGCCCTAGAGGACAAACAAAAATGCAAAAATGCAAAATGCAAAATGTGCACAAAATTCTGATAAAGGAATAACGAGTAAAATAGAACAAATAGAACACAAAGAGTAATAGTAAACTGAGTAAAGTCTTAGCGGCCACAGGGAAAAGCTCTGTTCGCAAGGCACAGTACTCGCTGCGCTCCCATCCTGTTCCTCATCCTCATTTCTGACATAGAAAGAAATAACACAGCACTGTGTCCTTCCTTTGCAGATGACGCCCAAGGTTTGCAAGACAGCTGTCCTCCGTTCGAAGACACTGCATGACTTCCAGCGATATCAAACCAAATCTTTAAAATAGGCCGCAGAAAACAATATGAAGCTCAAAAAGAGAGATTCAATGATCCAATAGGAAAACTGGAAATTAAAAAAGTATCGTGGGTATAAATAAATCCACCACACAATAAAGCGAAAAATTAATGTGAGATCTATAGTGATAAAGTTCAGAGGATCTCACTCACAAAGATCATAACATGTAATCTCCCGATTTTGCTAGAAAAATGCGCATAGATAATGAGAACCCTTCAAAACTAGGGACACTAAGAAGCCCGTGATCATAAATCTCAGTGAACAATTATGTCGAGGCAATAAGCATAATAATAATAATCGCTCTGGGAAACTTTTGAATAATTACGTGAATATAAACATTTTATTTCAAAATTAAGAAATTATAAATATGCTACATATCATATAAACAGAAATATAATATAAGTAATATAAAATATATATATAAGTAGACCGATTTTCCACAGGGGGGTCTCGTCCGGAAAAAGCCTTCCAAATCTGGGATGTCTCCTCCCTGTAGAGGAGCCTTCCACTGGGAGGTCTCCGCCTCCCGTATAGGGCCTTCCACTGGGGGGTCTCTCCGGTTTTAGGAAACCACAGCTTGAGGCACTGGAGGGGTCACCTTTTTCACACCTAGGTGTTACTTCCCTTCCGGTTTGGACCATGACCTCGCCCTCGAGACTACCTCACTCACCTTTGACCCCCCAACCAATACCCCCCACCCACACACCCCCTTCGCGACCCCCCGTCGCGCCGCCGCGCCCGCGCGCACGCCCCGCGGCCCTAGTTCGCGAGCCCTCGCCCGCGCCTTCTGGCTGCGCCTTCTGCATCGGTCGTCCGGATCGACCCCGCGCCTCGAATTTTTTTCCGATATTTTTTTTTTTCGAATTTTTGAATTCATTTTCTTGTGCTCTCCAGTCTCCTCGATCAAGTTTTTAAAGGTTCCCCCCTCACTTTCACCGCATAGACCCAAAATTTTCTCGTATTACAAGTTTTTGGATTCCCCCCTATGGGGTTTTTTCGAAATTTCTCCATCCTCCTCGGATCAGTTTTTTGGATTCCCCCCTATGGGTTGGAGTTTTTCTCCCATCCCTCGGACAAGGTTTTGGGTACCCCTCCTTTCACCCCCCATCCCCAAACAATTTCTCAATATCAAAGTCTCCACTCCCTCGATCCCCATCTCACTTTCACCCCCATCCCAAAATTTCTTTCTCGATATTACCAAGTTTTTGGATTCCCCCCTATGGGGGTTTCTCCATCTCCTCGGATCCCCCTCCCACTTTCACCCCCATCCCCAAAAATTTCTCGACAATACAATTTTTTGGATTCCCCCCTATGGGGTTTTCGAAAGTCTCCATCTCCTTGGATCAAATTTTTGGATTACCCCTCTCACTTTCACTCCCACCCCAAAATTTCTCGATAATATCAAGACTCCATCTCCTTGGATCAAGGTTTTTTGGATTCCCCCCTCTGGGGGTAAGCATTCAAATGAACTCCTCCTATGGAGCATGCTTACTACAGGTCTAATGAAGGGTGTTTACTCGGCGGTCAGTGACGTCACGCGATGACCCCCACACACACAGGCTGAATCATGACGACCCTTTTAGTTCATTCAAGTTAATAAGGGGATATAGTACCTACATCATAGGGAAAAACATTTTCACTCTAACCCAGGTTAATTCCAAATAATTTTCACATTTTTGTTTCGTTAATACCACAACAATCCAACAATTTTCTTTACAAACAAGTCTAGACATTTTTCTCGTTTTAACTATTTATCTCAGTTCCTCCCCCACGAAGTAACCTCCTCCCCACCCTCCGAACCCTCACCCTCCAACCACACCTCACAATTTCACTCATATCCCCCATTTTTTCTCGTTTTAAAAACCCTTTTAGTCATTAAAGTTAAATAAGGGATACAGTACATCAAAAGTCACCACAACACTTATAACCATATTTTTCGATAAATTCACTAGTCCCAATTTTACATATTACGAAGTTAATACGCACACACACCTCACTTGAACACCTTCAAAACACTCTCTTAAATCATTTGAATACTCACAAAAATACCTTTATACATTTCCAAACAACACTGAAATACTCCAAAACATCATTCGAACACCCCCAAAATCACCTCTGAATACTCCCAGAACACCTTCATAAGTACTCTTGCACATCATTTGAACACCTTCATAAAGTACTCTCTCATAAATCATTTGTACACCTTCGAAAAACACCTTTGAATACTCACATAAACACCCTTGACCACCTTCAAAAAAACAACATTTGAACACACTCAAAACACCTTTGAACACCTTTGAACATTTCCAAACAACACTGAAACTCTTCCAAATACACCATTTGAGTACTCCAAATACAACCACTGAATACTAAACACCACTGAAATACACTCAAAACACACCAAATCACCATGAAACTCTTCCAAAAAACACAATTTGGAGTACTCCCAATTAACACCACTGAATACTACTAAAACAACCGCTGATTCAATCAAAACCACCCTTCAACACCTTCAAATCACTTTGAACACCTTTGAACAATTCCAAAAACACTATTTGATT
>NC_069419.1:33362673-33365751 GCF_026875155.1 Cherax quadricarinatus
ATTCTTGGGTATATGTAAATGACATGACGGAAGGGATAGACTCAGAAGTGTCCTGTTTGCAAGATATGTGAAGTTAATTGGGATAAAATTAAATCAGATGCGGACCAGACGGGTCTACAAAGAAACCGGGACAGGCTGGATGCGTGCTCCAGCAACTGGCTCCTAGAATTTAATCCCGCCAAAAAGCAAAGTCATGAAGATCGGAAAAGGGCAAAGAAGACTGCAGACAGAGTATAGGCTAGGAGGCCCCAAAGACCGCAACCTCGCTCAAAAGAAAGATCTAGGAGTGGGGAATAATACCGATATGTCGCCAGAAGCACACATTAACCAGATAACTGCTGCAGCATTTGGTACCTCAGTAAAGGAATCGTTCAAGACTTTATACACTGGTGTTACATCAGCCCATACTGGAGTATGCAACCACCAGTTTGGAACCCACACCCTCTCAAACAACAAGAAATCACAGAAAGTGCAAAGGTTTGCAACAAGGCTGGTTCCAGGGCTTTAAAGGGGAATGTCCTAAAAAAGAAAGGTTAAGGGAAATCGTCTGACGACACTGGGGGAACAGGAAGGTCAGGGAACATGATAACGACATACAAAATATTGCGTGGAATAGACAATTGTGGACAGAGACATGATGTTCCAGAGAGAGGACACAGTAACAAGGGGTCACAATTGGAAGCTGAAGACTCAATGAGTCAAAGGGATTTAGGAAGTATTTCTTTAGCTACAGAGTTGTTTTGGAAGTGGAATAGTCTGCAAGCGATGTAGTGGGGGCAGGAACCATACATAGTTTTAAGACGAGGTATAAATAAAGCTCATAGAGCAGGGAGAGAAGAACCCAGTAGCGGTCGGTGAAGAGGCGGGGCCAGGAGCTGAGTCTCGACCCCTGCAACACAATTAGATGAGAACACACAAACACACACACACACACACACACACACACACATGGCGTTTGACACAGTTCCACACAAGAGATTGGTGCAAAAACTGGAGGACCAGCAGGGATAACAGGGAAGGCACTACAATGGATCAGGGAATACTTGTCAGGAAGACAGCAGCGAGTCATGGTACGTGGCGAGGTTTTCAGAGTGGGCACCTGTGACCAGCGGGGTACACGGGGGTCAGTCCTAGGACCAGTGCTGTTTCTGTATTGTGAACGACATGACGGAAGGAAATAGACTCTGAGGTGTCCCTGTTTGCAGATGACGTGAAGTTGATGGGAAGAATTCACTCGATCGAAGGCCAGGCAGAACTACAAAGGGATCTGGACAGGCTGCAGACCTGGTCCAGCAATTGGCTCCTGGAGTTCAAAACCCACCAAGTGCAAAGTCATGAAAAATTGGGAAGGAGAAAGAAGACCGGGAGACGGAGTACAGTTTTTTGGGGGCCCCGAGACTACAAACCTCACTCAAGGAAAAAGATCTTGGGGTGAGTATAACACCCGGCACATCTCCTGAAGCGCACATCAATCAAATAACTGCCTGCAGCATATGGGCGCCTGCAAACCTCAGAACAGCATTCGACATCTTAATAAGGAATCGTTCAGGACCCTGTACACCCTGTACTTGGCCCATATTGGAGTATGCGGCACCAGTTTGGAACCCACCCCCTAGCCAAGCACGTAAAGAAACTAGAAAGTGCAAAGGGTTTGCAACAAGACTAGTCCCCAGAGCTAAGAGGTATGTCCTATGAGAGAGGGTTAAGGTAAATCAACCTGACACACTGGAGGACAGGAAGATAGGGGGGAAAATGATAACAAACTTACAAAATACTGAGAGGAATTGACAAGGTGACAAAGACAGGATGTTCCAGAGACCTGGAAAACAGTAACAAGGGGACACAGTTGGAAGTTGAAGACACAGATGAATCAAAGGATGTTAGGAAGTATTTCTTCACCCACAGAGTAGTCAGGAAGGGGAATAGTTTGGGAAGCGATGTAGTGGAGTCAGGATCCATACATAGCTTTAAGTGAGGTTACGATAAAGCTCATGGTTCAGGGAGTGACCTAGAAACACCAGTGAAGGGGGCGGGGCAGGAGCTTGGACCGACCCCTGCAACTCAACGGGTGAGTCAATAGGTGGATAACACACAGTAGGGGCCCCGCTTTACGGCATTTCGCCTTGTGTTGTTGCACTAATACAGTGACTTCAAATTATGATCAAAACTTGCTATTCTAATACGGTGCGCCCCACCCGGTTTGTTTACATTCTCCGTGAGGACATCTCTATTATGTCTGGAAACTCCAAAATTTCAAGTGTTGTAAGGGGCGGTATGAGGGGCGCGGCGCGCAGGCGAATTTTTTTCGAAAAATTATGAAATTGAGTTATTCATATAGAAAAATAGGTTAACTCTTTGACAACACAATGGTACCAGAATCAATGTTCAACGACGTTTATACAAGAAATTATAGTAATTTATATCAGGTATGGTGACGGCGGTGTGGGTAGCGCGTCTGCTCTCAACCCATATATTTTTTGGAAATTTTTCCTTGTTTTTTCTCGCTATTTCTTGCATTATTCTTTCTAATATAATAATTGACTATTTGGCATCATAAAAAAGTAGGCGGAGCTTATACGTAGACTTCCAGTCAATCAGGAACCATCTGGGAACACCGTCAGTATTTCCGCTCCAGAAAGAGCCAGGAGAAACCACTTCATTGTTACGCTTATATCAACTCTACGGCTTATTTATCTATCAGAATTGATCTAATACAATATAATAAACATTATAAATAACAAACAAACACGTTATATACTCTAAACCAGTGGTTCCCAAACTGGGGGTAAATTACCCCCTGGGGGTAATTTAACCATTTTTGGGGGGTAATGGAGGGGTAACAGAAAAAAAGTTATGAATTCTGAAAATCAAGAAAACAATGCGGTACCCGGTATGAGGATTATTGTTAACTTTGTCTTAGTATATAAAGTTGTAAAGTAAACCTATTAGTAAGTAAGTAATAAAGTTAAACCAAATAACAATAAACATCAAAATCTAATATACAGTATTAGAAAAAGAAAAATATATAGCTAAGTGTTTGGGGAAAACCCAAAGTATTTTGACAAGTATGCTTCAGGA
>NC_069419.1:33366251-33392910 GCF_026875155.1 Cherax quadricarinatus
TCTTTGAGAGTGAATCCCTGACATTATCACCCCTAGATCCTTCACATTAATTTTCGCTTATTGTGTGGTTGGAATTTATTTCATACCCCGATACTTTTTTAATTTCCATTTTCCATATGGAATCATTGAAATCTCTCTTTATTGAGCTTCATATTGTTTTCCTGCGGCCTATTTAAAGATTTGGTTGATATCCGCTGGAAGTCATGCAGTGTCTTCGACGGAGGACACTGTCATGCAAACTTGGGCGTCATCTGCAAAGGAAGACACAGTGCTGTGGCTTATATCTCTGTCTATGTCAGATATGAGGATGAGGAACAGGATGGGAGCGAGTACTGTGCCTTGTAGAACAGACCCTTTTCACTGTGGCCGCCTCAGACTTTACTCTGTTTACTATTACTCTTTGTGTTCTATTTGTTCTATTTTCTCGTTATTCCTTTATCACGAATTTTGTGCACATTTTGCATTTTGCATTTTTGCATTTTGTTTGTCCTCTAGGGCATCCAAGACCTTGTCATAGTGATCCAGTAGTTAGGACAGACAGGAGTGGCCTACAGTAAACCTATGTTACCCTGGGTTGTGTAACTGATGGGTATCTAGATGGGTAGCGATCTTACTTCTTAAAACCCTTTCAAAGATTTTTATGATATGGGACGTTAGCGCTATTGGTCTGTAATTCTCTGCTAGTCGATCAGTGAAAAAAAAAATTCTAGTAGGGTCATTGTAGCTTCAAATTTAGGTTAGATAAATACACGAGTGGAGGAGGTTGGATTTGAGTGGGACTTGTGTATTAGTTGATAGGGTTGCCAAAGCTTGTTCCTTGGGTAGCACTGAAAATGGGTCGGGCGAATGTTTGGTTTTGGGGTTTAAGAAGCATCTGCCTAGTATGGGCTAATACTCCCACTGCAGTGTTTCTTCATTCTTATGTTTTTATATTATCCCGCAGGGAAGAAGCTCCAGAGAAAAGTTTTAATGTAGCCGCTCAGCCAATGTGACTTTAATACATTGTTTACTGTCTTTGATGTTCTGAATATTTGTCTCTAAATTTCATCACGTAAGAGCTTGTCTTTCGTACAGGACGGTGATAGTGGCCAACGCGGAGGACGCCATGACAGACCCTAAGTTATGGAAGAACCCACAGGAGTTTGACCCAGAAAACTTTCTCGACACTGACGGCAGATTCGTAAATAATGAAGGCTTCATTCCCTTTGGAACAGGTATGTTGTGTGATATTTTAGCCTAAAATGAGTAAATCAGTGTAACAAACTCACCTCTTCTTAAGAAAACACTGCTGCCCCTGGTGCCTATGAGTAAGTATTTATCTAGAAGTTTTACCTGTTCGAGCCCGACATATATATATATATATATATTATATATATATATATATAATTTTATATATATATAATATATATATATATATATAATAATATATATATATATATATATATATAATATATATAATTTGAATATTACAGTCTACGAATTGTTATCTTACCCATCAGGATGCGATTCGTAACAGTCTACTAACACCCAAGTACCTATTCACTGGTAGGTGTAACAAGGGCAGTAGATGTAAGGAAACTTGGTCAAAGTTTCCACTCGACCCTTGATCAATCCTAGGTCAAGACGTTAACATCTAATATATTCCCACAGGAAAACGAGTGTGTGTCGGGGAGTCTCTGGCTCGCATGCAGATCTTTGTTTTCCTCGCCAGCCTCTTCCAAAACTTCACCTTCTCCCTCACAAGTGATGAGATCATTCCCACCAGCAACAACACCTTCAGCGCCCCAGCCATTTACAGTGCTGTAGCTCACCTGAGACCACGTCTGTAGGTCTTGAATCTTCCGTGGCAAATACTCTTAAGACACGAGAACCCATAGTTAATATAATAACTTCACATCCAACCTACTATTCAGCAAGGATCTTGTTGTGAAGGCATTGTTGGTGTCTAAGAAAATTTACAATAGAACCTAAAGAGACACCACCACGAAGAAACCTGTTGGTACTACTCAGTAATGAAATTCTAGCTATTTGAACAGCACAGGACTCAAACATTAACAATATTATAGAGTGCAACCATTCCACAAAAATTACTTGAAGCCCAGGTCACTGTTCCTAATAAACCAACAATATTATTGAGTCAGCAATTATAAAACATGATAAACATTCCCAATACAATATCAACCAAGGATTATACAGGCTTGATTACTTTTTGGTTGAGACAAAGGTACATAGTCCGAAACCAGAATGCTTTAAAAAGGCTTCAGACTCTTCCGTATGCATCAGCCCCTATTAACATGGGGGTTTTGAACAGGGAATATTAAAGCCAGAGTTTCAGTTGCCTAGAGTCACCATGCTGACCATAGTCACTATGTAGGAGAGTGTGGACAGCTTGATTTTTGTATGTATAGAAGCTATTGCAGTGGTCGTTTTAGACATTAGACAAGAGTTCTCGACTTGAGAGCCTGGCACTCGCTGCCTATAATAATAATAATTATAATATTTTAATTTCTATAAGTACATGTACAAGGTATACAGATCATAGCTGACATCAGTGATATACTTCTGTATAAAAAGCCCTTTGTTATGCAGAGCATTTCGGGCAAATTAGGTCAAATTTTGTTCCAGGATGCGACCCACACTTGTCGACTAACACTCAGGTACCCATTTTACTGATGGGTTAACATGGACAACAGGTGTAAGGAAACACACTCAGTGTTTCCACCCTTGCCGGGAATCGTACCCGGACTCTCAGTGTGTGAAGCGAGAGCTTTACCTACCAGGCCACGAGTTATTCTACCTACATCTCGTTCCCAAGGACACCAGTGGTGAGAGTCGCTCCTCTCATCACTGGCCTACAGTTTCGATATTTTTTTCAGCAGTTTTGTGCGTGTCTCTACACCGGGAACGGTGGTGAGAATCCTGGCACTTACTACTGCACTACACTTTTTTTTCAGGTAGTTCGTCTGGTTCTCGTACCCCGAACGCCAGCGGTGAGAGTCGCGCCTCTCACCACTGGATTACAGTTTCTATATTTTTTTTCTAGTAGTTCATCTGGGATTCGAACCCAGGACCCCAGTGGTGAGAGTCACGCCTCTCACCACTGTATACACTGTATACATGTATACACAAATACAGTTACATAGATTACCATACCAAATGCACCAGTGTTCAATGGGAAGGCAACATAGGTGAAAATCTAACAACAAACCTCCAAGGAAACTGAAAGGTCTGTAGTGACGGTTTTTTCCCTCGGTGCCAAATGCAGGAAGGAAGTGAACATTTAAACATGTCTGATAACATGTCGGGACCAGTCAACAAGAGGACGCCAACCCTGCTACGCCAACCCTTGGACAAGAACTTTTTATCCTGCCAGGATGGAAATGGGTTAGAAGTGTGAAGGGAGAAGAGGGACTGTGAAGTGAGGGGTGAGGTGGATTAGTGAAGTAAGGGCAGGAAGTCTACTAGCAATCAATGGGGACCGCTTTAGTGGCCTCTAGGTTACTGATAGCGATAGTGATTCTTGAAAAACTAAGGAAGAAACATTTTTGTTGTGAAGGGATAAGGGTATGAAGAGTGAAGATGGTAGGCATCAGAGGGGTACAGGCTGCCATAATTATATTTATATATCTTCTGAAATTCGCCGAAGAAAAAAAACAGTCATGGGGACTGGAAAAGGCGACTGGAGTAGCCATTATATCAGAAACATAAATATCACTATCGCGGCAAGGCATGGCAACACCGCATACCCATAAAAACAAAACAGTGACGCACAGCTCTTTTTGTGGCACTCTTATGTGGCGATATTCAAACTAATCCAGAACCTCAAACTAATGTACATGTGCAAAACCAGGCAGATTAAGTGTCCCTCTACTCACTATGGTAAAAGTGTCATCAGCCACAGTCGCAGTGGCGTCGTATGGATGGGGAGGCCTCCCCGGGTTAGTTTAATGTTTATTATGCACCCCATACCCATCCTGTGGGCGGTAGTCGAAAGATTATAGAGATATATAATGGGTCCAGGGACTGGGCCCCAAAGTTTTGATAGCTGAACTAGGTATAAAGGTAATGAATCCTGTAAGTAAATTTACTTACGTTTGTATATGGCTACAATTATAAACAAATTATAGAGTAATGAGCAATTCACACGTCCACACCCGGTCACAACTGTAATGAGTTATTGGTGCAAATATTAATTGTTGGGTCACATACACACACACACACACATACACACACACACACACACACACACACACACACACACACACACACACACACACACACCACACACACACACACAAACAAACACAAACACACACACACACTGACCCGAAGCTGTTGTACAGCCACATCAGGAGGAAAACAACAGTCAAGGACCAGGTAATCAGACTGAGGAAGGGTGATGGGGAATTCACAAGAAACGACCAAGAGGTATGTCAGGAGCTCAACACAAGATTTAAAGAGGTATTTACAGTAGAACCCAGTAGGACTCCAGGAAATCAGAACAGGGGGGCACACCCGCAAGTGCTGGATGAGGTACATATAACCAAGGAGGAGGTGAAGAAGCTGCTATGCGAACTTGACACCTCAAAGGCGGTGGACCAGACATCTCTCCATGGGTCCTTAAAGAGGGAGCAGAGATATTGTGTGAGCCATTAACAAAGATCTTCAACACATCACTTGAAACTGGGCAACTCCCTGAGGTATGGAAAATGGCAAATGTAGTCCCAATTTTTAAAAAGGGAGACAGACATGAGGCACTAAACTACAGACCTGTATCACTAACGTGTATAGTATGCAAGGTCATGGAGAAGATCATCAGGAGGAGAGTGGTGGGGCACCTGGAAAGAAACAAGTGTATAATTGACAACCAGCACGGTTTCAGGGAAGGAAAATCCTGTGTCACAAACCTACTAGAGTTTTATGACAAGGTGACAGAAGTAAGACAAGAGAGAGAGGGGTGGATCGACTGCATATTTTTGGACTGCAAGAAGGCCTTCGACACAGTTCCTCACAAGAGGTTACTGCAAAAGCTAGAGGATCAGGCACACATAACAGGAAAGGCACTGCAATGGATCAGAGAATACCTGTCAGGGAGGCAACAACGAGTCATGGTACGCGACGAGGTGTCAGAGTGGGCGCCTGTGACAAGCGGGGTTCCACAGGGGTCAGTCCTAGGACCTGTGCTGTTCTTGGTATATGTGAACGACATAACTGAAGGGATAGACTCAGAAGTGTCCTTGTTTGCAGATGATGCGAAGTTAATGAGAAGAATCAAATCGGATGAGGATCAGGCAGGACTACAAAGAGACCTGGACAGGCTACAAGCCTGGTCCAGCAACTGGCTCCTTGAATTTAACCCTGCCAAATGCAAAGTCATGAAGATTGGGGAAGGGCAAAGAAGACCGCAGACACAATATAGTTTAGATGGCCAAAGACTGCAAACCTCACTCAAGGAAAAAGACCTGGGGGTGAGTATAACACCGAGCATATCTCCTGAGGCGCACATCAATCAGATAACTGCTGCAGCATACGGGCGCCTGGCAAACCTACGGATAGCGTTCCGATACCTCAGTAAGGATTCGTTTAAGACTCTGTATACCATTTATGTCAGGCCCATACTGGAGTATGCAGCACCAGTTTGGAATCCACACCTAGTCAAGCACGTCAAGAAATTAGAGAAAGTGCAAAGGTTTGCAACAAGACTAGTCCCAGAGCTACGGGGATTGTCCTACGAAGAAAGGTTGAGGGAAATCGGCCTGACGACACTGGAGGACAGGAGGGTCAGGGGAGACATGATAACGACATATAAAATACTGCGCGGAATTGACAAGTGGACAAAGACGGGATGTTCCAGAGAAGGGACACAGACACAAGAGGTCACAATTGGAAGTTGAAGACTCAGATGAATCAAAGGGATGTTAGGAAGTATTTCTTCAGTCATGGAGTAGTCAGGCCGTGGAATAGCCTAGAAAGTGACGTAGTGGAGGCGGGAACCATACATAGTTTTAAGGCGAGGTATGATAGAGCTCATGGAGCAGGGAGAGAGAGGACCTAGTAGCAATCAGCGAAGAGGCGGGGCCAGGAGCTGTGACTCGACCCCTGCAACCACAAATAGGTGAGTACAAATAGGTGAGTACACACACACACACACACACACACCACACACACACACACACAGGAGCTCGGACTCGGGGCCAGGAGCTCGGACTCGACCCCCGCAACCTCAACTAGGTGAGTACACACACACACACACACACATATATATACACTCATACACACACACACACACACACACACACACACACACACACAAATAGGTGAGTACACACACACACACGAGTACAAGCACTCATATATGAGTACATAAATGCACATGCAAACACACACACACACACACACACACACACACGTGGTAATGCTTTATTTACAGTTAGCAAAGTCAGGGTATTTCTCCAGAATGGTCTGTAGTATACCACTGTGCCATTTCTTGAACATTTCTGAGTGAGTTGTCTCTGAATTCATTAATTTGATCGCACTCCAGTACATAATGAGGCAGGGTGTGACAATAGTCCATCTGGCAAAGTTTACATTTCGTTTGGTCTACATCTGGTGGTGGTGATGTAACCTGCCAAAGATACTTGTAACCCAGCCGGAGCCGGGCAGTAGTGACATCCAAGAGTCTGCTTATCTTGTTGGATGCACCATAGACATGTTGCTCCTCCTGCATGATAGACATGTGGCTCCTCCTGCATGATGGAATGATGATAGATGGACTGACTTGTGTCAATCTCCCTAAGTCTTAAGTCAAAAAAGTTCAATTGAAGTTTTTTTCATATTATTGTTCTCAAACTGCTAACTGACAACCCAAGATCGTAATCTACTCCCTCTTTGAAAGTTATATAACTTAGCCAAGTTATCAGTTCTATCATGCATCTGAAGACCAATGTGAGATGGAATCAACAGCATGTGTACTCTGACTTCACTGTCCACAATCTTACCATACCTATGTCTGGCTTCTGACACGAGCATGTAGATAGGTCTAACATAGTACTCACTGTCGATAACGAGGTACGCCACGAAACATCTAAGATGGCAAATTGCTTTAATTCCTACTACACATCTGTTGCATCAACACTAGTAAGTAAACTACCAGCTGCATCAAATACCTTTAACACAGACTCTGATAAGTTTCAAACATACTATACCAATAAAGGGGTAACCCCAAACAGTTGTCAACTAGTAAGTGTATCTCATGACTTTATTCAAAAAGAACTAAGCAGGTTAAACCCAACTAAGAGAACTGGCCTGGATAACATCCCGTCTAAGTTCCTAAAAGATGGTGCCTCTGAATTGTCAATCCCTATTGCTCACATAATAAATCTTTCAATCACCACTAATACCGTACCGGATGGGTTCAAGGAGGCCAGAGTTACTCCTATCTTCAAGAAAAATAGTAGGTCTGATGTAAGCAACTATAGGCCTGTTAGTATACTCAGTATAATATCCAAAATTCTAGAGCGGGCGGTGTACTCTCAAGTAGTTAAGTACCTTAATGACAACAACATTCTCCATAGCTATCAATCGGGCTTTAGATCTTACTCAACCGACACCTCCCTAATTAATCTGATGGATTACCTGAGAACTGAAATGTCAAAGGGGAACCTCATGGGTATGGTAACCTTAGACCTGCAAAAGGCCTTCGATACTGTCAACCACAATATATTATGCAAGAAACTTCAAGCTATCGGTATAGGTTCTGTAGACTGGTTTAAGTCCTACCTTAGCAACAGGAGACAAATTGTCAAAATCAACAAAACGGAATCAGAACCCCTGCCGATAGCATGTGGAGTTCCCCAAGGTAGTATTCTGGGTCCCTTACTATTCTTATGTTATGTCAATGACATGCCTATCAGTGTCAAGTACAAACTCCTACTGTATGCAGATGACAGTGCTCTGTTAGTGTCAGGTAAAGACCCACAAGATATTGCTAATGTTTTAACACTGGAACTGGAGTCCTGCAGCAAATGGTTAGTAGACAACAAACTATCATTACACCTAGGGAAAACTGAAGGGGGAAGCTGACGTCCACACATGAACTTTTTTATTTTTCGTTCGATTTCTTTCATTTTTTTTGTACGTAAAGAAGCACCTTTCAATAGTAATGTGACCAAGTTTCAATAAGATAGCTCAAAAAACAACTGAGAAAAAAATTATTTACTAATAATCATACATATTGAACAGAAACTTCGACATGGGACTTGGAGAAGCTGTTTTGGCATTATCTACGCATAAAACAATGCTAAACTGTATTTCTAATGGTTAGCCGTTCTGTAATTTATCCTTTCTTCATTCTTAAAAAAAATAAATTTTGTATGGTTTTGACTTTCAGCCAAATATCTGACTTTTGCCCTCACATAAATCAAAAACAAATTATGATATCTCAAAAAGCAAATCATTAGCTTGTAAAACAATCTTTCCTTTATGTTCTCTGTGAATTTCATTACATTCCTGCTATTATTAACGAATTTAGTTGCTCATATATGTGAATAACTTACTTCCGAGATAATCCGCGAAACAGCCGGACCACCGATTTTTTTTTTTTTTTTTCGAGAAAATAACATTTTTCTCAGTCTTATACTGCATTACGAGTGTATATCATAGTTACCCATTTTCGTTTTCTTTAATATAAGGACCCTGGAGGTGAAAGAAAGAGAATGGAAGCCCCTCTCTGGAATGGGAATCTATTATTCCCGATGGAGCGCTCTGGGAATATGCCATATATTATTCATTCTGGAGTATTTACCATATTTCTTTGTTATTTATATTGTTTATTATGTCATATTAGATCAATTGTGATAGATAAATAAGCCGTAAAAACTATAATAGCGTTATATTGAGCCATATTCCCCGGCCACCCCGAGACTGGAATTTTCCATGACGTCAGCAAAATGGTGTCGGGAGGTTCCTGGTTGGTTGGAACTCTACGTATAAATCCCGCCCAATGTATTATAATGCCAAATCGTCAATTATTATCTTAGAAAGAATAATACAATAAATACACGAAAAAAAACGGAAAAAAAAAATTGACGACAGGTGAGCACACCTGCCGCGGGTGGTGACGTAACCCTAGGTGATTTAAATGACCATAATTCCTTGTAGGAATGTCGCAGAACAATGATTCTGGTACCATTGTGTTGCCAGAGAGTTAAGCTATTTTTATATAAGATTAATTCAGTTTGTGAATTTTTCGACAAAATTTTTCGTTCGCGCTGAGTAAGTACTAATTCCCCCTGAAGCCATTCTCTTTGGGACGAAACATAAACTGAGAAGGGTAAATAATTTTAATGTCCAGTGTAATGGGGAGCCCATCACTTTGGTTTCATCAGTAAAATATCTGGGAATCCCCTTTGACCCATGCATGTCAGGAGAGTTGATAGGGAACAGTGTAGGAAAGAAAGCGAATGCCAGACTGAAGTTCCTGTATAGACAAGCACAGTGTCTACCTACTAAGGCTCGCAGGACTCTATGTCTAGCCCTTATACAATGCCATATGGATTGCGCTTGCAATCACCCAGAACAAAATCGTAAGATTCATCCTGGGGCTGGGACCAAGAGAACATGTAGGCCAGGATGAATTACAGCAGTTGGATATGCTGAATCTTGAAGACAGTAAAACAACTGAAGCTAAATCATGTTTATAAAATTGCTCACAAACAATGTCCAGAATATCTTGCTGTCAATTTTGTCAAGGTTGGGAACCAAAGCAATCATAGTACTAGGGGGAGAGAGCACAACTTTGTAGTACCCACAGTCATTGGCCAGGCGTCAAACACCTTTTATTGTACAGCAATAAAGGAATGGAACAGACTACCCGCACATGTCAAAGCCAGTCATAGCATGAACCAGTTCAAGAAGAGTGCCAAAAGGTGTCTGATGAATGTAGCTACAGAAAGGGAGGGGAATGATTTTCTATTTTTTTAGCTAACATACGTGTAAATTTTACCTTATTCCTAGTAATGACCCTCGTATTGTAGATAGTCTTAATGACCCTCGTGTAGTAGATAGTCTTTTAAGTATGATAATAAGATGTTATCTCCATTATAGAAAAATAAGAAAATATTATAACCTTTATAAATTTTAATAATAAGGTAAAAGGACCCCAATGGAAATAAGTCGCTCTGACTTTTTTGTGTTATCCCAGGCTTCTTTCACATATGCTGCTATGTATGATAATTCTATGTAACTGTATTTGTGTATACCTGAATAAACTTACTTACTATACCTAGTTGTACTTTAGCTCATTCTAGCTCAATACATAGACAATAATAAATTCAATATATTAGACCTTAGTTTCAATTACAAGAGTGAGTCTGGTGCCACTTGTAATTTGTTTTTTTATATTATTAGTTTATACCTAGTTGTACTTTAGCTCATTCTAGCACAACACATAGACAATATCAATTTCATTATGTTTATTAGTGACTATACTCTATATGACCAAAGTGCTTTAGCGGTATACTTATCCAAACCTTCCACCACTACAGAAATCAGTATTAGAACTCACCACATAATGCAGGATATAAACAACCACTATTTAAACCTAAAAGATGAATGATCACGTTGACCCTGATCTAAACCTCCATAATCTAACACACAATCAAAACTTATTGGAAAGTAACTGCCTTTATTACACAGCATCACAAGCCAGCACTATCCTGAACACTGCTCAAAGTCTATCAGTTCTTAACTACAGCATCGGGTCCTTAAGCAAACATTAGATGACCTCCTGGAAACTCCTTGAATCACTAATGACAACCCCTTCTCCTGCATTATTCTTACTGGACCTGGCTTAAGCAGGACAAATTGATATTACCCACTACCAGGATACACAGCAATCCACAACTGCAGACCATACCAAGTTGGGGGTGGTACTGAATCTATTACTCTAACCAACTATCTTGTATTAGCACTAATTGCTTTAGTGATGAATATGGGGAATACATTTTTGCTAATTTTACTGTAAAAAAAACCTCAAGACGCCTATAACAATGGGTGCCATATACCGGATACCCCACACAAACATCCAAACTTCAGTGAGAAATTAAAGTCACTAATAACAAACAGACAAATGAATAAGCACCACCTTCTCTTAGTGGAGACTTCAACATCAACCTTGGCTTACTAGATGATCAGCCTGTAACTGATTTCATCAACAATATGAACAACACACTTCTCATACCAACAATAACTAAACCAACCGGGGCTCACTGAGACAAGTGCAACCATAATAGACCACATATGGACCAATATACTAGCCCCCTTAAATCAGGGATAATCACAGATAGCACTACAGACCACTACCCACCTTCCTCCTGACAAACATTAGTAAACCACCACTTGAATACAACAAAGTCTCATTTAGACTCCATGACGAGGCCCTCAGTAAGGAAGTTCACAGCTGACCTAGAGACTGTTGATTGGCCTACAGAATTCTCCAGGCCAATGGTATTGATGACTGGACAGACATCTTTCTTAACAAATTACTTAGACTATACAACAAACTTTTGTCCTATAAAAAAAAAAAACAGATCACAAACAAACGGCTTGGTTGCCCATGGCTAACCAGCACCATTCTGAAATCCATTGACAAGAAACACCAATATGAAAAGCAATATAGACAGGGCTTAATACACCAAGATACTCCTTTAAAAACTATTCATCAGCTCTCACCAAAGTAATAAAAAAAGCCAAACAACTATACTACTCCAGTAGATTCACAGACACTAGAGGAGATATAAAAAAAGACCTGAAAACACTCTCTCAGATTCTAGGGACCCACAACTGAGAAAAACCAAAAATATTGTCCTAACAAACCTAATGAAACACCACTACAAACCCACTACACAGCTAACAAGATAAACGACTTTCTCAAACATAGGGTCTAATCTCGCCAGTAAAATCCCACATACCAAAGCCCATGCCGGGGACTACCTAGATGGAAATTTCCCTAATTCCTTCTATCTTGCACCAACTGAGCCCACGGAAGTCATTGAGATCATAAAGTTTACTTAAAAATAACTCGGGGAATCTGTCTCATGTCCCACCATTTCTGTACAAGCGAGCGGCCCAGTCCTTTCGCATGCTATTTCATTATTTTTAACAAGTCAATAGAGACTAGCACCTTCCCGAAACTACTCAAGATGGCAAGGGTTACACCAATCATAAAGGTGGTGACCCTACAGACTTAAACAACTATAGGCCAATATCTAACTTACCATTGCATCCAAAATCTTTGAGAAACTCGTGTACAAGAGACTGTTATTCATTTTAACGGCTCAAAACATACTCAACCCCTGCCAGTTTGGATTCAGGAAAAAATAAAAGCACTAATGAACAATTTATAAAAATGCTAGATCTGCTTTTCACAGCATTGGAAAATAAAGGGAAAATTTCCCCTAGGAATTTTATTGACCTAAGAAAAGCTTTTGACACAGTAAACCACGAATCCTATTCACAAACTTGACCCCAACGGTATAAGAAGGCCCTGCGCTTGCTTATTTCAAATCTTACATTACTAATAGGTATCAGTACGTCCCCCATTAAAGACACAGCATCAGCAACACGGCCACTTGATACTGGAGTTTTCCCCAGGGGAAATGTCCTTGGTCCCCTGCTCTTCCTCATATACATTTAATGACCTTCCAAACGTATCCCAACACCTGAAACCCATTCTCTTTGCTGATAACACGACTTATGTCATCTCTCACCCTAATCTTGCCACCCCAACACCACTGTGAATGAGGAGCTGATTAAAATATCGACTTGGATGACAGCCAATAAACTTACGCTTAACACTGACAAAAACTTACTATATTATGTTTGGTAGCAGAGCAGGAGATGCACAAATTAACATTAAGATTGACAACACTCTAATTACCGAAAATAATGGGGACAAATTCCTAGGCTTATACCTTGACAACAACCTGAATTTCAGCACCCATATCCAGCATATAGCCAAAAAAGTATCCAAAACGGTTGGGATCCTCTCCAAGATACGATACTACGTGCCGCAAAAATGCCCTTCTCACACTCTACCACTCACTCTATTTATCCATACCTCACCTATGCTATTTATGCTTGGGGATCAACTGCAGCAACACACCTAAAGCCAATAATAACCCAACAAAAAGCTGCAGTAAGAATAATCACTAAATCCCATCCCTGGCAGCACACCCCCCACCTTCAAAGATCTAAACTTACCCCAGTTCAGTACATCCACACTTACTACTGTGCAATCTATATCTACAGGGCCTTAAACTTATATCAACCTTGACCTAAAACGCTTCTTGATAGTTGTGACAGAACCCACAGGCATAACACCAGACACAAACATCTCTACGACATTCCCCGTGTCCGACTAAACCTTTACAAAAATTCAATGTATGTCAAAGGCCCTAAAATCTGGAATACCCTACCTGAGAACTCTAGAACTGCAGACACATTCATCACCTTCAAAACTACCATTAGAAAACATCTTATCTCCCTGATACACCCCGTCAACTAACTACACAAATACCACCTGGTGGTTCACATCTCAGTAGTAGTAACCAGTTACCAGTAACCAGTTACCAGTAACCTGTCCGTTGACTCAACGACCAACCGTCTTGAGTCACGGTCTGTGCTGAGCTGACACTATTTCAAAAGACCCACTACGGGGTACTGGCCAGCCGGCTAGTCAGTATTACGAGTGTAACCAAGGAGATAGGTAACGGCTGAGGGCTCCCTCCACATAACAGCAATTATAAGTAATAACAGCCTACGTGAGTATTTCTACCCTAATCCACGTATCGAACTCCCACATGATAAATGGTGGCAGCGGTGGGATGCGTGGATTTACGTATTTAAGGGTAATTCAAGGCGTTTGAAGACTGTTGTGAGTAGCCGGCAGGGTCATAGGTGAACCTCCAGCCACCAGCTCTACCCTCGCGCACCTCCAGCCACCAGCAGTCGCCTACTCCCCTCAAACCTATTGCCTGCAAGCCTGTTGCAGCCTTTTCAAGCTCCTGGCTTAGTTCGTGTGCTAATTGCTTCAATCTCCGAGGGGTTGACCCGGATTTTGCAATTAAGCCAGTCAGTAAGCCAGACTGTGGAAGTGAACGCCAGTCAGCCTATCATCCAGCCTGTCTCCTGTCATCCAACTGCTCCTCCGTGCTTTGTGCATCGTTACACGTCTTCCAGTCATCCATTCTCGTGGGGTAAGCCAGTCAGCCAACCCAGCTTCTAACCCAGCTGCGAGAGAGAAGTAAGCCACGCAGTAAGAAGTAAGCCAAGTTCCTCTGAAGTATTGTTTATATCGCTTTGTGCTCCCTGTTGGATGCTAAGAGTGGTTTTTACCATTCCTGTGGCATAGAGTGGGTTTTCAAGCCACCTTCGTGGGTGAGTGGGGTGCGCGGCAGACCCCCAGCGTCCCCCCCACCACTCTCTCCCACCACCCGGGGTGCGCGGCAGTACCCCAGCGAGAGTCACACCCACCACTCTCTCCCACCACCACCAGCCATCCACTCATCTACCTGTGGTTGTTTGCACCCTTGTACCGGGTCCTAGTACTGTTTTGGCTCACATAATTGGTCAAGAGATTGTAGCTGGTGCCACCGATAAAGCCAGTTATGTGAGTTCGTCTAGAACGCACATTTCTTCACGACAACAGTGTGAGTGGAAGAGGAAACACCGCCCGCCCACAGGACAATATCTTCGCCCCATCACCAGTACTCACCGCCCGTCTACTACTCCCGACTTCAGTGATAATTTTTTTTGAGACATTTTTCTTGCATTTAAAGACATTTGCGTGTGTGAGACATTTATAGTAAATTGTTTGTGTACTCTAAACCTTGTGTTTTCAGTGTAAACGCCGTATTTTCTTTGACTCAGTATTTTTAGAATATTTTTCAGTGTTTTCACTTATCTTATATTTTTATTTACTCCTGTCTCTAGTAAGTATTATTGTGTAGTGTACCAGTCAGTCACTCTGTGTGAAGTGATTCATTTTTTTTTATTGTATTGTCATTGTATTTCATGCAGTGATATTTACCCCAGTATACCAAATTTTCCATTTATTGCTATGTGTGTCTTTTTTTTTTCGTATGCCAACAGTGTCTCATTCCTCTAATTTTTTCGCAGACTGTGTACCATTATTTTTGCCAGCAAATTTTTGTCGTATCAGTCACAGCAAGATTTTGTTGTATCAGTCACAGCAGGATTTTGTTGTAAGAATATATTATAGTGAAGTGTGCTCCATCACTGTAAGTGTTATATTCCCTGTTTTGTTCCTGTGTTTTATTTTTTTTTATAATTCTTGAACAAATTCACTCTTGATGCAATTTCAATTACTTTTAACGTAAAGTGTTTTTCTTACTCTGTTTGAGTAAATTGTTTTGTCTAATTTACAATTAAGAGTTAAAGTGTTCAATCAGTTTATTTTTTTTGATCTTCATATTTTAATTCATTATTTTACCTGAGTTTTCCCAGTGACACTTTATTACTGCAGTGATTGTTTCTACACCTTATTTTGTTGCACTTGTTCTGAAGTGAATTATTTTGTTGAACTGTTCTGCAGTGAATTATTTTCTTTTATTGCTATTTTTATGATTATAATTTAATTTTGTCTATGCATTCTTAGAAAATACTTAAATTTCCCAGTTAACAATTTAATAATTTTTATTTACACTTTCACATTGATTAAAAATTTAATTAATTAATTTCTTTATTAGCAAGAGTAAAGACAGCTCATTTTGCATTTAATTCAGTCTCCAGTAATATTTTTACTTGTATATTTCAATGTAAATTTTTTTTTTCTTGGTCAATAGTCCTTTAAATTGAGTTTTCCTTCCTCTTGCAGTGTATTTAGACATTATTCTGCAGAATTAGTTGTATATCTTTTCATTTCAATTCTAGAATTTTATATCATTTTATTGTTCATTATTTTTGCCTTATTTTTTCTCGTGTTACTTTGCCATTATGTCTCACATACCGTCAAGTGATACTTTAGTGAATGTCGACACTCAGACCTCTCAGGCTACTACTGCTGGTCCTGTCATCAGTCCTCACAGTTCCTTACCGACTGACAGACCGACTCAGACACCGAGATATTATAGTTATACTCGTGATTCCCTTGATGCGTTACCTTTATTCAATGGCCATGTACATAGTCTTGAAGCATGGTTTGCAGCCATTCGTTCTCGTGCTAGTGCACTAGGTGAAGGTCCTCCTCAGAGGAAAGCCTATCAGAATTGCTAAAGAAGCTCTTTTATCGATCTCCTGCTGCTGTTCACGTTGTTGATCTCCTTGTATGCGAGACTCAGAATCTTACTAAGTGGTCACAATATGAGGAACTGATTCGTTCTTTCCTTGTCCCATGTAAAAAACAGCTGATCCATTATGTCGTTCTTTAGGGAACTAGTGAATGCTACACCCATGAGTACTGAATGTTGAGTGCATTTGCTGTTTAGATTAGACAAACTTTTATCATCATTTATCAATGCTGTCCCAATCATCATCTTTTCTCCCTGACGAGGCTAAACCATTTACAGAATCAATTGCTAAAATGAGCAGTTTTGGAGCAATTAAAGAACTAATGCCACCTGTTCTGTGTGTGCTTATGAGCTGATCCTCCAACTGTACGATGGAACCACTTACAGCCTTAAATCATGTACGTTCCTTGTGCCCCCAGGTGTACTTTCCCTTGTATTAAAGTAATGTCACAAATATGCCTCAGTCTGCAACCACCTCTTGTTTGCGCCACAGAGGACAAATCGTAGTCGTCAACATCTCAGAGATCACCAAGAACCAGTGTACAGAGTCGTTATACACCTCGTAGTATTCATAGTACATTCAGTAACCATAGTCGGCGGAATTGTTACAACTGTGGTTTCCGTGACATATTGCAATTAATGTTCCTGATAGTTACCCTAAGGACGTCGTACTGATGATGAGTACTCGATCTTTCCCTACTGTACTTATCTAGAATACATGGACATGACACATCTGAGTGTAATGCTCTCTATAACTTCAGTACTCTAGGTCTTTCAGTGGTCGTTCCAACCGCAGAATCCCGTAGAGGAACAGATCTCGTGGTTCTCAAATTCCAGAACCAGCTCATTCATTCAATTCTCAACTAACCAGAACCAGGCTCGTTCTTCCCAGTCGGGGAATTCGAGCGCCCCCAGTCAAACCGCCCCATGGTGACAGTAGTGATAATGAGTACACCATCCCCGTTCATATACGTACTACATCTGTGTCCATTTTTCTTGCGTTCTTATGATAGAGAACTAGATAAGGGTTTCCAAGTGGTATTATTGAGTTTTATTTATCGGCTGACCTCGGCCTTGGGTTTACACATCTATTATTTTGTTTCTGAGACAAAAATAAACTTATCAGTTCTATTTAATTGGACGTTAGTATCTTTAAGCAGTTCCTTAAGTACATGAGAACAGAGTTTTATCTGTTTACAGTATTCAAGAGACTTGTCAAGTAACATAGTATGAGTAGGGGGCTGACTCCTGGTACTTGAAGCAACAAGGTTGAACTCTGCCTGCTCTAGAGAACAAATGATTACAACTGTACTTCCCTTTCTAGGACAGATCTGATTAATTTCCATTCCCAGGCGCTGTATAATCCATATATCTATGGTGCACCCAGCAAAAATAGCAGACTCTGGATGTCACTACGGTACCAGTGTTCATAACCTTGTACTACATGGGGTTGTATTCCAATATCACTTGTTAAATCAGTCTTGTAGTTTACCGGGTCGTATGCTACCCTTTCTTCTTTATTTTCATTTCCATTCGTTTCACATCATTCGTGAACAGGGATACATCCGAACCTATCTCTTCCAGGATGTCATTAACACAGACCAGAAAATTACAGGTAGAAGCACCAATCCCTTTTAGAATTAATTCCGATGTCTCTTCCGAACATAAGAAGGGGGGAACACTGCATGAGGCCTACTGACCCATGAAAATTGACACATTTGCAACATCTGCCGGTATTTTAACGCCATTCTTTTCGCCTGAGCTTCAGAGTGTTCACGACTACGGTGCTCTTCAACTCTAAAGCTGAGGGACTGATTACCTCATCTTTTGAACATAGTTCTACTGTCTTCCGATTATATCCTTGAATTTGTGTTGATAAAGCCACTGGATGGCGAAACGTCTACAATAAAGATACCCAGATGTTGCAAATGTGTCTAATTTCCATCTTGTCGGTATTGTATACCAATGTATACCATACATGAACTACTAGCCTATACTGCGTAGGCAGTGAGAAAATATTTTGCTTCCCTTAATATTCCTCTATCTATTGCAGTACATTTATTGTTATTCTTGGCTGTTACTCGAGAGTTTGTCAGTCAGATGTGTAAACGAGACACTTTCGCAACATTTGGGTATATTTATTCTGGAAACGTTTTGCCACACAGTGGCTTCTTCAGTCCAGTGCAGAACAAGGTGGAATACGAGGAGGAGTTTGAGGTAATCAGTCCCTCAACCTTGACTCGATGTGTTCAGTCCCTCAGTCTTGACAAGATTAATGGACCGATCACACCGAGTCAAGGCTGAGGGACTGAGTACCTCAAATGCTTCTTATTTCACCTTTTTCTGCATTGGACTGAAGAAGCCACTGTGTGGCGAAACGTTTCCAGAATAAAGATACCCAAATGGTGCAAAAGTGTCTCATTTATCAACGTGTAGATTTTGTCAAGTATTTATTGGCATTCAGATGTCTTCTAACTACCCACGAATAAGCAGTACACTCATTGTGCTCTCTCTTGCCACCCTTCTGTTGCCTTGTCATAGAATCAAAATTCACTGAGGTGAGAGAAGATTTACCATCACTTAGTCTGTGTCGGTTGTCATTAATATCACCACACTTTTCTGGGTATATCCGACTGTGGTTTAAAACAGCCTGTCTGTCCCCTTTCTTAAACACTGGGACTATATTTTATATCTTCCAAATTTCTGGCAAGTGCCCATTGTCAAATTACCTGTAAATTTAGATTTTACTTAACGGGGCACATAATGTTTCTGCTTCTTATTTCGGAAAACACAGAAAGACAGTGTCTGGTCCCATTTTCTTTGATGTATCTGGCTCATTCGATAATTTTTGTTATCTCTTCTGTTGTGTTGTCATAGCCCTGTATCAGTCTTCTGTTGTTTAGTGACAGTTGAAATTGTGGTCCCTCTTTCCTCTGTTTGTTCCTCTAATCTCAAAATTACGCTGACTTTTACTTTACAGTACTACTACCCTCGTCCCCCACTACCACTATTTTTTTCCTCAGTGTTGCAACCCCTGAATGGGTTACAATGATTATTATGTATATATATATAATGTATATTATCTTTTCATATAATTTTATATTGCTTATATTTGCGATAATAGCTAAATCGTAAATGTATGACTTTATATTATTATTTGACTGTTATATTGTTATTTGACTTATGTTGTTAGGATGTACATAATATGTGCTCAGTTCAAGTCTTAATTGTCAAACTACTGTAATTATCGCTTGTCGCTCGTTATACTGCCGGCTTCTGAGCTGTGCTGTCCACGGGGCTATCACGTGATCGAGGGGGGGGTGTCCTCACCTCTCGTGAAGTATTCAGTCTGCTCTAGACTCGCTTGGTGGTTGGACAGATTGTCTGTCTCATTATTCTTGTTAGTTCTGTAGAACTCTGTTCACAGAACATTGTATAGACTTAGTGATTTTCGACGTTGTACTGAGGTTGTGTGTCGCTTAGACACTCTGAACATCTCAGGTCCTTAGCTATAGCTTCTGACCTAATTTTGTACTGGTTTCTGTGTATTGTCACAGTCAGGGTTTTTCCTATGCTGAACTTAGATTCAGTAATATGGGAGTTTTGTAACTTTTGTGGAGGATCTGCTGATGGTCCCTACTTAGTATCGTTATATTATCTCCTTGATCCTGATTGTGTCGCAGTCGCTTGTTATATGGCTATTGGGCTTAGCATTCTTTTCATTGTTCAAGCAGACTGTTCTGGTTGCCAGTCGGTCAAGAAGTTAGTTTATTAGAGGACTTTGTCAGTCACTTGTTTAAGTCTAGTCGAGTCGTGAGACATATTGAACTACTTAGAGCACTTACACGCATACACACACTTACTTGTACATATTTGTAATATCTTATTAAATGTTAATGTACCAGACGGTACTTAAGAATTATAAATGTGATATGTGCTTTCAGCACAATAATATTGAACTCGAGAGATTGATATTATTTTCATTACTGTGATTAATTTAATTTACTTTGATAATATACCTCTAGACTTAATAAATTTATTAAAATTTAATTTCTCTAGTTAGTAGCCTACCAGTTGTAATCCTGAAGCACTATTGAATCTTAATGAATTCTAATTGATAATTGGACAAGGATACTGACTACTTGTTACGAAAACCCAGTAACAGGCTGGATGCTAGAAGGGCAATCCTTTCTAGTATTCACTGGAGATCTCTAAGCTTTTAGAATCGCGTTTTTGTAACACTCAGAATCAGATTTCTCATTTTGACTGTATCTCTTATCTCTAAATTTATATCTGTAAATGACAAGATATCTGGGATCACCTCTACTTTTTTCTCATTCCACTCATCACTCATATTTATTATTCTGTCTATGCTTGCATATTATACTTTCAGTTTTCTTTTTGTTACTCTTGGAGTCCTGGTTTCATTGTCGCAGGGGGTTCGTCAAGGGATGTAGGTGAAAGAATACACACACACGTAGGATATTCTAAGAGGCGAATAATGTGAGAGTCTTGAGGATAACCCAGAGCCCGGCCTTGTAGTCTGTTTTTTTTTTTTTATTCGCCAGTATTCTCCCGACCCAGGTCTTTTTCTAAGTAGTGGTGATCCGGCCTTGGCTCCCTATCTGGGGAGTATCTCGAGACCTAAGTCTCCCATGGGAGGGGGTACAAGTACCCCCTCGTCTTTGGGACTAACTGTCCCCAGGCCTAGCCACAGCCCCCGCCCTCACGGGGCTCGTAGGGAGAAGCTAGGCCTCTGGTCTGCCATCTGCCCCGCCCCAAAGGGGTTCTTGGGGATGACAGTCTTATGAGCTGCAGGTGGTAGCAAGCTCAGGCCAACTTTTCTTGTTCTCTGCTATCGCCTTCAACTCCTCTCTCTGACTGACTGATGACCTTGAGCAAGGTGGATCAGAAGGAGAGGGGACTCGTGACGTCATAGCCAGGGAGGCAATGACTTACAGTAACAGTTTTAACTGAATATAATACAGTACAAAGCATTACTGACATCATGATCTTTCCCTACGAATCAAGGGAATAGGATAGGAAGTAGGGAGAGATGTGAGAGAGGGAGGGATTTGTGCGAAAGATACTTATAGAGGAGATTCTTGTACTAGAAGGGGTTAGCATCGTAGGTGTAGATGAGAAAGGATGGTGAGTGGTTAGTGGGCTGGATTTGTTAAGGGTTTTGCATGGTATAAACACAGAAGGTGATGTCTGACTATTATTATTGTCTCTTTTGTTTCTCCTTCTATTGTTTTTTTTTTTTTTTTGTATTATTCTCCTCTTCATCTGTTCCCTCTACTTTTCTCTTTTGATACAATCCACTTACACATGGCAGTATCTTATACTGTTTTTATCATGATGGTCAGTTGTAAGAGGGTACATCTAGTCCCTTGAGTACCCTCCAGTTCATATCTCTCCACTTGTTTTAAAAGACTGCTTTAATTTCGTGTTTGTTGGCTACCATCGATTTTATCAATAGTACCTATGTTGCTGTTTTTATCATCAGCACCTTGTGATTCAGCGAAAGTATTTCTATAAATGTCGACTTACCTTTTGCTTCCCATCCTTCTGTCTCCCTCCTGCAAATTCACTTTATTTCCTTGAGCTTTTCTCAGTAGTACCAGTTACCAGTAACCAGTTACCAGTAGATGACTCACTACCAACCGTCTGTGTGAATCACTGACTGTTATTCACATTGCTGCTGACCATAGCATGTTTTTGAACACCGTTCACCCTCTAGGCACTGAGATAGAGAGCAGAGAGAGGCAGGGCAGCTGATGGTGCTTCCCATACTTTCCGTTATAATTATACGTACTAACCAGCCTACGTGAGTGTTTTTACCCCATCCATGTTATCAAACCCACATGACAATTTGGTGACAGCGGTGTGAGCGTGGATTTACGGGTGTTTCCGACGTTAGAAAGATTGTTTGTGGGGTGCCGGCAGGTCAGAGATGAACCGTCTCTGCCACCTCCAGCTAGCCGCTTACCACCCTGTGTCCCTCCATCCTGCAAACCTGTCGGGAGAATCCGAGCGCCCCAGTCAAACCGTCCCATGGTGACAGTAGGTGATAATGAGTACACCATCCCTGTTCACAATTCCTTTGAAGCCTTAAGCAGTCTCGAGAATGACAATCCTGCTGATGATGTTGCTTCACACGTCTCTGACGGCGTAGATGATTTTGGGGATGAAGTGGAACAAATCTTTTCTGATGACAATCCACCTTTTTGTTTGCACATAACTTCCAATGCAGCCATAGGCCCTATAGTGCAAGCATCTGTTCATAATGCGCCCGTTCATTTGTTCATGGTGGCCCGGTGGCCTGGTGGCTAAAGCTCCCGCTTCACACACGGAGGGCCCGGGTTCGATTCCCGGCGGGTGGAAACATTCGACACGTTTCCTTACACCTGTTGTCCTGTTCACCTAGCAGCAAATAGGTACCTGGGTGTTAGTCGACTGGTGTGGGTCGCATCCTGGGGGACAAGATTAAGGACCCCAATGGAAATAAGTTAGACAGTCCTCGATGACGCACTGACTTTCTTGGGTTATCCTGGGTGGCTAACCCTCCGGGGTTAAAAATCCAAACGAAATCTTATCTTATCTTATCTGACTCTGGTGCACAAGTCAATATTATCAGGACTAGTTTGCTTAGTGATAAGCAGATACGACATGTCCTTCTCGTAGAGCCGACTCATGTGGTCCTCCCTTAGTGGAGTAGCTGGTTCTCACCTGCGTGGTCCGAGGTCGGACTTCCCTCCACCTATTTCTTCCAAGGTAGAGACTTTCCTGTTCCTTCTTGTTGTCGACCAGATTACTGTCCTGGTGATCTTCTCAGGGATTTGCTTCCATGAGAGTCGTACGGCCATTGTGCTCGGACCCTTATCATGGCATGCCAAATTGATGACTTTGATCGTACTTTTGGGGGTTACCAGCTTGGATCCGGAGATTGCCATACTGCCGCAGAGTACGACGTTCGGAATTAAGTCCTTACAAGCCAGGCATTTTCAGAGCATACCCAAGCGGTCAGGCATGGTGATCCTGTCACTCCTGTCTGTGTTCCACCTGTAACTTTCAGGCTTGCAAGATAGGTGTCCAGTTACTCAAGTGCCGAGGCGCTCTGATACCTTGAGTGATGAGCCTATCCTGCAATGTCTACTAGTTCATGTAGTAGTTTCTTCACAGGGTATGTCAGGTCGGAAAACGATTATTGCAAACTATAATGCCATCTCTTGTTGATGTCACTTGCCGTCGCAGAAAGATGGTTTTCTGTCGGGCTAGTGCCCCCATAGAGTGTCTGTTGTTGTTCCTAGTGTTCCAGTTGGTGGATAACGTCTAGTTGACAGTGATTCCTGCAAAGTAAAGTTTATTTGTGAGCCATCCTTAATGTTGTAAGAGATAGTATGATCCATTTCTTCCTAGCTTAACACTTCTTTATGGTCACAGTGTGCATTCAGAGAAATACCAATCTTGTTGACCTTGTTCAACTTATCCTTACCCTGTTCAGGTAGAGGATGAGTTGTCACCTGACCATGTGGGGTCGGTGCTATTTCTTACCGGGGAGACCTATCCACCTCAACTGGATCAATCTGTTCCACAGTGAGGAGAAAGACATAGCTCCCACTGACTTCAGACGAGTGTCAAGTGTTTGTTGACTCTGTTGACCAAACGTCGTTAAAAGCCATTGCCTTACAGGTGAGATAGATGGGCATAACGTAACTTATTGTCCCATCGTATCCCACTTGACTGGTACTAGACCTATTATATACCTGCGGCAGAATGCCTTCATCCACAAGTTGCTGTCGCAGAAGAAATGATCAATAAATGCTTGATGATGGAGTTATCGCACCTAGCAATTCACCTCTGGAGTGCCCTTTGACCTAGACGTAAGAAGGATGGACTTGGCGTCGTAATTGACTTTTGGAAGTTAAATGTGAAAACATATTCCAGATCACTTTCCCACTTCCCTACCGGAGGCTGGTCACGACCGGGGCCGCGGGGCGTGACCCCCGGAACTCTCTCCAGGTAAACTCAGGAAACTTCCTGTATGGTATCTTTTATGAAACATCGGAGAACACAAAGTTTTTTCAACCTGGACTTGTTACCAATGGTTTCGGCAAGTCCCTCTTCACAAAGGAAAGCCAAGAGCTAATGCATTCTCCATTTATGGGTCATATCATTTCCTCCATAGGACTTTGGATTTGATCCTCCCCTTCACGTTCCAAGGTCATGACAAAATTCTTTTAGAGGTTTCATAGGTAATGCATTATGGTGTCTTAGATATTAATCGCATGTCAAAAAAGATGTGGATCACACAAAAAGACTTGATGTAGTTTTAAAAACGTGAAAAAGCTAATTTAAAGTCAAACTGTTAAATGTCAATTTTTCGATCGGAAATCAATTTCTTGGTCACGTAGTCATCCTAAGGGGTTAGGACTGAAAAAATAAATTTAATCAGTACTAAATTTTTCCAACTCCCAAAACTGCTGTGCCGTAAGCCCCTTTTGGGTTAGCATTTTTTTTTAGATCTTTCTTTCCCAATTTTTTTCCATAGCTGCCCTCGGGTTGCTTAAAAGATCTCCTTTTTTTTTGGACCTCCTCAAGAAAGAGCATTTCCAAAATTGAAAGAAAAAAAAACATCGCTCCAATTTTGAAATTTTTCCAGATTTTTCTAACCTTCATTTTTCCACTGATGCTATTCATTGGCATAGGTCTGTACTAGTCGAAGACTGATGGGAAGTAAAAAGCAGTTGCATTTGCTAGCCCATTCCCTTACAAAGGCTGAAGTAATTATACAGTAATGAGCAAAAGCTTTAGCAATAGTATGTCTTTAAAGCACTTCCGAGACATTATTTATCATACCTTGTTCTGTCCTAAACGACCATGCTCCACTGATCCCTTTACCCCCGAAAAAACAACCTACGGGAAAGGGTTTAAACCAGATGGACCTTGACTACCCAAGAGTTCAACCTATTTTTGAAAACTTACCGGCAATCAAATGTAGTCGCAATCTTTCGCGAATGTTAGTATAGTAACTGAGCCCCCCTTTTTTATGCCGAGGATGTAAAAAATGCTCAACGAGCAGATCCCTGGGTCTGGTTGATTCGATTCCTGTCCGGGAAAGTTTTATTCTGACTGTAAAAGCCACATCCCCATCAGTGACTTTGTCTTTGAACCAAGGGATTACTGTATTGAACACCCATTTGGGTACTCCTACAGAAGATATCCCAAATTATAATTCCCACAGTACTAGTAAATCTAGTTTACGCTAGTTCCGTTACCAGGTGGGGGCCACCCTGGTATGGTCAATGGAAATAAGTAAAGGTTAGAGAAATTAGCCTGGTCAGAAAAGAATGCTTTAGAAAAATTGAAGTTATAGGGAAAGAAAATGATTTTTCCAACCCAGACAATGGACAGACTCTGACAACCTCCTGTCCTTACTCTCTTCCCCTGGATCATCAGACGATCAAACCGAATGCGTTTTCCCAATGTACTGACGGTATTGAGAAATCCTCAAGTACATTGTAATACCAATTCGATTTGCCTAAATACAGCATATTACCCTTGCAAAAAGAGTTGACCTCCCAGACATGACACCCCTTCTGCATATGTCAATTCACCCCCAAGGGTTGGGGGTTTAAAAGTAAATAATTGTATAGTAAATAATTACAGTATCAACTTTTTAAAATTCAAATTTTTTTGTGTGTTCATGTTCCTCCGAATTTATTAGAATTTTACAGTCAGATTTGAGTGCAAAACCGAATGCCTTCTGTTTTAAAAACTTCTTTTTTTGTATAAATTTCTTCCTAGAATCCGTGATCACATGAATACAGATCGATCGATCAAAATTTTTTTTTTTCTTCTATTGCTTAAAACCCAATGTTGAGTCTCATTCGATAAGTTGTGCATATTTATTTGTAAAGCATTACAGTTTCATTTCAGTAAGTTTCATTATATCAATTGTAAACTTCCATTCTAATATTCTCCTTTTGTTTTAATGTTCAATTGTTTTGGGACTTTGAATTGTATAAATCAGGCCAAACCATACACCCCCCACTCTAGTTTGTATTCTGTGTTTTCGGGATGACATATGTTTTCGTAGCCGAGCCTCTAGTTTACCCGTTACCGTAACCATTTCCGTAACCCCGTTCCAGTAGATGACTCAAACCAACCGTCTGTGGAATCACTGACTGTTATTCAGTTGTGCTGACCATAGTGTTTTGAACACTGCTCACCCTTAGGCACTGGTGGGTCAGTCTGGAAAGAGAGCAGATTTTAGGAAAGGGCGGCTGTGGGCTTCCCACTTCCGTTATAATTATATGTACTAACCAGCCTAGGAGGTTTTTTACCCC
>NC_069419.1:33393410-33415791 GCF_026875155.1 Cherax quadricarinatus
GGCCCTTGTAGTCTGTTTTTTTTTTTTTATTCGCCAGTATTCTCCCGACCCGGGTCTTTTTCTAAGTAGTGGTGATCCGGCCTTGGCTCCCTATCTGGGGAGTATCTCGAGACCTAAGTCTCCCATGGGAGGGGGTACAAGTACCCCCTCGTCTTTGGGACTAACTGTCCCCAGGCCTAGCCACAGCCCCCGCCCTCACGGGGCTCGTAGGGAGAAGCTAGGCCTCTGGTCTGCCATCTGCCCCGCCCCAAAGGGGTTCTTGGGGATGACAGTCTTATGAGCTGCAGGTGGTAGCAAGCTCCAGGCCAACTTTCTTGTTCTCTGCTATCGCCTTCAACTCCTCTCTCTGACTGACTGATGACCTTGAGCAAGGTGGATCAGAAGGAGAGGGGACTCGTGACGTCATAGCCAGGGAGGCAATGACTTACAGTAACAGTTTTAACTGAATATAATACAGTACAAAGCATTACTGACATCATGATCTTTCCCTACGAATCAAGGGAATAGGATAGGAAGTAGGGAGAGATGTGAGAGAGGGAGGGATTTGTGCGAAAGATACTTATAGAGGAGATTCTTGTACTAGAAGGGGTTAGCATCGTAGGTGTAGATGAGAAAGGATGGTGAGTGGTTAGTGGGCTGGATTTGTTAAGGGTTTTGCATGGTATAACACAGAAGGCTGATGTCTGACTATTATTATTGTCTCTTTTGTTTCTCCTTCTATTGTTTTTTTTTTTTTTTTGTATTATTCTCCTCTTCATCTGTTCCCTCTACTTTTCTCTTTTGATACAATCCACTTACACATGGCAGTATCTTATACTGTTTTTATCATGATGGTCAGTGTAAGAGGGTACATCTAGTCCCTTGAGTACCCTCCAGTTCATATCTCTCCACTTGTTTTAAAAGACTGCTTTAATTTCGTGTTTGTTGGCTACCATCGATTTTATCAATAGTACCTATGTTGCTGTTTTTATCATCAGCACCTTGTGATTCAGCGAAAGTATTTCTATAAATGTCGACTTACCTTTTGCTTCCCATCCTTCTGTCTCCCCTCCTGCAAATTCACTTTATTTCCTTGAGCTTTTCTCAGTAGTACCAGTTACCAGTAACCAGTTACCAGTAGATGACTCACTACCAACCGTCTGTGTGAATCACTGACTGTTATTCACATTGCTGCTGACCATAGCATGTTTTTGAACACCGTTCACCCTCTAGGCACTGAGATAGAGAGCAGAGAGAGGCAGGGCAGCTGATGGTGCTTCCCATACTTTCCGTTATAATTATACGTACTAACCAGCCTACGTGAGTGTTTTTACCCCATCCATGTTATCAAACCCACATGACAATTTGGTGACAGCGGTGTGAGCGTGGATTTACGGGTGTTTCCGACGTTAGAAGATTGTTTGTGGGGTGCCGGCAGGTCAGAGATGAACCGTCTCTGCCACCTCCAGCTAGCCGCTTACCACCCTGTGTCCCTCCATCCTGCAAACCTGTCGGGAGAATCCGAGCGCCCCAGTCAAACCGTCCCATGGTGACAGTAGGTGATAATGAGTACACCATCCCTGTTCACAATTCCTTTGAAGCCTTAAGCAGTCTCGAGAATGACAATCCTGCTGATGATGTTGCTTCACACGTCTCTGACGGCGTAGATGATTTTGGGGATGAAGTGGAACAAATCATTTCTGATGACAATCCACCTTTTTGTTTGCACATAACTTCCAATGCACCATAGGCCCTATAGTGCAAGCATCTTTCATAATGCGCCCGTTCATTTTTTTCATGGGGGGCCCGGGGGCCTGGTGGCAAAAGCCCCGTTCACACACGGGGGCCCCGGGGTTTCGTTTCCCCGGGCGGGGGGAAACATTCACACTTTCCTTCCCCTTGTTTTTCCTGTTAAACCTACCCAGCAAATTAGGTCCCGGGGGTTTGTCAAACTGGGGGGGTCGCACCCTGGGGACAAAAAAAAAAGGGAAACCCCCAAGGGAAATTTAAAATTTTGGACAGCCCTCATGACGCATGACTTTCTTGGGGTTACCCTGGGTGGCAAAACCCGGGGGGTTTTAAAAATCCAAACAAAAATCTTATCTTATTTTCTAAACTCGGGGTGAAACAAGTCAAAAATTACCCGGTCCTAGTTTGCTTAGTGAAAAGGGCCAGATACGACATGCCCTTTCCCTTTGAGCCGACCATGGGGTTTTTCCCTTAGGGGAAAGTAGCTGGTTCTCCCCTGGGGTGTCCGGGGTCGGATTTCCCCCCCTTTTTTACCCAAGGTAGAGACTTTATGTTTCCCTTTTCCTTTTTTGTCGCCAGTTTTTTTTTCCCCCGGTGATCTTTTTATGGGATTTGTTTCCCAGGGAAGACTTCCCATTGTGCTCGCCCCCTTTTAAATCAATGGCATCCCCAAAAATTGTGACTTGATCGTACCATTTTGGGGTTCCAGCTTGGACCCAAAGATCTGCCTTACCCCCGCAAAGTACGACGTTGGGAAAATTAAGTCCTTACAACCAAAGGATTTTCCAGTAGATCCCAACGGTTCGGGCACGGGTGATCCTGTCACCCTGCCCTGTTTTTCCCCTGTAATTAAAGGCTTGCAAGATAGTTCCAGTTCCCTCAAGTTCCGGGCGCTTTGACAACCTTGGAGTGCTGAGCCTATCCCTGAAAATTTTTCTACTAGTTCAAGAAATTTAGTTTCTTCACAGGGAGGGTTTTGGGCCCCCCGGAAAAAAAACGATTACTTGAAAACTATTTAATCCCCATCTCTTGTTAAATGTCACTCCCGTCAGCAAAAAGATTTTTTTTTGTGTGGCTAGTCCCCTTTCCTAAAAAGTTTTTGGTTGTTTTTCCCTATTTTTCCCAGATGGGGGAAAAAGTCCTAGTTGACAGTAAATTCCTGCAAAGAAAAGGGGTTTTTTTGGGTTGACCATCCTTACTGTTGTAAGAGATAGTAAGATCCATTTCTTCCTAGCTAACACTTCTGGTCACAGTTTTTCATCTCAAAAGAAAACCAATCTTGTTGACCTTGTTCACTATCCTTACCCTGTTTAGGTAGAGGTGGTTTTCACCTTTACCCGTGGGGCGGTGCATTTTTACCGGGGGGACCTCAACCCCCAAGGATTTAAACTGTTCCACCCGTTTAGGAGAAAAAATTGCCCCACTTCTTCCCCGGGCGAGGTCAAGTGTTTTGTTGAATTGTTGAAAAACGTCGTTTTAAAACCATTGCCCCCACCCGGTGAGAAGATGGGCATAACGAACCCTTTTTTGTCCCAACGTATTTCCCCCTTGAAACCGGGACTGACCTATCTATATACCTGCGTACAAAAATGCCTTTACCACAAGTTTTCTGCGCAAAGAAATTTATCAAAACAAAAAAGCTTGAAAGATGGAGTTATTTCACCTAGCAATTCACCTTTGGGAATTTGCCCTTATCCCAAATATTAAAAGGATGGTTTCTTGGGTCCCCCTTAAATTTACTTTAGGAAGTTTAAAAAGTGAAAAATATTCCAGATCAAATTCCCACTTCCCCCAAGGGGGCCTGGTCACGGGCCGGGCCGGGGGCGTTGACCCCCGGGAAATCTCTCCAGGTTTTAAAATCCAGGTAAATTCCTTTTTACTGGGGGGGATCTTTTTAAGGGAAAAATCGGGGAAAACAAAGTTTTTTCAACCCCCCACTTGTTACAAAAATTTCGGGGAAATCCCTTTTTCACAAGGAAAAGCCAAGAGTAACTGCATTTCCCCTCCTATGGGGCCATTATAAATTTCCCCCATAGGGGCTTTGGATTAAGATCCTCCCCTACACGCTCCCGGGTCATGACTAAAATCTTTTGAGGTTTCAAGGTAAAGCACTTTTTGGGTACTTAGATGATGTAATCGGCATGTCTAAAAGTTTATACACACTTTAAAGAAATTGATTTAAACTTAGTTAAACGTTGGGAAAAGCTAATTTAAAACAAAAATTTTTTAAATTAAAAAATTTATAAAAAAAAAAAATAAAAAAAAAATTTAATAAAAATAAAATAAAAAAATAATAAAAAAAAAAAAAAATTTAAAAATTTTTTTAAAAAAAAAATTTTAAAATTAAATTTTTAAAAAAAAAAATTTTAAAAAATTTTAAAAAAATTTTTTTAAAAAAAAAAAAAAAAAAATTAAAAAAAAAACAAAATTTTTAAAAAAATTTAAAAAAAAAGTTTTAAACTGTCTAAATGGGAATTTTTCAAAAATGGAAATCAAAGTTTCTTTTGGTAAAGAGTCCTTCAAAAAGGGTTTTTCGAAATGACAAAAGTTTTAAATTTTAATGGTCTTTTAAAATTCCAACTTTTATTTTTCCCCCCCTCTGATGCCGAAGAAAACCCTTTTTTTTTGGGTTAAAAAAAGGTTTTTAAGATCCCTTTCCATTGAATTTTAAACTTCCATTGCCCCTTCGAAAGGGGTTAAGGGGAAAAATGCTTTTTTGCTTTTTGTTTGGACCCCCCCAATCCAAGAAAAAAATTCCAATCGAAAACGTAAAAATTTTCCCCTTTTGAAATTTCCAAAAATTTTTTCTTAAGCCCCTTCCTTTTAATTTGCCCCCGAACCAAGGTTCTTTTTGAAAGGTGTTGGGGACCCCAGCGAAAGGAAAAAAATGGAGTACCAAAAGCCAGTTTAAATTGCCTTAAACCAAATTTCCTTAAAAGGTGAACCCCAATTATACAGGGGAAATAGAATAATTTTGGAAATTTGAAAGGGCTTTAAAGCCTTGAAAACATTAATTTATTATTAATTTTCCAAGTCCTTTTCAGACCTGGCTCCCTGTTCCTTTATTTTTCCAAAAAAACCAACCTACGGGAAGGTTAGCCGAAAGGACCCTTTAAAATACCCAAGGAAGGTTTTAAATCCTAATTTAACATATGGGAAACCCAATTTAAATTTTGTCCAGATGGTTTTAAAGCAAAAAGGGTTAATTTTAGAAATGCCAAAACCCCTCCCTTTAACTCCCCGAGGGGGAAAAGTTAAAAGAAAAAAAAGTTTAACAGCAAATTCCCCCTTTTTTGGGGTTTTTGGTTCATTTTCTCCGGGAAATCTATTCCGCTTGTTTTGGGGGGCCGAATCTGCCTTTTGTTTAAAATTCTTTTTGAATATTTTCTTTCCCCAGAAGAGTTAACAATTAAAAATTCCACAGCAAATTTTTGGATACCCAGCCTTTTTTCCCTAAGTTGGGTTATACCCATGTTTGGGATACCGTATAATTTAATTTCAATTTAAATTTAATTAAGAAATTTTTTCCATGTCCAATTTTTAAAGCCCATTTTAATCCTTTTGAAAGTTTTTTTGTTGTGATGATAATTTTAAAAGTTCCCCAACCCTTTCAATGTTCAGATGAATTTGAAACCTGTTACTCCTTTTTACCCTCTTAGACCCAGTGACTTTGTCATGACCAAGGATACTGTATTGAACAGCCGAGTTGGGTACTCCTAGCAGAAGAGTATAACAATTAGTAATTCCACAGTCACTAGTGAATCTAGCCTTACAGCTAGTTCACGATATACCAGGTGTTGCGCACCCTGGTATGGATCAATGGCAATAAGTATAAGGTTAGAGAAATTAGCACTGGTCAGTATAAAGAATCGCATTTAGATCATATGAAGTTAGTATGTGATGATAATGATGTTCCAACCCAGACTAATGTGACAGACTCTGACAATCCTCCTGATCCTGTACTCTCTACCTCTGAGACTCAGTCAGACGATCAACCTGAATGTCGTTATTCCCTATGTACATGACAGGTATTGAGAAATCCTCAAGTATCATATGTAACTACCAATTCAGATTTGCCTCAAATACAGCATGAGTTAGCCATTGCAACAGAGTTTGATCCTCCCAGAAATGACACCCATTCTGCATATGTCAATCTCACCCTAGCAGAGTTGGGGTTAAATGTAAATAACTTGTATAGATAAATAATTACAGTATCAACTTATCAATATTCAAGAATTTTTTTGTGTGTTCATGTTCTCTCCGAATTTATGAGATTTAACAGTCTAGATTTGAGTGCACCGAATCTGCCTTTCTGTTAAACACTTCTTTCTTTGTATATATTTCTTCCTCAGAATCCGTAGATCACATGAATACAGATCGATCGATCAAAATTTTTTTTATCACTTCTATTGCTTAATCCCAATGTTGAGTCTCATTCGATAAGTTGTGCTATATTATACTTTGTAATGCATTACAGTTTCATTACAGTAAGTTTCATTATAGTCAATTATGTAAGCTTCCATTCTAATATTCTCCTTATGTTATAATGTTCAATTGTTGTGTACTTTGACATTGTATAGAATCAGGCCAAGCCATACACCTGCCATCTCTAGTTTGTATTAGCTGTGTGTCGGGATGACATATGTTTGCGTAGCCGAGCTCTCAGTAGTACCAGTTACCAGTAACCAGTTACCAGTAACCAGTTACCAGTAGATGACTCACTACCAACCGTCTGTGTGAATCACTGACTGTTATTCACGTTGCTGCTGACCATAGCATGTTTTTGAACACTGCTCACCCTCTAGGCACTGGTGGGTCAGTCTGAGATAGAGAGCAGAGTGAGGCAGGGCGGCTGATGGTGCTTCCCATACTTTCCGTTATAATTATATGTACTAACCAGCCTATGTGAGTGTTTTTACCCCATCCACGTTATCGAACCCACATGACACTTTTCCTTCAGTTTTATCATATCCTTTCATGGACCTTGGACCTATTATTTAGCTATGAGTGTTTTTTCTCATTTCCTTTGTTGTTTTTTTCGACTTATTTACCCTCTCGTTCATCTCTTCCCAGAAAGAATTTACTTTTCTCTCAGCATTCTTCTCCCTTCTCCCTATTTTAAATGTCGTTTGGGTATATGGAACACACACACACACACACACACACACACACACACACACACACACACACATACACACACACACACACACACACTAGGTAGTAGGTTGGTAGGCAGCAACCGCTAAGGGTGGTACTACTGTCCTACCAAGCGAGTGTAAAACAGAAAGAAACCTGTAATTGCTTTACATGATGGTAGGAATACTGTTGTCTTTTTTCTGTCTCAGAAGCATGCAAGATTTCAGGTATATTTTGTTACTTCTACTCACACTTAGGTCACACTACACATGCATGTACAAGTGTATATATATATATATATATATATATATATATTATATATATATATATATATATATATATATATATATATAATATATATATAATACATCTCTCTGGGTTTTCTTCTATTTTCTAACTAGTTCTTGTTTATTCCTCTTATCTCCCTGGGGAAGTGGAACAGATTTTTTTTTTATTTAAAACAATGCAGTACAGCTTATAATAAATATACATAAAATTCACCAACATGGCGAGATTTAATGCTACCTAACCACTACCTAATCTCGCCGCTTATTACATAATAGCAGGGAGACAAAAAACATTACCCCACCCCCTTCCCCTAAAAGATAACCCTAGTGTGTACCACTCAGTACACATCCTGGTACAAACAACGTGCAACATATAAACAAAAATGCTGCCACCTGCCGCCACAATGCTAGATCCATCCCCCCAGCAGTAACACGTGACACCAATGATTATAACATGCACATAAAATATAAAATAGGGTCCATCACCTATGGCTCCACCCAATGGCACGAGCCTCATCCCCTAAACCCTCACCAGTTGCACTTGCCTACAATGCAAGACATACTTGCAGAACAGAACAGTACAAAATGAAAAGCTTTACACACTAAGCCACTGACGTGGTTTGCATGATGCATACACACTAATTGACCACAACCGACTTTGGCACATCAGGACCAAACATCATGGGATAGCAGATCCCAAAGCCTTCTCCTTCCTGTAGGCAAAAACCCCTAACCTCCCCACCGGCAGCAGTTGCCACCGCCCACCATTCCGGCATACCTTAACGCACACAGGTGCCTATAGCCACTATGCACAACATTCGTACACCACCACTCACGCCATTAACAGAACCAGGACACAACCACTCGTACCAGAACATGCCACCAAACGTGACAGTGACACTCACTCCACCTTGGAGTGCTGACTAACAAAAAACTGCGTAAACAGATTCACCGCACTATACATGTGCTACCATCATGCCCTATCATCCCCCCAACAACACCTCCTACCCAAAACCCTCTTGCACTGGACAGCAAGCCCGACGTCTATCCCCTGATCTATCTCCCACCCCTACATACTAAGCATTTCACTCACAGTGAGGGTGCGGTAACCCTCAGAAAAACATTCCCCCCACCTAGTCCCATAGAGATTCCTATTTCTACACAACATACGAAAAACCGTCGCCGCCAGTACATGCTCTGCACCTCCCATGCATCCAACCCCCTCATGCTCCAGGATATATATACATAGTCCACCATCACGTATGCCAACGCACTCGCCGCACCCTCTTCCACCCTCCACATCCAAACTCAGGGCCCTCAAAACCGCACTCGCTGCACCCTCTTCCACCCTCCACATCCAAACTCAGGGCCCTCAAAACCGACACACCCCTACCCCACCCTCACCACCACTCTGCCCACACGATCTTCCAAATGAGCAGAATTATCCTCGTGCAAGATGTTGCACAGAATTATCCTCCCTTGCCCTAACTAAATTTGCCATGTATAAAATGTCACATATCTTCAAAACATCCAAACAGTTCTTCACCACCTGACATCTTGATTCCACCCTGCTTTCCCACATCCCCAACCCTAAAATGAACGATTTCTCTACAATCACCACCATTCCAGAGGCACCCCTATAAACCTGCACCACCTCTTCCAGCCCACCCAAGCTTGTCCTCTCATCCATCAAAAGCGTCACATCATCCACGTACCCTACCACACTCGGCCACAGCCACCCATCCCCACCCTTTCCCCTCGTATTCTCGCCTCCACCAACCTATAGAAAGGGGTCTTGCAGGCACGCAAAAATTGAAAGAGCGGGCCCCTTGATGAAGGCTTGCCCCTGCCACCCGCCTTCCCCAAAACCCCCCTTTAATTTCACAAAAACACATGCTTTCATAAAAGTTTTCCCCACCCACATTTCCTCCCCGAAACCCAAGGCAAAAAAAATGCGACCTAAAGCCCCTTTCCTTTTGTCATATCTCCCCCCCAATCCAATGCTACAATTCCCCCCCTCCTCCCCCCCCCAAGGCCAAAACCCCCCCCCCCCCCCCCCCCCCCCCCAGGAAAAACCAAACAGGCTCGGGAGACAACCCTGGTAATTTGGGCTTTTTACCTAGCCCCTTTGCAAAAGCTTGCAATCTGTGCCATCAGTGAGGGAAATAAAAAACACATATGCAGTATAAGTATCCTTTTTTTGAAACGCTTCGCCCACACGTGAGCTTTTCAAGTCACAAACAGATCTCCCTGGAAAGGGTTCGGGGTTTGACCAGAGTTTTGGGTAAGAGGGGATAGGGAAAAGGATGGGTAAGGATGGAAGTTGGGAAAGGTTGGGGGGAGGGGGGGTAGGGGGGGTTATAAAAGGTAGGGCCCATCCTTTTTGGTGTAATTTGAATATGTTGGTGCATATTGATAATTTATAAAGGGGTTTGGGTTTTTGAGTAGGGTATACCTCCTGCCCACAATTTCGAAATCTATTTGTGTTAACCCTGCTCATTGAAGGGAAAGATCAACTGCTACTTTTGCTTGGAAGTTGGTTGCTTCACCTGGATTTTCCCCCAAAAGGGGCATGACTGGGTGGTGTCCTGCGTATTGTGTGAAAGTGCAAACAGGTCAGTTGTGAGGTTTGGTTTGATAGAAGTGGGTCCCCCCAAAGGATGGGGGGGCTATCGTTCTGGACATAAAATGGTTCTGGGGGTATCCATTCTTCGTCTTCGGGGAGGTGTTTAAGTTTTTGGGGACGGGGAAGTTCTCCTTGGGGATAAAGCGTCGAACTCTTTGTTGGGGGGTCTTTTTTTGGGATTGTGGGAGGGTGGTGAGGTATACGGTTGTTTTTCACTGTTGGGGATGATTCTCTTGTCAGGCACGTAGAGTTTCATGCATAAGTTGTCTTTATAAGTTTTTTCTAATCGGACTTTGATTGGGGGGTTTCTCTTTGTAGTGTAGGTCCTCTGATCGATTCTGTTCTAGTTCTGGTTTTCGTGATGAAGCGAGGACTTTTTTTTTGGACTCTTTGGAGTTTTTGCAGTTGGTTTTGGTTGTGAGCAACAGGGGTACGCAGGGGTAGGGCAGCAGAGGTCTGCCATCATCTTGTACAGGTGTAGTTTGATGGGGGGAGGGGCTGCTTGAATCGATAAATTGGGCCCAAAGGCGGGCTTCGGGGTTTATTTTTTGGTTATGTGGGGTTGTAGAGTTTGATAATCTGCTGATTCGTATCCTGGGATCTTTTTGGATTCCCTTATGAAATACGGGTACTCTGTGGAAATGCCCCTTTTTTTTCTATGGTTGAGGGAAAGCCCCCAACGGTGCGATGAGGATTTGTAAGGGTTGTTGTGATTCTCCATTTTTCTCCCCCTGGCTTTCTATTTAGTTTTTCATTCTTTTTTCTCGTTTGCTCTCCTAGCGTTTGAAACAGCTGAGGGGTGGAGGAGAAAACATGGAGAATCGTCTGCAATTTGGGTGATGAGGTGTGGGTATGTTCGGGTTGGGGGGAGGCGTTGCGAAATGTTGAAGAGGCGGACCCTTTGGGGGTACCCTGCTGTTGGTGTAAGGGGGTTAAATTCCCTCTGGGGAAAGGGGGGTGGGGGTTTATTTTTTTTCCTTTTTTAAGATTTGTAGATGACCTGAAAAGGGTCCTTTTTGTGATCGGGGAGGTCACGATTTTTGTAAATGAGACCGTCATGCAAAGGGTGTCGAAGGCCTTGTGTTTCCCGGTGGCAATAAGGCCCGGCCCCCTTGCTTCTTCAGGCTGGCCACGGCATCAAGATGATGTTTATGGCAGCGAGTGCTGCGGGGGGAAACCTGAAGCCCAACTGCCTTTCGGAATAGGGTTAACCATGAATAGTTGAGTCTGTTGGAGATTATTCTTTCAAAGCTTTGCCCGTGATTCGAGGGAGATGGGTCTGTAGTTGTCGGGATTGGTTGTCTTTGTTTGGGGTTTTGGCGATGAAGATCATTTTGTGTCTTGAAAGCCCCTGGGAAAGGGCCAGATGCCAAGTGGCATTGTAATTTCACCAGGACATCTTGCAGTTACGGGGAGGGACTTTTGTTTATTTGCTCTTTCCTGATGGCAGGGGCTTTTTGTTTTTCAGTCGCCCTATGTCTTTTTGGTACTTCTCTGAGCGTGATTGGAACTGGTGAGGGGAGTTCGTCCAAGGGGAAACTGTGTCAATTTAGGTATAGGGAAAGTCTTCTGTTCTCGCCCGCCCCTTGGGTTTACCCACTGTAGTGGGGGTTTTTAAAAAATTTTTGCTGTCTTTTGTGAGAGAATGTTCTCCCATTTCCCCCCATCAGTTGGTTTGGGCCATGGGTCGTCAAGTAGGTAGTCACTACCCCACCCCTTTTCGTCATGAAGGAGTGAGAGAGGTGTTAGTGGGAGTGTGGTTGGGCCCCCAGTATTTTCGGATCGTGCTCCCGAATGGTTTAGGTGGCGTTTAAACTGGTTACTTTGGGGCACCGATAAACCCAAAAATCTTTTTATGTTGGGTTTTAGGGGGATTAGCCCCCTCTTCTCGATCTTTGTAGGGCTTCCCGGGGGGTTGCCCTTAGGAAATTCTACTGCATTTTAAAGGTACCTGTTATTCTGTCCCTTGATTTTCCCTAGTTTGGGTTTTTTTTTGTTGGGATATCTGGACATGTTAGTGGCAGCAAGCTTGTTGGGCCTCTTTGATTTTGGCATAAGGGGTTAATTGCCCCCTCATTTCATTACAGGCTGGTCTTCGAAAGAATGGTTTTTCTTACCAAGAAGGGTCTAAAGGGTCGAAACCCAGCGTCTTCAGGTTGGTTTAGGGGGGTGGGTGTACGGAACGGGGTGGATGAGCTTTATTACCACGGGGTGTAATCGATCCGGGGTTATCACCTGGAGAGATCTACATGGAACAAGTCACAGTCTTGTTGGGGAGGACTACGTCGGGGGTGCCCGGTGGTGGCCCACAAACGACTTGAAGAATGGGCCTTGGAAATTTTAGGTCTTTTGCGGCCCTTTTTTTGGTAATTTTTTCCCCTTGGGCACCTTGGGGCAGGAGGCTTCACAATTGAAAGAGGCAGGGTGGTGGGGGATTGAAGTCCCCAGCTAGGACGGTGGGGGTATTTCTGTTGAGAAGTCAGAGTAAGGGAAAGGATTCGTATCGGTTTTTCTGGGAGGGAAACCCTGTGATTGCTAGGGGTCTCCCGTGTAGTTGGCACTTTTAACCCTAGGACGTTGTCCTCGTCGAATGTATTTGTGGAATCATGCCCCGCTTCACTAAGAGGCCACCCCATGTGGGTCCCCTGGATTTTTTAAGAGTTAGTCCCACGTTCTTTAGTGCGGTCAGGTCGGTGATGTTTCATTTAAAAGGGGTAATGGGTCTGGGTTTTGGTTGCAGAGTTTAAGTTTCAAGGAGGGAACGGGTTAAGAAGTATGGGTTTGATTTGCAGAAGTGATCCCCCTTATTGTACATGTTTGCGAGTTGCGTCACAGCAAAGGGTGTTTGGGGGTCAGTCACTTGGGGGTTTTTGTGCGCTTTGTTGAAAGCGGGAGGGAGGGGGGGTTTTTTTCTTGGGGGGGACTTCTGATGGGGAATTTTCGTCGTCTGTGCTGTTGGTGAGGGGTATTATGACAGTCTGAATCGTCTGAACGTCGTTAGGCCGGGGGGGAAATCAGGGTGGGGTTGTTTTGGAGGTTGAGACGTCTCTATCGGTTTTTCACGATGTCGACATTGGGGACATTGGAGGTTGAAATAAGGTTGGTTAAGTCTTGATATAAGTCTTGTTGCCAGAGGGATCTCACATGGGGGGGGCGGTGGGGGCCCGGGGTTGGGGCCATTAGGGCAGCCCAGTGGCGGTTGGTTGTGCATCGGGTAGTGGGGCAGATGCAGGGGTTGTTGGTTCCATGCTGGTGGATGGTTGGTTGTGTGCGGGGATATGGTTTGAGGGGCTCATGTATGGGCGCACTGAGTTGGGGATGATTATGGCTGAAGTGCCATTTGCAATGAACAATTCATTGAGGATGGTGCAGCAGAGGTGGTCGTTGCCCTTGGACCATTCTTTGGCCAGCATGAAGTATGCCATGCTCTTTATTATCCCTTCTTGGATGGGCCGGAGGGGATGGGGTAGGAGGGAGGCCCTTGGGGCTGGTGGGGGTCTGGAGTATGGAGGGGGTGGGGGCCTGGGGGGCTGGGGATCCAAGCATTGTGTTGCGATGTAGTGGCAGTAAGAGCATTGCTGGAGTTCGGCAGGTTGGGGTAAGATTCGTGGGACATAGTGGGAGGAGATTGAGCTGCCTTTTGTTTGGCATTGGTCAGTTTTCTGTTTTCAAGGGCTTTACGGACTTCTGTTTTCCTGGTAGGGCAAGTAGGTGAGACAGCATGGTGCGACCCACCACAGAGGATACACTTGGGTTTATTTCTGTTAGGGCAGTCCTTGCATACGTGGGTATCCGCACAGATGCTGCATACAGGATTCACTTTGGTGCATTTGTTTGTGTTATGACCAAAGTGGTAGCATTTGAAGCATTGGGTGATGGAGACGAATCTCTCCATGCTGACTTGGTCTGGCGTGCATTTGGTGCCGAAGCATTTCAGATCATGGTCACATACGTATTTGGCTTCCTCAGGTGTATCAAGGATAAGTTTCAGCGATTGCTGGTTGACAGAGTTCTTGGCAAACTTGTAAGCCTTGAGAACCGTGAATCCGGAGTTGTCTTGGTTGATTCCGTTCACAAGCTCCAACGTCAGTTGTATTCACGCATGATGCTGTTGATGCGTGCAACAAACACTGAGCGCTGAGCCTGGAAGTTGTCAGGTGGGGTGGGGGAAATGCCCTCATCAGCGAGTTTGTCTAGAACGTCTCTTTTTAGAAGGTGGAGTAGCTCCTCTTCCGAGGAGAGCAGTAGTACTGCACCAGTGTGGGTGGTGAGTATGTCCACAGGTGCAATGGTAGCCTTGCTACGAATGCAGTCTAAAATTTCCCTTTTGGATTTCGGGTCACCAGTGACCCGAAGTCTCACTCTTATATTGGGCATCTTGCCCAGCTAATTTAAAGCTGACTCAGATAATATGCTGAAAAGAAATCAGTTGCCTGTGTGTGCAGCATCCTAATTCCTATTTCGGCTGACTTATGAAGGATAGCCCCTAAGATAGCCTAGCCCTCGAGGGTGTGAGGGGAGACGGGGCCCAAGGCAAAGATCGGCCGGATTTTAAAAAACCACATGGGCTACTGGATGGTCAAAATGCCTTGTTTTAAGTCGCCAAAGGCGAAGTTGCTGAAAAATAAGAAGACAGGAAAGTTAGAAGGATAGCAGTGTGAGTAGAGTGTTCTGTGGATAGGCCAGTGTATTTGGTTGGGTAATGGGAGGGGTTGGGGTGAGGGAGGATGAGGATGGGGGTGGTGGGGGAGAGAGGGAACAAGCAGGCTGGCCACCGCCTTACCCCCTTGATGGGATGGGGCTCGAAGTGTTTGCAAGCAAGTTCCTCTCAGCTCTGGTCGAGACAACTCAGGATAACCGAAGAGCAGGAGCGGCGACGTCTTCTCTCCTCGGCGGCTGGACGGTGACTCTGTGTCTGTGTCATTTGTCGATCTACCTGGGGTGGAAGGTACGCGAGTATTTATAATCAGGTTCAGAATGCTGGGTCAGGTGGAGAATGCTGCATCTGATGATCTACCGAGTGGGGTTATAGAGTTTAAAATATTGGGTAGCTTGGAAGGGAGATTGGATAAGTATGTGAGTAGACCTTCTGCAGTGTTCTTCCATTCCTATGTTCTTATGTGGGATAGCGATGAAGAAGTTTCTTGCCAAGTGATTCAGCTATGTTATAGAAGCCATTATTCTGGTTGAAGTTGTTGGATATAGAGATAAGCGATGATTCCAGGATTCTTCGGTATTGAGTGTTGTCTTCTGTGGCGATAAGTCTTGAGTTTCTGTAGTTTATTAAATGGTTGTGTGAATTACGGTGATGTATACAGGCATTCCTTGGATCGTCAGACCTGCTTGCGTATTGGTGTTCTGAAATACGTGTTTGGAGGTCTCTTGATGTTTCGCCCACATATAATTTGCTGCAGTCATTACAAGGGATTATGTATACCCCTGCAGAGGATGGAAGCTTGTCTTGTCTATTACTGGTGATGTCCTTGATGGTCGTGGTTGTGGAGGTAGATACCTGGAATGAGGTATTGGAAAAGATGTTGGAAACATGTTTGGCAATGGAGTTGGTGGGGAGGACTATGTATCTCTTTTCAGCAGTGTCTTCTCTGGGTGTGTTGAAGATGTTTAATGCCCGTCGTCTGCAGTCTCTGATGAAGTGATGAGGATAGTGGAGTTTAGAAAATACTTGTTCAATTATAGTGCATTCTTCCTCAAGGAACTCATTGCTGCAGATTCTGAGTGCGCGGAGGAAAAAGTCTATAATTACACCACGTTTAGTTTTGGTGTCGTGATGAGAGTAGAAGTGGAGAAGATCGTTTTGGTTGGTGGGTTTTCGATAGACTTTAAAACGAAGTTCATGGTCAGCTTTGCAGAGAAGAACATCAAGGAAAGGAAGAGCGTTGTCGGCTTCTTCAAATGTGAACTGGATTGAGGGCTCGACCTGGTTGAGCTTGTCTTGGAGAGCTTGAACGTTGAAGCGTCTGGGGGTTATGAGGAGAATGTCGTGAACATAACGGAGCCAGGTGACAGACGAAGGAATAATGGTGGAGAAACGCTCGGCTTCCAGATGTTCCATGTATAGGTTCGCCAGGACAGCACTGAGTAGTGAACCCATGGGTAGCCCAAAAGTCTGCTGAAAGAGGTGATTTTCGAAAGAGAAACATGTAAGCCAACACATAGTTCAACAAGGTCGATGAAATCGCTGGCTGGAATAGGAAGATCAAGTGAATCATCAATTTTCCTGCGCAAGAGATCGATGGCTTGTGTAGTAGGTACTTTGGTGAATAGGGAAGTTACGACAAGGCTGGAAAGTTTCTTGTTCCTGATGTTGATGTTGCGAATGCGATTGAGAAGATCACCCGAGTGTTTGAGATGTGCTGGACTGATAGTGCCCAAGAGTTCAGAGAGGTGTTTTGCAAGAATTCCTGAGAGTTGGTGGGGAGCACTGCCTATTCCCGAAAATATGGGCCTCAATGGGAAAGCAAGGTTGTGAGTTTTTGGCAGGCCGTACATTCTGGCAGGTCTGGAGTTGCTGGGTATGGTGTGCAGAAGTTTCTTCCCTTATTCTGAGTCCCTCAGAATGCGGCGAGCCCTTTGAAGAAATGTTTTAGTGAGGTTGTCCACTTGGTTAGTTGTGAGGGGTTTGTAGGTATCTGGGTCATTAAGTAGACTAAGCATTTTTTTCCTGTAATCAATAAAGGATCACATTATACTGCATATTTGTTTATATTTCCATTATGTCGGTATTTTATACCATTTATTTACATCAGTGATAATGCACGATAATCCTTCAGGGTACGCTGATGTGACCCCTTCGGGACTAATACCACTACCCCCGTCGCTTGCCCCATGCCTAACCTATCCCCCCGCTTCATTGCATTCAAGAGCCTGACCAAGAATCCCCTCAACAGGTCCCAATGTGTCGTATAAATTTCACAAAGAATCCCATCCACTCCCGACGCCTTTCCCTTGCTCATTCCAGCTAATGCTCTTCAAATTTCCCATTCCTCAATGTCCCCCAATGCCATTCTATCACTCTTCCCAAGGGGTTTTCCCACACAGCCACTCACTTCTTCCAACAGCTCTGCATCCACCCCTCGGCTACACCAGTAACGAGCATACCACCTATCAGCATACATACCCATGCCCTCTGTCTACCTAAGCACCTGCCCCACCCAATAACCCTCTTCCTCGCCACACACCTCTAGCTGTGCTAGAGTTGTTGCCCTCCTATGTTGCTGTTGACCTCTCAGGACGCAGGCCAATGGCCTGCGTCCTGACGCTGACTATGTTCACGGAGAACATACACAGATGGTCAGTCTCCCCAAACAACTTCATCGATACCCGCCACAATTTGTGCCCCCTGAAATAACTAATTTTCTAGTTCCGATATTTCCGCTTTCAGGGCGGCAATGGTCGCTACTGGATACGCTGCACGTTGCTCGTAACACGCACGCAATTGATGTCGTAAAAAATTTAACTTCCCATAACGCAACTGTATCGCTTCTTTACCCACCGCCCGAAAAAAAAAATTAATACTGGTTTTGTAGATAAATGGTTCAGAGAACCGACACATTGATAAATTAGACACATATGAAACTCTTGGGTATCTTTATTGAGGAAACGTTTCTCCACACATTGACGAAACGTTTCCTCAATAAAGATACCCAAGAGTTGCACATGTGTCTAATTTATCAATACTGGTTTTACCCATTACATCCCACAACTCTAGAATATCTACGACACCCATCCCATTGTTCCATATATGAGACCACATCCAATCAAATAAATCATGAATTTCATCCCCTTTTAAAAGACTAACATTTAATTTCTAAAACTGAGGAACGAATTGTGGCAACCCAGCCCATAAGAGACGTACCAATACTGCACCATGATCAGTAAAATGTTCATCATGTCTGGACACTCTGTATATCAATGGCACATGCTACATAAACCCTGTCGAGTCGCGCCGAGTAATCCTGCCTGACAAAAGTATAATCCACCCCAACAACTACATCACCTCCCACGTCGCGCAACAATACCCCTTGTAAGATATCACCTAAAATTTGAGAATAAAACCCACTACCTGGGGTTCTACATCCCGACGTCGTGTAGCAATTCCAGCCACTTCGCACGACGGTTACCGCGGGTAGCGACCGGAAATGATACACAAGCATCTCCTGAAAAAACTGATTTTTCGTATTCGCATCCCCCGCCGCAGGCCCATATACGCTAATAAATCTGACTCTCATCGTGCACCACCACCCGTCAACACGCACTAACTGACAGTCAAGACCCAACTTCCCAGCGATGTAGCCGAAAAGGACTGCTCTCTCGTATCAACACTGCCATACCACCTTTGAACCACGCACTATTCATATAGTACACAACATACTCTCGCATCTTCAATTCACTCACATCCCGATAATTGTGTTCTTGAATAAACACAACGTCAGGCTTAAAATGATATGAACACTGCTCAAATTCAACTTTCCTATGAGTCGCCCGAAAACCATTAACATTTATAGTTAGACACTGGAATGATGCTGGCATTCATCACACGTAATCACTCGTAACATATTTAGACACTGAGCGACATCACCGTCTGTGGCACTAACTCGCCAGGCGGGAGACTCCCCACCCCGGCATCACCTTCAAGACCGTTAGCCGCAATTGCGCCCCACGACTTTTTTTCCAGGTCGTTGTCCAAGTGTCATTTCGTCATCACTACTTGAATTCCCTGCCGCCTGCTTACGGGAACTCCCATCAACGACGGTGTGGGTAGGCGCGGTCACATACGCATGGGCGTCCACGCTAGTAATTATTGTAGTGGGTCCATCGGGAGTCACAATCGTTGACGTCGGGCTAACAATACTATCGGACACCATTGGGGTGGGTGGTGGCGCCGTATACTCCTCGACCGCACTATATAATTCCGGAAACGATCAAGGGAGGCCTAGCTCGACCTCACCTAATGGAACAGCATCAGATGACGGCGCTGCCACACTGTCATCAGCAACATTCTTTTTCAAACAAGGTAATATCACACACTGCGAATCAGGTGAAGTGGCAGGTGCACCGCGGGAAGGCTGTTGAGGAGTTGGTGTCGCACGGGCGCCCTCGACTACCATGGACTCAGGGGGCTTGTGTCGGAGCATCTGAAGCTACACGTTGCTCACCTTGTTGTCGAGAACGCCGACGATCAATTTGATACGCCATGTGTCCATAAGCGTCGCATAACCGACACGTGTTCCTTTGCCCCGGGTAATACACATATACCTGAGTATGGAACACCTCGAGGACGACAAAAGACAGAATGGGCATGTTGATGGACATTTTCACTGAAAACGATCCATCAGGTTTACCTTCAAAAGGGCCCTGGCCCTGTGTTTAAGAGATTTCAGTTATTCTGGTCGGATTATAAGTTGTTAAATTTTGATCGTCTCTGGGAGTGGAGACTAACTTTATCAATTCTATGTATAAAGACCCATTAAGCCAGAATGGCATTAGGAATAATATTAGGAGAGAAGTAAATAATGAAAATGATTGTTATAGGAATGCAGTTAAAAGCCTGAGTAGATCTATAACCCACTGATAACATGAACATAGATAAGTATGTTTATGGAGCAACTTGCAATGTGAACAGACTGACTGATGTTGTAGTGGCCAGGCTTAGGCTTGGTTACAAGTACTTCTGACAGTTTGGGAGACACACAAATGATGATCAAACTAAATGTAAATTATGTAGTCAGGCATATGGTCACTGTCTTGAACACTATGTGCTTAATTGTCCACTTATTGAGGAATACAGAGACATGTCAAGATACCAGATATACTACGCAAATTTCCTAAATTTGCTTATAACAGATAAGTGAACTGTAGATATGTAGATACAAATCCATACGTACACCTGTTAACGCTTTTGGGGCCTAGTTCCTAGCCCTTTTGTGTATCCATATGCTGTTGCGCTACCATCCACAGGATGGATATGGGTGCACAATAAACTAGCCAGATCGGTGGCAAAATCAAAATCTAGCCAGAATGGATGTCATTGTAAACTGTATATAATATATGTCTGCAAAGTGTTGGTATCTAATTGATAAGTAAAAGGTACCATTAAAATACCTTAAGACCATAACGTAATATACGTTATATTAATGATATATTTTATGAAGTTGGTAGGTACGACACATAGGCAACAGTTAGGCAACTTTATTCCGAAACGTTTCGCCTACACAGTAGGCTTCTTCAGTCAAATACAGAAAGTAGGCAGGAACAGTAGAGATGTGAAGACGATGTAATCAGTCCATCACCCTTGAAGTAGGAGATTTGAGGTTGTCAGTCCCTCGCCCTTCAAGGATGATGGACTGATTACATCGTCTTCACATATCTACTGCTCCTGCCTACTTTCTGTACTCGACTAAAGAAGCCTACTGTGTAGGCGAAACGTTTCGGAATAAAGTTGCCTAACTGTTGCCTATATGTCTTACTTACCTGTCGGTATTGTATACCATTCTTTATGAAGTTTTTCGACCTCCTCATTTATGCTAAAAATTGAATCTTCACAAAAGATTAAATTATATCATTATATATAATTTCTCATTACGAATTCCCATTAGTATATTTCTTACTTAAGATCCCCTAGACTCATGCCAAATACTTTACAGATCCTATAGAATATCGTAACTACATATATATATTTTTTTTTTCAACCAACCGGCCGTATCCCACCAAGGCAGGGTGGCCCAAAAAGAAAAACGAAAGTTTCTCTTTTTAAATTTAGTAATTTATACGGGAGAAGGGGTTACTAGCCCCTTGCTCCCGGCATTTTAGTCGTCTCTTACAACACGCATGGCTTACGGAGGAAGAATTCTGTTCCACTTCCCCATGGAGATAAGAGGAAATAAACAAGAACAAGAACTAGAAAGAAAATAGAAGAAAACCCAGAGGGGTGTGTATATATATGCTTGTACATGTATGTGTAGTGTGACCTAAGTGTAAGTAGAAGTAGCAAGACGTACCTGAAATCTTGCATGTTTATGAGACAGAAAAGAGGACACCAGCATGTAAAACATTTACAGGCTTTCGTTTTACACTCACTTGGCAGGACAGTAGTACCTCCCTGGGCGATTGCTGTCTACCAGCCTACTACATATATATATATATAATATATATATATATATATATATATATATATATATATATATATATATATATATATATATATATATATATATATATATATATATATATATATAATATATATTATATATATCGGTGATACACAGGTAACAACATGTACCGTATATGCCACCTTTATATCAACAATATATCTCTTAAATCTTCTGTACCATATTATGAAATAAAATATTCCTATTGGTAAAAAAAAAGAATGAAAAGATGTAGTGGTAGGGGAAGTGGAATATTCAAACGGCTTCTGGCTTCTGGTGGCCTGGTGGCTTAAGCTCCCGCTTCACACACGGAGAGCCCGGGTTCGATTCCCGGCGGGTGGAAATTCCGACACGTTTCCTTACACCTATTGTCCTGTTCACCTAGCAGCAAATAGGTACCTGGGTGTTAGTCGACTGGTGTGGGTCGCATCCTGGGGGACAAGATTAAGGACCCCAATGGAAATAAGTTAGACAGTCCTCGATGACGCACTGACTTTCTTGGGTTATCCTGGGTGGCTAACCCTCCGGGGTTAAAAATCCGAACAAAATCTTATCTTATCTTATCTTATCTTATCTTCCTTGAAGCCTTTTTATCCACTTCTCCGAGGCTGTGGGTCACACAATTTACACCAGAGGTGGACCCCAAAACAAAGACAAAAAACAAACCAATATATATATATATGTCGTGCCGAATAGGCAGAACTTGAGATCTTGGCTTAAATAGCAACGCTCATCTTGCCATATAGGACAAGTGAAAATTTGTGTATGCAATAATTTCGCCAAAATCATTCTGAACCTAACGAAAAAAATATATTTCACTGTGTTTGTTTAGTATTAAATTATTGTAAACAAATCTAAAATATATTTAGTTGGGTTAGGTTAAAATAAATTGTTCTTGTTATAATAAGGTTAGGTAAGTTTTCTAAGATTCTTTTGGTGCAAAATTAAAAATTTTTACATTAACATTAATGAAAAAAATATATCTTTAGACGTATAAGAGAAAATTTTAGAAAGGACTTAATTTTCAATGAGTTCTTGCTAATTGACCAGTTTTACATATTCGGCACGACATATATATATATATATATATATATATATATATATATATATATATATATATATATATATATATATATATATATATATATATATATATATATATATATATATATATATATATATATATATATATATATATAATAAAAGAGTAATAATAGCTAAACAAAAATTGATGTGTACATTGATTAATAATGGCTGATAAGGACAAACCTTAAAAACAGTAAAAATACGCTTCGCCTATAAAAGACGGCGCAGAGAGCAGGTTACCTTGTATCCAATCAGTAGTGGAGCAGTGTCTGCCAAGATTACAAGTCAACAGGTACTTCAGAGAGGTTCAGACCATTGAGAAGGTTTGAAGTCAACATAAAAGTCAGTTT
>NC_069419.1:33416291-33434177 GCF_026875155.1 Cherax quadricarinatus
ATTTATTTGACCCCGTGTAAACAACTGTACATGCAGTCAGTTTTCTTTTTTGTTAATAATTAGTTTGCATTTTCGTAGCTTGCAAGTGATTACACAGAATCTTTAGCCCTGGACGAGAACTATGTTTTGTTTCTGTCTTATTTTCAATTTACATTTAAAAAAGAACAATTAACATGTTCAAGGAGATTCATTAAAATAAGAAGAATATGATTCACTAAATCATTCTCCATTTGATTTCTCAGTCTTAGTAATGGGCATTCTTTTGCTGCATTTTATCCCCTGAAAAGATTAGGAAATTTAGAGAACAATTAGTTTGCAGAATCATACTTCAAGCACCTACATACTTCAAGCACCTACATACTTCAAGCTGCTACATACATCAAACACCTACATACTTCTAGCTCCTACATACTTGAAGCACCTACATACTTCAAGCTCCTACATACTTCAAGTACCTACATACTTCAAGCTCCTACATACTTCAAGCTCCTACATACTTCAAGCTCCTACATCCTTCAAGCACTTACATACTTCAAGCCCCTTTCATACTTCAATCAACTACATACTCAAGCACCTACAAAACTTCAAGCACCTACATACTTCAAGCTCCTACATACTTCAAGCACCTACATACTTCAAGCACCTACATACTTCAAGCACCTATATATACTTCAAGCTCCTACATACTTCAAGCATCTACATACTTCAAGCACCTACATACTTAAAGCTCCTACATACTTCAAGCATCTACATACTTCAAGCACTACATACTTCAAGCACCTACATACTTCAAGCACCTACATATTTTAAGCTCCTACATATTTCAACTCCTACATACTTCAAGCACCTTCATACTTCAAGCTCCTACGTACTTAAAGCACCTACATACTTCAACACCTACATACTTCAAGCACCTACATACTTCAAGCTCCTACATACTTAAAAGCACCAAACATACTCAAGCCCACATACTTCAAGCACTACATATTTCAAGCTCCTTCATACTTCAAGCTCCTACATACTTCAAGCAATACATACTTCAAGCTCCTACATACTTCAAGCACCTACATACTTAAAGGGCACCTACATACTTCGAGTCCTACATTTTTTCAAGCACCAACATACTTCAAGCTCCTACATACTTCAGCCCTACATACTTCAAGCCCCCTACATACTTCAAGCTCCTACATACTTAACTCCTACATACTTCAAGCTCCTACATACTTGAAGCACCTACATACTTCAAGCACCTATATACTTCAAGCACCTATATACTTCGAGCCCTATGTATTTAAAGCACTTACATACTTCAAGCACCTATATACTGCAAGCACCTATAAAACTTCAAGCACCTACTTACTTCAAGCACCTACTACTTCAAGCACATACATACTCAAGCACCTATAACTTCAAGCTCCTACAATACTTCAAGCACCTAATACTTCAAGCACCTACATACTTCAAGTACCTACATACTTCAAGCACCTACATACTTCAAGCACCTACATACTTCAAGCACCTATATACTTCAAGCACCTATATACTTCAATGACCTATATACTTCAAGCACGTACATACTTCAAGCACCTACATACTTCAAGCACCTATGTACTTCAAGCACCTATATACTTCAATGACCTATATACTTCAAGCACCTACATACTTCAAGCACCTATATACTTCAAGCACCTATATTCTTCAAGCACCTATATATTTCAAGCACCTACATACTTCAGACACCTACATACTTCAAGCACCTACATACTTCAAGCACCTACTTACTTCAAGCTCCTACTTACTTCAAGCACCTACAGTCTTCAAGTCTCAGTAGTAGTAACCAGTTACCAGTCTCAGTAGTAGTAACCAGTTACCAGTAACCGTCCGTTGACTCAACGACCAACCGTCTCTGCCTGAGTCACGGTCTTTCATATTGTGCTGAACTGACACTATTTCCAAAAGACCCCACTGGACTGGCAGCCGGCTAGTCATATTACGAGTGTAACCAAGGAGATAGGTACGGCTGGCAAGGGCTCTCTCCACATAACAGCAATTATACGAAATAACAGCCTACGTGAGTATTTCTTACCTATCCGCGTACAACTCCCACATGATAAATGGTGAAACGCGGTGTGGAGCGTGGATTTACGTTTTTAAGGGAATTCAAGCGTTTGAAGACTTTTGGTGAGTAGCCGGCAGGGTCAAAGGTGAATCTCCAGCCAGCCGCGCCCCCTCACACCCCTCCAGCCACCAGCTACTACCCTCACTCACTACCCTACTGCCTGCAAGCCTGTTGCAGCCGTTTCAAGCTTCCTGGCTTAGTTCGTGTGCAAATTTGCTTCAATCTCCGAGGGGTTGCCCCGGATTTTGCAATTAAGCCAGTCAGTAAGCCAGACTGTGGAAGTGAACGCCAGCCAGCCTATCATCCAGCCTGTCTCCGCCCATCCAACTGCTCCTCCGTGCTTTGTGCATCGTTACACGTCTTCCAGTCTGCCATTCTCGTGGGGTAAGCCAGTCGGGCCAACCCAGCTTCTAACCCAGCTGAGAGAGAGAAGTAACCCACGCAGTAAGAAGTAAGCCAATTTCCTCTGAGGTATTGTCATATCGCTTTGTGCCCCTGTTGGATGCTAAGAGTGGTTTTCACCATTCCTGTGGCATAGAGGGGGTTAAGCCCCCTTTCGTGGGGTGGTGGGGTGCGCGGCAGCCTCACCGTCCCCCCCACCACTCTCTCCCACCACCCGGGGTGCGCGGCAGAGCCCCAGCGTCCACCCACCACTCTCCACCACCACCACCACCAGCCATCCACTCATCTACCTGTGGTTGTTTGCACCCTTGTACCGGGTCCTAGTACTGTTTTGGCTCACATAATTGGTCAAGAGATTGTAGCTGGTGCCACCGATAAAGCCAGTTATGTGAGTTCGCCTAGAAAGCACATTTCTTCACGACAACAGTGTGAGTGGAGGAGGAAACACCACCCGCCCACTCATCACTCGTCACCGCCCGTCTACTACTCCCGACTTCAGTGATAATTTTCTTGAGACATTTTTCTTGCATTTAAAGACATTTGCGTGTGTGAGACATTTATAGTAAATTTGTTGTGAAACTCTAAACCTTGTGTTTTCAGTGTAAACGCAGTATTCTTGACTCATTTTTTTACAATATTTTTCAGTGTTTTCACTATCTTATATTTTTATTCTGTGGTTTTCTTATGCTACTCGTCTGTAGAAAGTATTTATTGGGGTAGTTTTACCAGTAAAGTCACCCTGTGTGAAGGATTCATTTTTTTTTAATTGTATTCTTTCAGCGTTGTATTCATCAGTAATTGCCATTGTATTTCTTTGCAGTGATATTCACCCCAGTATACAAAATTTTTTCCATTTATTTCTATGTGTGTCTTTTTTTTCGTATGCCAGCAGTGTCTCATTCCTCTAATTTTTTCGCAGACTGGGGTACCTTATTTTTGCCAGCAATTTTTGTCGTATCAGTCACAGCAAGATTTTGTTGTATCCACAGCAGATTTTGTTGTAAGAATATATTTTAAATGAAGTGTGCTCCGTCACTGTAAGTGTTATATTACCTGTTTTGTTCCTGTGTTTTATTTTTTTCATATTTTTATATTCTTGAACAAATTCACTCTTGATGTAATTTCAATTACTTTTAACGTAAAGTGTTTTCTTACCTGTTTGAGTAAATTGTTTTGTCTAATTTACAATTAAGAGTTAAATGTTCAATTAGTTTATTTTTTTTTTTTCTTCATAATTTAATTCATTATTTTACCTGAGTTTTCCCAGTGACACTTTATTACTGCAGTGATTGTTTCTACACCTTATTTTGTTGCACTTGTTCTGAAGTGAATTATTTTGTTGAACTGTTCTGCAGTGAATTCTTTTCTTTTATTGATATTTTTATGAATTATATTTAATTTGTCTATGCATTCTTAGAAATATTTAAAATTTCCCAGTTAACAATTTAATAATTTTATTTTACACTTTCACATTGTTTTAAAAATTTTTTAATTAATTAATTTCTTTATTACAAGAGTAAAGACAGCTCATTTTGCATTTAATTCAGTCCCCCAGTAATTTTTTTACTTGTATATTTCAATGTAAATTTTTTTTCTTGTCAATAGTCCTTGCATTGAGTTTTCCTTCCTCTTGCAGTGTATCTTAGACATTATTATTTCTGCTAAATTAGTTGTATATCTTTTCATTCAATTCTAGAATTTTATATCATTTTTATTGTTCATTATTTTTGCCTTAATTGTTCTCGTGTTACTTTGCCATTATGTCTCACATACCGTCAAGTGAAACTTTAGTGAATGTCGACACTCAGACCTCTCGGCTACTACTGCTGGCCCTGTCATCAGTCCCACAGTTCCTTACCGACTGAAAGACCGACCCAACACCGAGATATTATAGTTTTTACCCCGTGATTCCCTTTGATGCGTTTACCTTTATTCATGGCCATGTACATAGCCCTTGAAGCAGGTTTGCAGCCATTCGTTCTCGTGCAGTGCCCTAGGTGAAGGTCCTCCTTCAGAGGAAAGCCTTATCAGAATTGCAAAAGAAGCTCTTTATCGATCTCCTGCTGCTGTTCACGTTGTTGATCTCCTTGATATGCGAGACTTCAGGAATCTTACTAAGTGGCCCACAATATGAGGAACTGATTCGTTTTTTCCTTGTCCCAGTAAAAACAGCTGATCCATATGTCGTCTTAGGGAACTAGTGAATGCTACACCCATGAGTAAGAATCGTTGAGTGCTTTTGGCTGTTAGATTAGACAAATTTTATCATCATTTATAAATGCTGTCCAATCATCAACTTTTCTCCCGAAGAGGCTAAACCATTTACAGAATCAATTGCTAAAATAGCAGCTTTTGGAGCGTTTAAAGAACTAATGCCGCCTGCTTCTGTGGGGTGCTTATGAGGCTCATCCTCCAACTGTAACGATGGAACCACTTACAGCCTTAAATCATGTACGTTCCTTGTGCCCCAGGGTACTTTCCCTTGTATTAAAAGTAATGTCACCATATGCCTCAGTCTGCACCACCTCTTGTTTGCGCCACAGAGACAAATCGTAGTCGTCAACCATCTCAGAGATCACCAAGAACCAGTGTACAGAGTCGTTATACACCTCGTAGTATTCATAGTACATTCAGTAACCATAGTGGGCGAATTTTGTTACAACGTGGTTTCCTTGGCCTATTGCAAATTAATTGTCCTGAAGTTACCCTAAGAGACGTCGTACTGATGATGAGTACTCAGATCTTCCCTACTGTACTTATCATAGAATACATGGACATGACACATCTGAGTGCAATGCTCTCTATAACCTTCAGTACTCTAGGTCTTTCCGTGTCGTTCCAACCGCAAAACCCGTAGAGGAACAGATCTCGTGGTTTTCAAAATCCAGAACCAGGCCATTTTTCAATTCTCAAACTAACCAGAACCAGGCTCGTTTTTTCCAATTCGGGGGAATTCGAGCGCCCCAGTCAAACCGTCCCATGGTGACAGTAGGGGATAAAGAGTACACCATCCCCGTTCACAATTCCTTTGAAGCCTTAAGCAGTCTCGAGAATGCCAACCCTGCTGATGATGGGTTTTTTTCACATGTCCTCTGACATAGATGATTTTGGGGATGGAGTAGAACAAGTCTTTTCTGATGACAATCCACCTTTTTGTTTTGCACATAACTTCAAATGCAACCATAGGCCCTATAGTGCAAGCATCTGTTTATAATGCGCCCGTTCAATTGTTCATGACCTGGTGCGCAAATCAATATTATTAGGGCTAGTTTGTTTAAGGATAAGAAGTTACGACATGTCCCCTTCTCGTAGAACCGACTCCTGTGTCCTCCCTTAGTGGGAGTATCTGGTTCTCACCTGCATGTCCGAGGTCGACTTCCCCAACCTTTTCTATCCAAGGTAGAGACTTTACTGTTTCCTTCTTTGTTGTCGACCAGATTACTTTCCCTGGAGACCTTCTACTGGGGTTTGCTTCCATGCGAGACTTACGGGATTGTGCTCGACCCTTATCGATGGCATGCACAAATTGACGACTTGATCGTTCCATTCTGGGGTTACCACTTGGATCCGAAATCTGTTATACTGCTGCAGAGTTATGATGTACGGATTAAGTCCTTACAAGCTAATCATTCTCAGTAGCGTAACCCAAGCGGTCAGCACTGGTAATTCTGTCACTCCATCAGTGTTCCACCTATACCTTCAGAATTGCAGGATAGTCCGATGCCCCAAGTGTCCGAGGACGCTCAGATTGCCCTTTAGTGCTCAACCTATCCTGCAATGCCTGCTAGTTCGAGTAGTAGTTATTTTCCACAGGGACGCCCTTGTCGGAAAACAATTACTTGCAACTAGTAATGCCATCTCTTGTTTTATGTCACTGCCGTCGCAGAAGACTTTCTGTTTTGCGGCTAGTGCTCTCACTATAGTGTCTGTTTTGTTCCTAGTGTTCCAGATGGTGATAACGTCCTAGTTGACAGTGATTCCTGCAAGTAAAAGGTTATTTGTTGAACCATCCTTACATGTTGTAAGAGATAGTAAGATCCATTTCTACCTGGCCAACACTTCTGGTCACAGTGTTTTCGCCTTAGAGCAAATACCAATCTTGTTGACCTTTTTTCACTATCCTTAAACCCACCTTGTTCAGGTAGAGGATGAGTTGTCACCTTTACCAGTGGGTCGGGGTTTTCTATTTCTGCCGGGGAGACCCTCATCCACTTTACTGGATCAATCTGGTTCCACAAGTTGAGGAAAAGACTTAGCTCCCACTGACTTCCCAGATGAAGTCAAGCGTTTGTTTGACTCTGTTGAACAAACGTCGTAAAGCCTTGGGTTTACCAGGTGAGAAGATGGGTATAACGAAAATTATTGTCCCATCGTATTCCACTTGAACCTGGTACTAAGACCTATCACATACCTGCGTACAGAATGCCCTCATTCACAAGTTTTCTGTCGCAGAAAAATTGATCAATCAAATGCTTGATGAAAGGAGTTATTGCACCTAGCAATTCCCCTTGGAATGCACCCTTTATACTATACCTAAGAAGGTGGTACTTGGCGTCCAGTGATTGACTTTAGGAAGTTAAACGCGAAAACCATTCCAGATCGCTTTCCACTCCCTGTACTGGGTGATCTTTTACGTAATATTGGAGATAACAAAGTCTTTTCAACCCTAGATTTGTTCAAGGGTTTTGGGGAAGTCCCTCTTCACGAGGACAGTCAAGAGCTAACTGCATTCTCCACTCCTACAGGTCCATTATCACTTCCTCCGTATGGCATTTGGATTACGATCTTCCCCTATCAGTTTTCAAGGCTCATGACTATATCTTTTTGAGGGCTCATAGGTAATGCACTTATGGTGTACTTAGATGACGTAATCGTCATGTCTAAAACGTGGAACACACTTGAAAAGACTTGATGTAGTACTTGGTAAGCTTGAAGAAGCCAATTTAAAGATCAAACTGTCAAAATGTCAATTTTTCAGATCAGAAATTAAGTTTCTTGGTCACGTAGTCACTCCTAGAGGGGTTTTCGACGGGCCAAAGTAAAAATAACTGCAGTACTAAATTTTCCAACTCCCAAAACTGCTGATGCCGTAAGAACCTTTGTGGGGTTAGCAGGTTTTTATAGATCTTTCATTGCCAATTTTTCTTCCATAGCTGCTCCTCTAAAATGAGTTGCTTAAGAAAGATGCTCCTTTTGTTTGGACCTTCCGTCAAGAAAGAGCATTCCAAACTCTAAAGAAAAGCTAACAAACTGCTCCAATTTTGAAATTTCCAGATTTTTCTAAGCCCTTCTAAACTGACAACTGATGCTAGTTCAATTGGCATAGGGGCCGTACTAGCTCAGAAGACCGATGGCAAGTAAAAACGCAGTTGCATTTGCTAGCCGAGTCCTTACAAAGGCTGAACGTAATTATACAGTAACTGAGCAAGAAGCTTTAGCAATAGTATGGTCTTTAAAGCACTTCCGAGACATTATTATCAGTACTCTGTTCATGTCTTGACAGGGTCATGCTCCACTGATACCCTTATTCCAGAACAAACAACCTACTGGAAGGTTAGCCAGATGGACCTTGACTATCCAAGAGTTTTAATCCCACCTTCGAGCATTTACCTGGCAAGTCCCCAAAGTAGTCGCAGATGCCTTATCGCGACATGTAGTATAGTAACTGCAGACCCCCATTTAGTGCTGAAAATGTAAAGAATGCTCAATGAACAGATCCCATGTGGGCTGGTGTGATACGATTCCTGCTCCAGGGAAAATTTATTCTGAATGTGAAGCCACCAGCACCCATCATGACTTTTTCAATGAACCAAGAATTACTGTATCGAACAGCCGAGCTGGTACTCCTAGCAGAAGAGTATAAACCAGTTAGTAATTCCAAAAGTCCACTAGTGAATGTAGCCTTACAGCTAGTTCACGATGTACCAGGTGTTGCACACCCTGGGAATGGGTCGTTCAGTAAAACAAGCCAGATTGAAAAAACTTTGGCCTCGAAAGGCAACTGATATTTTCTGAGTATTTTAAGAAAGTAGTGTCTGCATGCAACATAAAGGCAATGCTAATGGTCCTAATCCAATCCAAATGTATCCAACTACAGCGAACCTTGGAAAGAGTTGCGCTATATTTGTTAACTAATTTCCAATGTTCCCCCCAAGGTAACAAACATCTGTGTGTTATGGTAACCATTTTTACCAGATATTGCGAGTTAGTTCCCATTGCAGACAAGACTGCCGAGACAGTAGCCAAAGCGTTTAAAGAACGCATTATCTGCAGGCATACCACTCCTAAAATCCTAGTAACAGATAATGGAGGTGAATTCGTAATGAAATTCTTGAAAATTTTTTACCTTGTACAAGATCTCAAATCCACCATTGTTCCCTCATCATCCTGCCAGCAATGGGTTAGCGGGAAAGAACCAATAAGAAAGTACTTGATGTCTTGAGAGCCACTATCAATCCAACAGTGAAACTTGGGATGAAGTTATACCTGATGTGCAGTGGCATAAATTCTGCATACAATGTTTCTATAGGTGACACACCACATTATGCATTGTATGGTGTAGATAAACGTTTGCCTTATGAGTTGTTGTATTCTAATCCAAAACCAAATTACCCAAACCCGATGATTTCATAGCAACTCGTACCAGCTTAGCTCAAAGTGTTTTTAGAAGAATCCGTGAAACACTTCATAAATCAACAGCTGAATTTACAAGAGTCGCAAATACTCGAGTAAAGCCATCCAAAATCAAAGTAGGTTCGAAGGTTATGCTGATTAACTTTAACAAAACGTCTGCAATGCCAAAGCTTGATCAAAAGTTTGTTGGTCCTTATCGAGTAGTTGAACATATCACTGGTAATAAGGGATAAAAGGTTAGAGAGATTAGTACTGGTCAGTATAAAGAATCGCATTTTGGGTCATATGAAGTTATTTTGTGATGATATGACTTCCAACCCAGGCAATGTACAGACTCTGACAATCCTCCTGATCCTGTACTCTCTTCCTCTGATACTCATCAGACGATCAACCTGAATGTCGTTATTCCCTACGTACACGACAGGTATTTAAAATCCTCAAGTATCATTTTTTAACTTCCAATTCAGATTTGCCTCAAATACACAGAGTTAGCCAATGCTACAGAGTTTGATCCTCCCAGAGATGACACCCATTCTGCATATGCCAATCTTACCCTAGCAGAGTTGGGTTTAAATGTAAATAACCTGTATAGATAATAATTACAGTATCAACTTATCAGTATTCAAGAATTTTTTTTTGTTTTTCATGTTCTCTCCGCATTCTGAGAGTTAACAGTCTAGATTTGCGTGCACCGAAATCTGCCTTTCTGTTAAACACTCTTCTTTGTATATATTCCTTCCCAGAATCCGTAGATCACATGGGAAAACAGATCGATCGATCAACATTTTTTTTATCACGTAATCTCAACGTTGAGTTCGTTGTTCATTTGTTGAGTTTTAAGTTGTACTATAGTATACCTTGTATTGCATTACAGTTTCAGTTACTAAGCTTTCATTCCAATGTTCTACTTTTAATCTATAATGTTTAATTTGTGGGACTTTGACATTGTATAGAATCAGCCCAAGCCGTATACCTGCCATCTCTAGTTTGTATTAGTGGTATGTCGGGACACATACGTTAGCGTCGCCGAGCTCTCCCGTAGTAGTAACCATTACCATCTCAGTAGTAGTAACCAGTTACCCGTAACCGTCCGTTGACTCAACGACCAACCGTCTTGCCTGAGTCCGGTCTTTCATATTGTGCTGAACTGACACTATTTCAAAAGACCCACTGGGTACTGGGCACCGGCAGTCAGTAAATTTCGAGTGTAACCAAGGAATAGGTACGGCTGGCAAGGGCTCTCTCCACAAACAGCAATTAACGTAATAACAGCCTACGTGAGTATTTCTTACCTAATCCACGTATCGAACTCCCACATGAAAACAAGCACCTACATCAAGCATCTAAAATACTTCAAGCACCTACTTCAAGCACCTACATACTTCAAGTGCCAACGTTTCTTCAAGCGCCTACATACTTCAGCACCTACATACTTCAAGCAGCTATATACTTCAAGCCCTACATACTTCAAGCACCTACTTTACTTCAAGCACCTACATATTTCAGGCACCTACATACTTCAAGCACCTACATACTTCAAGCAGCTATATACTTCAAGCACCTACATACTTCAAGCGCCTACATACTTCAAGCACCTACATACTTCAAGCAGCTATATACTTCAAGCACCTACATACTTCAAGCACCTACTTACTTCAAGCACCTACATATTTCAGGCACCTACATCAAGCATCTACATACTTCAAGCACCTACTTCAAGCACCTACTTACTTCAAGCGCCTACATACTTCAAGCACCTACATACTTCAACCACTTACATACTTCAAGCACCTACATACTTCAAGCATCTATATGCTTCAAGCACCTACATACTTCAAGCACCTACTTACTTCAAGCACCTACATACTTTAAGCACCTACTTCAAGCACCTACATACTTCAAGCACCTACATACTTCAAGCACCTACTTACTTCAAGTACCTATATACTTCAAGCACATACATACTTCAAGCACCTACATACTTCAAGCACCTACATACTTCAAGCACCTACTTACTTCAAGTACCTATATACTTCAAGCACATACATACTTCAAGCACCTACATGCTTCAAGCACCTACATACTTCAAGCACCTACATACTTCAGGAAGCTACATACTTCATGCACCTACATTTGTTAATCTTATCTTGTAAGATATTGAAAGTTGTCAGTGTGACAGCGCAGGCGCAGGAGATCATTCAGGTTATTTTGTAAAATTTTCACTGGAATTCTACATATACAGGATGACCCAGAAGTCTGGACTCATGGGAAATATTATTAATGTTCTGTTTTATTCCGCCGTTACTGGAGTTATTACATTGTGTTCATGTGAATGTTACGAAGCTCGTTGAACTTTACATCGCTAATGTTGGAAAACATGAAGATAATTGCTGAATAATTATTACTGTTTACTCTTGTTTCTAATTTCTAACTTATTTGAATGTGTGATAAGTTCTATTGTTCGATGTTTTCATAATGTTCGTAGTTTTCTCCTTAACGTTTTTTCTGCGCCACCTATTAAGCCAAATTTTATTAAACTTTTTTCTTGTTTTTCCTCGAGAATAAATTGTATCAATCAATTTTTGCATAGGTTGCTAAACTAGTAATTTTTATATTTTTGGTGAAGTTTCAGTTAAAGGGAACCTTTAAGTTGACATTTTTCCATCATATCAAAACACATTATATTCTGTCTATAACACAAGACTGTCTTATCCAGGGTCGTTACTTCAAGTTTCTGTTAATTATTGGCTTGTGTAGTTATGAACAAAGTTCCGCTGTGATGCTGTAAAGGTGTTCACTGACTTGAGTCATGTTCTGCTGTGATGCTGTGAAGGTGTTCACTGACTTGAGTCATGTTCTGCTGTGCTGCTGTGAAGGTGTTCACTCACTTGAGTCATGTTCTGCTGTGATGCTGTGAAGGTGTTCACTCACTTGAGTCATGTTCTGCTGTGCTGCTGTGAAGGTGTTCACTGACTTGAGTCATGTTCTGCTGTGCTGCTGTGAAGGTGTTCACTCACTTGAGTCATGTTCTGCTGTGATGCTGTGAAGGTGTTCACTCACTTGAGTCATGTTCTGCTGTGATGCTGTGAAGGTGTTCACTCACTTGAGTCATGTTCTGCTGTGGTGCTGTGAAGGTGTTCACTCACTTGAGTCATGTTCTGCTGTGATGCTGTGAAGGTGTTCACTGACTTGAGTCATGTTCTGCTGTGATGCTGTGAAGGTGTTCACTGACTTGAGTCATGTTCTGCTGTGATGCTGTGAAGGTGTTCATTGACTTGAGTCATGTTCTGCTGTGATGCTGTGAAGGTGTTCACTCATTTGAGTCATGTTCTGCTGTGATGCTGTGAAGGTGTTCACTCACTTGAGTCATGTTCTGCTGTGCTGCTGTGAAGGTGTTCACTGACTTGAGTCATGTTCTGCTGTGCTGCTGTGAAGGTGTTCACTGACTTGAGTCATGTTCTGCTGTGATGCTGTGAAGGTGTTCACTCACTTGAGTCATGTTCTGCTGTGATGCTGTGAAGGTGTTCACTCACTTGAGTCATGTTCTGCTGTGCTGCTGTGAAGGTGTTCACTGACTTGAGTCATGTTCTGCTGTGATGCTGTGAAGGTGTTCACTCACTTGAGTCATGTTCTGCTGTGCTGCTGTGAAGGTGTTCACTGACTTGAGTCATGTTCTGCTGTGATGCTGTGAAGGTGTTCACTGACTTGAGTCATGTTCTGCTGTGCTGCTGTGAAGGTGTTCACTGACCTGAGTCATGTTCTGCTGTGCTGCTGTGAAGGTGTGTTCACTGACTTGAGTCATGTTCTGCTGTGATGCTGTGAAGGTGTTCACTGACTTGAGTCATGTTCTGCTGTGATGCTGTGAAGGTGTTCACTCACTTGAGTCATATTCTGCTGTGATGCTGTGAAGGTGTTCACTGACTTGAGTCATGTTCTGCTGTGATGCTGTGAAGGTGTTCACTGACTTGAGTCATGTTCTGCTGTGATGCTGTGAAGGTGTTCACTGACTTGAGTTATGTTCTGCTGTGATGCTGTGAAGGTGTTCACTGACTTGAGTCATGTTCTGCTGTGCTGCTGTGAAGGTGTTCACTGACTTGAGTCATGTTCTGCTGTGATGCTGTGAAGGTGTTCACTGACTTGAGTCATGTTCTGCTGTGATGCTGTGAAGGTGTTCACTGACTTGAGTCATGTTCTGCTGTGATGCTGTGAAGGGTGTTCACTGACTTGAGTCATGTTCTGCTGTGCTGCTGTGAAGGTGTTCACTGACTTGAGTCATGTTCTGCTGTGATGCTGTGAAGGTGTTCACTGACTTGAGTCATGTTCTGCTGTGATGCTGTGAAGGTGTTCACTGACTTGAGTCATGTTCTGCTGTGCTGCTGTGAAGGTGTTCACTGACTTGAGTCATGTTCTGCTGTGATGCTGTGAAGGTGTTCACTGACTTGAGTCATGTTCTGCTGTGATGCTGTGAAGGTGTTCACTGACTTGAGTCATGTTCTGCTGTGATGCTGTGAAGGTGTTCACTGACTTGAGTCATGTTCTGCTGTGATGCTGTGAAGGTGTTCACTGACTTGAGTCATGTTCTGCTGTGATGCTGTGAAGGTGTTCACTGACATGAGTCATGTTCTGCTGTGATGCTGTGAAGGTGTTCACTGACTTGAGTCATTTTCTGCTGTGATGCTGTGAAGGTGTTCACTGACTTGAGTCATGCTCTGCTGTGATGCTGTGAAGGTGTTCACTGACTTGAGTCATGTTCTGCTGTGATGCTGTGAAGGTGTTCACTGACTTGAGTCATGTTCTGCTGTGATGCTGTGAAGGTGTTCACTGACTTGAGTCATGTTCTGCTGTGATGCTGTGAAGGTGTTCACTGACTTGAGTCATGTTCTGCTGTGATGCTGTGAAGGTGTTCACTGACTTGAGTCATGTTCTGCTGTGATGCTGTGAAGGTGTTCACTGACTTGAGTCATGTTCTGCTGTGCTGCTGTGAAGGTGTTCACTGACATGAGTCATGTTATGCTGTGCTGCTGTGAAGGTGTTCACTGACTTGAGTCATGTTCTGCTGTGATGCTGTGAAGGTGTTCACTGACTTGAGTCATGTTCTGCTGTGCTGCTGTGAAGGTGTTCACTGACTTGAGTCATGTTCTGCTGTGCTGCTGTGAAGGTGTTCACTGATTGAGTCATGTTCTGCTGTGATGCTGTGAAGGTGTTCACTGACTTGAGTCATGTTCTGCTGTGCTGCTGTGAAGGTGTTCACTCACTTGAGTCATGTTCTGCTGTGCTGCTGTGAAGGTGTTCACTGACTTCAGTCATGTTCTGCTGTGATGCTGTGAACGTGTTCACTGACTTGAGTCATGTTCTGCTGTGATGCTGTGAAGGTGTTCACTGACTTGAGTCATGTTCTGCTGTGATGCTGTGAAGGTGTTCACTGACTTGAGTCATGTTCTGCTGTGATGCTGTGAAGGTGTTTCACTGACTTGAGTCATGTTCTGCTGTGATGCTGTGAAGGTGTTCACTGACTTGAGTCATGTTCTGCTGTGATGCTGTGAAGGTGTTCACTGACTTGAGTCATGTTCTGCTGTGATGCTGTGAAGGTGTTCACTTCACTTGAGTCATGTTCTGCTGTGATGCTGTGAAGGTGTTCACTGACTTGAGTCATGTTCTGCTGTGATGCTGTGAAGGTGTTCACTCACTTGAGTCATGTTCTGCTGTGATGCTGTGAAGGTGTTCACTGACTTGAGTCATGTTCTGCTGTGATGCTGTGAAGGTGTTCACTCACTTGAGTCATGTTCTGCTGTGATGCTGTGAAGGTGTTCACTCACTTTAGTCATGTTCTGCTGTGATGCTGTGAAGGTGTTCACTCACTTGAGTCATGTTCTGCTGTGATGCTGTGAAGGTGTTCACTCACTTAACTAATGTTCTGCTGTGATGCTGTGAAGGTGTTCACTGACTTGAGTCATGTTCTGCTGTGATGCTGTGAAGGTGTTCACTCACTTTAGTCATGTTCTGCTGTGATGCTGTGAAGGTGTTCACTGCCTTGAGTCATGTTCTACTGTGATGCTGTGAAGGTGTTCACTCACTTTAGTCATGTTCTGCTGTGATGCTGTGAAGGTGTTCACTCACTTGAGTCATGTTCTGCTGTGATGCTGTGAAGGTGTTCACTCACTTAAGTCATGTTCTGCTGTGATGCTGTGAAGGTGTTCACTGACTTGAGTCATGTTCTGCTGTGATGCTGTGAAGGTGTTCACTCACTTTAGTCATGTTCTGCTGTGATGCTGTGAAGGTGTTTACTCACTTGAGTCATGTTCTGCTGTGATGCTGTGAAGGTGTTCACTGACTTGAGTCATGTTCTGCTGTGATGTTGTGAAGGTGTTCACTGACTTGAGTCATGTTCTGCTGTGATGCTGTGAAGGTGTTCACTGACTTGAGTCATGTTCTGCTGTGCTGCTGTGAAGGTCTTCACTGACTTGAGTCATGTTCTGCTGTGCTGCTGTGAACGTGTTCACTCACTTTAGTCATGTTCTGCTGTGATGCTGTGAAGGTGTTCACTGACTTGAGCCATGTTCTGCTGTGATGCTGTGAAGGTGTTCACTCACTTGAGTCATGTTCTGCTGTGATGCTGTGAAGGTGTTCACTGACTTGAGTCATGTTCTGCTGTGATGCTGTGAAGGTGTTCACTGACTTGAGTCATGTTCTGCTGTGATGCTGTTAAGGTGTTCACTCACTTGAGTCATGTTCTGCTGTGATGCTGTGAAGGTGTTCACTGACTTGAGTCATGTTCTGCTGTGATGCTGTGAAGGTGTTCACTGACTTGAGTCATGTTCTGCTGTGATGCTGTGAAGGTGTTCACTGACTTGAGTCATGTTCTGCTGTGCTGCTGTGAAGGTGTTCACTGACTTGAGTCATGTTCTGCTGTGCTGCTGTGAAGGTGTTCACTGACTTGAGTCATGTTCTGCTGTGCTGCTGTGAACGTGTTCACTCACTTTAGTCATGTTCTGCTGTGATGCTGTGAAGGTGTTCACTGACTTGAGCCATGTTCTGCTGTGATGCTGTGAAGGTGTTCACTCACTTGAGTCATGTTCTGCTGTGATGCTGTGAAGGTGTTCACTGACTTGAGTCATGTTCTGCTGTGATGCTGTGAAGGTGTTCACTGACTTGAGTCATGTTCTGCTGTGATGCTGTGAAGGTGTTCACTCACTTGAGTCATGTTCTGCTGTGATGCTGTGAAGGTGTTCACTGACTTGAGTCATGTTCTGCTGTGATGCTGTGAAGGTGTTCACTCACTTGAGTCATGTTCTGCTGTGATGCTGTGAAGGTGTTCACTGACTTGAGTCATGTTCTGCTGTGATGCTGTGAAGGTGTTCACTGACTTGAGTCATGTTCTGCTGTGATGCTGTGAAGGTGTTCACTGACTTGAGTCATGTTCTGCTGTGCTGCTGTGAAGGTGTTCACTGACTTGAGTCATGTTCTGCTGTGCTGCGTGAAGGTGTTCACTGACTTGAGTCATGTTCTGCTGTGCTGCTGTGAAGGTGTTCACTGACTTGAGTCATGTTCTGCTGTGCTGCTGTGAAGGTGTTCACTCACTTTAGTCATGTTCTGCTGTGATGCTGTGAAGGTGTTCACTGACTTGAGTCATGTTCTGCTGTGATGCTGTGAAGGTGTTCACTCACTTTAGTCATGTTCTGCTGTGATGCTGTGAAGTGTGTTCACTGACTTGAGTCATGTTCTGCTGTGATGCTGTGAAGGTGTTCACTGACTTGAGTCATGTTCTGCTGTGATGCTGTGAAGGTGTTCACTGACTTGAGTCATGTTTGCTGTGATGCTGTGAAGGTGTTTTACTGACTTGAGTCATGTTCTGCTGTGATGCTGTGAAGGTGTTCACTCACTTGAGTCATGTTCTGCTGTGATGCTGTGAAGGTGTTCACTGACTTGAGTCATGTTCTGCTGTGATGCTGTGAAGGTGTTCACTAACTTTAGTCATGTTCTGCTGTGATGCTGTGAAGGTGTTCACTCACTTGAGTCATGTTCTGCTGTGATGCTGTGAAGGTTGTTCACTCACTTGAGTCATGTTCTGCTGTGATGCTGTGAAGGTGTTCACTGACTTGAGTCATGTTCTGCTGTGATGCTGTGAAGGTGTTCACTCACTTGAGTCATGTTCTGCTGTGATGCTGTGAAGGTGTTCACTCACTTGAGTCATGTTCTGCTGTTATGCTGTGAAGGTGTTCACTCACTTGAGTCATGTTCTGCTGTGATGCTGTGAAGGTGTTCACTCACTTGAGTCATGTTCTGCTGTGATGCTGTGAAGGTGTTCACTGACTTGAGTCATGTTCTGCTGTGATGCTGTGAAGGTGTTCACTCACTTTAGTCATGTTCTGCTGTGATGCTGTGAAGGTGTTTCACTGACTTGAGTCATGTTTCTGCTGTGATGCTGTGAAGGTGTTCACTCACTTTAGTCATGCTGCTGTGATGCTGTGAAGGTGTTCACTCACTTGAGTCATGTTCTGCTGTGATGCTGTGAAGGTGGTTTTACTCACTTGAGTCATGTTCTGGGTCTGATGCTTTGAAGGTGTTCACTGACTTGAGTCATGTTCTGCTTTTGATTCGTGAAGGTTGTTCACTGACTTGATCATGTTCTGCTGTGATGCTGTGAAGGTGTTCACTCACTTTAGTCATGTTCTGCTGTGATGCTGTGAAGGTGTTTTACTCACTTGAGTCATGTTCTGCTGTGAAGCTGTGAA
>NC_069419.1:33434677-33487262 GCF_026875155.1 Cherax quadricarinatus
ACGGCCTTTGTTTCCCCTCTGCAGTAAACCTGCAAGGTAGTGACACAAATTCCCATTTTTGCCTTGTAAATAATGTTTTCCCCCAAGATTGGTTCCGGGCCTAGAGGATGTAGTAAGGATTGATGACACAAATTAAAAATTCTAGCACGTAAGAGCGCCCCGGTAAACACGAAAAACCCCCGGACACAACGAGGACGCGGTTTCATACGGCGTTTTTCCATTATTTTTCCTCGTCTGCACCTGGCTCATCATAACTCCCAGACGCTTCAACGTTAAAGCTCTCCAACAAAAGCTCAACCGGTCGAGCCCTTAATCCATTCACACGAAAAAAAGAAATCGCAACACTCTTCCTTTCCTTATTTTTCTTCTCTAAAAAGCTATAAAAAACCCTCCCAACCAATACAAACTACTCCCTTCACCTCTCCACGACACCAAAAAACAAAACGTATAAATTTTTCAAAAAAACTACCAATGGTCTGTCAGACACAGTCCAGCAGTATCATCACAACGTAACATCCAAAAACGAGAGTAAATTAAAACAATTTAGTGTTTCATAACGTTCTTCTTGTGTGTTGTGTGTACCACTAGTTGTGGTTGCGGGGGTCGAGTCGGGGCTCCTGACCCCCCCTCTTCAACGCCGCTAACCGGTCACTCTTCCCGTCCTGAACTTTTTCATCCTCTTTTAAACCTCTGCATGGATCCTGCCTCCCCTACATCACTACTCAGGGTATTTCCCTTCCTGAAAACTTGTGACTGAAGAAAACTACCCACAACCTGGGAAAATCCTGCCTGTCGTTATCGTATTTTTTCCCCGCTCTTTTGTGTTGTGGTGTTGTGTGTGTGTGGTTGTGTGTGTGTGGTGTGTGTGGGTGTTTGTGGGGTTTTGTTGGTGTGTGTGTGTGGTGTGTGCGCCTGTTTTGTGCATACGTTCTTTGAGTGTTGTACAATATGCAAAAAAAATTGTCACTTCAATAAAAAACTATTGTGTAAGGAGTGTGCATGCGCATGGCCTGGAGGGTGGTGTGGTTCCTTACCCCACACTAAATAGTACTTTTAAAACCAACAAAACATAAGTCAATAAAATTATTTTTTGCGCCACCCTCGCCTCAAGTTATCCCTGATTTACCAGACTTGCCAAGTGGAGGCCATGGTTCGTCTTTAAAGGGCCACCCCCCCCCCCCCCCCTTCCCCCCGGTTCAGTGTCCAGGAATCCATCCGGGGCCCCCGGATGTCTTCCCTTCCCACTTTCCCCAAGGTCAGCCTCGCTTCTCCCCCCACTCTCTGCCTTTTCCCCAGCCTTTTTCCCCCAGGTACATGAATCCAGGGAAACCTCCGTCCGCCTCCGGATGTTTTCCCTTCCCACTTCCCTAGGATCAGCCTCACCCAACCGTATTTTTGCTTTTTCCCAGGTTCATGTATCCAGGAATCCATCCGTTCGCTCCCAGATGTCTTCCCTTCCCCACTTACCTAAGATCGGCGGTGCCTTCCCCGGATCAGTGTCTCCAGGAGTCCACTTCTGTCACCTCATGTGAACTCCCTTCCCCACTTCTCCAAAGTCAGCGGTATTCATGCCTTCCCTAGGTTCATGTATCCAGGAATCCATCTGTCTACCGCCGGATGTCTTCCCTTCCCCACTTACCCAAGGTCAGCCTCAACTGCTGGTATTCTTGCCTTCCCCAGGTTCATGTATCCAGGAATCCATCCGTCTACCGCCGGATATCTCCCCTTCCCCACTTACCTAAGGTCAGCCTCAACTGCTGGTATTCATGCCTTCCCCAGGTTCATGTATCCAGGAATCCATCCGTTCGCTCCCAGATGTCTTCCCTTCCGCACGTCCCTAAGGTCAGCCTCAACAACAACCTTCCCCAAGTTCATGTATCCAGGAATCCAACCGTTCGCTCCCAGATGACTTCCCTTCCCCACTTGCCTAAGGTCGGCGGTGCCTTCCCCGGATCAGTGTCTCCAGGAGTCCACTAGTGTCACCTCAGGTGAACTCCCTTCCCCACTTCCCCCACTTCCCTAGAGTCAGGGGTTTGACCCCCTCAGTGACCTCGCTGCATGGAAATCTGGACTTGTCTAGCTGGTCTAAGGGTAGAGACTGTCCGGGTGGGTTTGGAATTACTGGAGGTGACACACACAGAAAACTGCGTCCCAGTAATTACACCCACCAAGACAGCCGCGACCGTGGTCAGCTAGACGCCACAAAGCTGCCTCACAGTTCCGCCATCCAGGAGAGGCTAACTAGAACAATTTTGGACCTCTATTTATGTTACTTTAATTATCTATAGTAAATACATTTTTTCGCAATTATTTAATTGAGGAAGTGTATTTATGAATCATTATTGCAAGTACATGAGTGCCGTTGTTTATTCACTGTGAACCTCCGTGAAAACAACTGTACATGCTAGTCAGTTTTCTTTTTTGTTATAATTAGTTTGCATTTTCGTAGCTTGCAAGTGATTAACACAGAATCTTTAGTCTGGACGAGAACTATTGTTTTGTTTCTGTCTTTTTTTCAATTTACAGTTAAAAGAACAATTAACATGATCAGGAGATTCATTAAAAATAAGAAGAATAGATTCACTAAATCATTCTTCCATTTGATTTCTCAGTCTTAGTAATGGGCATTTTTTTTGCTGCATTTTATCCCCTGAAAGATTTAAAGGGAAAACTTAGAGAACAATTAGATGCAGAATCATACTCAAGCACCTACATACTTCAAGCACCTACTACTTCAAGCTGCTACATACATCAAACACCTACATCTTCTAGCTCCTACATACTTGAAGCACCTACATACTTCAAGCTCCTACATACTTCAAGCACCTACATACTTCAAGCACCTACATACTTCAAGCACCTACATACTTCAAGCACCTCCATACTTCAAGCACCTCCATACTTCAAGCACCTCCATACTTAAAGCACCTACATACTTCAAGCTGCTACATATATCAAACACCTACATACTTCAAGCACCTACATACTTCAAGCACCTACATACTTCAAGCACCTACATACTTCAAGCACCTACATACTTCAAGCACCTACATACTTCAAGCACCTCCATACTTCAAGCAAATACATACTTCAAGCTGCTACATACATCAAACACCTACATACTTCAAGCTCCTACATACTTAAAGCACCTACATACTTCAAGCTCCTACATACTTCAAGTACCTACATACTTCAAGCTCCTACATACTTCAAGCACCTACATACTTCAAGCACATACATACTTCAAGCACCTACATACTTCAAGCACCTACATACTTCAAGCTCCTACATACTTCAAAGCACATACATACTTCAAGCACCTACATACTTCAAGCTCCTAACATACTTTAAAGCACCTATATACTTCAAGCAAACCCACATAATTCAAGCGCCTACATATTCAAAACACCTACATACTTCAAGCACCTACATACTTCAAGCTCCTACATACTTCAATGCCCTTCATACTTCAAGCTCCTACTACTTCAACCCTTCATACTTCAAGCTCCTACATACTTCAAGCACCTACATACTTCAAGCTCCTACATACTTTAAGCTCCTACATACTTCAAGCTCCTACATTTTTGAAGCACCTACATACTTCAAGCACCTATATACTTCAAAACACCTATTACTTCGATCACCTATATATTTCAAGCACCTATACTTCCAAGGCACCAATACTTCAAGCACCTATATAAATTCAAGCATCTACATATTCCCAAGCACCTACATACTTAAAGCACATACATATTTCAAGCACCTATATACTTCAAAGCTCCAAAAATAAGAAGAATATGATTCACTAAATCATTCTTCCATTTGATTTCTCAGTCTTAGTAATGGGCAGTTCTTTTGCTGCATTTTATCCCCTGAAAGATTTAGGAAATCTTAGAGAACAAGTAGATGCAGAATCATACTTCAAGCACCTACATACTTCAAGCACCTACATACTGCAAGCACCTACATACTTCAAGCACCTACATACTTCAAGCACCTCCATACTTCAAGCACCTACATACTTCAAGCTGCTACATACATCAAACACCTACATACTTCAAGCTCCTACATACTTGAAGCACCTACATACTTCTAGCTCCTACATACTTCAAGTACCTACATACTTCAAGCTCCTACATACTTCAAGCACCTACATACTTCAAGCACATACATACTTCAAGCACCTACATACTTCAAGCTCCTACATACTTCAAGCACCTACATACTTTAAGCACCTACATACTTCATGCACCTACATACTTCAAGCACCTACATACTTCAAGCTCCTACATATTTCAAGCTCCTACATCCTTCAAGCACTTACATACTTCAAGCTCCTACATACTTCAATCAACTACATCAAGCACCTACATACTTCAAGCACCTACATACTTCAAGCTCCTACATACTTCAAGCACCTACATACTTCAAGCACCTACATACTTCAAGCACCTATATACTTCAAGCTCCTACATACTTCAAGCATCTACATACTTCAAGCACCTACATACTTAAAGCTCCTACATACTTCAAGCATCTACATACTTCAAGCACCTACATACTTCAAGCACCTACATACTTCAAGCACCTACATACTTTAAGCTCCTACATACTTCAAGCTCCTACATACTTCAAGCACCTACATACTTCAAGCTCCTACGTACTTCAAGCACCTACATACTTCAAGCACCTACATACTTCAAGCTCCTACATACTTCAAGCACCTACATACTTCAAGCTCCTACATACTTCAAGCACCTACATATTTCAAGCTCCTACATACTTCAAGCACCTACATACTTAAAGCTCCTACATACTTCAAGCTCCTACATACTTCAAGCACATACATACTTCAAGCTCCTACATACTTCAAGCACCTACATACTTCAAGCTCCTACACACTTCAAGCATCTACATACTTCAAGCGCCTACATACTTCAAGCACCTACATACTTCAAGCACCTACATACTTCAAGCTCCTACATACTTCAAACACCTACATACTTCAAGCACCTACATACTTCAAGCTCCTACATACTTCAAGCACCTACATACTTCAAGCTCCTACATACTTCAAGCTCCTACATACTTCAAGCACCTACATACTTCAAGCTCCTACATACTTTAAGCTCCTACATACTTCAAGCTCCTACATACTTGAAGCACCTACATACTTCAAGCACCTATATACTTCAAGCACCTATATACTTCGAGCACCTATATATTTCAAGCACCTATATACTTCAAGCACCTACATACTTCATGCACCTACATACTTCAAGCACCTACATACTTCAAGCTCCTACATATTTCAAGCTCCTACATCCTTCAAGCACTTACATACTTCAAGCTCCTACATACTTCAATCAACTACATACTTCAAGCACCTACATACTTCAAGCACCTACATACTTCAAGCTCCTACATACTTCAAGCACCTACATACTTCAAGCACCTACATACTTCAAGCACCTATATATTAGAAGCTCCTACATACTTCAAGCACCTACATACTTCAAGCACCTACATACTTCAAGCACCTACATACTTTAAGCTCCTACATACTTCAAGCTCCTACATACTTCAAGCACCTACATACTTCAAGCTCCTACGTACTTCAAGCACCTACATACTTCAAGCACCTACATTCTTCAAGCTCCTACATAATTCAAGCACCTACATACTTCAAGCTCCTACATACTTCAAGCACCTACATACTTCAAGCACCTATATACTTCAAGCACCTACATACTTCAAGCGCCAACGTACTTCAAGCGCCTACATACTTCAAGCACCTACATACTACAAGCAGCTATATACTTCAAGCACCTACATACTTCAAGCACCTTCTTACTTCAAGCACCTACAAATTTCAAGCACCTACATCAAGCATCTACATACTTCAAGCACCTACTTCAAGCACCTACATACTTCAAGCGTCTACATACTTCAAGCACCTACATACTTCTACCACTTACATACTTCAAGCACCTACATACTTCAAGCATCTATATGCTTCAAGCACCTACATACTTCAAGCACCTACTTACTTCAAGCACCTCCATACTTTAAGCACCTACTTCAAGCGCCTACATACTTCAAGCACCTACATACCTCAAGCACCTACATACTTCAAGTACCTATATACTTCAAGCACCTACATACTTCAAGCACCTACATACTTCAAGCACCTACATACTTCAGGAAGCTACATACTTCATGCACCTACATTTGTTAATCTTGGTCTTGTCTAGCTGGTCTACGGTAGAGACTGTCCAGGTGGGTGGAATTACTGGAGGTGACACACACAGAAAACTGCGTCCAGTAATTACACCCACCAAGACAGCCGCGACCGTAGGTCAGCTAGACGCCACCAAAGCTGCCTCACAGTTCCCCCATCCAGGAGAGGCTAACTAAGAAAAATTTTTGGGACCTCTTTTTAAATGTTACATTAATTATCTATAGTAAATCATTTTTCGCAATTATTTAATTGAGGAAGTGTAATTTGTGAATCATTATTGCAAGTACATGAGTGTCCGTTTGTTTATTCACTTGTGAACCTCCGTGTAAACAACTGTACATGCTAGTCAGTTTTCTTTTTTGTTATAATTAGTTTGCATTTTCGTAGCTTGCAAGTGATTAACACAGAATCTTTAGTCTGTACGAGAACTATTGTTTTGTTTCTGTCTTATTTTCAATTTACAGTTAAAAGAACAATTAACATATTCAAGGAGATTCATTAAAAATAAGAAGAATATGATTCACTAAATAATTCTTCCATTTGATTTCTCAGTCTTAGTAATGGGCAGTTCTTTTGCTGCATTTTATCCCCTGAAAGATTTAGGAAATCTTAGAGAACAATTAGATGCAGAATCATACTTCAAGCACCTACATACTTCAAGCACCTACATACTTCAAGCTGCTACATACATCAAACACCTACATACTTCAAGCTCCTACATACTTGAAGCACCTACATACTTCAAGCTCCTACATACTTCAAGTACCTACATACTTCAAGCTCCTACATACTTCAAGCACCTACATACTTCAAGCACATACATACTTCAAGCACCTACATACTTCAAGCTCTTACATACTTCAAGCACCTACATACTTCGAGCACCTACATACTTCAAGCACCTACATACTTCAAGCACCTACATACTTCAAGCACCTACATACTTCAAGCACCTACATACTTCAAGCTCCTACATATTTCAAGCTCCTACATCCTTCAAGCACTTACATACTTCAAGCGCCTACATACTTCAATCAACTACATACTTCAAGCACCTACATACTTCAAGCACCAACATACTTCAAGCACCTACATACTTCAAGCACCTATATACTTCAAGCTCCTACATACTTCAAGCATCTACATACTTCAAACACCTACATACTTAAAGCTCCTACATACTTCAAGCATCTACATACTACAAGCACCTACATACTTCAAGCACCTACATACTTCAAGCACCTACATACTTTAAGCTCCTACATACTTCAAGCTCCTTCATACTTCAAGCACCTACATACTTCAAGCTCCTACGTACTTCAAGCACCTACATACTTCAAGCACCTACATATTTCAAGCACCTACATACTTGAAGCTCCTACATACTTCAAGCACCTACATACTTCAAGCTCCTAAATACTTCAAGCACCTACATATTTCAAGCTCCTACATACTTCAAGCACTACATACCTTTAAGCTCCTACAATACTTCAAGCTCCTACATACTTCAAGCACATACATACTTCAAGCAAACCTAATACTTCAAGCACCTACATACTTCAAGCACCTACATACTTCAAGCTCCTACAATTTCAGCTCCTACATCCTTCAAGCACTTACATACTTCAAGCGCCTACATACTTTCAATCAACTACATAAATTCAAGCACCTACATACTTCAAGCACCAACATACTTCAAGCACCTACATACTTCAAGCACCTATATACTTCAAGCTCCTAATACTTCAAGCATTACATACTTCAAGCACCCCACATACTTAAAGCTCCTACATACTTCAAGCATCTACATACTTCAAGCACCTACATACTTCAAGCACCTACATACTTCAAGCACCTACATACTTTTTAAACTCCTACATACTTCAAACTCCTTCATACTTCAAGCACCTACATACTTCAAGCTCCCACGTACTTCAAGCACCTACATACTTCAAGCACCTCATATTTCAGCACCTACATACTTGAAGCTCCTCAACTTCAAGCACCTACAACTTCAAGTCCTAAATACTTCAAGCACCTACATATTTCAAGCTCCTACATACTTCAAGCACCTACATACTTCAAGCTCCTACATACTTCAAGCTCCTACATACTTCAAGCACATACATACTTCAAGCTCCTACATACTTCAAGCACCTACATACTTCAAGCTCCTACATACTTCAAGCATCTACATACTTCAAGCGCCTGCATACTTCAAGCACCTACATACTTCAAACACCTCATACTTCAAGCTCCCACATACTTCAAACACCTACATACTTCAAGCTCCTACATACTTCAAGCTCCTACATACTTCAAGCACCTACATACTTCAAGCTCCTACATACTTCAAGCTCCTACATACTTCAAGAACCTACTTACTTCAAACACCTACAAATTTCAAGCACCTACATCAAGCATCTACATACTTCAAGCACCTACTTCAAGCACCTACATACTTCAAGCGCCTACATACTTCAAGCACCTACATACTTCAACCACTTACATACTTCAAGCACCTACATACTTCAAGCATCTATATGCTTCAAGCACCTACATACTTCAAGCACCTACTTACTTCAAGCACCTACATACTTTAAGCACCTTCTTCAAGCGCCTACATACTTCAAGCACCTACATACTTCAAGCACCTACATACTTCAAGTACCTATATACTTCAAGCACCTACATACTTCAAGCACCTACATACTTCAAGCACCTACATACTTCAGGAAGCTACATACTTCATGCACCTACATTTGTTAATCTTGGTCTTGTCTAGCTGGTCTACGGTAGAGACTGTCCAGGTGGGTGGAATTACTGGAGGTGACACACACAGAAAACTGCGTCCAGTAATTACACCCACCAAGACAGCCTGGACCGTAGGTCAGCTAGACGCCACCAAGCTGCCTCACAGTTCCGCCATCCAGGAGAGGCTAACTAAGAACAATTTTGGACCTCTATTTATGTTACATTAATTATCTATAGTAAATACATTTTTCGCAATTATTTAATTGAGGAAGTGTAATTTGTGAATCATTATTGCAAGTACATGAGTGTCCGTTTGTTTATTTACTTGTGAACCTCCGTGTAAACAACTGTACATGCTAGTCAGTTTTCTTTTTTGTTATAATTAGTTTGCATTTTCGTAGCTTGCAAGTGATTAACACAGAATCTTTAGTCTGGACGAGAACTATTGTTTTGTTTCTGTCTTATTTTCAATTTACAGTTAAAAGAACAATTAACATGTTCAAGGAGATTCATTAAAAATAAGAAGAATATGATTCACTAAATCATTCTTCCATTTGATTTCTCAGTCTTAGTAATGGGCAGTTCTTTTGCTGCATTTTATCCCCTGAAAGATTTAGGAAATCTTAGAGAACAATTAGATGCAGAATCATACTTCAAGCACCTACATACTTCAAGCACCTACATACTTCAAGCTGCTACATACATCAAACACCTACATACTTCTAGCTCCTACATACTTGAAGCACCTACATACTTCAAGCTCCTACATACTTCAAGTACCTACATACTTCAAGCTCCTACATACTTCAAGCTCCTACATACTTCAAGCTCCTACATCCTTCAAGCACTTACATACTTCAAGCTCCTACATACTTCAATCAACTACATACTTCAAGCACCTACATACTTCAAGCACCTACATACTTCAAGCTCCTACATACTTCAAGCACCTACATACTTCAAGCACCTACATACTTCAAGCACCTATATACTTCAAGCTCCTACATACTTCAAGCATCTACATACTTCAAGCACCTACATACTTAAAGCTCCTACATACTTCAAGCATCTACATACTTCAAGCACCTACATACTTCAAGCACCTACATACTTCAAGCACCTACATACTTTAAGCTCCTACATACTTCAAGCTCCTACATACTTCAAGCACCTTCATACTTCAAGCTCCTACGTACTTCAAGCACCTACATACTTCAAGCACCTACATACTTCAAGCACCTACATACTTCAAGCTCCTACATACTTCAAGCACCTACATACTTCAAGCTCCTACATACTTCAAGCACCTACATACTTCAAGCTCCTTCATACTTCAAGCTCCTACATACTTCAAGCACATACATACTTCAAGCTCCTACATACTTCAAGCACCTACATACTTCAAGCACCTACATACTTCGAGCTCCTACATATTTCAAGCACCAACATACTTCAAGCTCCTACATACTTCAAGCTCCTACATACTTCAAGCACCTACATACTTCAAGCTCCTACATACTTTAAGCTCCTACATACTTCAAGCTCCTACATACTTGAAGCACCTACATACTTCAAGCACCTATATACTTCAAGCACCTATATACTTCGAGCACCTATGTATTTCAAGCACTTACATACTTCAAGCACCTATATACTGCAAGCACCTATATACTTCAAGCACCTACTTACTTCAAGCACCTACATACTTCAAGCACATACATACTTCAAGCACCTATATACTTCAAGCTCCTACATACTTCAAGCACCTATATACTTCAAGCACCTACATACTTCAAGTACCTACATACTTCAAGCACCTACATACTTCAAGCACCTACATACTTCAAGCACCTATATACTTCAAGCACCTATATACTTCAATGACCTATATACTTCAAGCACGTACATACTTCAAGCACCTACATACTTCAAGCACCTATGTACTTCAAGCACCTATATACTTCAATGACCTATATACTTCAAGCACCTACATACTTCAAGCACCTATATACTTCAAGCACCTATATTCTTCAAGCACCTATATATTTCAAGCACCTACATACTTCAGACACCTACATACTTCAAGCACCTACATACTTCAAGCACCTACTTACTTCAAGCTCCTACTTACTTCAAGCACCTACAGTCTTCAAGTCTCAGTAGTAGTAACCAGTTACCAGTCTCAGTAGTAGTAACCAGTTACCAGTAACCGTCCGTTGACTCAACGACCAACCGTCTCTGCCTGAGTCACGGTCTTTCATATTGTGCTGAACTGACACTATTTCAAAAGACCCCACTGGGTACTGGGCAGCCGGCTAGTCAGTATTACGAGTGTAACCAAGGAGATAGGTACGGCTGGCAAGGGCTCTCTCCACATAACAGCAATTATACGTAATAACAGCCTACGTGAGTATTTCTTACCTAATCCGCGTATCAAACTCCCACATGATAAATGGTGTACAGCGGTGTGGAGCGTGGATTTACGTTTTTAAGGGTAATTCAAGGCGTTTGAAGACTGTTGTGAGTAGCCGGCAGGGTCAAAGGTGAATCTCCAGCCAGCCGCCCTCCCCTCACACCCTCCAGCCACCAGCTACTACCCTCACTCACTACCTACTGCCTGCAAGCCTGTTGCAGCCGTTTCAAGCTTCCTGGCTTAGTTCGTGTGCTAATTGCTTCAATCTCCGAGGGGTTGACCCGGATTTTGCAATTAAGCCAGTCAGTAAGCCAGACTGTGGAAGTGAACGCCAGCCAGCCTATCATCCAGCCTGTCTCCTGTCATCCAACTGCTCCTCCGTGCTTTGTGCATCGTTACACGTCTTCCAGTCTGCCATTCTCGTGGGGTAAGCCAGTCAGCCAACCCAGCTTCTAACCCAGCTGAGAGAGAGAAGTAAGCCACGCAGTAAGAAGTAAGCCAAGTTCCTCTGAGGTATTGTCTATATCGCTTTGTGCTCCCTGTTGGATGCTAAGAGTGGTTTTCACCATTCCTGTGGCATAGAGTGGGTTAAGCCACCTTCGTGGGTGAGTGGGGTGCGCGGCAGCCTCACCGTCCCCCCACCACTCTCTCCCACCACCCGGGGTGCGCGGCAGAGCCCCAGCGTCCACCCACCACTCTCCACCACCACCACCACAGCCATCCACTCATCTACCTGTGGTTGTTTGCACCCTTGTACCGGGTCCTAGTACTGTTTTGGCTCACATAATTGGTCAAGAGATTGTAGCTGGTGCCACCGATAAAGCCAGTTATGTGAGTTCGCCTAGAAAGCACATTTCTTCACGACAACAGTGTGAGTGGAGGAGGAAACACCACCCGCCCACTCATCACTCGTCACCGCCCGTCTACTACTCCCGACTTCAGTGATAATTTTCTTGAGACATTTTTCTTGCATTTAAAGACATTTGCGTGTGTGAGACATTTATAGTAAATTTGCTTGTGTACTCTAAACCTTGTGTTTTCAGTGTAAACGCAGTATTCTTTGACTCATTATTTTTACAATATTTTTCAGTGTTTTCACTTATCTTATATTTTTATTCTGTGTTTTTCTTATGCTACTCGTCTGTAGTAAGTATTATTGTGTAGTGTACCAGTCAGTCACCCTGTGTGAAGTGATTCATTTTTTTTTATTGTATTCTTTCAGCGTTGTATTCATCAGTAATTGCCATTGTATTTCATGCAGTGATATTCACCCCAGTATACTAAATTTTCCATTTATTTCTATGTGTGTCTTTTTTTTTCGTATGCCAGCAGTGTCTCATTCCTCTAATTTTTTCGCAGACTGTGTACCATTATTTTTGCCAGCAAATTTTTGTCGTATCAGTCACAGCAAGATTTTGTTGTATCCACAGCAGGATTTTGTTGTAAGAATATATTTTAATGAAGTGTGCTCCGTCACTGTAAGTGTTATATTACCTGTTTTGTTCCTGTGTTTTATTTTTTTCATATTTTTATATTCTTGAACAAATTCACTCTTGATGTAATTTCAATTACTTTTAACGTAAAGTGTTTTCTTACTCTGTTTGAGTAAATTGTTTTGTCTAATTTACAATTAAGAGTTAAAGTGTTCAATTAGTTTATTTTTTTTTTTCTTCATAATTTTAATTCATTATTTTACCTGAGTTTTCCCAGTGACACTTTATTACTGCAGTGATTGTTTCTACACCTTATTTTGTTGCACTTGTTCTGAAGTGAATTATTTTGTTGAACTGTTCTGCAGTGAATTCTTTTCTTTTATTGATATTTTTATGAATTATATTTTAATTTTGTCTATGCATTCTTAGAAAATACTTAAATTTCCCAGTTAACAATTTAATAATTTTATTTTACACTTTCACATTGATTTAAATTTTAATTAATTAATTTCTTTATTAGCAAGAGTAAAGACAGCTCATTTTGCATTTAATTCAGTCTCCAGTAATATTTTTACTTGTATATTTCAATGTAAATTTTTTTTCTTGGTCAATAGTCCTTTGCATTGAGTTTTCCTTCCTCTTGCAGTGTATCTTAGACATTATTATTTCTGCTGAATTAGTTGTATATCTTTTCATTTCAATTCTAGAATTTTATATCATTTTTATTGTTCATTATTTTTGCCTTAATTGTTCTCGTGTTACTTTGCCATTATGTCTCACATACCGTCAAGTGATACTTTAGTGAATGTCGACACTCAGACCTCTCAGGCTACTACTGCTGGTCCTGTCATCAGTCCTCACAGTTCCTTACCGACTGAAAGACCGACCCAGACACCGAGATATTATAGTTATACTCGTGATTCCCTTGATGCGTTACCTTTATTCAATGGCCATGTACATAGTCTTGAAGCATGGTTTGCAGCCATTCGTTCTCGTGCTAGTGCCCTAGGTGAAGGTCCTCCTTCAGAGGAAAGCCTTATCAGAATTGCTAAAGAAGCTCTTTATCGATCTCCTGCTGCTGTTCACGTTGTTGATCTCCTTGATATGCGAGACTTCAGGAATCTTACTAAGTGGTCACAATATGAGGAACTGATTCGTTCTTTCCTTGTCCCAGTAAAAACAGCTGATCCATATGTCGTTCTTAGGGAACTAGTGAATGCTACACCCATGAGTAATGAATCGTTGAGTGCATTTGCTGTTAGATTAGACAAACTTTTATCATCATTTATCAATGCTGTCCAATCATCAACTTTTCTCCCTGAAGAGGCTAAACCATTTACAGAATCAATTGCTAAAATAGCAGCTTTTGGAGCGATTAAAGAACTAATGCCGCCTGCTTCTGTGTGTGCTTATGAGGCTCATCCTCCAACTGTAACGATGGAACCACTTACAGCCTTAAATCATGTACGTTCCTTGTGCCCCCAGGGTACTTTCCCTTGTATTAAAAGTAATGTCACACATATGCCTCAGTCTGCACCACCTCTTGTTTGCGCCACAGAGACAAATCGTAGTCGTCAACCATCTCAGAGATCATCAAGAACCAGTGTACAGAGTCGTTATACACCTCGTAGTATTCATAGTACATTCAGTAACCATAGTCGGCGGAATTGTTACAACTGTGGTTTCCTTGGCCATATTGCAATTAATTGTCCTGATAGTTACCCTAAGAGACGTCGTACTGATGATGAGTACTCAGATCTTCCCTACTGTACTTATCATAGAATACATGGACATGACACATCTGAGTGCAATGCTCTCTATAACCTTCAGTACTCTAGGTCTTTCCGTGGTCGTTCCAACCGCAGAACCCGTAGAGGAAACAGATCTCGTGGTTTTCAAAATAACCAGAACCAGGCTCATTCTTTCAATTCTCAAACTAACCAGAACCAGGCTCGTTCTTCCAATTCGGGGGAATTCGAGCGCCCCAGTCAAACCGTCCCATGGTGACAGTAGGTGATAATGAGTACACCATCCCCGTTCACAATTCCTTTGAAGCCTTAAGCAGTCTCGAGAATGCCAACCCTGCTGATGATGTTGCTTCACATGTCTCTGACATAGATGATTTTGGGGATGGAGTAGAACAAGTCTTTTCTGATGACAATCCACCTTTTTGTTTGCACATAACTTCAAATGCAACCATAGGCCCTATAGTGCAAGCATCTGTTTATAATGCGCCCGTTCAATTGTTCATGGACTCTGGTGCGCAAATCAATATTATTAGGTCTAGTTTGTTTAAGGATAAGAAGTTACGACATGTCCTTCTCGTAGAACCGACTCCTGTGTCCTCCCTTAGTGGAGTATCTGGTTCTCACCTGCATGTCCGAGGTCGGACTTCCCTAACCTTTTCTATCCAAGGTAGAGACTTCACTGTTTCCTTCTTTGTTGTCGACCAGATTACTTTCCCTGGAGACCTTCTACTGGGATTTGCTTCCATGCGAGACTTACGCATTGTGCTCGACCCTTATCGATGGCATGCACAAATTGACGACTTGATCGTTCCATTCTGGGGTTACCAGCTTGGATCCGAAATCTGTTATACTGCTGCAGAGTATGATGTACGGATTAAGTCCTTACAAGCTAATGCATTCTCCAGTAGCGTACCCAAGCGGTCAGGCACTGGTAATTCTGTCACTCCCATCAGTGTTCCACCTATACCTTCAGGAAATTGCAGGATAGTCCGATGCCCCAAGTGTCGAGGACGCTCAGATTGCCTTGAGTGCTCAACCTATCCCTGCAATGCCTGCTAGTTCGAGTAGTAGTTTCTCCACAGGGGACGCCTTGTCGGAAAACAATTACTTGCAACTAGTAATGCCATCTCTTGTTGATGTCACATGCCGTCTGCAGAAAGACGTTTCTGTTGCGGCTAGTGCTCTCACTAGAGTGTCTGTAGTTGTTCCTAGTGTTCCAGATGGTGATAACGTCCTAGTTGACAGTGATTCCTGCAAAGTAAAAGGTCTATTTGTTGAACCATCCTTACATGTTGTAAGAGATAGTAAGATCCATTTCTACCTGGCCAACATTCTGGTCACAGTGTTCGCCTTAGAGCAAATACCAATCTTGTTGACCTTGTTCACTATCCTTACCCTGTTCAGGTAGAGGATGAGTTGTCACTGACCAGTGGGTCGGTGCTATTTCTGCCGGGGAGACCTCATCCACTTCACTGGTCAATCTGTTCCACAAGTTGAGGAGAAGACTTAGCTCCCACTGACTTCCCAGATGAAGTCAAGCGTTTGTTGACTCTGTTGAACAAACGTCGTAAAGCCATTGCTTTACCAGGTGAGAAGATGGGTATAACGAACTTATTGTCCCATCGTATTCCACTTGAACCTGGTACTAGACCTATCTACATACCTGCGTACAGAATGCCTCATTCACAAGTTGCTGTCGCAGAAGAATTGATCAATCAAATGCTTGATGATGGAGTTATTGCACCTAGCAATTCCCCTTGGAATGCACCCTTGATACTAGTACTAAGAAGGATGGTACTTGGCGTCCAGTGATTGACTTTAGGAAGTTAAACGCGAAACCATTCCAGATCGCTTTCCACTCCCTGTACTGGGTGATCTTTACGTAATATTGGAGATAACAAAGTCTTTTCAACCCTAGATTTGTTACAAGGGTTTTGGCAAGTCCCTCTTCACGAGGACAGTCAAGAGCTAACTGCATTCTCCACTCCTACAGGTCATTATCACTTCCTCCGTATGGCATTTGGATTACGATCTTCCCCTATCACGTTCTCAAGGCTCATGACTAATATCTTTAGAGGTCTCATAGGTAATGCACTTATGGTGTACTTAGATGACGTAATCGTCATGTCTAAAGACGTGGATACACACTTGAAAAGACTTGATGTAGTACTTGGTAAGCTTGAAGAAGCCAATTTAAAGATCAAACTGTCAAAATGTCAATTTTTCAGATCAGAAATTAAGTTTCTTGGTCACGTAGTCACTCCTAGAGGGGTTACGACTGACCAAAGTAAAGTAACTGCAGTACTAAATTTTCCAACTCCAAAAACTGCTGATGCCGTAAGAACTTTGTGGGCTTAGCAGGTTTTTTATAGATCTTTCATTGCCAATTTTTCTTCCATAGCTGCTCCTCTAACTGAGTTGCTTAAGAAAGATGCTCCTTTTGTTTGGACCTTCCGTCAAGAAAGAGCATTCCAAACTCTAAAAGAAAAGCTAACATCTGCTCCAATTTTGAATTTCCAGATTTTTCTAAGCCCTTCTATCTGACAACTGATGCTAGTTCAATTGGCATAGGTGCCGTACTAGCTCAGAGACGATGGCAAGTACAACGCAGTTGCATTTGCTAGCCGAGTCCTTACAAGGCTGAACGTAATTATACAGTAACTGAGCAAGAAGCTTTAGCAATAGTATGGTCTTTAAAGCACTTCCGAGACATTATTTATCAGTACTCTGTTCATGTCTTGACAGATCATGCTCCACTGATACCCTTATTCCAGAACAAACAACCTACTGGAAGGTTAGCCAGATGGACCTTGACTATCCAAGAGTTCAATCCCACCTTCGAGCATTTACCTGGCAAGTCCAATGTAGTCGCAGATGCCTTATCGCGACATGTTAGTATAGTAACTGCAGACCCTCCATTTAGTGCTGAAGATGTAAAGAATGCTCAATGAACAGATCCCATGTGGTCTGGTGTGATACGATTCCTGCTCCAGGAAGATCTTATTCTGAATGTGAAGCCACCAGCACCCATCAGTGACTTTGTCATGAACCAAGAATTACTGTATCGAACAGCCGAGCTGGGTACTCCTAGCAGAAGAGTATACCAGTTAGTAATTCCACAGTCACTAGTGAATGTAGCCTTACAGCTAGTTCACGATGTACCAGGTGTTGCACACCCTGGTATGGATCGTTCAGTAAAACAAGCCAGATTGAAATACTTTTGGCCTCGAATGGCAACTGATATTTCTGAGTATGTTAAGAAATGTAGTGTCTGCATGCAACATAAAGGCAATGCTAATGGTCCTAATCCAATCCAAGTGTATCCAACTACTAGCGAACCTTGGGAAAGAGTTGCGCTAGATTTGTTAACTAATTTCCAATGTTCCCTCCAAGGTAACAAACATCTGTGTGTTATGGTAGACCATTTCACCAGATATTGCGAGTTAGTTCCCATTGCAGACAAGATGCCGAGGACAGTAGCCAAAGCGTTTAAAGAACGCATTATCTGCAGGCATACCACTCCTAAGTCCCTAGTAACAGATAATGGAGGTGAATTCTGTAATGAAATTCTTGAAAATTTGTGTACCTTGTACAAGATCTCTAAATCCACCATTGTTCCTCATCATCCTGCCAGCAATGGGTTAGCGGAACGAACCAATAAGAAAGTACTTGATGTCTTGAGAGCCACTATCAATCCCAACAGTGAAACTTGGGATGAAGTTATACCTGATGTGCAGTGTGCTATAAATTCTGCTTACAATGTTTCTATAGGTGACACTCCACATTATGCATTGTATGGTGTAGATAAACGTTTGCCTTATGAGTTGTTGTATTCTAATCCAAAACCAAATTACAACCCTGATGATTTCATAGCAACTCGTACCAGCTTAGCTCAAAGTGTTTTTAGAAGAATCCGTGAAACACTTCATAAATCAACAGCTGAATTTACAAGAGTCGCAAATACTCGAGTAAAGCCATCCAAAATCAAAGTAGGTTCGAGAGTTATGCTGATTAACTTTAACAAAACGTCTGCAATGCCAAAGCTTGATCAAAAGTTTGTTGGTCCTTATCGAGTAGTTGAACATATCACTGGTAATAAGTATAAGGTTAGAGAGATTAGTATGGTCAGTATAAAGAATCGCATTTGGATCATATGAAGTTAGTATGTGATGATAATGACGTTCCAACCCAGGCTAATGTGACAGACTCTGACAATCCTCCTGATCCTGTACTCTCTTCCTCTGATACTCAGTCAGACGATCAACCTGAATGTCGTTATTCCCTACGTACACGACAGGTATTGAGAAATCCTCAAGTATCATTGTAACTTCCAATTCAGATTTGCCTCAAATACAGCATGAGTTAGCCAATGCTACAGAGTTTGATCCTCCCAGAGATGAACACCATTCTGCATATGCCAATCTTACCTAGCAGAGTTGGGGTTAAATGTAAATAACCTGTATAGATGAATAATTACAGTATCAACTTATCAGTATTCAAGAAATTTTTTTTTTGTGTTCATGTTCTCTCCGCATTCTGAGAGTTAACAGTCTAGATTTGCGTGCACCGAATCTGCCTTTCTGTTAAACACTCTTTCTTTGTATATATTCCTTCCTCAGGAATCGTAGATCACATGAATACAGATCGATCGATCAACATTTTTTTTATCACTGTAATCTCAACGTTGAGTTCGTTGTTCATTTGTTGAGTTTTAAGTTGTACTATAGTATACCTTGTATTGCATTACAGTTTCAGTTACGTAAGCTTTCATTCCAATGTTCTACTTATGTATCTATAATGTTTAATGTTGTGTACTTTGACATTGTATAGAATCAGCCCAAGCCGTATACCTGCCATCTCTAGTTTGTATTAGTGGTATGTCGGGACGACATACGTTAGCGTCGCCGAGCTCTCAGTAGTAGTAACCAGTTACCAGTCTCAGTAGTAGTAACCAGTTACCAGTAACCGTCCGTTGACTCAACGACCAACCGTCTCTGCCTGAGTCACGGTCTTTCATATTGTGCTGAACTGACACTATTTCAAAAGACCCCACTGGGTACTGGGCAGCCGGCTAGTCAGTATTACGAGTGTAACCAAGGAGATAGGTACGGCTGGCAAGGGCTCTCTCCACATAACAGCAATTATACGTAATAACAGCCTACGTGAGTATTTCTTACCTAATCCACGTATCGAACTCCCACATGATACAAGCACCTACATCAAGCATCTACATACTTCAAGCACCTACTTCAAGCACCTACATACTTCAAGTGCCAACGTACTTCAAGCGCCTACATACTTCAAGCACCTACATACTTCAAGCAGCTATATACTTCAAGCACCTACATACTTCAAGCACCTACTTACTTCAAGCACCTACATATTTCAGGCACCTACATACTTCAAGCACCTACATACTTCAAGCAGCTATATACTTCAAGCACCTACATACTTCAAGCGCCTACATACTTCAAGCACCTACATACTTCAAGCAGCTATATACTTCAAGCACCTACATACTTCAAGCACCTACTTACTTCAAGCACCTACATATTTCAGGCACCTACATCAAGCATCTACATACTTCAAGCACCTACTTCAAGCACCTACTTACTTCAAGCGCCTACATACTTCAAGCACCTACATACTTCAACCACTTACATACTTCAAGCACCTACATACTTCAAGCATCTATATGCTTCAAGCACCTACATACTTCAAGCACCTACTTACTTCAAGCTCCTACATACTTTAAGCACCTACTTCAAGCACCTACATACTTCAAGCACCTACATACTTCAAGCACCTACTTACTTCAAGTACCTATATACTTCAAGCACATACATACTTCAAGCACCTACATACTTCAAGCACCTACATACTTCAAGCAACCTACTTACTTCAAGTTCCTATATAACTCAAGCTACCTACATACTTCAAGCACCTACATTCTTCAAGCACCTTCATACTTCAGGATAGCTACTTACTTCATGCACCTACATTTGTTAATTTGGTCTTGTCTAGCTGGTCTTCGGTAGAGACTGTCCAGGTGGGTGGAATTACTGGTGGTGTCCACACACAGAAAACTTGCGTCCAGTAATTACACCCACCAAGACAGCCGGACCGTTAGGTCAGCTAGACGCCACAAGCTGCTCACAGTTCCGACGCAGCCAGGAGTGGCTAACTAATGACACAATTTTGGACCTCTATTTATGTTAACATTAATTATCTATAGTAAATACATTTTTCGCAATTATTTAATTGAGTGAAGTGGAATTTGTGAATCATATATTGCAAGTACATGAGTGTCCGTTTGTTTATTTACTTGTGAACTCCGTGTAAACAACTGTACATGTAGTCTGTTTTCTTTTTTGTTATAATTAAGTTTGCATTTTCGTAGCTTGCAAGGTGATTAACACAGAATCTTTAGTCTGGACGGAATATTGTTTTGTTTCTGTCTTATTTTCCAATTTACAGTTAAAAGAAAATATCATGTTCAAGGAGATTCATTAAAATTAAGAAGAATATGATTCACTAAATCATTCTTCCCATGTGTTTTTCTCAGTCTTAGTAATGGGCAGTTCTTTTGCTGCATTTTATCCCCTCGATAAGATTAGGATATCTTAGAGACATTTTGATGCAGAATATTATTCATATGCACCTACATTACACTTCAAGACCCTTCTTACTTCAAGCTGTAACATACATCAAACACCTAAACTTCTTGCTTCTACAGACTTGAAGCACCCTACATACTTTCATGGCTCCTTTCTATTCAAGACCTACTTACTTCAAGCTCCTACATACTTCAAGCTCTACAGACTTCAAGCTTCCTACATCCTTCAAGCACTGACATACTTAAGCTCCTACATACTTCAATCAACTACATAACTTCTAGCAACACTTACATACTTCAAGCACCTTACATACGTCAAGCTCCTACATACTTCAAGCACCTACATTCTTCAAGCACCTACCATACTTCAAGCACCTATTACTCAAGCTCTACATACTTCAAGATCTACATTCTTCATGACCTACATACTTAAGCTCCCTACATACTTCAAGCATCTAATAACTTCAAGCACCTAATACTTCAAGCACCTACATTACTTCATGCACCTACATTCTTATGCTCCTAATACTTCCAAGCTCCATACATACTTCCATGCACCTTTCCTACTTCAAGCTCCTAACGTTTTCAAGCTCCTTCATACTTCAAGCACATACATACTTCAAGCACACCATTCTTCAAGTCATACATACTGCAAGCACTTCATTACTTCATAGCGCCTAACATTACTTCAAGCACCTACATATACTTCAAGCTCCTTCATATTCAAGCTCTACAAATTTCAAGCACTACATACTGCAAAGCTCCTACATGACTTTCAAGCACTACATACTTCAAGCACCTACATTCTTCGAGCTCCTACTTATTTCAAGCACCAATACTTCAGCTCCTACATACTTCAAGCTCCTTCATACTTCAAGCACCTACATACTTCAGCTCCTTCAATTCCTTTAATCTCCTACATTCTTCAAGCTCCTTATACTTGAAGCACCTACATACTTCAAGCACCTATATACTCGAGCACCTAGATACTTCGAGCACTATGTATTCATGCACTTACATACTTCAAGCACCTATATACTGCAGCAATATATACTTCAAAGACCTACTTACTTCAGCACCTACATACTTCAAGCAATACATACTTCATGCACCTATATACTGTCAAGCTCCTACATACTTAAAGCACCTATATATCTTCCAGCCCTACATACTTCAAAGTACCCCCCCCCATACATACTTCAAGCACCTACATTCTTCAAGCACCTACATACTGCAAGCACTGATATACTCAAGCACCTATTAGACTCAAATGACCTATATTTACTTCATGCGCACGGACATACTTCAAGCACCTACATACTTCAAGCCCTATGTACTTCATGCACCTTTATACTTCAATGTCCTATATCTTCAAGCACCTACATACTTCTAGCACCTATATACTTTCAAGCCACATATACTTCTTCAAGCACCTATATATTTCAAGACCTACATACTTCAGACACTCCTACATACTTCAAAGCACCTACATATTCAAGCAACTACTTACTTCAAGCTCTACTTACTTCAAGCCACCTACAGTCTTCAAGTCTCAGTAGTAGTAACCAGTTACCGTCTCAGTAGTAGAACCGGTTACCAGTAACCGTCCGTTGAACAACGACAAAGTCTCTGCACTGAGTCACGGTCTTTCAATAGTGCTGAACTGACACTATTTCAAAAGACCCCACTGGGGTTACTGGCAGCCGGGCTAGTCAGTATTACGAGTTTAAAACAAAGGGAGATAGGTACGGCTGGCAAGGGCTCTCTCCACATAACCGCAATTATACGTAATAAACAGCCTATCGTGAGTATTATTACCTAATCCGCGTTTCAAACTCCCACATGATAATTGGTTGTACAGCGGTGTGGAGCGTGGATTTACGTTTTTATGGTAATTCAAGGCGTTGAAGACTGTTGTGAGTAGCCGGCAGGGTCAAAGGTGAATCTCCAGCAGCCGCCTCCCCCCAACCTCAGCACCAGCCTACTACCCTCAATTCACTACCTACTGCTGCAAGCCTGTTGCAGCCGTTTCTCAGATTCCTGGCTCTAGTCGTGTGCTAATTGCTTCAATCTCACGGGGGTTGACACGGATTTTGCAATTAAGCCAGTCTGAAGCAGGACTGGGAAGTGACGCAGCAGCCTATCATCCAGCCTGTTCTCCTGTCTCCAAACTGCTCTCCGTGCTTTGTGCATAGTTACGTCTTCAGTCTGCCATTCTCGAGGGGTATGGCCAGTCAGCCAACCCAGCTTATAACCTCAGCTGAGAGAGCGAAGTAAGACAGCAGTAGCGAAGTAAGCCAATAGTTTCCTTGAGGTATTGTCTATATCGCTTTGTGCTCCCTGTTGGATGCTAAGAGTGCCCCCACGTTGTCCACCATTCCTGTGGCATTAGAGTTGGTTAGCACCTTCTGGGTTGAGTGGGGTGCGCGGCAGCCTCACCGTCCCACCCACCACTCTCTCCTACCACCGGGTGTGCGCGGCAGAGCCCAGGTCACCACCACTCTCCACCACCCCACCCAGCCATCCACTTATTCGACCTGTGGTTTGTTTGCACCCTTGTACGGGTCCTAGTACTGTTTTGGTCACATTTATTGGTCAAGAGATTGTAGGCTGGTTGCCACCGATAAAGCCAGGATGTGAGTTTCGCCTATAGAAGCACATTTCCTTCACGACACAGTGGGGGTGGAGGAGGAAATCACCACCGCCCACTCATCACTCGTCACCGCCCGTCTAATATCCCGACTTTCAGTGATAATTTTTCTTGAGCATTTTTCTTTGCATTTAAAAGTCCATTGCGCCTGTGTGAGACATTTATAGTAATATGCTTGTTGTCTCTAAACCTTTGTGTGTTCAGTGTAAAAACGCCAACAGTATTCTTTGACTCATTATTTTTTACAATTTTTTCAGTGTTTTCACTTTCTTATTATTTTTATGCTGTGGTTTTCTTTATGCTATCTCGTCCTGTAGTAAAGATATTATTGTGTAGTGTACTGGTCAGTCACCCTGTGTGAGTGAGTCATTTTTGTTGATTGTATTCTTTCAGCGTTGTATTCATCAGTAATTGCCATTGTATTTTCATGCAGTGATAATGATATTCACCCCAGTATACTAAATTTTCCATTTCTTTCTATGTGTGTCTTTTTTTTTCGTTTGCCAGCAGTGTCTCATTCCTCTAATTTTTCGCCAGACTGTGTACATTATTTTTGCCAGCAATTTTTGTTTCGTATCGTCACTAGCAAGATTTTGTTGTATCCAGCAGGATTTTAGTTTTTAAGAATATATTTTAATGAAGTGTGCTCGTCACTGTATGTGTTATGTTTACATGTTTTGTTCCTGTGTTTATTTTTTTCATATTTTTATATTCTTGAACAAATTCTCTCTTGATGTAATTTCAATTTCTTTTAACCGTAATGTGTTTTTCTTACTCTGTTTGAGTAAATTTGTTTTGTCTAATTTACAATTAAGTGTTTAAAGTGTTCAATTAGTTTAATTTTTTTTTTTCTTCATAATTTTAATTCATTATTTTACCTGAGTTTTCCAGTGACAATTTATTACTTGCAGTTATTGTTTTCTACACCTTATTGTTGTTTGCATCTTGTTCTGAAGGGAAATTATTTTGTTGGAACTGTTCTGCAGTGATCTGTTCTTTATTTTGATATTTTTATAGATTTATATTTTAATTTTGTCTATGCATAGTAGGAAAATACTTAAATTTCCAGTTTAACAATTTAATAATTTTATTTTACACTTTCACATTGCTTAAATAAATTTTAATTAATTAATTTCTTTATTAGCAAGAGTAAAGACAGCTCAGTTTGCCATTTAATCCAGTTCCAGTATATATTTTTACTTGTATATTTCAATGTAAATTTTTTTTCTTGGTCAATAGTCCTTTGCATTGAGTTTTACTTTCCTCTGCAGTGTATTTAGACATTATTATTTCTGGCTGAATTAGTTGTATATCTTTTCATTTCAATTTCTAGAATTTTATATCATTTTTATTTTCTTATTTTTCCCTTATTGTTCTCGTGTTACTTTCCATTATGGTCTCCACATACTCCGTCATGATGCTACTTTAGTGAATGGGCGAACACTCAGACCTCTCAGGCTACTTATGCTGGTCCTTGTCATCAGTCTCACAGTCCTTACCGATGAAGACGACACCAGACACCGGATATTATAGTTATACTCGTGATTCCCTTGATGCGTTACCTTTATTCAATGGCCTTGTACTTAGTCTTGATGTGGTTTGCAGCCATTCGTTTAACTCGTGCTAGTGCCCTGGTGAAGGTCCTCCTTCAGAGGGAAAGCCTTTTCAGAATTGCTTAAAAGAAGCTCTTTTCGATTCCTGCTGCTGTTCACGTTGTTGATCTCCTTGATATGCGAGACTCAGAATCTTACTAAGTGGTCACTATATGAGGAATGATTCGTTCTTTCTTGTCCCTGTAAAAACAGCTGATCCATATTGTCGTTCTTAGGGAAACTAGAGATCTACACCCATGAGTAATGAATAGTTGAGTGCATTTGCTGTTAGATTTGACAAACTTTTATTCATTCATTTACTCAATGCTGTCCAATCATCAACTTTTCTCCCTGAAGAGGCGAAACCATTTACCGAATCAATTGCTAAAATATCAGCTTTTGGAGCGATTTTTAAGAATAATGCCGCCTGCTTCTGTTGTGTGCATTGTGCGGCTCTCATCCTCCAACTGTAACGATGAACCACTTACAGCTTAAATCATGTACGTTCCTGTGCCCCCAGGGTACTTCCCTTGTATTAAACAGTATGTCACACTATGCCTCAGTCTGCACCACCTCTTGTTTGCGCCACAGAGACAAATCGTAGCGTTCTAACCATATCATGGATCATCAAGAACCATGTGTACAGAGTCGTTATACTCCTCGTAGTATTCATAGTATATTCAGTACCATAGTCGGCGGAATGTTACAATGTGGTTTCCTTGGCCATATTGCACATTTATTGTCCTGATAGTACCTAAGAGACGTCGTACTGATTGTTGTGTACTCAGATCTTCCCTTCTGTACATATCATTGAATACATGGACATGACACATTGAGTGCATTGCTCTCTTTAACTTCAGTACTCTAGGTCTTTCCGTGGTCGTTCCAAGCCGCAGTAAAACCGTAGAGGAACCGATCTCGTGGTTTTCAAATAACCAGACCAGGCTCATTCTTTCATTCTCAAACTAACATGAACGCTCGCGTTCTTCCAATTCGGGGGAATTCGCGCGCCCAGTCAAACCGGTCCATGGTGCAGTAGGTGATAATGAGTAACCATCCCCGTTCACAATTCCTTTGAAGCCTTAAGCAGTCCTCGAGAAATGCCAACCCCTGCTGATGATGTTGCTTCACATGTCTCTGACATAGAAATGATTTAGGGGGGTGGAGTAGAAACAAGTCTTTTCTGATGACATATCCACCTTTTTGTTTGCTCATACTTCAAATGCAACCATAGGCCCTATAGTGCAAGGCATCTGTTATCAATGCGCCCCGGTTCAATTGTTTCATGGAACTAGGTGCGAAAAGCATTTTTATTAGGTTCTAGTTTGTTTTAGGATAGAAGTTACGACATGTCCTTCTCGTCGAGCCGACTCGTGTCCTCCCTTAGTGGAGTATCTGGTTCTCCACCTGCATGTCCGTGGTCGGACTTCCCTAACCTTTTCTATCCAAGGTAGAGACTTCACAGTTTCCTTCTTTGTTGTCGACAGATTACTTTCCTGGAGACCTTCTACTGGGTTTTGTTCCACATGCTGAGACTTCGCATTGTGCTCGACCATTATCGATGGCATGAACAAATTTGACGACTTGATCGTTCCTTTCTGGGGTGTTACAGCTTGGATCCGAAATCTGTTTACTGCTGACAGCGTATGATGTACGGATTAAGTCCTTACAAGCTAATGCATTCTCCAGTAGCCGTACCCAAGCGGGCAGGCACTGGTAATTCTGCACTCCCATCAGGTGTTCCACCTATACCTTCAGAATTGCAGGATAGTCGATGCCCAAGTGTCCGAGGGACGCTCAGGATTGCCTTGTGTCTCAACACTATCCCTGCAATGCTGCTAGGTTCGAGAGTAGTAGTTTCTCCACAGGGGACGCCTTGTCGGACATCAATTGACTTGCAACTAGTAATGCCATCTCTTGTTGATGTCACATGGCCGTCTGCAGAAGCGTTTATTGTTGCGGCTAGTGCTCTCACTAGAGTTCTGTAGTTGTTCTAGTGTCAGCATGGTGATAACGTCCTAGTTGACAGTGATTCCTCAATGTAAAAGGTCTTCTTTGTTGAAAAACATCCTTACATGTTGTAAGAGATTGATAAGATCCATTTCTACTGGCCAACACTTTGGTTCACTGTTGTTCGCCCTTAGAGCAAATTACCATTCTTGTTGACCTTGTTCACTATCCTTACCCTGTTCAGGTAGAGGATGAGTTGTCACCTGACCAGTGGGTTCGGTGCTATTCTGCCGGGGAGATCCTCAGCACTTCACTGGATCAAATCTTGTTCCACAAGTTGTGGAGAAAGACTTAGCTCCCACTGACTTCCCAGATGAAGTCAAGCGTTTGTTGACTTGTTGAACAAACGTCGATAATGCCATTGCTTTACCAGGTTTGAGAAGATGGGTATAACGAACTTTATTGTTCCCATCGATTCCACTTGAACCTGGTACTAGACTAATTACATACCTGCGTACTGATTGCCTCATACACATGTGCTGTCGAGAAGAATTGATCAATCAACTGCTGATGATGGAGTTATTGCACCTAGCAATTACCCCTGGAATGCACCCTTGATACTATTACTAAGAAGGATGGTTACTGGCGTCAGTGATTGACTTTAGGAAGTTAAACGCGAAACCATTCACAGATCGTTTCCTCCCGTTACTGGGTGATCTTTTACGTTATATTGGAGATAACAAAGTCTTTTCAACCTAGATTTGTTACAAGGGTTTTGGCAAGTCCTTCTTCACGGAGGACAGTCAAGTGCTAAACTGGCATTCTCCACTCTCATGTCATTATCACTTCCTCAGTATGGCATTTGGATTACTGATCTTCCCCTATCACGTTCTCAAGGTCATGACTAATATCTTTAGAGGGATCTCTTAGGTAATGCACTTATGTGTACTTAGAGACGTAATCGTCATGTCTAAAGACGTGGATACACACTTGAAAAGACTTGATGTAGTACTTTGGTAGCTTGAAGAGAAGCCCATTTAAGATCAAAACTGTCAAAAAATGTCAAATTTTTCAGATTCAGAAATTAAGTTTCTTGGTCACGTAGTCACTCCTAGAGGGGTTACCGACTGACCCAAGTAAAGTAACTGCAGTTACTAATTTTCCAACTCCCAAAAATGCTGATGCCGTAAGAACCTTTGTGGGCTTAGCAGGGTTTTTATAGATCTTTTCATTCAATTTTCTTCCATAAGCTGCTCCTCTACTGAGTTGATTAAGAAAGATGCTCCTTTTGTTTGACCTTCGTCAAGAGACAGAGCATTCCAAACTCTTAAAGAAAAGCTAACTCTGCTCCAATTTTGAAATTTCCAGATTTTTCTAAGCCCTTCGATCTGCAACTGAATGCTAGTTCATTTGGCATAGGTGCCGTACTAGCTCAAGCAAGACCGATGGCAAGTAAACGCAGGTTGCATTGCTAGCCGAGTCCTTACAAAGGTGAACGTAATTATACAGTAACGGAGCAAGAAGCTTTAGCATAGTTATGGTCTTTAAGAAGCACTTCGAGACATTATTATCAGTACTTGTTCATGTTTGACAGAATCATGCTCCTCTGTTACCCTTATTCCAGAACAAACAACCTCTGGAAGGTTAGGCCAGTTGGACCTTTGATATAAAGAGTTCAATCCACCTTCGAGATTTACCTGGCAAGTCCAATGTAGTCGGCAGATGCCTTATCGCGTACATGTTAGTATAGTAACTTGCAGACCCTCCTTTAGTGGCTTGAAGATGTAAAGAATGCTCAATGAACCAGATTCCCATGTGGGTCTGGTGTGTCGATCTGCCTCCTGGAAGATCTTATTCTGAATGTGAAGCCACCAGCACCCAGCGTGACTTGTCATGAACCAAGAATTACTGTATCGATACAGACGAGCTGGGTACTCCTAGCAGAAGGGAGTATACCAGTTTAGTAATTCAACAGTCACTAGTGAATGTGCCCTTACAGCTAGTTCACGATGTACCAGGTGTTGACACCCTGGTATGGATCGTTCAGTAATACAAGACCAGATTGAAATACTTTTGGCCTCGAATGGCAAAACTGTTATTTCGGAGTATGTTTAAGAAATGTTGTGTCTGCATGCAACATAAAGCAATGCTAATGGTCTAATCCCAATCCAAGTGTATCCAATACTATAGCGAACCTTGGGAGAAAAAGAGTTGCGCTAGATTTGTTAAACTAATTTCCAATGTTCCCTCAAGGTAACAAACAATTCTGTGTGGTATGGTAGACCATTTCACCAGATATTGCGAGTTAAGTTCCCATTGCAGACAAGACTGCCGAGACAGTAGCCAAAGCGTGTAAAAGAACGCATAATCTGCAGGCCATACCACTCCTATGTCCCTAGTAACAGATAAGGAGGTGAATTCTGTAATGAAAATTCTTGAAAATTGTGTACTTGTACCAAGATCTCTAAATTCCACATTGTTCCTCATCATCTGCTGCAAGGGGTTAGCGAACGAAACCAATAAGAAAAGTACTTGATGTCTTGAGAGCCACTATCAATCCCAACAGTGAAACTTGGGATGAAGTATTCCTGATGTGCAGGTGTGCTATAAATTCTGCTTACATTGTTGCTATAGGTGACACTCCACATTTTGCATTGTATGGTGTAGATAAACGTTTGCCTTATGAGTAGTTGTATTCTAATCCAAATCCAAATTACAACCCCTTGATTGATTTCATAGCAACTCGTAACAGCTTTAGCTCAAAGTGTTTTAGAAGAATCCGTGAAAAACTTCATAAGTCAACATCTGAATGTACAAGAGTCGCAAATACTCGAGTAAAGCCATCCATAATCAAAGTTGGTTAGATGAGTGTATGCTGATTAACTTTAACAAAACGTCTGCAATGCCAAAGTTGATCAAAAGTTTGTTGCGTCCTTGTCGGTTGTGAATCATATCACTGGTAATAAGTTTAAGGTTGAGAGATTGTTCTGGTACAGTATAAAGCATTCCGCATTTGGATCATATGAAGTTAGGATGTGATGATAAATGACGTTCCAACCCAGGCTAATGTGACAGACTTGACAATCCTCCTGATCCTGTACTATCTTCCTTCTGATACTCAGTCCAGACGATCAACCTGAATGTCGTTATTCCTACGTACACGACAGTATGAGAAATCCTCAAGTATCATTTGTAACTTTTCCAATTCAGATTTGCCTCAAAATACAGCATGGGTTAGCCAATGGCTACAGAGTTTGGATCCTCCAGATGATGATCCCATTCTGCATATGCCAAATCTACCCTAGCAGAGTTGGGGTTAAAGTAAATAAACCGTATAGATGAATAATTACAGTATCAAAATTATCAGTATTCAGAAAATTTTTTTTTTATGTTGTTCTGGTCTCTCCGCATTCTGAGAGTTAACAGTCTAGGATTTGCGTGGCACCGAATCTGCCCCTTTCTGTTAAAACACTCTTTCTTTGTATATAGTCCTTCCTCAGAATCCGTTGATACTGAATACTAGATCGTTCGAATAACATTTTTTTTTTTCACTGTAATCTCAACCGTTGAGTTCGTTGTTTCATTTGTTGAGTTTTAAGTTTGTACTATAGTATACTTGTATTGCCATTACAGTTTCAGTTACGTAAGCTTTCATTCCAATGTTCTACTTATGCTATCTATTAATGTTTAATGTTGTGTACTTTGAACTTGTATAGAATCAGCCAAGCCGTATACCTGTTTTACCATCTCTAGGTTGTATTTGTGGTTGCGGGACGACTTAAGTTAGCGTCGCCGAGCTCTCAGTATAGTAAACCCAGTTACCAGTGCTCAGTAGTAGTAACAGTTACCGTACCGTCGTTGACTCAACGACAACCGTCTCTGCCTGGCACGGTTTTCAGATTGTGCTGAATGGACACTTATTTTCAAAAGTGCCCATGGGACTGGGCAGCCGGCTAGTCAGTATTTACGGAGTGTAACCAAGGAGATATGTTACGGCTGGCTAGGGCTCTCTTCCACATACAGCAATTATGTAATAGCAGCCTACGTGAGTATTTCTTACCTAATCCAGTTATCGAACTCCCACATGATAAAGCTCCTCATCAAGCATTCTACATACTTAAGCTCCTACTTCTATGGCACCTACATACTTCAAGTTCCAACGTACTTTCAAGGCGCCATACATACTTCAAGCACTACTTACTTCAAGCAGCTATATACTTCAAGCAACCTACATACTTAAGACCTATTATACTTCAAGCACCTACATATTTCAGGCACTACATACTTCAAGCTCCTACAGATTCAAGCAGCTTTATACTTCAAGCACATATCATATTCAAGCGCCCTACATACTTTCAAGGCACCTAACATACTTCAAGCAGTATATACTTCAAGAACCTACTTCTTCAAAGCAACCTACTTTACTTCATAGCATCTACATATTTCAGCACCTACATCAAGCATCTACATACTTCAACACCTTCTTCAAGCACCTACGTACTTAAGCGCCTAATACTTCAAGCACCTAAATACTTTCAAACCACTTACATTCTGCAAGCACCTACATAATTCAAGCATCTTTATGCTTCAAGCCACCTACATACTTCAAGCACCGACATACTTCAAGCACCTACATACTTTAAGCCACCTACTTCAAGCACCTAACAGACTTCAAGCACCTACATACTTCTAAAGACCTACTTTTCTTCAAGTACCTAATATACTTCAAGCACTAACCTACTTCGAGCACCTACAATACTTTCAAGCACCTACCATACTTCAAGCACCTACTTACTTCAAGTACCTTTATAATTCAAGCACTATTACCTACTTCAAGCACCTATGCTTCAAGCACTACATACCTTCAAGCACCCTACATACGTCAGGAAGCTACATACTTCATGCACTACATTTGTTAACTCTTATCTTGGTAAGATATTGAAGTTGTTCAGTGTGACTGCGCAGGCGCAGGAGAATCATTCCAGGTTATTTTGCCCATAAAATTTTCACTGGAATTTACATATACAGGTTGACCCAGAAGTTGGATCATGGGAAAATTATTAATGTTCTGTTTTTTTCCGCCGTTACTGCGAGATATTACATTGTGTTCATGTGAATGTTACGAAGCTCGTTGAACTTTACATGCTAATGTTGGAAAACATGAAGAAATTGCTGGAATAATTATTAACTGTTGACTCATTCATACTTCAAGCTTCCTACGTACTTCAAGCTACTAATACTTCAAGCACCTACATTCTTCAAGCTCCTACAGATTCAAGCACCTACATACTTCAAGCTCTACAATATCTTCAAGCACCTACATACTTCAAGCACCTTTATACTCCGCACCTACATTCTTCAAGCGCAAGTACTTCAAGCGCCTTAATACTTCAAGCCACCTACATATACAAGCAGCTATTATACTTCAAAAAAAGATGCACTACATAATTCAAGCACATTCTTACTTCATAAGCACCTACAATTTTCAAGCACCTTACATCAAAGCTTACATTTCTTTCAAGCCACCTACTTCACAGCACTCATTCTGTCAAGCGGTCTACCATACTTCATGCTCCTACATACTCTTCTACCACGTACATAATTCAAGCATCCTACATACTTCATGCATCTATTTGCTTCAAGCAACTACTTACTTCATGCACCTACTTACTTCAAGCACCCCTCATACTTTTAAGCACCTGACTTCAAGCGCCTTCATACTTCAAGCCCTACATAACCTCAAGACCTAAATACTGTCAAGTTCCTATATTTAAAACTTCAAGACCTACTTTCGGCTCTTCAAAGCACTACTTACTCTCAAGGCAACCTACATACTACAGGGAAGCTAACATACTTCATGCTCCTACATTGGTAATATTGGTCTTGGCTTAGCTGGTCTACCGGTAGAGATGTCCAGGTGGGTGGAAATTATGGAGGTGATCACACACAGAATACTGCGCTGCAGTAATTACACCCACCAGACAGCCGCGACCGTAGGTCAGCTAGTCGCCTCCAAGCTGCCTCACAGTTCGCCATCCTGGAAGAGGACTAACTAAGAAAATTTTGGACCTCTATTTATGATACATTAATGATTATAGTAAATTCATTTTTTCGCAAATTATTTAATGGAGGAAGTGTAATTTGTGATTACATTTTTGCAAGTACATGATGTGTCCGTAAGTGTTTCACTTGTGAACCTCCCGTGTAAACAACTGTACGATGCGTGGCAGTTTTCTTTATTGTTATAATTAGTTTGCATTTTCGTAGCTTGCAAGTGATTAACACTTGTATCTTTTGTATGTACGAGAATATTGTTTGTTTCTGTCTTTTTTTCAATTTACAGTTAAAAGTAAATACAATTAACATTTCAGGAGATTCATTAATATAAGACGAATAGGTTTCACTAAAAATTTTCTTTCCATTGATTTCTCAGTCTTAGTAATGGGAGTTCTTTTGATGCATTTTATCCCTGAAAGTTTTAGGAAATCGGAGAGAACATTTAGTTTGCAGAATCATACTTCAAGCACCTACATCCTTCTAGCAACCTACTATCTTTCTATGCGGTTCTGATCATCAAACACCTACATTATTCTAAGAGCCTTACAGTACTTGATGCACCTACATATGTGCATAGCTACCTTCTTACTGCATGTAACCTACTGACGTCAAGCTCCGACATTCTTCATAGCACCTACATACTTCAGCACTACAGACTTCTAGCTCATACATATACTGCTAGCTCGGACATACTTCAAGCACCCTTCTTACTTCGAGCATCTACTTATTCATGCACCTACAGTACTTCAGCTCTGACTTACGTCATAGCACCTTCCATTCTGACAAGCTCCTAGACTTCTAAGTCGACATATTTCATGTCATACATGCACTTCAAGCTCTTGCTACTTCAAGCGATTCTGTTCGTCCATTAACTACTAGATCTTCATAGCTCGACATACTTCAAGCTACCATAACATACTTCAAGCATACCGTCATACTGCAAGCACCACTATTGACGTCATGCTCCTCAGACTACATGCAGCGACAGAACTCTCTATCTCCCTACATTCGTATAGCTCTACATACGTCAAGCATCTGTACTTTCTACTATAGCTCCTACATTCTCTGCATGCTCCGTCATAATTCATGCAACGACATACTTAAGCTTCCTGACATACGTCGAGCTCGTCATACTTCAAGCAACCTTCCTTTTCTTCGTGCTCCTACGTTCTCTTCATGCTCTCCGAACTGCAAGCTCCTGACTTTTTTCATGCACCTTCATACTTGATTGCTCCTACTTACTGCAAGCACCGTCAGTCGTCAAGCTCAACCTTAAGATCTGCATGCACACCTACAATGTCAAGCTCCGTCAGTCACGGCATGCTCCGATCAATAACTTCAAGAGCCTACATAGTCAAGCTCCGACTGAACGTCAAGCACAGACTTACCTGCAGCTTCCTACAGACTTCTTGCACCGACTACGGCATGCACCTACATATTCAAGCTCTAAATATTTCTAGCTCCTACATCTTAAAGCTCTGTTCATTACTTCTAGCGCCTACTTACTTCTAGCAACTACATACTTCAAGCACCGTACTGACGTCATAGCCCAAACTTACTTCATGCTCCTACTTACTTCAGCACCTATAGTAACTTCAAGCGCCTACTTACTTCATGGTTCTACATACTTCAAGCTCCTAACATACTGAAAGCTCCGACATTCTCAATGCATCTTCATATCGTCAAGCACTTCAGACTTCAAGCTCCTTCATACTGCTAAGCTAACTACATATCTTGTACTGCTCCCTACATACTGCAAGCTCCTTCATACTTCAAGCACCTACTTACTTCAAGCTCCTACGGACTGCAAGCGCCTAATTACTGCATGGCACCTACTTATTTCTAAGCACCGACTTACTTGAAGTCCTAATACTTCTCTAGCACCGACTTCTTCATGTCTCCCATTAAATACTCTTCAAGAACCTACATATTTCATAGCTCCTACGACTGCAAGCTCCGACATTCGTCAAGCTCCTACATATCTTTCCTAAGCTCCTACATACGGCAAGCTCAGTCATACTTCATGCTCCCTACATACTTCAATGCACCTTACATACTTCAAGCGCCGACATACTTCAAGCAATCTAATTCTTCAAGACGCCCCTGCATACTTCATAGACCCTATTCATACTTCTGCACTACATACGTCAAGCTCCGTATTTCTTCAATCACCTACCTTACTGCAAGCTCCGTACATACTTTCAAGCTCCTACTACTTCAAGGGCACCTACTTACTTCAAGCTACTTACTACTTCAAGCTCCTACATTCTTCAAGTACCTACATACTTCAAGCTCCCTACAGACTGTTAAGCTCCTACAGTACTTCAAGTCTCCTACATTACTTGAAGGCACCCTTCATACTTCAAGCATCTATATACTTCAAAACACCTATATACTTCGCAGCACCTATATATTGCTAAGCACCTATATACTTTAGCACCTATTGACTTCAAGCACATATCAACTTAAGCACATGCTTACTGCAAGGCCACTATTTACTTCTCAAGCTCCTACATACTTTATGCACCTATATACTTTCAAGCACCTACATACTTCAAGTTCCTTCATACTTCAAGCACTTCATACTTCAGCACCTACATACTTCAAGCACCTATATTACTTCAAGACACTAATACTTCAATGAACCTCTTAATTTACTTCATAGCAACCTACATACTTCAAGCACCTATATACATCAAGCACCTACAATACTCAATGACCTTATATCTTCTAGCACCGACTTACTTCAAGGCCCTATATACTTCAAGCACTTATTACTTCAAGCACCTATATATTTAAGCACTCTACATTAATTCAAACTCCTACATACTTCATGCACTACTATTCAAGCACCTACTTACTTCAAGCACCTACCTTTCTGGAAGCACCTACAGTCTTCAAGCACCGACTCAAGCATCTACTTACTGCAAGCACACTACTTCAACACATACATACTTCAGCGCCAACGTACTTCATAAGCTACATACTTCAAGCACTACCACTTCAAGAATCTATATACTTCAAGCACCTACTTACTTCAAGCGCCAACGGACTTCAAGCGCCTTCATACTTCAAGCTCCTACTACTTCAAGCAGACTTACCACATATCTTCAAGCACCTAACATACTTCAAGCACCTACTACTTCAAGCATACAAATTTTCAAGCCCTACATCAAGCATCTACATACTTCAAGCTCACTACTTCTAGCACCTACATACTTCATTGCGACTACATACTTAAGCACCTAATACTCAACCCTTACATATCTTCAGCACCTACATACTTCAAGCATCTAGATGCTTCAAGCACCTACATATTCAAGCACCCTACTTACATTCAAGCACCTACATACTTTAAAGCACCTTCTTCAAGCGCCTACATACTTCAAGCACCTACATACTTCAAGCAACCTACATACTTCAAGTTCCTATATAACTCAAGCTACCTACATACTTCAAGCACCTACATTCTTCAAGCACCTTCATACTTCAGGATAGCTACTTACTTCATGCACCTACATTTGTTAATTTGGTCTTGTCTAGCTGGTCTTCGGTAGAGACTGTCCAGGTGGGTGGAATTACTGGTGGTGTCCACACACAGAAAACTTGCGTCCAGTAATTACACCCACCAAGACAGCCGGACCGTTAGGTCAGCTAGACGCCACAAGCTGCTCACAGTTCCGACGCAGCCAGGAGTGGCTAACTAATGACACAATTTTGGACCTCTATTTATGTTAACATTAATTATCTATAGTAAATACATTTTTCGCAATTATTTAATTGAGTGAAGTGGAATTTGTGAATCATATATTGCAAGTACATGAGTGTCCGTTTGTTTATTTACTTGTGAACTCCGTGTAAACAACTGTACATGTAGTCTGTTTTCTTTTTTGTTATAATTAAGTTTGCATTTTCGTAGCTTGCAAGGTGATTAACACAGAATCTTTAGTCTGGACGGAATATTGTTTTGTTTCTGTCTTATTTTCCAATTTACAGTTAAAAGAAAATATCATGTTCAAGGAGATTCATTAAAATTAAGAAGAATATGATTCACTAAATCATTCTTCCCATGTGTTTTTCTCAGTCTTAGTAATGGGCAGTTCTTTTGCTGCATTTTATCCCCTCGATAAGATTAGGATATCTTAGAGACATTTTGATGCAGAATATTATTCATATGCACCTACATTACACTTCAAGACCCTTCTTACTTCAAGCTGTAACATACATCAAACACCTAAACTTCTTGCTTCTACAGACTTGAAGCACCCTACATACTTTCATGGCTCCTTTCTATTCAAGACCTACTTACTTCAAGCTCCTACATACTTCAAGCTCTACAGACTTCAAGCTTCCTACATCCTTCAAGCACTGACATACTTAAGCTCCTACATACTTCAATCAACTACATAACTTCTAGCAACACTTACATACTTCAAGCACCTTACATACGTCAAGCTCCTACATACTTCAAGCACCTACATTCTTCAAGCACCTACCATACTTCAAGCACCTATTACTCAAGCTCTACATACTTCAAGATCTACATTCTTCATGACCTACATACTTAAGCTCCCTACATACTTCAAGCATCTAATAACTTCAAGCACCTAATACTTCAAGCACCTACATTACTTCATGCACCTACATTCTTATGCTCCTAATACTTCCAAGCTCCATACATACTTCCATGCACCTTTCCTACTTCAAGCTCCTAACGTTTTCAAGCTCCTTCATACTTCAAGCACATACATACTTCAAGCACACCATTCTTCAAGTCATACATACTGCAAGCACTTCATTACTTCATAGCGCCTAACATTACTTCAAGCACCTACATATACTTCAAGCTCCTTCATATTCAAGCTCTACAAATTTCAAGCACTACATACTGCAAAGCTCCTACATGACTTTCAAGCACTACATACTTCAAGCACCTACATTCTTCGAGCTCCTACTTATTTCAAGCACCAATACTTCAGCTCCTACATACTTCAAGCTCCTTCATACTTCAAGCACCTACATACTTCAGCTCCTTCAATTCCTTTAATCTCCTACATTCTTCAAGCTCCTTATACTTGAAGCACCTACATACTTCAAGCACCTATATACTCGAGCACCTAGATACTTCGAGCACTATGTATTCATGCACTTACATACTTCAAGCACCTATATACTGCAGCAATATATACTTCAAAGACCTACTTACTTCAGCACCTACATACTTCAAGCAATACATACTTCATGCACCTATATACTGTCAAGCTCCTACATACTTAAAGCACCTATATATCTTCCAGCCCTACATACTTCAAAGTACCCCCCCCCATACATACTTCAAGCACCTACATTCTTCAAGCACCTACATACTGCAAGCACTGATATACTCAAGCACCTATTAGACTCAAATGACCTATATTTACTTCATGCGCACGGACATACTTCAAGCACCTACATACTTCAAGCCCTATGTACTTCATGCACCTTTATACTTCAATGTCCTATATCTTCAAGCACCTACATACTTCTAGCACCTATATACTTTCAAGCCACATATACTTCTTCAAGCACCTATATATTTCAAGACCTACATACTTCAGACACTCCTACATACTTCAAAGCACCTACATATTCAAGCAACTACTTACTTCAAGCTCTACTTACTTCAAGCCACCTACAGTCTTCAAGTCTCAGTAGTAGTAACCAGTTACCGTCTCAGTAGTAGAACCGGTTACCAGTAACCGTCCGTTGAACAACGACAAAGTCTCTGCACTGAGTCACGGTCTTTCAATAGTGCTGAACTGACACTATTTCAAAAGACCCCACTGGGGTTACTGGCAGCCGGGCTAGTCAGTATTACGAGTTTAAAACAAAGGGAGATAGGTACGGCTGGCAAGGGCTCTCTCCACATAACCGCAATTATACGTAATAAACAGCCTATCGTGAGTATTATTACCTAATCCGCGTTTCAAACTCCCACATGATAATTGGTTGTACAGCGGTGTGGAGCGTGGATTTACGTTTTTATGGTAATTCAAGGCGTTGAAGACTGTTGTGAGTAGCCGGCAGGGTCAAAGGTGAATCTCCAGCAGCCGCCTCCCCCCAACCTCAGCACCAGCCTACTACCCTCAATTCACTACCTACTGCTGCAAGCCTGTTGCAGCCGTTTCTCAGATTCCTGGCTCTAGTCGTGTGCTAATTGCTTCAATCTCACGGGGGTTGACACGGATTTTGCAATTAAGCCAGTCTGAAGCAGGACTGGGAAGTGACGCAGCAGCCTATCATCCAGCCTGTTCTCCTGTCTCCAAACTGCTCTCCGTGCTTTGTGCATAGTTACGTCTTCAGTCTGCCATTCTCGAGGGGTATGGCCAGTCAGCCAACCCAGCTTATAACCTCAGCTGAGAGAGCGAAGTAAGACAGCAGTAGCGAAGTAAGCCAATAGTTTCCTTGAGGTATTGTCTATATCGCTTTGTGCTCCCTGTTGGATGCTAAGAGTGCCCCCACGTTGTCCACCATTCCTGTGGCATTAGAGTTGGTTAGCACCTTCTGGGTTGAGTGGGGTGCGCGGCAGCCTCACCGTCCCACCCACCACTCTCTCCTACCACCGGGTGTGCGCGGCAGAGCCCAGGTCACCACCACTCTCCACCACCCCACCCAGCCATCCACTTATTCGACCTGTGGTTTGTTTGCACCCTTGTACGGGTCCTAGTACTGTTTTGGTCACATTTATTGGTCAAGAGATTGTAGGCTGGTTGCCACCGATAAAGCCAGGATGTGAGTTTCGCCTATAGAAGCACATTTCCTTCACGACACAGTGGGGGTGGAGGAGGAAATCACCACCGCCCACTCATCACTCGTCACCGCCCGTCTAATATCCCGACTTTCAGTGATAATTTTTCTTGAGCATTTTTCTTTGCATTTAAAAGTCCATTGCGCCTGTGTGAGACATTTATAGTAATATGCTTGTTGTCTCTAAACCTTTGTGTGTTCAGTGTAAAAACGCCAACAGTATTCTTTGACTCATTATTTTTTACAATTTTTTCAGTGTTTTCACTTTCTTATTATTTTTATGCTGTGGTTTTCTTTATGCTATCTCGTCCTGTAGTAAAGATATTATTGTGTAGTGTACTGGTCAGTCACCCTGTGTGAGTGAGTCATTTTTGTTGATTGTATTCTTTCAGCGTTGTATTCATCAGTAATTGCCATTGTATTTTCATGCAGTGATAATGATATTCACCCCAGTATACTAAATTTTCCATTTCTTTCTATGTGTGTCTTTTTTTTTCGTTTGCCAGCAGTGTCTCATTCCTCTAATTTTTCGCCAGACTGTGTACATTATTTTTGCCAGCAATTTTTGTTTCGTATCGTCACTAGCAAGATTTTGTTGTATCCAGCAGGATTTTAGTTTTTAAGAATATATTTTAATGAAGTGTGCTCGTCACTGTATGTGTTATGTTTACATGTTTTGTTCCTGTGTTTATTTTTTTCATATTTTTATATTCTTGAACAAATTCTCTCTTGATGTAATTTCAATTTCTTTTAACCGTAATGTGTTTTTCTTACTCTGTTTGAGTAAATTTGTTTTGTCTAATTTACAATTAAGTGTTTAAAGTGTTCAATTAGTTTAATTTTTTTTTTTCTTCATAATTTTAATTCATTATTTTACCTGAGTTTTCCAGTGACAATTTATTACTTGCAGTTATTGTTTTCTACACCTTATTGTTGTTTGCATCTTGTTCTGAAGGGAAATTATTTTGTTGGAACTGTTCTGCAGTGATCTGTTCTTTATTTTGATATTTTTATAGATTTATATTTTAATTTTGTCTATGCATAGTAGGAAAATACTTAAATTTCCAGTTTAACAATTTAATAATTTTATTTTACACTTTCACATTGCTTAAATAAATTTTAATTAATTAATTTCTTTATTAGCAAGAGTAAAGACAGCTCAGTTTGCCATTTAATCCAGTTCCAGTATATATTTTTACTTGTATATTTCAATGTAAATTTTTTTTCTTGGTCAATAGTCCTTTGCATTGAGTTTTACTTTCCTCTGCAGTGTATTTAGACATTATTATTTCTGGCTGAATTAGTTGTATATCTTTTCATTTCAATTTCTAGAATTTTATATCATTTTTATTTTCTTATTTTTCCCTTATTGTTCTCGTGTTACTTTCCATTATGGTCTCCACATACTCCGTCATGATGCTACTTTAGTGAATGGGCGAACACTCAGACCTCTCAGGCTACTTATGCTGGTCCTTGTCATCAGTCTCACAGTCCTTACCGATGAAGACGACACCAGACACCGGATATTATAGTTATACTCGTGATTCCCTTGATGCGTTACCTTTATTCAATGGCCTTGTACTTAGTCTTGATGTGGTTTGCAGCCATTCGTTTAACTCGTGCTAGTGCCCTGGTGAAGGTCCTCCTTCAGAGGGAAAGCCTTTTCAGAATTGCTTAAAAGAAGCTCTTTTCGATTCCTGCTGCTGTTCACGTTGTTGATCTCCTTGATATGCGAGACTCAGAATCTTACTAAGTGGTCACTATATGAGGAATGATTCGTTCTTTCTTGTCCCTGTAAAAACAGCTGATCCATATTGTCGTTCTTAGGGAAACTAGAGATCTACACCCATGAGTAATGAATAGTTGAGTGCATTTGCTGTTAGATTTGACAAACTTTTATTCATTCATTTACTCAATGCTGTCCAATCATCAACTTTTCTCCCTGAAGAGGCGAAACCATTTACCGAATCAATTGCTAAAATATCAGCTTTTGGAGCGATTTTTAAGAATAATGCCGCCTGCTTCTGTTGTGTGCATTGTGCGGCTCTCATCCTCCAACTGTAACGATGAACCACTTACAGCTTAAATCATGTACGTTCCTGTGCCCCCAGGGTACTTCCCTTGTATTAAACAGTATGTCACACTATGCCTCAGTCTGCACCACCTCTTGTTTGCGCCACAGAGACAAATCGTAGCGTTCTAACCATATCATGGATCATCAAGAACCATGTGTACAGAGTCGTTATACTCCTCGTAGTATTCATAGTATATTCAGTACCATAGTCGGCGGAATGTTACAATGTGGTTTCCTTGGCCATATTGCACATTTATTGTCCTGATAGTACCTAAGAGACGTCGTACTGATTGTTGTGTACTCAGATCTTCCCTTCTGTACATATCATTGAATACATGGACATGACACATTGAGTGCATTGCTCTCTTTAACTTCAGTACTCTAGGTCTTTCCGTGGTCGTTCCAAGCCGCAGTAAAACCGTAGAGGAACCGATCTCGTGGTTTTCAAATAACCAGACCAGGCTCATTCTTTCATTCTCAAACTAACATGAACGCTCGCGTTCTTCCAATTCGGGGGAATTCGCGCGCCCAGTCAAACCGGTCCATGGTGCAGTAGGTGATAATGAGTAACCATCCCCGTTCACAATTCCTTTGAAGCCTTAAGCAGTCCTCGAGAAATGCCAACCCCTGCTGATGATGTTGCTTCACATGTCTCTGACATAGAAATGATTTAGGGGGGTGGAGTAGAAACAAGTCTTTTCTGATGACATATCCACCTTTTTGTTTGCTCATACTTCAAATGCAACCATAGGCCCTATAGTGCAAGGCATCTGTTATCAATGCGCCCCGGTTCAATTGTTTCATGGAACTAGGTGCGAAAAGCATTTTTATTAGGTTCTAGTTTGTTTTAGGATAGAAGTTACGACATGTCCTTCTCGTCGAGCCGACTCGTGTCCTCCCTTAGTGGAGTATCTGGTTCTCCACCTGCATGTCCGTGGTCGGACTTCCCTAACCTTTTCTATCCAAGGTAGAGACTTCACAGTTTCCTTCTTTGTTGTCGACAGATTACTTTCCTGGAGACCTTCTACTGGGTTTTGTTCCACATGCTGAGACTTCGCATTGTGCTCGACCATTATCGATGGCATGAACAAATTTGACGACTTGATCGTTCCTTTCTGGGGTGTTACAGCTTGGATCCGAAATCTGTTTACTGCTGACAGCGTATGATGTACGGATTAAGTCCTTACAAGCTAATGCATTCTCCAGTAGCCGTACCCAAGCGGGCAGGCACTGGTAATTCTGCACTCCCATCAGGTGTTCCACCTATACCTTCAGAATTGCAGGATAGTCGATGCCCAAGTGTCCGAGGGACGCTCAGGATTGCCTTGTGTCTCAACACTATCCCTGCAATGCTGCTAGGTTCGAGAGTAGTAGTTTCTCCACAGGGGACGCCTTGTCGGACATCAATTGACTTGCAACTAGTAATGCCATCTCTTGTTGATGTCACATGGCCGTCTGCAGAAGCGTTTATTGTTGCGGCTAGTGCTCTCACTAGAGTTCTGTAGTTGTTCTAGTGTCAGCATGGTGATAACGTCCTAGTTGACAGTGATTCCTCAATGTAAAAGGTCTTCTTTGTTGAAAAACATCCTTACATGTTGTAAGAGATTGATAAGATCCATTTCTACTGGCCAACACTTTGGTTCACTGTTGTTCGCCCTTAGAGCAAATTACCATTCTTGTTGACCTTGTTCACTATCCTTACCCTGTTCAGGTAGAGGATGAGTTGTCACCTGACCAGTGGGTTCGGTGCTATTCTGCCGGGGAGATCCTCAGCACTTCACTGGATCAAATCTTGTTCCACAAGTTGTGGAGAAAGACTTAGCTCCCACTGACTTCCCAGATGAAGTCAAGCGTTTGTTGACTTGTTGAACAAACGTCGATAATGCCATTGCTTTACCAGGTTTGAGAAGATGGGTATAACGAACTTTATTGTTCCCATCGATTCCACTTGAACCTGGTACTAGACTAATTACATACCTGCGTACTGATTGCCTCATACACATGTGCTGTCGAGAAGAATTGATCAATCAACTGCTGATGATGGAGTTATTGCACCTAGCAATTACCCCTGGAATGCACCCTTGATACTATTACTAAGAAGGATGGTTACTGGCGTCAGTGATTGACTTTAGGAAGTTAAACGCGAAACCATTCACAGATCGTTTCCTCCCGTTACTGGGTGATCTTTTACGTTATATTGGAGATAACAAAGTCTTTTCAACCTAGATTTGTTACAAGGGTTTTGGCAAGTCCTTCTTCACGGAGGACAGTCAAGTGCTAAACTGGCATTCTCCACTCTCATGTCATTATCACTTCCTCAGTATGGCATTTGGATTACTGATCTTCCCCTATCACGTTCTCAAGGTCATGACTAATATCTTTAGAGGGATCTCTTAGGTAATGCACTTATGTGTACTTAGAGACGTAATCGTCATGTCTAAAGACGTGGATACACACTTGAAAAGACTTGATGTAGTACTTTGGTAGCTTGAAGAGAAGCCCATTTAAGATCAAAACTGTCAAAAAATGTCAAATTTTTCAGATTCAGAAATTAAGTTTCTTGGTCACGTAGTCACTCCTAGAGGGGTTACCGACTGACCCAAGTAAAGTAACTGCAGTTACTAATTTTCCAACTCCCAAAAATGCTGATGCCGTAAGAACCTTTGTGGGCTTAGCAGGGTTTTTATAGATCTTTTCATTCAATTTTCTTCCATAAGCTGCTCCTCTACTGAGTTGATTAAGAAAGATGCTCCTTTTGTTTGACCTTCGTCAAGAGACAGAGCATTCCAAACTCTTAAAGAAAAGCTAACTCTGCTCCAATTTTGAAATTTCCAGATTTTTCTAAGCCCTTCGATCTGCAACTGAATGCTAGTTCATTTGGCATAGGTGCCGTACTAGCTCAAGCAAGACCGATGGCAAGTAAACGCAGGTTGCATTGCTAGCCGAGTCCTTACAAAGGTGAACGTAATTATACAGTAACGGAGCAAGAAGCTTTAGCATAGTTATGGTCTTTAAGAAGCACTTCGAGACATTATTATCAGTACTTGTTCATGTTTGACAGAATCATGCTCCTCTGTTACCCTTATTCCAGAACAAACAACCTCTGGAAGGTTAGGCCAGTTGGACCTTTGATATAAAGAGTTCAATCCACCTTCGAGATTTACCTGGCAAGTCCAATGTAGTCGGCAGATGCCTTATCGCGTACATGTTAGTATAGTAACTTGCAGACCCTCCTTTAGTGGCTTGAAGATGTAAAGAATGCTCAATGAACCAGATTCCCATGTGGGTCTGGTGTGTCGATCTGCCTCCTGGAAGATCTTATTCTGAATGTGAAGCCACCAGCACCCAGCGTGACTTGTCATGAACCAAGAATTACTGTATCGATACAGACGAGCTGGGTACTCCTAGCAGAAGGGAGTATACCAGTTTAGTAATTCAACAGTCACTAGTGAATGTGCCCTTACAGCTAGTTCACGATGTACCAGGTGTTGACACCCTGGTATGGATCGTTCAGTAATACAAGACCAGATTGAAATACTTTTGGCCTCGAATGGCAAAACTGTTATTTCGGAGTATGTTTAAGAAATGTTGTGTCTGCATGCAACATAAAGCAATGCTAATGGTCTAATCCCAATCCAAGTGTATCCAATACTATAGCGAACCTTGGGAGAAAAAGAGTTGCGCTAGATTTGTTAAACTAATTTCCAATGTTCCCTCAAGGTAACAAACAATTCTGTGTGGTATGGTAGACCATTTCACCAGATATTGCGAGTTAAGTTCCCATTGCAGACAAGACTGCCGAGACAGTAGCCAAAGCGTGTAAAAGAACGCATAATCTGCAGGCCATACCACTCCTATGTCCCTAGTAACAGATAAGGAGGTGAATTCTGTAATGAAAATTCTTGAAAATTGTGTACTTGTACCAAGATCTCTAAATTCCACATTGTTCCTCATCATCTGCTGCAAGGGGTTAGCGAACGAAACCAATAAGAAAAGTACTTGATGTCTTGAGAGCCACTATCAATCCCAACAGTGAAACTTGGGATGAAGTATTCCTGATGTGCAGGTGTGCTATAAATTCTGCTTACATTGTTGCTATAGGTGACACTCCACATTTTGCATTGTATGGTGTAGATAAACGTTTGCCTTATGAGTAGTTGTATTCTAATCCAAATCCAAATTACAACCCCTTGATTGATTTCATAGCAACTCGTAACAGCTTTAGCTCAAAGTGTTTTAGAAGAATCCGTGAAAAACTTCATAAGTCAACATCTGAATGTACAAGAGTCGCAAATACTCGAGTAAAGCCATCCATAATCAAAGTTGGTTAGATGAGTGTATGCTGATTAACTTTAACAAAACGTCTGCAATGCCAAAGTTGATCAAAAGTTTGTTGCGTCCTTGTCGGTTGTGAATCATATCACTGGTAATAAGTTTAAGGTTGAGAGATTGTTCTGGTACAGTATAAAGCATTCCGCATTTGGATCATATGAAGTTAGGATGTGATGATAAATGACGTTCCAACCCAGGCTAATGTGACAGACTTGACAATCCTCCTGATCCTGTACTATCTTCCTTCTGATACTCAGTCCAGACGATCAACCTGAATGTCGTTATTCCTACGTACACGACAGTATGAGAAATCCTCAAGTATCATTTGTAACTTTTCCAATTCAGATTTGCCTCAAAATACAGCATGGGTTAGCCAATGGCTACAGAGTTTGGATCCTCCAGATGATGATCCCATTCTGCATATGCCAAATCTACCCTAGCAGAGTTGGGGTTAAAGTAAATAAACCGTATAGATGAATAATTACAGTATCAAAATTATCAGTATTCAGAAAATTTTTTTTTTATGTTGTTCTGGTCTCTCCGCATTCTGAGAGTTAACAGTCTAGGATTTGCGTGGCACCGAATCTGCCCCTTTCTGTTAAAACACTCTTTCTTTGTATATAGTCCTTCCTCAGAATCCGTTGATACTGAATACTAGATCGTTCGAATAACATTTTTTTTTTTCACTGTAATCTCAACCGTTGAGTTCGTTGTTTCATTTGTTGAGTTTTAAGTTTGTACTATAGTATACTTGTATTGCCATTACAGTTTCAGTTACGTAAGCTTTCATTCCAATGTTCTACTTATGCTATCTATTAATGTTTAATGTTGTGTACTTTGAACTTGTATAGAATCAGCCAAGCCGTATACCTGTTTTACCATCTCTAGGTTGTATTTGTGGTTGCGGGACGACTTAAGTTAGCGTCGCCGAGCTCTCAGTATAGTAAACCCAGTTACCAGTGCTCAGTAGTAGTAACAGTTACCGTACCGTCGTTGACTCAACGACAACCGTCTCTGCCTGGCACGGTTTTCAGATTGTGCTGAATGGACACTTATTTTCAAAAGTGCCCATGGGACTGGGCAGCCGGCTAGTCAGTATTTACGGAGTGTAACCAAGGAGATATGTTACGGCTGGCTAGGGCTCTCTTCCACATACAGCAATTATGTAATAGCAGCCTACGTGAGTATTTCTTACCTAATCCAGTTATCGAACTCCCACATGATAAAGCTCCTCATCAAGCATTCTACATACTTAAGCTCCTACTTCTATGGCACCTACATACTTCAAGTTCCAACGTACTTTCAAGGCGCCATACATACTTCAAGCACTACTTACTTCAAGCAGCTATATACTTCAAGCAACCTACATACTTAAGACCTATTATACTTCAAGCACCTACATATTTCAGGCACTACATACTTCAAGCTCCTACAGATTCAAGCAGCTTTATACTTCAAGCACATATCATATTCAAGCGCCCTACATACTTTCAAGGCACCTAACATACTTCAAGCAGTATATACTTCAAGAACCTACTTCTTCAAAGCAACCTACTTTACTTCATAGCATCTACATATTTCAGCACCTACATCAAGCATCTACATACTTCAACACCTTCTTCAAGCACCTACGTACTTAAGCGCCTAATACTTCAAGCACCTAAATACTTTCAAACCACTTACATTCTGCAAGCACCTACATAATTCAAGCATCTTTATGCTTCAAGCCACCTACATACTTCAAGCACCGACATACTTCAAGCACCTACATACTTTAAGCCACCTACTTCAAGCACCTAACAGACTTCAAGCACCTACATACTTCTAAAGACCTACTTTTCTTCAAGTACCTAATATACTTCAAGCACTAACCTACTTCGAGCACCTACAATACTTTCAAGCACCTACCATACTTCAAGCACCTACTTACTTCAAGTACCTTTATAATTCAAGCACTATTACCTACTTCAAGCACCTATGCTTCAAGCACTACATACCTTCAAGCACCCTACATACGTCAGGAAGCTACATACTTCATGCACTACATTTGTTAACTCTTATCTTGGTAAGATATTGAAGTTGTTCAGTGTGACTGCGCAGGCGCAGGAGAATCATTCCAGGTTATTTTGCCCATAAAATTTTCACTGGAATTTACATATACAGGTTGACCCAGAAGTTGGATCATGGGAAAATTATTAATGTTCTGTTTTTTTCCGCCGTTACTGCGAGATATTACATTGTGTTCATGTGAATGTTACGAAGCTCGTTGAACTTTACATGCTAATGTTGGAAAACATGAAGAAATTGCTGGAATAATTATTAACTGTTTTTATGTGATCTATGTGGTTTATGGGGTTTTATGGGTTTTGCCTAGTTTATCTCTTTAAGGTTTTTCTTTGAAGGTTAAATAACGGAAATGTGTTTTTTAAGACAGTGATAGAGGCTGACGGGAAATATTTCAGGGGTGAAGGAGGAGTCCTATTTTAACAAGGCTTAGTATCTGATTTTATCACCAAAATAAGTTAGGATTTATATAAAAAATTGTAGGGATTACTTTTTCTTTTTTTTTTTTTTGTGTAATACTTATGTTTTCAAGTTAGAATTTACATTGAGGCAGCAAAGATGGTTGTTGACTGTGAGTGGAGTAATTTTTTTTAGAAAAAGAAAAAATTTATTTTATAATAAAAATGTAATATTTTTATTACGCTATAAAAAAAGAGAAGTGAAAGAATTTTTAACGAGAATGAAGTTAAAACTTTTTTCCTTCACATTGATTTTTTGAAAAAAAAAAATTTCAGTTTTGTCATAACGTGAGCCCCTTCTTTTTTGCTTTCTATAATAATTAGAGGAATAAACCAAAATTTGGGCAGAAACTAAACGCTTTTTTCGCTTTCAAATTTGAAAAAGGTTTTAAACACTATTACCCCAAATATTTCACAGTTGACTGCAATTCATTTGGAAAATTCTAATTTTCCTTTTCATCGTTGGTAATAGGGGACGAAAAGGGAAAAGAAGAGGAAAAAAAGTCCTGAGGATCTTCAAAAAAAAGTTGAAAAAAAGTGGTGGTAGGGGGTTAAGGGGGGTTGAGGGTAGGGTGGTAGAGGGTAGAGGGGTAGGGGAGGGGTGGTAAAGGAAAGGGGCAGCAGGGGGGTGAGTTCTAATCGAAATTCCAAAAGATAACCCCGAAAAATAATCGTATTAAAAAGGTAATTTTGCAGAGTTTTAGGATCAAATCGCACCGAAGGTTGAGTTTTTCCCAGTTTAGATTTGTTTTTTTTATGCATTGAAGACAGAAATGTAATTAAAGGGTTTGTGTTAATGTTATTGAAATTTAAATTTGATAGATAGTTAGAATTAATTTTTCTAATTCATTTAGACTTTTTGTTGGAAGCTAAATGTCCGTGTTGCACTATACACCCAATAATATGATTTAAAAAAACATTAATTTTATCTTTGGCCCAACAAAACCCAAAATTTTTCCTTTGGCTTTTAAATCCAAATTTTTTTCTTGTAAACCAAAAAAATGAACGATTTCCTTCTTTAAAAAATCTTACGTCCTATAAAATCTTATATTTCATTCTACCTTTTACCCTAAGTTTTGAAACCCTGTTGCAGCTTTTTTCCCCAATCCTTTCCCAAATGGGAAACTAAAAATTTGAACCCAAAAACATTTACTTGTCTGTACCTTATCGGACTTTTTAATCCCCCCAAATTCGGGTTTTCCCCATAAATTCTTTTCTTAATCTTTTAGGAGGGATATTAATTCTTTATTTACATTTTCCTTTCCCTTTAGCTCCAACGAAAATTTAAAAAATTCCCCTTAAGTTTGGGGCCTATTATTTTTTCCCCCTTCCCTAGTCCCTTTTTAATCTAATTTTTGGACCCGATTTTTCTCCCCTTTTTTTTTTTTAATTCCTCCATTTCCTACTTCTTGAATATAAAATAAATTAAATTTTCACCCTTTTACTCACCCCCCTTTTTCCCCCCCACAATTTTCATAATCCCCTGCCTCTACTTTTTAATTGTCTAGTAAAATTTCATAAACATCTGTATTTCATTCCCCACCTTCAGAACCCAAAATTCCAAAAAATAGTTTAAAAATTTTTAATTTTTTAAAATTAAACAAAAAAAAACTCCCCCCTTTTTTTTCTCTGAAAACTTTATTGCGCCCTGAAGGGGTCAAAATTTGTATTTACCTGTTATTTAATTTTTTTTTGCTTAAAATTTGCGATAATACCTAAATCGTAAATATATTGTTTTTAATTATTTTTTGCCTTAGTTGTAATATTAGGTAGGATGTAAAACTTTTATAATATTAAATTTAGTGCTTATGTTTTAAATCTTGATTGTCTTCTACTGTAATTATCGCTCGTTGCTCGTTCGCTGCCAGCTTCTCTGTGTTGGGTGGGCAGCGCAGTCCCCGGAAAAATACGTGTTTGGGGGGGGGGGGGGATCACACCCCGCCGGGGGTAGTTGGGGTGGGCTTCTCGTCTTTTTGTCCGGTTGGGGTTCTTCGAACAAGACGTGCCTAGCTCTCCCCTTTCGGTCTTGTTTGGGAAAATGTCTCTTTGGGTTTCTTCTTGGTTTGTGTAACTCTGTTCACAGAACATATCCTAGACTTAGGTTTTTTGACGTTGTACTGAGGTTTTTGGTTTTGTTATTGACACTTGAGAAACTCAGGCCCCTGAGCATAGCTTCGATCTAATTTGTACGGGAATCTGTGTACTGTCACAGTCGGGGATTTTGTAATGCTGAATTAATTTATATATGGGTTTTGTGACTTTTTGGGGGATCTGCAGATACCCCTAGTTAGTGTCGTATATTATCCCCTTTGTTCCGATTCTGTGTCGTGTTGTTGTTATATTGCTGTTGGCTTATCGGGCGTTTTATTGTTAAACAAGCTTTTTTCTGATTGCCGGTTGGTAAGAAGTTGTTTATGTGAGGACTTTTGGGGCAGTCACTGTTAATCTAGTCGATTTTTGGGGGGACAAAGCGAACTACTTAGAGCACTTAACACATACACACAAATTATTTTATATGTATCTGTTCTAGTTTTAAATGCAAAAAGACCAGACGGTATTAAAAAAACCAAGAAGATGTATATAGCCTTCAACAATGATTGTAACGGGGTGAGGAAATTTTTATCCATATTTAACCCCTTAAAAAAAATAACGCCCTAGACAACAATAAAAAAAAAAATTTTTTTTCTCTTTTTTTACCCCATTAATCCAAATAAAGAATGAAAATGGAAAGGCCAGGAAATAGTTACATAAAACCCCGCAGGCGGGTGGCTTTAGAAAACGTGGTTTTTTTTAACAACTTTAATACTCAAAAAAAATCTTTTTAAAATAAAAAACTTAAAAACACCATCACCAAAATTTAAAAAAACCCGATTTAATCCTTTCGTACTAAAAAAACACAAAGGGAAAACCCCCCAAGGGGGACCTGCTGACCCAAACTTTTAAAAATTTAATTTGGGAAAAGACTTCTATAATTGCTCCCCTACGAAGAAACTTGAATTCAAACTGAAAACACAAACTGTTTTGTCAGTAAAAAACTTCCACAAAAATTACGCTGGTATCCCTAAAGTAAATTATTCGCGAATCCAAAAAAGGATCATTAAAACCAAAAATTTTTTTTTTTCAATAAACATACAGTTAAAAAAGTTATATCCTGGTGCCCTAACCAAACACTTTTTAAAAGTGAACTTTACTTATCCCATTATTTGATGAATTGCATATAAAAACTTTATAGGGCTTGTCATCCCTTTTGCCTGTCACTTATATTTCCTTCTAAATTCAAATAAGTCTGGTGCCTGATAAAAAAAAGTTTTAATAGAATACCCGTAAAAAAAAAAAGTTTTAATGAATTACCGATAAAAAAGAAAATTTTTAAAAGAACTACCGATAAAAAAAAAAGTTTTAATAGATTTACCCGTT
>NC_069419.1:33487762-33522743 GCF_026875155.1 Cherax quadricarinatus
TTAATCCTAAAAACAGGAATTAAAAAAGAAAAACTCTCAAAATTTTAAAAACACAAAGTATTACACTGCCTCAGGGTATGTGTGAAGGTTCAGCAGCCTATCAGACCCTCGAGGAGTATTTGATAAGTATTTGATAAGGCTCGCTCCTCCTCATGGAATAAAAAATATTGAAAAAGTCAGCAATAACAAAAGATAAAAAATATTAATAAATAAAAGAATATAGAACACTGGGACATGGAATTAATTCTACTTTAAGCAAAAATGAAAAATGAGATTTATAAATAAACCAGTGATTCAAAGTAATAATGTACACAATCACGTAGTGGATAATGGTGCCGTGGCGGTGTTTCTGGGCACGTAGCTCGGGACCGTTGTTAATGATCGTGGGGGAAGAGGTCACAGGTGGACCTGGCTGTTGAAACAGAAGACAAGTGTCCCAAAAGGAGTAGAGATTCTGACGAAACAGACGTTGGACTGATCTTCTATCCACCACAACACTGAAGCAGTTGAGTCTCCAGCGAAGAACTACCATGACACACTGGTGGAGTTATAACTGGGAAAAGGCTCCTTGAGTGGTGTGTAGCTGACTGGGTGGTTGGCTACGTGTGGAAGGCGGACCAGTGTAGAGATGGCAGAGTGAAGTCTCATATCTTGTAAAGATCTAGGCTGCCCTTCTATATCTCGCTTCTGTCGAATGACCCAAGTCGAAGTTAAGGCTAAAAGAAAGAAAACAGAGTTACACATCAATCTAAAAATCAGTCACACGATAGGCATACAGCATTTAAAAGAAATGGTGAGGATTAAAAGATGACATAACACTACGTAAGTCAAATCAAGGCAGGAATAAATTGGAGTCTGAAACCCTAAACAAGAGTGAAGTTCTTATTGAAACCAACTTAATCCAAAACATATAGAAATTTAGACAGGAGTGGAACGAATACTTACAGATTTGATGGGAGCCGCAAGTCAAGTGACTGACCACCAGTCGGAGACACTCGTCACCTTCCATCTGGTGCAGAAGCGGGGGTAGAGGGTAGCGGGAACTATGCACCCACCCTAACTGAACAAGCAGACTGCCCATCAAACTACCACCACCATTCAATCATACTTCCATCCCCTCTGACTAATGAACTTTTCCCTCACATTATGTCTCCAGTTTTTATTACGTTAGGTAAGGTTTCTCAGGAAACAGAACACGTGTTTCTTGACGTAGGCCTTCGTCATATAATGACCCACAGCTGGAGCTTTCAGTCATCTGACCGAAACTGTGGAAAATACTGTATATATTTTCCAGAAATTCAGTATTTATATGTATATAGATGGCCATACTGTATTAATAATATTTATGTCATAGAAAATGGGAAACTGAGCCTGGGGAGAAGGCAGAGTCGCCATTGTTAATTTGAATTGGATACAACGTAAGTGTAATGGGAAGGAATTTTCGTGCTCTAGAGGTTAAAATTGGGCTGACACCTCTCATATAGGAGGCGAAATTGTTGGATGTGTATTCCTGCATAACTTGAGATATAAGGCGACAGGACAGGACAACTCCAGGAACCTCAGATAAGCTGTCTAAATTATGTTTAATTTCTGGCCAGTAAATTTTCATAAATGTAGGCAAAAGGGGGGGGGGCGGTCCTGTACATGACACATTAATCTCCAGTCAAATTGGTGAGTGATATTAAGATATATTCTCCTTCTGTTATGTAATTGTGTATATATATAGCCATTTATTGTTTTTAATATACAGTCCACAAAATTTATATATTTACCAGCATTCCTGGTGATGTATATTTCATTTAATTAATAGGTCCAGAGCAACTTGTGGATATGACAGTGGTAGGTATCGAAGGGGGACATTTTTTGCGACCTAGGTGTCCCAAATTCCTACTTGTCTAACTGATAAATAATAATTATCTATGTCCATTTACTGTTATGTATATAATGATACATTCAGATAAATGCAATTTTCCACAGAAACCTTCTGCTGGCTTACAGTCCAACCCTTTAAAAATTATGGTTTATAATTATAACCATTTTTTATTTTGTAATTAATTTCCATGTATTTTTTTTTAATTCTCATATATGCTATTCTTATATATTTATTGACCCACTTTCCTATATTTTACTATATTCATTTTCATGCATTTGATTTACTCTTCCTTGATTTTAATCATTACTGATTTTTACTGCCTCTTATAACTGATACTTCAAGAACCTCAGTGGAAATAAGTCACCTTATTTGACTCTTTTTCTGGGGGGAAGGGGGTTATCCTAGGTAGTTTGAAAACATTATTATGTACGACAATAGTAATCATCCAAAAACTGTGTAACTGTTTCTGGATACACTTACAGTCGAACCCCATTTTTCGTCCGGTCACGTTATCGTACAGTTCAATTTTCGACCACTTTTTCGGCGAAATTTTCTACGTTTTCGTACATCAGCTCGGAAATCGTCTGGTCGTCCTCCTACCCACTGGACGCGGCCGCTCATACGTTTGTGACTCAGTCTGCCTTTGTTACTTATTCAGTGAGGAAGAGAGATGGGAGAATGAGCTTTCTTCATCAGTTAAGAACATTTGTGTAAAGTGGAGCGAGGTGCAAGTTTTGTGGAGAAATATCACCCTAACAAAGCTGTTGCAAGCCGTGTCAGCAACATTTTCAGTGATAATGCTGTGTCCCATGTTAGGCAAATCTTAGAGACGCCAGAAACAGGCCTCTCTGGGCAGATTTTTTTGTGCGACAGGGGTCCAGTGACTCTCAAACTGGTTCTAGTGCCAATAAAAGACATAGAAGGGAAGTAACCTTGGTTAGGGCTTTGATACCTGAAGTCCTTATGGAGGGGGATTTCCCTTCCAAACAATAACCTCTCCTCCCTCTCCCTTCCTCGCCAGCTTCCATACGCCAACAAGAGTCTTCAGTAAAGATAAAAGTGATGTTAAATGTTCATTTATTCATTTCATTAGCCATATTTATTTCTCATTGTTTTCTCCTGTATGTAAAACTATATTTATTCTCTATAAAATGTATATTTTGTTAATATTTTTGGGTGTATGGAACGGATTAATTGGAATTACATTATTTCCTATGAAAAATATTACTTCAGTTGTCGCACAAATCGGTTTTCGGCCAACCTTCTGGAACGAATTAAAGACGAAAACTGGGGTTCCACTATACTTAGAGATAAGAGTGGAGTGTACTGCATGGCAATGAATTTTCTCTAAAGCAGTTTATTCGTGTCAATTACTCCAGTGTCAATTGCATACCGTAGTCCACTTTATAGAAATAAAGAGTTTGCTTGTTTGTTTTGTTTAATGCCTCATGTAGTCGATAAGCTTCGAAACCTCGCAAACCAAGTAACAAGGATGAATCTTAGAGACACATGCAGCATTGCCTGCCGGCAACAGTTGCACCAAATCGCTCGTATGTACTGAAGAACTTAATGCGAAATATTACAGATAAGTAATACACAGAACTTTGGTATTATTCCTGGAGAGAGTTTCGGAGTCAACGCCCCTAGCGGCCCGCGTCTGGTGACCAGGCCTCCTGGTGATCAGAGCCTGTTCAACCCAGGGCTGTTGCTGTGGATGCACGGCACACCAACGTACGAGCACAGCCGGCTGATCAGGATACTGACTTTAGGTGTTGTCCAGTGGCCAGCTTGAAGGACTGCCAGGGGTCCGTTGGTAATCCCCCTTATGTGTGCTGGGAGGAGGTTGACAGTCTCGGGCCCCTGACACTTATTGTATGGTCTCTTAAGTGCTAGTTGACACCCATGCTTTTATTGGGGGGATTGTGCATCGTCTGCCAAGTCTTTTGTTTCGTAGAGAGTGATTTTCGTGTGCAAGTTCAGGTACTAGTCCCTCTAGGATTTTCCAGGTGTATTAATCATGTAAATCTCTCCCTCCTGCGTTCCAGGAATAAGGTTTCAGAAACCTCAAGCGCTCCCAAGTAATTGAGGTGTTTTATCTCCGTTCTGCGCGCCGTGAAAGTTCTCTGTACAATTTTCTAGATGTCGGCAATTTCACCTGCTTGTAAGGTGCTGTTAGAGTGCAGCAATATTCCAGCCTTGATAGAAGATAGAAAAAGTGACCTGAAGAGTGTCATCATGGGCTTGCCTCCCTAGTTTTGAAGGTTCTAAATTATCCATCCTGTCATTTTTCTGCAGATGCGATTGATACAATGTTATGGTCCTTGAAGGTGATATCCTCCGACATAATCACTCCCAGGTCTTTGACGTTGGTGTTTCGCTCTATTTCGTGGCCAGAATTTGTTTTGTTACTCTGATGAAGATTTAATTTCCTCATGTTTACCAATTTGAGTAATTGAAATTTCTCATCGTTGAACTTCATATTGTTTTCTGCAGCCCACTGAAAGATTCGGTTGATGTCCGCCTGGAGCCTTGCAGTGTCTGCAATGGAAGACACTGTCATGCAGATTCGGGTGTCATCTGCAAAGGAAGACACGGTGCTGTGGCTGACATCCTTGTCTATGTCAGATATGAGGATGAGGAACAAGATGGGAGCGAGTACTGTGCCTTGTGGAACAGAGCTTTTCACCGTAGATACCGTTTTCTGCCTTGGATTTTTCATTGGGAAAAATATTTTTACTTTCAGTCCTCTCAATTCTGTTTGTCTGTCTCTGTCTCTTTGTCTCTGGCTTTATCTCTCTCGTCTCATGCAGTGACCAAAAAAAAAAAAAAAGTCTAGTTTCCATTGATCTAGTTTCTTGTGATCCTCTTCCCCAGGGTGCAACCCACGACAGTCTGCTGACACTCAGGTAGCTACTTGAGTGTCAGTGAAACAATCCCAACGTTTCTACTCTACTAAGGATTGAATCCATGTCCTTCACTTGTGCCTCGTGTCAGCAGAAGGCACAATACCGATAACGCCTAGTAAGGTATACCTCTAGAAATAATCTTCATCTCTATACCCGGCGAGGACGATTACGAAAATATAATCGTTCTAATACTCACCTAATTGTGGTTGCAGGGGTCGAGACTCAGCTCCTGGCCCTGCCTCTTCACTGATCGCTACTAGGTCCTCTCTCTCTCTCTGCTTCCTGAACTTTGTCATACCTCGTCTTAAAGCTATGTATGGTTCCTGCCTCCACTACATCACTTGTCAGACTATTTCACTTCCTGACTACTCTATGACTGAAGAAATACTTCCTAACATCCCTTTGATTTATCTGAGTTTTCAACTTCCAAGTGTGACCCCTTGTTTGTGTGTCCCCTCTCTGGAACATCCTGTTTCTGACAACTTTATCTATTCCACGCAGTATTTTGTATGTCGTTATCATGTCTCCCCTGACCCTCCTGTCCTCCCGTGTCGCCAGTCCGATTTCCCTCAACCTTTCCTCTTACGACATTCCCCTGAGCTCTGGGACTAGCCTTGTTGCAAACCTTTGTGCTTTTTCTAACTTCTTGACGTGCTTGACCAGGTGTGGGTTCCAGACTGGTGCTGCATGCTCAAGTATGGGCCTGACGTGTCTTGAACGACTCCTTACTAAGGTATCGGAATGCTATTCTCAGGTTTGCCAGACGCCCATATGCTGCAGCAGTTATCTGGTTGATGTGTGCCTCCGGTGACGTGCTCGGTGTTATGGTCACCCCAAGATCTTTCTCCTTGAGTGAGGTTTGCAGTCTTTGTCCACTTAGCCTATACTCTGTCTGCAGTCTTCTTTTCCCTTCCCCATTCTTCATGACTTTGCATTTCAGAGTTGAATTCGAGAAGCCAATTGCTGGACCACATGTCCAGCTGTCCAGGTCTCTTTGTAGTCTGCCTGATCCTCATCCGATTTAATTCTTCTCATTAACTTTACATCATCTTCGAACAGGGACACTTCAGAGTCTATCCCTTCCTTCATCTCATTCATATATACCAGAAATAGCACTCGTCCTAGGACTGACCCCCGGGGATCCCTCTCGTCACAGGCGCCCACTGTGATACCTATTCATGTACCATTATTCGTTGTTGCCTCCCTGCCAGGTATTCTCTGATCCACTGCAGTGCCTTTCCTATTATATGCGCCTGATCCTCCAGCTTCTGCACTAATCTCCTGGAGTTTACCTGGAGAGAGTTTCGGGGGTCAACGCCCCCGCGGCCCGGTCTGTGACCAGGCCTCCTGGTGGATCAGCGCCTGATCAACCAGGCTGTTTCTGCTGGCTGCACGCAAACCAAAAGTACGAGCCACAGCCCGGCTGATCAGGAACTGACTTTAGGTGCTTGTCCAGTGCCAGCTTGAAGATCTCCTGTGAGGAACTGTGCCGAAGGCCTTCCTGCAGTCCAGGAAAATGCAATCGACCCACCCCTCTCTCTCTCTCTCTCGTGTCTTACTTCTGTTACCTTGTCATAAAACTCCAGAAGGGTTTTTGACACAGGATTTTGCCTTCTATGGGAATTTCCCTGCTGGTTGTCGTTTATAATCTTGTTCCCTTCCAGGGCTCCACCATTCTCCTCCCGATAATGTTCTCCATGACTTTGCATACTATACACGTCAGAGTTTAATGTTGATACTGGGGAATATATAGAATAACAGTCACTGAAGTGAAAGTGGGGGTTATAAGAAAAGATTTTGTTCGTATTTTGAATCCCGGAGGGTTAGTCACCCTGAATAAGCCAAGGAAGTCAGTGCGTCATCGAGGACAGAATACAATTAACTGACGAGCCATGAGCATTTATTTAAGTCTAGAAAACCCAAACTGTTTTCAGGTACAACATCTAGTACTGTCGCGCGTCGTGTTGTTTATGACGGTGACATTACCAAGGAGAGTGTGCGTGAGAGATTAGTCTCAGTTTATTAACAATATCAACATGGTCGATTTAAAGTTATCCCGTAAATTATTGTTTTCTATTACAGAGCGAATATTAAAGAAAGTTCAATTTTTTATGGTAAACTTAAGAAGTTTTTTAGGGATTAAATATGTTAAATATATTTAGCTATTCATCGCATACTAATGAATGCAGCAGCAATCCAGGAGCTGTGGTAGTCAACATTTACATGGTTGGTGTCTTGCTGGTTAATGGTGATCTGCGAAGCTGAGGTGCAACCTTCCCACCTCCTAACCAACCCACCTGGCAACTGAGTCTAGTAGTAATCTGCCGGTTGTGGAGAGTGCCGTATTCTAGCTACCAGTGGCTTATCTATCACTTTGTTTTTAGATCGACTCATTGTTGTTTTAGTTGAGTTCTTTTTCCTTTGGAAAGTTATGGATACAATGGAAATTTACTTGAGTCTGTCAGTGTGTAATGGTATCGCGTTTGTGAAAACTGGAGGGTAGAAAGCCAAACACTTGAAGCAAAAGTTTTTTTGTAATTTATTTTTTTCGTTTTTTAAATTACAAAACATTGTTATGCAACAGTAGTCTTTTAAAATATACACAGAGTTGGTCTGGCACAGAAAAACGAATTTTTTTATACAATGTAAACTAAAATTATCATTAGCAAAATGTAAATTGTCCTAACCCACTGACAGTAACAGGACAATTAAACAACAATATAAATAAGCAAGAAAACAATAATGCAGGGGATTTGAGCCCCTGTCAACACATTAAAAGTATTAGAAACACCTCAAACAAACCAATTTATTGTTTAAGTTACGTGTTAGTGAGTGGTTTAGTTTAAATTGTTTCTAGTCACAATTGTGACTTGAACTACAATAAAGTGAAGCTCCGATACCAGATAATGACGGAGAGTTTTCTGAATGTAAAAGAATGTTTTTGCGACAATTTCTCCAGGTAAACCCATTTAGTGTCATCAGGAGCATGTTGTGAATGTCATTGGACGGTGTGAAAACTCCTCAGTATTAATGAGCAAACCCAGCCCCGCGATGCCCACAGGTCCCTCCTTCAGCGTTTTTTCAGCAGCTCCTGGCCTCTCCTTGAGCTGTGGTCAAGATACCGGACCTCACGAATCGTCGGGCAGGGCCCTACTCTGCAGCTCCGACCTGCTCCTGCCCTTCTGCAGAGCCTCCAGGTGAAGGCCATTCCCTCGCCTCCATCCTTATTTGGTTTTATTTTTTTCAATCTGGAGATGGATGGAATGAAGGGTGAAACACTGGTTGTGTTTTTAAAACCCCATACCTCAACAGCAATGAGCATCAACACAAACTATGAATTTGTGCTGTTCTGGATCAAGTTATCATGAGACTTCGCAACTTACACTCCGGGCAAGGAAGTAAGGTGTCTGCAGTTTTTTTTTTTTATATATATATATATAAAATAAAAAATTTTTTAAAATATATATATATAAATTTTTATAAAATATAAATAAAAAATTAATATAATTTAATATATTTGGTGTGGTGTGTGTTGTGGGGTGTGTGTGTTTAAAATTTTTACATATAATTTTTTTTTTTTATTATCATACTGGCCGATCCCCCCAAAGGGCAGGGGGCCCGAAAAAAAAAAACTTTCACCACATTGACTCCTCACGTTTTGCCAAAGGGGTCTTTAACTACATTTTTTAAAACTAAAACATTAACACCCCTCCTTCAATGCAGGCACTGTACTCCCATCCCAGACTCAAGCCGGCCTCCCGGGTTTCCCTAAACCCCCCTTCATAAATTTATTTTGCTCACCTCCAACAGCACGTAAGTATTAAAAACCTTTTGTCCCATTCACTCCTATAAAACACGCTCCGCATGCCTGCGGGAAGTCCAACCCCCTTGGAATCCAAGCCCCTCGACACAAAACCCCCTTTTACCCCTCCCTCCAACCTTTCCTAGCCGCCCCCTACCCCCCCTTTCCTTCCCTACAGATGTACACTCTTGAAGTCATTCTTTTCATTTTATTCTCTACTATCCCGAAACCCCCTCAACAAACCCTTCCTCACCCCTGGACAACATTTGGGAATCCCCCCCTCCTCCAACTTCCAAACTACGAAAACTCTCATTATATACACCCACACATGCCCTCAACATGAAACTCCACTTTCCCCAGCCTTCCCTCGCGCAACTTTATCACCCATACTTCACACCCATATAAGAGCGTGTAAAACTAACCTCATACTTTTCCCCCCTTTGCCTCCAAGGGCAAAGTTCTTTTTCCCACAGACTCCTAGTGCACCACTCACCCTTTTTTCCCCCCTCAAATTTTGATTCCCTCATCTTTTATGACCCATCCGCTGACAGTCCACTCCCCAAAAATCTGAAAACATTCCCTTCCATACCCCTCCCTCCAATCTGATATCCAATCTTTCATCACCTAAACTTTTTTTTACCCATAAACCCTTTCTCTTTCCTGTATTCACTTTTAATTTTTATCTTTGATACCCTACCCCAAATTTATCCACCAACTCTGAAACTTCTCTTCGAATCTCCAAAAGCACGTTTCATCAGCAAAGAGAAAAGTGCAACTCCCCCTTTATGGTGATTCTTTATCTTTTTAACTCCACGCCTCTTGCCAAGCCCCCGCATTTACTTCTCTTACAACCCCCTATAATATTTTAACAACCACGGGACATCACACATCCTTGTCAAAGGCCTACTTTTACGGGGAAAATAATTTCCCTCTTTCCTCCCTACTCTAATTTAGCCCACTATCCTCGTAAAAACTCTTCACTCCCTTTCAGTAACCTCCTCCTACCCATACACCTGCAAAATCTGCACATGTTCCCCTACCCCACCCTATCAAAACCCCTTTTTCCCAAAATCCAAAATGTCACAAAGCCCCCTTTTTAAACCCTATCAAATACTGTTCACTTATTTTTCACTGTAAACCCCTGGTCCACCACCCCCTACGTTCTTAAACCTCCTTGTTCATTGCTATCCTATTTTCCGTCTTACTCTTTAATTTTTCAATAATAAAAACTAAAAAACACTTTACCAGGGCCCCTCAAAAAACTTATCCCCCCATATTTTTGCACTTCTTTTGTCCCCCTTTTCTTTTTCAAAGGAACTTGCATGCCTCTCCAATCCCCAGGGACCTTACCCTTTCCAACATTTTTTAAATATTCACCAAAAACTCCAAAACTATTTCCCCACCTGCTTTAAACATTTCTATCTTACCCATCAATCCCCGGCTGCCAAAACCCCCCTTTTTTTTACCCACTGCCTCACTAACTTCCCCCCCCCCACAAAGGCTCTTTCCCCACTCCTACAAAAATGTTATTCCTCTTTCCCTATACCGAAAACACAGCTTTCCCTATCTTTTCAACATTTAACAATTCCTCAAAATATTCCCCCATCTTTCCCAAAACCTCAACTCCATTTAAAAACTCTCCTTCCTATTTTAATGACAAACCAATTTGTTTTTTCAGCTTCCCTTTAAATTGTTAATCTCACTCCAAAACTTTTTTTTTATTTTCACCCAAAATTTTTTTGATAAAACTCACCCACTCTCTCATTTGCTCCTTTTTACATTGCTTCACCCCTCTCTTAACCTCTTCCCTTTTTCTCCCTATACTCTTCCCCCTTGCTCATTTTACTTTGAAAAACTTCTCATTCAAATTTTTCTCCCTTACTACTTTTTTAATCATCATTCCACCAATGCTCCTTTTTCCCCCCTGCACCCCCCTTTCCCTGTAAAAAAAATTTGCTGAACACCCCAAACACTACATTTTTAAACCTACCCCATCCTCTTGACCCCATTGTTATCCTTCATTACCCCCTCTATTCCCAATAGCTTTTTATATTTTACCCTAACTCCCCTCCCCTTTTTGTTTATAAACCTTCCCCTCTCTTTTCCCCCTGATGCTTCTCTTCTCCTTGTATCCCATCACCTTTTACTCTCAGTGTGCTACAACAAAAAAATGATCGAAAAATTCTGTGCCCCTCTAAAACATGACACCTGAAGTCACTCAACAGTTTTTTATCTACCTAAATAATCCAACAAACTACTGTCATTTCGCCTACATCAATCTTGTATACTTGTTTACCTCTTTTTTTAAAATATGTATTATCTAAAACTAAACCCTTTCTTACAAATTTCAACAAGGGGCTCCCATTATTTTTTACACCTGGCACCCCAAACTTACATCCACACCCTCTAAAAGTTTCTCCTACTTTGCTTCAGGTCCCCTACCACAATTACTCTCTCACTTGGTTCAAAAGGGTCCTTAATTTATTTCATCTCCCAAAATCTCTCCTTTTCCTTCCTTCCCCCTCTTCTCCAGGGGAATACACGTATTATGACCCACTTTTCGCTCCAACCCTTTACTTTAATCCACATAATTCTTGAAATTTTCACATTCATATTCCCCTTTTCTCCTTCCATAACTGATCCCTTTAACATTTCTGTCCCCCATATATAAAATAAATATATATATATATATATATATATATATATTTTATTATATAATATAAAAATTAAATATGTACATAGGGAGAGGTTGTAAAAAGCAAGCCCAGGGGGTACTACCGTCCTGCCAAGTGAGTGTACAACGAAAAACCTGTAATTGTTTTGCATGAGGGAGGATTGTGGTGTCTTTTGTCTCTCATAAGATTCAAATTTTAGGTATGTCTTTTCACTTCTACTTACACTTTGGCACCTACACATACATGTAAAAACATATAATACACACCCCTCTGGGTATTTTTCTATTTTCTTTCTAGTTTTTGTTTTTTGTTTATTTTTCTTTTTCCATGGAGAAGTGGGAAAAGAATTTTTCCTCCGAAGCCTGCGGTTGTAAGAGGGGGACTAAAATGGGCCCGGGACAAGGGGGTAGTAACCCCTTCTCCCGTACAGGTTACTAAAATTTTAAAAAGAAACTTCGTTTTTCTTTTTGGGCCCCCGCCTTGGTGGGATACGGCTGGTGTGTTGAAAGAAAATTTTTAAATATATATAATATTTAAAAATAATAATTTATATATATATATATATATTTTATTTATATAAATATAAAGCGAGTAAACATCCGTTCCACTGGATTCATTTCTCTTAAGTATCGAGGTCCAGGGTTAGGGCTCATTTGTTTTTGACCACCATAAGGCAGGCCCAAAACAGCATGGGTCGATCCCTTGGGTAGTGCTGGTTGTTATTATTTAAAACCACTCGTTCGGGAAAAATAATTAAAATATGCTCGCTGTACTATACAAAACCCAAAAGGGGGCTAGAAAGAAATTTGCCTAGAGTCACCATACCATCGTGTCTTGGGAGGAATACAACACCTTTCCGCTGGAACGCTACTTTAAGGGTCTAGGTCCTGTGGTTAGGGGGCATGTGTTTTCGCCCACCATGAGCAGGCCAAAGAGCATGGGTTCGAGTCCTTGGCTAGGGAGTTGTTATTGATCTACTACTCGTTCATGGTCACAATAATATATATATATATATATATATATATATTTTATATATATTATATATATATATATATATATATATATATATATATATATATATATACGCACAGTAGGGCCCCACTTATACGGCAGGTTAGGTTTCAGGCTTCCGCCAGAGAGCAGAACTCCATTTTTTTCCACTTATAAATGCCACATAACAAGTTTATGCTAATGCATATTAAGTTAGCAATAGAACTAGGCATTAAAAAACAATAGAAAGTACAATACACACACAGTATACTCATTACCTACCTTAAAATATTTGTAGTCTTACTGTAGGGTGAGAAGTGAGTAGTATTTATTGTTAGAGATCAGGTGTGGGTGGTACGGTAGCCAGCCACGACACCCCAACCACACGTAAAGCGCACCAGAGAGATAAAATGCATATACAATACACTCATTATTTACCTTATAATATTTGTAGTCTTAATGTAGGGTGAGAGGTGAGCAGACGCGGTAAGACAAATAAACGAGAGTGAGAACGAGTAAATGAGAGAGAAAAGAGACACGGAGGAAGTAAACTGATGAACGCGTCACGTTGTGGTTGATACACATTCATTTACACCTAAAATCTCATATTTTTGTTAATTTATTCTACTGTGGGGTATATTTATCATGTTTATATGATACGTAGCCTGTTTATTATATAATTTTGAAAAACATATCATAGATGGATTAATGAAAATGTTTATATTAACGTAATATACGACATTTAATGCACGTCAGAGTGATTTTATTGTGTATTGTTATTGTTATTATTATTATTATTATTATTATTATTATTATTATTATTATTATTATTACTATGGCGTCCTCAAGACTAATAAGACACTCTTAGTGATTTTAATGTGTACCTGCACGCCAGCACAGTGCATAACTTTATTTAGGTAAAGATACACACAAGTGTATAATTATAAGAGTATATATAAAATATGAAATAACTTTAAAACACTTGAAATTTTGGCCAGTTTCCAGACATAATGGAGAGACGCGGTGCTCATGGAGAATATAAACAAACCGTATTAGAAAGTCAGGCGGGGGAGCCGAATAGCGAGTTTTGGTCATAATTTGAAGTATCCGTATTAGTGGAACGCCGTAAAGCGGACCCTAGTGTTATATATATATATATATAATATATATATATATATATATATATATATATATATTATATATATATAATTGTTTGCAGTGTTATATATATAATTGTAGTGTTATACTTAGTTGTCTGACGTGCGACCAACAGTAACAGCCTGGTTGATCAGGCCGATCCACCATGAGGTCTGGTCACAGACCGGGCCACGGAGGCGTTGACCCCAAAACCCTCTCCAGGTATACTGAATATATTTACTACAAGTACATGTGCAAGATATACAGACCATAGCTGACATCAATTAGGTCAGTTTTGTCCCAGGATGCGACCCACACCAGTCGACTAACCCCCTGTACCCATTTTACTGATGGGTGAACAGAGATAACCGCTGTAAAGAAACACGCCCAAGGTTTCTACCCTAGCTGGGAATCGAACCCTGACTTCGCCGTGTGAAGCAAGAGCTTTAGTCACCAGGCCACGGGGCGCCGTAAGAAAATGTGCAACCTTGGCCCGTGTGGGGATCGAACCCACGACATCCGCGTTATTAGCACGGCGCTCTAACCAACTGAGCTAACAGGCCTGACATGCGGGTGAAACGTTCAAGTGTTGCAGCTGTGTCTTATACATCAACGTACCACCCAGGGCTGGGCGAGACCTTGCATGCCCTGAAAGCCGGAGATGTTTCTGGACATGGGCTTGCAGGCGTGCGAGCGGAGGGTGGGCGTGTGGGCGTGCGAGCGGAGGGCGGAGAGGAGGCGTGGTACAACACGGGATGCCGCGGTACTCATCTTGTGAAGATTTTCTCTCCTGAGGGAAAAAATCAAGAAATTAACATGATTATTAAACACGATAATTTAACATGACAGTTAGTTTAAGTTTAATATGTTTATTATACACCCCATACCCATCCTGTGGGCGGTAGTCAAAAGATTACAGAGGTACATAATGGGTCCAGGGACTGGGCCTCAAAGTTTTGATAGCTGAGCAAGTTACAGAGGTAATGAATTCACAATTTACAAAGGTAATGAACTCACAATTTACAAAGGTAATGAACTCCAGGTAGGTCTAGTCACAATCATGACAAGTTACAAAGGTATTTACAGATTACAGAGGTACACAATGGGTCCAGGGACCGGGCTCCAAAGTTTTGATGGCTGAACTAGGTACAAGGTAATGAACTCACAAGTTACAAAGGTAATGAACTCACAAGTTACAAAGGTAATGAATACTGTAAGAATGGTTACTTACGTTTATACATGGCTGCAATCATGAACAAATTTTAGAGTAATGAGCAATTCACACTTCCACACCCGGTCACAAACTGTAGTGAGTTATTGGTGCAAATGTTGATTGCCGAGTCTCTCTCTCCACACACACACACACACATACAAATTCATACACACACACACATAATCACACACACACACACACACACACACACACACACACACACACACACACACACACACACCACACACACACACACATACACAAACTAATACACACACACGCACACACACTCATACACACACACACACACTCATACACACACACACACTCATACTCACACACACACACACACAACACCACACACACACACACACACACACACACACACACACACACACACCATTACACATACACACAACACACACACACACACACACACACACACACACACACACACACACACACACACACACACACACACACACACATGCACATATGTGGTAATGCTTTATTTACAGCTAGCAAAGTCAGGGTATTTCTCCAGAATGGTCTGTAATATACCACTGTGGATAAAATACTTAGCCATTTCTTGAACACTTCTGAGTGAGTTGTTTCTAAATTTATTAATTTGATCGCACTCCAGTACATAATGACGCAAGGTGTGACAATAGTCCATCTGGCAAAGTTTACATTTCGTTTGGTCTACATCTGGTGGTGGTGATTTAACCTGCCAAAGATACTTGTAACCCAGCCGGAGCCGGGCGGTAGTGACATCCAAGAGTCTGCTTATTTTGTTGGATGCACCATAGACATGTGGCTCCTCCTGCATGATAGAATGATGATAGATGGACTCATTGGTGTCAATCTCCCTGAGTCTTAAGTCAATAAATTCAGTTGAAGTTCTTTTCGTATTATTGTTCTCAAACTACTACCTGACAAGCCAAGATTGTAATCTACTCCCTCTTTGAAAGCATACAGCTTAGCCAATTTATCAGTTCTATCATGCATCTGAAGACCAATGTGAGATGGAATCCACAGCATGTGCACTCTGACTCCACTGTCCACAATCCTACCATACCTGTGTCTGGCTTCTGACACAAGCATGCCACAATTTATGCTTAATGAGTTGAGAGCATTTATGGATGACAGAGAATCAGTTACAATTAAACTGTCAACATGACAACATGATTATTTAACATGATTCAGTTCCTTCTCTTACCTTCAGCATTCATATAAAATTTAAGGAGAATAACCAATGTATGACCTCCAATACGATTAGCATTAATAATAATAATAATAATAATAATAATAATAATAATAATAATAATAATAATAATACTCACTAAGTGATAGAAAACGTAAACTATTGAAGGGGTAACTTCACAAGAACACCGTGGCTCCCGTCCATCAACTGGGGTGTATCCACCACTCGCTGTAGCTTTATACAAGTGCCACTATCTCGCTGCCGATAACACTGTCGTAAACAACGGCACTAGTTACAGCACTTGAAGCCACTTGGGATTTCCAAGTATAAGTAGGTGTCGCTATTTGCTTCTCTTTTTTTTCTTTTGGTAGGTGATGAGTGTCATTGGGATTATTAATCTGGAAAGCTACTAACTTTAGCCAAGAAAACACATGCAGAGCTATGAAATTTATTAAAGGGGTCGTTTCGCCACAACTGGTTTTTTTCAGTTATAATTCAGAGACTTCTTAGGAAGGCTTTTATATAAATGATTGTTCTGAAGAGTTGTGAGGTAGAGGGTGAGGCAAAGAGGGAAGGGGGGATGAGGTAGCGTGGGCAAGGTAGAGGTGTGAGGCAGAGGGAGTGAAATAGAGGAAGTGAGGTAGAGTGGGTAAGGTAGAGGAAGTGAGGTAGAGTGGGTAAGGTAGAGGTGGTGAAGTAGAGGAGGTCAAGAAGAAGAGTGTGTGAGGCAGAGCAAGAAAGACCAAGTAAATAATATTATTACACTAATTATAAAATAGTAATGATAGATAACAGCTTTTGTTAGCTCTCTCAGGTGATTCTCTTTTATTATCTATGACAAATAATTCCCATGATACTGGGGCATGTTCCATTAGGTTCCCTTCCACTTGTCACTCCTCTTTCCCGCTCTCCCTTCCCCACTTCTTTCCTCAGCCAACTCTTCCTTCCCCACACAGGGACACTCTGAGAAAAGACGACGAATTAGTGTTTGGTTGGACATTTAATCAATTCCTACCATTATGAGACAACTGTCTCCTCTCGCCTCCTTCCCGTCTACATCTTCGGTAGAGACTACCAGACAACTGTCTCTCCCTCCCGTCTTCGTATTCAGTACACACTACCAGACGGCTGTCAACCCTCGCCTCCTTCCCGTCTATATCTTTGAATTTATTCTTTCGTGAAATACACGGAATAAATTTCAAGTGTTCCAGAGAGCTTGCAAGTTTATAATGCACCCACAGAAACTTCTTCTCTGGCAGCGATGAAAGCCGGACTAAAATTAGGCCCATGTGAATCTTAACAGAGCTCCAGGAGACGTTAAAAAAAATGACATGTTCAGTTAGTAGCAGTCGTCAGATGATAACTCACAAGAACGCTAGATAACACCAAGAGAACGAGATTACCCTGAATAAAATTGAAACCGATAGTGCCAGTCTAATCAGACCAGCAGTATAATTTTGATAATTGCTTTATATTTACACCTTGCACATGACTAAGGATGATCAGATAATAATAATAATAATATTCATAATAATAATAATAATAATAATAATAATAATAATAATAATAATAATAATAATAATAATAATAATAATAATAATAATACACAAATAACCCGCATATAGAAGAGAGGAGCTCTTCGTCCTATCATATCCTCTAGAGGTTCTGTCTCTTATTCTCTTGCTTCTTGGCTGGCCAAAACCCTCACTCCCTTTCTTGGTGCTTTTTCTCCTGCCCACCTCCGTCACTCTCAAGATTTCATTGAACGGGTTCGCTCTCTCCCAACCTGTAAGATGCTTAGTCTTGACGTTGAGTCCCTCTTCACCAATGTCCCTCTTGATGATGTCCTTGATTTCCTTAGAGAGAAGGCCCTTGAAGGGTTTCTACATCTCCCTATACCTATTGAAGTCTTTCTTGAGCTTATTTGTCTCTGTGTGGACTCTAATTCCTTTTCCTTCCAAGGGAAATATTATTCTCAAGCCTTCGGTGTCGCTATGGGCTCTCCTCTCTCTCCTGTCCTTGCTAATCTTTACATGGAATACTTCGAGACTGTTCTCCTTCCTACCATCGATGTGCAATCTTCACTCTGGCTCCGCTATGTGGATGACATCTTTGCTCTGTGGACTCATGACTCCAATCTCTTCCAACCTTTTCTTGAAGCTCTTAATAATCTTGCCCCTTCCATTAAGTTTAAAGCTGAATGGGAATCTAATTCCTTGCTTCCTTTCCTTGATGTCCATGTCCACCGCTCAGATACAGGTTTTTCCTTTTCCGTTTACCGAAAACCTATGCACAGTGGCATGTACATTCACTACTTTTTCTATCATGCTTCCCCTGTCAAGAAAAGTGTTCTTATCTCCCTCTTTCTCCGTGCCCTCCGCATCTGTGATCCTCAGTTCCTTCCAGCAGAAATTTCCACTCTTCATAATTCGTTTTCCCGTCTTGGCTACCATTCCCATTTCATAGACTCTGCCTTCTCACGAGCTAAACGTAATTTCTTCTCTCCCAAACTCTCTACTCCTGGGAACTCTTCTGTCCTCTGCCTTCCCTACATTTCCGGTCTTTCTAATCTCAACAATTCTCTCCGTCCCTTAGACATCATGCTTACTTTCCACCAGACTAACACTCTTCGCACTAATCTCGTTCATACCTCTCCTCCCTCTCCAGATGTTCCTGGTGTCTACTCTATTTCTTGCTCCTCCTGTCCTCTTCAATACTTTGGAGAAACTGGCCGATCTCTTTCTGACAGACTTAGGGAGCACAAAAATAGTGTTAGGCTTTGTTGCAACCCCTGAATGGGTCACAATGTATATGATGTATATTATGTATATGTATATAATGTATATTACCTTTTCATATAATTTTATATTGCTTATATTTGCGATAATAGCTAAATCGTAAATATATTGCTTTATATTATTATTTGACTTAGTTACTTTTGTTAGGCATGTTAGGATGTAACATTCATATATTATTATGTGCTCATAGTTCAAGTCTTGATTGTCTAACTACTGTAATTATCGCTTATGGCTCGTTAATCTGCCGGCTTCGGTGTTGCTGTGCAGCAACTGTCCACGGAGCTATCACGTGATCGAGGGGGGTGTACACACCTCGCCTGAAGTGTTCAGTCTGGGCTAGACTCTCTTGGTGGTTTGACGTATTCTTGACAAGACGTGCCTAAATCTCCCTTATTGGCCCTTGTTGGAAGATCGTCTCTGTCTCATTATTGTTGTAGGTTCTGTGGGACTCTGTTCACAGAACACTGTATAGACTTAGTGATTTTCGACGTTGTACTGAGGTTGTGTGTCGCATAGACACTCTGAGCAACTCAGGTCCTGAGCTGTAGCTTCTGACCTAATTTGTACTGGTATCTGTGTACTGTCACAGTCGGGGATTTTCTTATACTGATTCAGTAGTATGGGAGTTTTGTGACTTTTGTGGAGGATCTGCTGATGGTCACTACTTAGTGTCGTTATATTATCTCCTTGTTCCTGATTCTGTGTCGCAGTTGCTTGTTATATTGCTATTGGGCTTAGCATTCTTTTTATTGTTCAAGCAGACTGTTCTGATTGCCAGTTGGTCAAGAAATTAGTTTATTTGAGGACTTTGTCAGTCACTAGTTAAGTCTAGTAGAGTCGTGAGACATAGCGAACTACTTAGAGCACTTACACACATACACACAATCTTATTTGTATATTGTATTATTAAATATTAATGTACCAGACGGTACTTAAGACATAAATATGTGATATGTGCTTTCAGCACAATACTACTGTACACGAGAGAAGTGATTATTATTAATTTGTTTGAATTAATTAATTTAATTTAATTTGATAATATACCTCTAGACCATGATTAATAAATTTATTAAATTTTAATTTCTCTAGTTAGTAGCCTACCAGTTGTAATCCTAAAGCACTATTAATTCTTATTGAATTCTAATGGATAATTGGACAAGGATACTGACTAATTGTTACGAAAACCCAGTAACAGGTTAGATGCTAGAAGGGCAGTCCTTTCTATTATTCACTGGAGATCTCTAAGCTTTTTAGAAATCGCGTTTTTTGTAACAGGCTTGCCGACACTAACAATGCTCTTTTCTGTCACGTCAGAGATCACAGCCATCCTATTGACTGGTCTTCTGCTAAAACTGTCTTCCCTACTTCCAACTTTAACAGTCGCCATCTTGTTAAATCCTCTCTAATACACAACTTTCCTTGTATGAATCTTAGTCCTGGCTTCGTCTCTGTAGATGCCTTCCTCTCCCACTACATTGTAAAATGCTCCAAACTTCAGAACACCCGTGACTTAACCTGAATCCTCATTATTTCTTCTTCTCCCTCTTCCCATTTCCTTTTTTTTTTTCTTTATTTTTTTTGTCTTTCTTCTGTCGCGTGTTTCTGTTCCTTCATTATTTATTTCATCACTTCCCCGTCCCCCCCCACCTCTGTGCACTTGCTCTCCCTCTGTGGGCACCTAGCTCCCTTGCAGTGCTCCCCTTTCTTTATATTTGACTGGCTCCTCCTCCTTAGTTCCCCATTACTACTACTACTACTACTACTACTACTACTACTACTACACACCACCACTACCTCTTCCTGCCTATATATAGCCGTCCTGCTCCACTTCTGGTTAGTGTGACTTTGTAAATGGTCCAAGTCGGACCGAAACGTCGTCGTAAGCTCCTCTCTCCTATGTGCGGGTTATTTGAGTATCGTTCCAGTCACGGTAGTGTGCCTTTTTTTTGTTATTAATAATAATAATAATTGTTTACCAGATTATTGGTTGTTCCTGCAGAGCGGGGTTCAATGATAAGGCTTCGGAGGCTTCTTACTTTATTTGCAATGTCGTGGGGTACACAGGCAGTGTGTTAAGTGCCCATGGCCCGGGAGGGCCATGCCCAGCGAAGGAGAGAGTAGTCCTTGTTGACTGAGTGAAGGCCACTGAGAGAGAGAGGCAGGTCTGGGCATACTGAAGTGGCATAGGCCTATAGGTGGCAGCACAAGCATGGCACGAAATATGAACTCAGTTGGCAGACAGCATAGGCTGTCTATGCAGACAGTACAGGCTGTCTACATATTATTATTATTATTATTATTATTATTATTATTATTATTATTATTATTATAAGGGTCATACAGTGCCCTGGAAATCTGAGTGTGGAAAATTGCATTTAGCTGAATGTATAATTATTTACATAACAGTAAATGAACAATGATAACTATTATTTATCAGTTAGACAAGTAGGAATTTGGGACACTTGGGTCGCAAAAAATGTCCCCCTTCGATACCTACCACTGTCATATCCACAAGTTGCTCTGGACCTATTAATTAAATGAAATATACATACACCAGGAATACTGGTAAATATATAAATTTGTGGACTGTATATTAAAAATAATAAATGGTTATACATATACACAATTACATAACAGAAGGAAAATATATCTTAATATCACTCACCAATTTGACTGGAGATTAATGTGTATCATACTCAGAAAACCTCACTAACTAAATCTATGAAAATAATGCTGGCCAGAATTACACACAAATCTAGAGAGCTTATCTGAGGTTCCTGGAGCTGTCTTGTCCAGTCGTCTGATATCTCAAGTTATGCAGGAATGCACATCCACCAATTTCGCCTCCTATTTGAGAGGTGTCAACACAATTTTAACCTCTAGAGCACGAAAAATTCTTCCCATTACACCAACGTTTGTACAAAATTCAAAACCAAGATGGCGAGTCTCTTCTTTTTTTCGATAACATACTTCGTTTAAAAATACAATATGAGGCATCTATTTACCTATAAATTACCGTATTTCTGGAAAATATATACAGTATTTTCCACACTGCGGCCGAACGGAGTTCGTTGCTAAACAACTCAAATTGCTCATTTGGCAATGGTGGAGGACCTGGGTACATATAGGATCTGGCATCCACACGGCGACATATTACACAAGATTTAATCACCCTTTTTACACTTTGCCGTCCTTGTGGAATCCAGAAAGTTTCCCTAATACAATTTAAGGTATCTTGTACCCCACCATGCATTACATTTTTATGGGCATTTAGAACAATTAAATTTGTTAGATGATGAGTTTTGGGCAGTAAGATAGGGTGTTTAGCATAATCACCCAATTCAGCATTTTGTAACCTACCTCTGCACCTAATTACATTGTTCTCTAAATACAGCCCCAATTTCTCTATTATAGAACCTTTCACAATTTTTCTTTCCATCATCAATTTAATCTCATTTCCATAGATTTCCTCCTGTACCCTCTTTATCCAATATTCAAGAGGATGTGAAAACTTATATGAAATATTTATCTTGTTTAGAAATTCAAACACCAACTTAGTTACATTGATTAGCGGTGGTCACAGTAATTTCAACAGGAGCAATATACGCCTTTTGTACAGGCCAATTAGCTTTATTTACCAACCAACTCGGTCCTTTAAACCATGATACAGCCTTTACAAATTTAGCATAAGGTAAACCTCGAGACAAGAAATCAGCTGGATTCTCCTCACCAGGTATATGATTAAATGTTAACACATGCTGACCCAAACTATTATACTTCTCTTGCATCTGATTAATTTCAGCGACTCTGTTTTGTACGTACACAATTTTACTGTTTCCATTACGAATCCATTGTAAGGATACCTCATTATCAGACCAAATTACAGTGTCGCTAATATTTATCTCCTGCAACTTATTTCTTATATAATTAGATAATTTGACACCTACATAAATGGCTGTTAATTCCAACTGAGGTAAGGTACGTGATTTAATTGGAGACACTTTAGCCTTAGACATAACAAGAGAGATAACACTATTACATTGAAGGTAAGCACCTGCTCCATATGCCAATTTTGAAGCATCACAAAAAATGTGGAGTACATTTTTCCCATCTGGATTGGCCACCTGGCGTGGGAACTCCAACATTGGAATTTTCTCATAATCACCAATTAATTCATCCCACCTGTTAATGAATTCCTCCGGTAGAATTTCATCCCAAGCACATTTAAGTTTCTATGCTTCTTGAATTAATAATTTCCCTCTTATAGTAAGGGGTGACACTAAACCTAGTGGATCAAAACATTTGGAAACTTCAGCAAGCAAAACTCTCTTAGTTAATTTATTGGACATACTGTAATTATTAGGTTTTAACATTAACAAATCTCTCTCAGTATCCCAATTTAAACCCAATACATTACTACATTTTGGCACTTCATCTCCAGGGTAATCTTTACTTATTTTGTCCTTTAATTTGGACGAATTACTATTCCATTCCCTCAGAGGCATATTTGCACTTTGCATTATTTTATTAGCCTCTCCATAAGTCATTAACAGTTCCTCTTCAGTTGACGTCACACCCAGGAAATTGTCCACATAAAATTGTTTGTTCATTACTTTACTCAATGGACTTTTCATATGTTTAAGGTGTGCATTTATCGTCGCTTGAAGTAGGAACGGACTGGATGTAGCACCAAATAATACGCTCCTAAAGCGAAAGGTTTTCAGAGGGCTAAGTGGGTCAATAGGATTCTCTGGCCATAAGAAGCGGTTACAATCCCGGTCAGCCTCTTGTAAACCCACTCTTAGGAAAGCTTTACTTATGTCACCCGTAAAGGCATAATTTTTCATCCTGAAATTTAATAAGATATCTCCTAATTTTTCCGTCAACGACGGACCTGTCATCAAACAGCCATTTAAACTAGGTACATTTTTGTTACTCCTGGCGCTACAATTAAACACAATTCTCAGAGGAGTGGTCTTAGAATCCTTCTTCACTCCGTGATGTGGCAAATAGTGACCATAAATTTTGGCTTGCTCAGGAGGTACCCCTTCTATAAATTTATTAATTAACTGCTCAGCAATTATATCATTATAGGCAGTTAACAATTCTGGTGTCTTACTCAGTTCACGGAGCTGAGCCTTTAACTGCCCATATGCCATTCTGTAATTAGTGGGCAATTCTGGATGGTTCAGTCTCCACGGAAGTCGCACCCAGTATTGTCCAGATTCAAATTTTACATCTCTCAGGTATTGCTCCTGAGTAAAAGAATCATCTGGACTTTCTTCATTTACATTTATTCCAATGCTGTCTAATTCCCACAATTTATGCACTGGCTCAACACCATCCTCTATGAAAGAATTATACTGGGGCACGACTTCATGAGTAAGACACACAGTTATGATATTTGTAGTTTCCTCTAGTCATGAATTATTATTACGAGGAATCCTACCGTACATTACATGACCTCCTGCAGTCTTCAAAAGGGTGACACCACATTTCTTTACCATACCCTTTACAAAGAAGGCATAATAGTCACTACCTATCAAAATATTTATTGGGCCTACAGAATCATCACATACCCCAGAAGGTGCTAAATTTACATTATGTGAGAGTCTTTCTGTAGCTTTACTAAGCCCTACTGTAGATATTTTCTCTGGAAGTCTATCTACAATTACTGCATTAACACATTTTTTCTCATTGCCCAACCTGACAGTTACATAAACAGTGTCATACAATTGAGCTCTTTTATCCGAGAGAAAACCAGATAATTTTAAAGTTGTGGGATCTCCCATCTGTACTTTCATACCATCAAGACATTTACGTTTAATGAAAGTACGTTGAGATCCCTGGTCTAATAATGCAGTTACAATTTTTGATTTATGCCTTTTATCATCAATTTTTACCTGTAACACAGGTAAGGCTACATCAGCAAAACCATCATTATTAACATTAGCAGCAATTTTTACATTAGCTACTGTTGTGTCAGGATTGTCAACATTATCATTATTATCAACATTATCATATAGACATTTACACATGACTATATGGTGTCTTCCTTTGTGACATTGATAACAGTTGTTTAATTTGGCATGACAATCCTTTACATTGTGATTACCTAAACACCTAATACATCTGTCAAGTTCCTCCAATCTTTCAACTTTATCATTCCATGAATTGTATGCATTGCAATTCTTAGAAACATGAGTACCCTTACAGAAGAGACAATCTCTCCTTTCTTTGACTGGTTTCTTATTAACTGGGCTACTCTTAGGAGGATACTTATTCCTCTTACCTTGTGGAGAATCATTATTTCTGATTCCTGCTACTTGATATGTACCTATGCAACTCTTTTTAGGAAATGAATTTTGATTATTAACATTGTGATCATTTTTACCTTTGTGAAACTTGACAGATACCTCAGAGTTATTATGTGTTGCATCTTTAAAATGAATTGGTTGGCTGGTCTGCAACTGCACAATTAATTCTTGTAGACCTAGTCTTATTTCCTCCAGACCAAAATAACCCTTGTGATATTTGTTGGAGATCCATTCAAGTGTTTTACAGCTTAATTTATTCTGTACAATGGCACTCAATAACCAGTCTGATTCCTTCAGATTATATTTTGAGAGTGCTCTCCAGTTTAACTCTAAACTGCTGTAAACCTTTGTGAGTATGATCTGGAGATTTTAAATTAACAATGATATTCACTAGATCCAACCTACTTTGTTCTATATTACCATAAGTGACTTTCAGCAAGTCAACTGCTTCCTTGTAAGAGTCATCTACATTGGGAAAGGCTTGTATGAGTATGTAAGCATCTCCTCTTACCTGTCCTTTGAGGTAAAATAATTTAGTTACACAGGCTAGGTCACTCCTGTGATGCACAGCTGCTTTAAAAATTGACCAAAATTCCTCCCAATTTTCTCCAGGATTAAACACAGTAAACACAATTCTGGGAGTTTTGGCAAAGACATATTATTTGTTGGAGCAGACTGACCAACTGCCTGGTTTACATATTTTAATTTATTCAAGGCCTGACTTTTACAAGAAAGAATCTTTTCCTCTAATTCATAATACTGATTAATCATGAGATCTACTTCAGTCTCATCTACACAGTTTACTAACAAATCTCCTTCATATTTGTTGTAATATAATTTGTATGAATCATATCTATTACCTAAAGCATCTAAATACAATTTTAAATCATCAGTATTCACAGTTTCTTGATTCATTAATTCCAAGCACTTATTATATGCCTTGGTTACATGAACTTTTCTAGCCTGTATTGATGCTTTCTTTACTCTATATTCCGTATGTTTGTCTTCTATATTAATTTCTTCATTTTCAGCCATGATGCAATGTATTAAATTCAACTTTATTAATAACACTGATTACAACTTACAACACTGATACAACTTACCTTTGAATAAATTCTAGCTACTTGAGCTTAGCAATTAGATATAAAAATTATAATATAATTTTAAATGTGCATTATTACAAACCTTTAGCCAAACTTGGCTTATCAAAATTAATATTTTACAAATTAATAAATCCTTGCCAGAATTTGGCATAGCAAAATTAATATTATATATATTAATAATCATTAGCCACACTTTTCTTATCAATTACACATACACTAATATAAATCTTGGCCAGAATTGCCTTATCAAATTAATATTATACAAATACATTAATATAAATCCTAGCCACTTTGGCTTTGCAAAATTAATATTATACACATTAATATAATTAGTTACACTTGACTTACCAAATTAATATTGTAATAATTATAATCCACATTAAGTAAATTTGTGAACTTAACATCCACCTCCTTCTGTCATTTCACATATAATTATTAAGTAATTAACTAATTAATGACTTCACTAATTACCTCTGGTTCAAGAAGGACCAACGGGCAAATTAAATGTGGAAAATTGCATTTAGCTGAATGTATAATTATTTACATAACAGTAAATGAACAATGATAACTATTATTTATCAGTTAGACAAGTAGGAATTTGGGACACCTAGGTCGCAAAAAATGTCCCCCTTCGATACCTACCACTGTCATATCCACAAGTTGCTCTGGACCTATTAATTAAATGAAATATACATACACCAGGAATACTGGTAAATATATAAATTTGTGGACTGCATATTAAAAATAATAAATGGTTATATATATATACACAATTACATAACAGAAGGAAAATATATCTTAATATCACTCACCAATTTGACTGGAGATTAATGTGTATCATACTCAGAAAACCTCACTAACTAAATCTATGAAAATAATGCTGGCCGGAATTGCACACAAATCTAGAGAGCTTATCTGAGGTTCCTGGAGCTGTCTTGTCCAGTCGTCTGATATCTCAAGTTATGCAGGAATGCACATCCACCAATTTCACCTATTTGAGAGGTGTCAACACAATTTTAACCTCTAGAGCACGAAAAATTCTTCCCATTACACCAACGTTTGTACAAAATTCAAAACCAAGATGGCGAGTCTCTTCTTTTTTTCGATAACATACTTCTTTTAAAAATACAATATAGGGCATCTATTTACCTATAAATTACCGTATTTCCGGAAAATATATACAGTATTTTCCACACTGAGGTTATCAGGTTTGATTCGAAGAAGGGGAAGGTAGCTTCAATTCCTTGGATCCAAAGCTCATCATTAGAATTTAAGCGAAACTGTAATGGGTGGTTGATGTCCCTCAGTCCAAACTCACACTCGTAAACAAACTCATCCCAGCGTGACTTATTTTCCTGACTTACTTTTTTCAAGTGATGACTTAAAAAAAAAAAATCTTTCCTGTGAGCGAAATGTTGCACAAAAAAAAAGATTTTTAAAATGTTTGATGCATTGCTTAAAACAAAGAGGTTAGGGAAACCTGGGGCCATGAAGAGCAGATTCTATAATTTATCTCCACTGGAGACTGCCGGTACATTAAAATTGATTATATATTTTTTGTATCTGGTTGAATATTGAAGCACTGCATGTCTCTAGGCTACTGCTTCACCCTGGCACTAGTCACCTACAGCCCCCCAGACCTAATCCAGCCCCAGGTCTGCTCTAGCTCCACTGATGCTATTGTATATGCAGTCCAGATAACACTGGCGACTTGATTGTAGTCGCGTCAAGGTCACCTCCTGTTCATGAACACTATCAAGATAACTCTCACCCATTTTCTCATACTATGAAAAAGTAATTATTTTTGGTTAATCTTTACTTGTAATTGTACACTTTCCTTCTTTCCTCTATACCTTAGCCATTTTTTCCTTCTACAGACGAATCAAAACACTTCACCTTTCTTTTACCTCCCTGGTCTCTTCTGCGGTTTGTTTTTGCTATTGAAAGCCTCATCTACCGACACATCCACTCCCAAATATCTAGATTTATTGACTTCTGATATCCAGTGCTTCATTGCCTAATTTTTAATTACTCTCCTCATTTTGGTTTTTCCTATGGTCACTTTTAATCTTTTTTCATTGGCAACCTCTCAGAAGAACCGTGTTATCGGCACTGGGTCACTATGGCAATTCCCACCTCTTATCAGGCTCATTATCTTTCATTTACAACACCCTAACATTCACATTTTTTGCAGCTCTTTCTATAAATATATTGAGCAACCATAGTAACTTTACGCATCCCTGTTTAAGACCAACCTTTACTGGAAAATAGTTCCTTTCTCTCTTACAAGGTCCTGGGACCTTGATCGACCGCAGGACTGAAACGTTTTCTAATATATGACCTAGTGTATGCTGTGGCATACACCGAATACGTTTTTATATTCGACGTGCATCACATATAACCACGATCCCGCATAATATTAACAACCAGCTTAAAACACGGTAGTTTATTGCCTGTCTGAATGTTGATACCGCTTGTATAAGGAGTAACTGACAGTTGTGCTGGAGATTTGCCAGTCTCAGTGTGAGGAGTGGGGCCTCAGGGTAGGCTACCTTGTATCTAGGAGTGGCCTTTGAACTTCAGTTCCTCACAAGCCTCTTGATGGTCTGCCCTCTGAATGGGTGCCTAAAAGCTGTAAAGTGAGAAAGCTCTAGCACTAACTCTTTCTCTCTCGTCAAAACCCACTCGTATTGTGACATTTGTTTAACGTACTGTGTATATTGTGAATATATATAAATGACCTTGGTGATTGCAATATAAGGGTATTCAATATTCTTGATTGTGTAATGACTGCACCTACACTGGTATTGACTGCATCTACGATGGTACTAATGCACCTACGCTGCTACTGACTGCACCTACAATTAACTGCCCCTACGCTGCTACTGACTGCACCTACGTTGCTACTGACTGCACCCACGTTGCTACTGACTGCACCCACGTTGCTACTGACTGTACCTACGTTGCTACTGACTGCATCTACGTTGCTATTGACTGCACCTACGCTGGTATTCCTTCTTAACAACCGGGTACAACAGACCTTTCAACAGTATTTGTGTTGCAATATATATATCTATTAAAAATTTATAAATACAACAAAGAGCTTCTTACTCTTAGAAAACCAAGTATTATTCACGAAGATGCTACCGAATAAATACATACATTCGATATCCTCTCCTAAATCTTCCGTCACTCGGCAATCCTACTTTCTGTCTCATACCTGTTAAATAATATTTCCACCGTACACTTTAAGTTATATTCTCAACAGGTTTATTCAACTAAAACTTGTACAACTCTTGGATATTAATATATCTATAGATACACCTAACATGCATTGCTGTTCAGTCAGCAGCCTCTAGATCGCACTGCTGTAAGGGCTGTTCACTCACCAAACATTAGATAACACTGGTAAGGGCACTTTAGAGTACAGGCAGACATCACGGAGGTGATAGTGGTAGTGAAGAACGGAATAAGGAAAAGAGGACAGGGGTATTGTGGAGAGGGACTGTATATGGGATTACAGATAGTAGATAGCTCAGAAGAGCTACCTACTTATATTTACAGTAAGAACTCTCGTGTTTTACCTAGGTGTATGAGTCATGGACACGACAGGAGAAGGCTCTCCCCCCCTCCCCCCGTTACTCCTTCCGACAACTGTTGGCACGAAAACGGGGAAAAATATACCCTGTTATATTGAAAAAATAGCACTGAATTGACGGAAGGGATGGAAATGTATGTAAAACTTGAGCTAACTCTACCTCTACTAAATTAGTACTGTTACCATCTTATCTGCTCATTTTACTCCATAGCAACTCACGGAGCTGTGTGTATCAGTAGTTGTACTTCTGGGTGTCACCAGTTCTGCTGTGACTGTTACAACCCTCTACTACTTCTACCACTACCTTGTTGTCAACTGAACGTCTTGGTGCAGCTGCTGTAACAACAACAGAAATCCGCTGACTTCAGACTTTTCCCATGTACAGTGTGCATATGACGGTCTGCTTGAATGTAGTGTGGGTTTAGTGGGTGGTTGAGTGAAACAGTGAGTGTAGGAAGCAACATCTCGCTCCTGTCCTCCTTCAACAAACCTATACTTTACTTTGCTGGTCACAGTAACTTTCTGTCATGTTTTCTAACATAAAACAGTGTGGATCGACCCAGCCATGTGAAGGTTCCAGTGTAATGTTACACTTGTGCAGTGTTTGTCCAGCTGGTTCTTAAATGAGTGTATTGTCTTTGTGCTTGCAACGTTAACAGACAATAAATTCCACTCTGCTATAATTCTGTTTAATAAAAAAAACTGCATGTGGTCGTGTTGCATTTTCTGCCTCGCGTTTTCTCTTTATTGTTTCGAATTATGGACTTATTCCTGCCTTTTAAATAGTTCTTCGTATTTGAGTGTGTCAAAGCCATTTAGTGTCTTGAAAGATTCAATGTGATCTGGTTGTCTCCATTTCCTGACAGAGAAAAAGTTGAGTGTTTCTTCAACTGGTTTATTTTTTATTGATGTTACAATCTTGGTAACTCTTATATGTACCCTCTCCAGTATACCCTCTCCAGTATACCCTCTCCAGTATACCCTCTCCAGTATACCCTCTCCAGTATACATTTACCTTTTATGCAACTTGAATACCAAAATTGGGTGGTATATTCAAAATTCTATGTAACAAGTGATGGAGGGTGAGAGAGAAGAAGGGACTTTTAGAAGGGTGGAAGAGAGAGAGAAGAAGAAAGAAAGACAGAGACTAGACCAAAATCTGCATACTGAAATTACTAAGGTACACTGAGAAATAATTTAGTAAATGCAGATAACACCTGTCCAACACCCTCCCTTCATGTGGGAAAATTACCGACAAATCCCTACCTGTCTTTATGAGGAAATTTGATAGGCCCTTACGCTGTACTGAGGGCCACTAGCACCAACAACCTGTTTGATTAGGCCATTAAACAGGAGGGGCGATAACTCTCGGAAAAATGCTATTGCAACAACAACTACTACAATAACTAATACAACTACTGATAATACTACAACAACTACTACTATTACAACAACTACTGCTACTACTACAACCACTACTACTAACACTACAACAACAATAACAACAACTACTATTACAACAACCACTACTGCTATTACCACAACAACTACTACTGCTGCTACTGCAACAACACTGCGTTTAAATCACTAGTTGGAATATACAACCCACTACACTGTGACGGTCTTCTATGGGTTCAGTTCTACTCGAACTTACCGCAAGATACTAATTTCTGGAAGTGTTACGGAGCTTCCAAATATTCACAACTATTTACCACAACCGGTAAAAATGTTTAAATTTTTCAGAAGATCCCGACAGCGGCATCAGAGTTGTAAAAATTCCTTTCCTTGCCATTTGTAATTGGGTCTGGGGCATGAAAAAAAATTTTTTTGGTTTTAAAAAACCCGGATTTTTAGTAACCCCCCCAAAAAGCCACTCATGTAGTTTGTTTCCAGGGGGGTTTTAGTCCTCCCCCCGGGATGGGCCCAAATAATTGAAACCCCGGGGACCTACTTCTGGTGCCCAGGCATGGGTGTATGGAAATATCCTAACTTTTCCCACTCTCCCCTGAATCAAACCCGGGTCTTTCAGCTGTAAGACTCGCAGCATTGTAAGTGCATACGGTTCCCATTTAGCTATTATCTCGAAGACTAGCACGTTTATCTTGAATCCAAGGAGGAGTATAAACCTCCCATTCTTGGCTGAATGATCCCCACGCTGGGCACTCAGCCACACATGGGTCTGGGGTTTGAATCTCCTCCGTTGGTTTCCTGGAGTTTACCTGGGGAGGGGGTTTGGGGGTAAAAACTCCCGCGGCCCCGGGCTGGACCCCCTCAAGGGGGGGATCGGTTTTGATCAACCCGGCTTTATGCTGGCCCCACGCAAGCTGCGTACGAAACAGCCCGGTTGGTCAGGTACGGGCTTTTGGTGCCTGTCCAGTGCCCCCCTTGAAGACAGTCAAGGGTCTATTTGGTAATCTCCTTATGTAGGCTAGGGGCAATTGAATAGTCTTGGCCCCGGAAATTATTGTTTTGTCTCTCAGTTACCGTGGGGCCACGCTTTTCATCGGGGGAATGTGCATCTCCGCCCAGTCTTTCTTTCTATGGGTGATTTTCGTTTTGGCAGTTTTGGACCAATCCTCCGGGCCTTCCAAGTGTTTTTTTCAAATTATCTCGCCTGCGTTGAGGGAATACAGTCAAGGGCCTTCAAACCGTTCCCGGAGTTTGGTGCCTTACCCTATTATGTGTGCCCTGAAAATTCTTTTACACTTCCGGTCTGCTGGGCGCCGCCTTGAAGAGGGCCCTTGTGTACGCAGTACTCCAGCCTGGAGCACAAGCTGGAAAACATGGGACGTGTTTCCCTAAGACACCCGTTCCTTTTCTGTTCACCCTCAGTTTAAAAAAGGTAACCCCGGGTGCTAGTGGGCAGGGGGTGGGGCGCATCCTGGGACAAAAAAAACTTAATTTGCCCGAAATGCTCTGCATAACAAGCGGCAGTCTACATAGTAGTATGTCATTGATGTCAGCTAGGCCTGTATTACTTGTAGTAAATGAAAATAATAATAATAATAATAATAATAATAATAATAATAATAGGAGTGAATGCATCATTACTCAAACGAAGTAATAGCAATGGTGGTGGTAATTGTAAAGGTAATACTAGTAGCAGCAGTAACGAGAATATCAAGTAGCAAGAGAGAAATAATACTCAGTAGATATATTAGCAATTTATTTGTATAAAGAAAACCAGTGTACTACCAGGAGTAGCTGTACATGTGGTACAAAGTAGTCAGTATCACCGACACGTCAGTTTTAACATCAGGAGCACTGACCTCCCTCGTTATAGTCATGTAAGTAAATTATTTAAGCTAAAGCAGTGACACCATCAGAGTGACTTGTGCAGTAACCTTTCCTCCGTGTTGGCACCTCCGCTCAAGGTGCCATGATGGCAGTGAAGGACTCTTCATCAAAGGAACTCGGGCGCCAGAAACAACCTGATCACCTCAGCTTTCGCGGCGGCACGAGACGACCCCGTAACTACTCAGACTGTGAGGTCGTTCTTCAGCAAGTCAAGCATTCCCCCGGGCCTGTTCAAGCCCCGAGTTCCCCATGTTGGGGGTCGTTTGGCTTCAGGAGGGAGAACTCTCGCCTGTCTCAGGTCCTCTGCTAAGTCGTGCCAGTAAGAGACAGCCTCGAGGTGCATGTTCTTAGCTTCCGTCATCTGGCTCTCCCAGCTTGGTTTCTTCATCACAGATCAGAGACACATTACCACAATAAACTTGAGGATAGGAAAACAATAAATACCCCACAACTAATGGATCCCAATGGGAATACAGGAACACTAATGAAAATACAGAGACCCTAGTAGAAATACAGGGACCCTAGTGGAAATACAGGGACCCGGTGGAAATACAGGTACCCTAGTGGAAATACAGGGACCCTGGTGGAAAAAAGAGGTCCCCTAGTGGAAATACAGGTACCCTGGTGGAAATAGAGGTACCCTAGTGGAAATACAGGGACCCTGGTGGAAATACAGGTACCCTAGTGGAAATACAGGGACCCTGGTGGAAATAGAGGTACCCTAGTGGAAATACAGGTACCCTAGTGGAAATATGTTACATTGTGTTACCTAAATGATTATTCTAGGTTAAATACCCATAAAATACTATACATGTGTGCTAATACCATTTGCGTATCCTCCAGACTATTGTATTAATATTTATATATGCAATATCCAAAAACACTACTCAACCACCAAATATAAATTAATACGAAAAATTTTTTTCATGAAGGACTTGTATGGGTGATTGGTTGTTAATTGTGTGTAAAGTGAAGTAACTACACGAGCGACAGAAAGGCGGCGTGTTACCTTTAATCCCAAGGGATGGTTGGCTAAATGAGCTTAAAGCCTGGAAATAAATGGTATAAAATACCGACACAATGGAAATATAAACACAAATGCAGTATAATGTGATCCTTTATTGACAACGTTTCACCCACACAGTGGACTTTTTCAAGTCACACACGGATCTACCTGGGGTTGGAAGGTACGAGAGTATTTATAGTCATGTTCAGAATGTTGAGGTCAGGTGGAGAATGCTGCATCTGATGATCTACCGGGTGGGGTTATACAGTCTTGGGTAGCTTGGCAGGGGTATTGGACAAGTTGTGAGTAGACCTTCTGCAGTGTTCTATGTCTTTTGTGGGGGTAGCGATGAAGAAGTTTCTTTGGCGGTGGTTCAGCTATGTTATAGAAGCCATTGTTCTGGTTTGAAATTGTTTTGGGTTGTAAAATGGAGCGATGATTCAGATTCTTCTGTATTTGAGTGGGTTGTCTTCTGTGGCTATAAGTCTTGAGTTTCTGTAGTTAATTAAATGGTTGTGTGAATCGCCTGTAGATTTGTCAAAGAATCATTAAAGCTCGTCATCTGTTCACCTTCATTCGCGTATGCTTTAATCTCCAAAATAGGGAATACAGCAAACTCTCGGTATATATACTCTCAGATATACACACCTCTTAGTGTATGTATATCGTATAAAAATGCTGAGTGATAGTTATTTTGCTGCTAAAACCATTGAAAGATATCAAATATCTTGGTATAAGACTAGGATCTTAAGTCTCCCACCAGTTAGGGATTCTAGATTCCAAATATAACTTTCATTCTGATTATACAAACACTAAGTACAGCTTACTTTCCTAGGTTGCAGGGCTAGACCTTGTAGTCCCTGGAAACTGGTGATGGTCCTGGGCGTGGGCGAAGGGCGAAGGGCGAAGGGCATCAGAGTCGCGGAAGAGGGAGAGGAGGCGGGGTAGAGCACGGGATGTTGCGCCAGTCATCTCAACTCTATTTTACGATTAATTTTTTTATCAAAATTATATATTAATATTTATTTATAAAAATATATATTTATTATATAATTATTTTTA
>NC_069419.1:33523243-33657137 GCF_026875155.1 Cherax quadricarinatus
TTAAACTTTAAAATAAAATAATAAAAATTAATAATAATAATATAATATGGTTGTCCTCTTTGCAGTTCTAGATAAAAAATGCCATTTTACTTTTTTTTCTATTTAGTTCATTGTCCCATTGTATTTTCCCAGCGAACTCTTATGAAAGATTAGGATATTGACTGTCTTTCTTATGCGGTGAATAATACTTCTCGGAGGTTTTCCGTAGATTTATTCGGTTCTGATGCCGGCAGCGTGTCTAGGCGGCCCTAGGGCCAGAGCCAAGTCCAGCCTGGCAGGAGAGAAAGGACTTGTTGACTGTAGGCTGTCAGCCGTGTGAGAGGACAACACAGGGTGCTGTGGGGTAAGCTGAAGGTAGACCTATACTCGCCGACAGATGGCATCACAGGTCTATATTATTATTATTATTATAATCAAGGGGGTAGCGCTAAACCCGGAGGATTATACAGCACCTGGGGGGGGATGTGGAAGGCATTCAGGCTTAATTCGGGGAACTGGAGCACAGATCCAATTCCCTAAATCAAGAGCCCCTCACCAACATCAAGGAACCTTCCTTGAGGGGCACAGGTCTATAGAAACAGCTCTCTTAGCGGTAGTCATGGAAAACAAGCATGGGGGTAGACACACCCCGCTACACTCTTCCCGTCTGACATACTTGCCTCTTGGGTATGCTAGTACAGTACCTCCAGTCTAGAGTCTATACCAAACTCCCACTTTCACTCAGGCATTAGGATATACTGGTGACGTGCTTGCTGCTACAGATACTTCATTATCTACCTCTAGTTTTTGTAACAAATTCATTAAGAATGTGCATAATGCTTTGATTTCGGGTACATGGTGTTACAGTTGTATTCTGAAAAGTTTTACCTACACAGCATGGTTCTCCAGTCGAATACAAGGGCAACAGAATCATTAGAGATGGTAAGACAATGTAATCAGTCCTTCACCGTGGAAGACGAAGGTTTGAGGTGGTCAGTTCCTCAGCCTGATGAAATCGTTTTCACATCTTTGTTGTCTCTCTTGAAGTTTCGTTGTTTTAATAGCCATTATCTATTATTTAATTATGCAAAACTAAATATAATCCATGTGCACTACATATATGCACAAATTATACTTACGCACTGCTGCGCGGCCTAGTGTAAGACTGCCCCAACTGACTGTCACAGCTTGAGCAGCTCACTTGGGAGAGCCAGGGAGAGCCAGGGTGAACCAGGGTTTTAAACTCGTCCACGTCACACTAGCTCTAGAGAAGGTGCTGCGCCTTGCTAATTAAGGCATAAAGGCACTAACAACTTGAGACAATTATACCATTTAAATATTTATTAAATGAAAAACAATCATGAGTTTTAAATAAACATAACTCGAATCTGATAGTTGCTGAAAAATATAGAATTACACTTTAATAACATTAATATTTGTTCGTAAAAACCCAGGAACATTAATATTAATACTCATGGAGACTGAGTTTACAGGGAAACTATAAAGGTAAATGATAAACTAAGCGAACTGGAATATTACTCACAGAATAAACTAAGAGTCCAGCCTTCACTCTCAGCTCTCGCCTGCAGCCTAGGCTTCCAACATGGCTGCCACCCTTACAAATACACAAAGCCCATCTTGCTTAATCCTTCCTGGCATGTAATTCACATAAACCAAGAACAATACTGGTTCTAAGTCTGATCCTTGCAGAACCCAGCTTTATATTCTTGATCATTCTGACATTTCTCCTTTGTAAATCACTTTTTTGTTTCCTTCCTCGGGCTCCGTTTCCAATAGAGGCTCTTCCACCAAGTTTTCCCTCAGCTAGGTTAGGCTAGGTAAGATTTGTCAGAAAAGAGGACAAGTGCCCTGACGCTGGTCTTAGTCATATAATGACCCACTACTGGAGGTTTTGGTTTTCTGACCGAGGCATTCCACTGGCTTACCACTCTACCCCTTAAAAAAACTGATATCTATCTTTATCTTAGCTACTTTCCCCTGAGCTTATAGGGGCCTCCAGAACCGCTGTATCTTCTGGCCAGTGAGGTCAACTCCTGTGGGAAATTTCATAGGGTCCTCATAGGCTGCGCATAGATACTGTCCCTGACAGAACTAAGAGGGTTAAAATTAGGTCCACTGGGCTACAACTCTCGCACTACATACTGTAGACAGTCTCAAGATCACACTCAAGGTATGCCGCTCTTCCATTAAGACACTGCCTTCCGTTATGAAGGATCGCCCGTCTATTACGCAGGGTCCCTGATTCGTAAGGCAGGATTTTATATCCATAAGGATCTCCCGTCTGTTAGGTAAGATCCCACACCTGTTGGGTAGGATCCCACATCTGTTGGGTCAGATTTCCCATCAGTTACGTAGGATCTTCCACTTGTTAGGCAGGATCTCTCATTTGTTAAGATGACCCATCCACTAGGCAGGATCATCCATCCGTAAAGAAGGATCGCCCATTTGTTAGATTCTCTCTTCCGCTAGGCAGGATCTCTCCTCCGCTAGGCAGGTTCTCTCCTCCGCTAGGCAGTTTCTCTTCTCCGCTAGGCAGGATCTCTGGCCAATACAACGGAGCTGGTCTCAAGTGTATTCAACACTACAAACACTGCTGACCACACAGCATCATCACTAATACAAAGAGACACTACTCTTGGTATTTAGGTCTTCAAGTGAGAGACTCAAGACAGGGAGGATAGAGGAAGAGAGGGCAGAGGCAGAGAGGCAGAGGCAGAGAGGGCAGAGGCAGAGAGAGCAGAGACAGAGAGGGCAGAGGCAGGGAGGGCAGAGGCAGGGAGGGCAGAGGCAGGGAGGGCAGAGGCAGAGAGGGCAGAGGCAGAGAGGGCAGAGGCAGGGAGGGCAGAGGCAGGGAGGGCAGAGGCAGGGAGGGCAGAGGCAGGGAGGGCAGAGGCAGGGAGGGCAGAGGCAGGGAGGGCAGAGGCAGTGAGGGCAGAGGCAGAGAGGGCAGAGGCAGGGAGGGCAGAGGCAGGGAGGGCAGAGGCAGGGAGGGCAGAGGCAGGGAGGGCAGAGGCAGGGAGGGCAGAGGCAGGGAGGGCAGAGGCAGGGAGGGTAGAAGCAGGGTAGTGGCAGGAAGGGTAGAAGCAGGGTAGTGACAGGGAGGGTCGAGGCAGGGTAGTGACAGGGAAGGAGGGGTAAGAGACAAGATGAACAAGGAGATACAGTTCTCCCTGGAGAGAAACAACCGTGGACAGTGCTAGTGACACGGATGACAGTGGATAGAACTTGGATTATGGATAGCAACTATGGACAACTGGTGACACGGATGACGAGTGTGGACACAACTGGTGACACGGATGACGAGTGTGGACACAACTGGTGACACGGATGACGAGTGTGGACACAACTGGTGACACGGATGACGAGTGTGGACACAACTGGTGACACGGATGACGAGTGTGGACACAACTGGTGACACGGATGACGAGTGTGGACACAACTGGTGACACGGATGACAACTATAGACAGAACTGGGACGCTACACAAACAAAATAAACACAATATTATACACAAAAATAACTAAATTTTTCACTATCTTCGCAAAATATTTGGATTTTCAGCACTAAAAAGGAAAAAACTGCCTATTCTTATACAGAATAAATTGCATTAGTAATGTAACTCATGTTGATCCATACTATACATTTTTCATTCAAATGTTGCAACACTAGCTCATTTCTACGCTTATTTTGCACAGCTCGAACATACACCACCAAGGTTCATGGACTGATTATATCATCTTCATTTCACTACACTTGTTGCCTTTGAATTTGACTGAAGAAGCCTACTGTGTAGGCGAAACGTTTCAACAATAAGAATGACCAGTTGTTGCACATGTGTCTTACTCATCAACTTGTCAGTATTTTATACAATTTTCAATATACGCCCGGCAGTTTTAAGGATAGGTATGATAGGGCCCACGAGGCCAGGAAGGAGTAAGGCGATCACGGCCAAGTCATGAGGCAGGGGAACCAGGAGTCGAGACTCAACCCCCATCAACCACAAACAAGCGGTAACAAAGAGGTCAGTGCACCTCACACAGGAGTCACAGACGCATCATGTAACGCTCTCGACAAGACACTGCTAAATCCCAAAAAGAAATTGATTCAGAACGGAACCGTGAGGTGGCAACCCACCCTGCGCGCGCACGAGACCTTTATTGTCGTCCTTATTGTTGTTTTTTAAAGTCAGTTTGTTGTAACTAGTCAGTCGATTGTACGAGGGTCATTAAGATAATTTACTTGTACACTTATGTTTAAATCAGCTTACATAGTTCTTAAATTAAGGTTTACAGTGAACTCTCAGTGAGTCCTGTGTAGAATGAGGGATACTTATCAGTGTATATGCAATGAGAGATACACACCTCTAGGTAAGATAAGATAAGATTTCGTTCGGATTTTTAACCCCGGAGGGTTAGCCACCCAGGATAACCCAAGAAAGTCAGTGCGTCATCGAGGACTGTCTAACTTATTTCCATTGGGGTCCTTAATCTTGTCCCCCAGGATGCGACCCACACCAGTCGACTAACACCCAGGTACCTATTTGCTGCTTGGTGAACAGGACAACAGGTGTAAGGAAACGTGTCGAAATGTTTCCACCCGCCGGGAATCGAACCCTGGCCCTCCGCGTGTGAAGCGGGAGCTTTAGCCACCAGGCCACCGGGCCACCCGGCATATACACTGAGACATGTTCATCTCTTATTGTGTAATCACTGAGAGATAGGCACCTCTCAGTGTATCTATGTAGATTTGTAGATGAATGGTTCAGAGAACCGACATGTTGATAAATTAGACACATGTGCAACTCTTGGGTATCTTTATTGAGGAAACGTTTCGCCACACAGTGGCTTCATCAGTCCATACAAAGGAGAATCTTGAAGAACAGGAGGAGAATGAGGTAATCAGTCCCTCAACTTGAGTCGATGTGGTCAGTCCATCAATCTTGAATAGAATACGGCATACGTGTAGGTGCATACATGGGACGTCCGGAGGGTACTTTCTCCCTCAAAATGACTCTGAGGCATCCGATCCCGTCCTACGTTGTGATGAAAGAGTTCCGGACCCAGATTCTTGTGTCTTATGCTGGGCAGCGACGTACGTGCAGGCTGTGGTGGGGAGTACGATCACATGGCAGCGACGTGTGTGCAACAGAGGAGGGGGATGGCGCAGACTGGTATTGCGTAGGCAAAAACAACGTCAGCAGGCAACAGCTATTCCATGGTTGGAGGTTCATGAGTCGGTGGGTGGGTATAGGGTGGGTCAGGTTATACAAACTACAGATGGGATGGGGTTGTTTGCGGATAAGTGGTATGAGCAGTATTGGCAAGAGGAAGAAATAGGAGCTGGGGATTTAGAACAGGTGTGTGGGAGTGTGATATGTCGGTTGGGAAACAGTGATAGGGAAGCACTGGGTGGGGAAATAACTGAGGAGGAAATATGGAGAGCTTTAAGTGAAATGCGTAAGGGCAAAGCGCCGGGAATCGATGGACTACCGGCAGAGTTTTATCAACAGCATTGGGAGCTAATGAGGGTTTTTTTGGTAAGGTTATTAAATTTGATGGAGAGGTGCAAGTTGGGAGCAAAGCAGGCAACAGCTGTAGTATTCTTAGTACCGAAGGGTAAGGGACAGTATACGCTTAGGGACTACCGGGCAATATCGTTGTTATGCGCGGATTATAAGTTGTTTGCTAAGATTTTAGGAAATAGGTTTAAGTGTGTAGTAGGGCGGGTTTTATCGAGAACTCTGTTTGGGTTGCCAGGGAGGTCTATGGGGGAGGGGCATGGGTTAATACGGGATTTCGTGGAAGAAAAAGGGGGGAAAGGGGGGGCTTGGTTGCTCTAGACTGGCAAGAAGCATATGATAGTGGAGCGAGAAGCATTGAGAGCTATCCTTAGGCGACAGGGTTTTGGGGAAGAAATAGTGGGATGGGTAGAGGCGTTATATCGTGGGACAATGGCGAGGGTACAGATTAATGGAAGATTGGGGGGAAGGATTGTAATGGGTAGGGGACTTAGACAGGGATGTCCTATGTTACAGCTTTTGTTTGCGTGCATACAAGACCCCTTTTATAGAATGGTGGAGCAGCAAATGGGCATTAGTGAGGAGTAAGGGAGTGGAGTTGGGAGGGTTTGGCCAGTTATAATAGGGTATGTAGATGATACTACTGTTCTGGTTAGGGAGGGGATGTCAATGGACGCCTTAAATGGGGTAGTCAACACGTTCGCAGGTGCAACTGGTATGAGAGTGAATTCAGAGAAGTCCATGGTCATGGGGTTAGGAGCTTGGGTGGGGAGGGTTGAGTGGGGTAGTGCAGTTGTGACGAAGCGGGCGACTTCGTTAAAAATTTGTGGTCTTATCTATGCAGATGATCTGGATGTTGCACGTGCGGAAAACTCGGTTAGGTTGGTAGACAGGATTCTGGGTCGCTTGGGAGCAATGCGGCCTTATCATTTGACCCTTGTGCAGCGTGCCATTGTTATTAACATCTCATTGTATAGCAAGGTTTGGCACGTGGCAGCCGTGTTCCCTTTAACTGGGACGGCAATTGCAAATATACTTAGAAGGGTTTTTAAATTCTTGTGGGGTTCGGGCTGTGATTGGCTTAAAAGGGATGTGATAATGTTACCTGTGCATCAGGGGGGGTTGGGTTTAATAAATTTAAAGCGGAGGGTCAAATGTATCTTCATTAAGAGGGAGGTGATGAGGGAGGGTGTGGGTGGGGGTGGGTTGGTCAAGATACACAGTAGATTGAAACATATGTATTCTGGAGTAGAGTTGCGTGAGTGTGAAACTATTTTGAGGGCTCTGGTGTTGGTTAGGGATCTGGGGAAGGTAAAAATAGGTAGGCTGTGTAGGATGTTAGTGGGGAGGGTAGTGGCGCCGGTGGAGGGGATTTTCCCCATGTATGGCTGGGGAAGTATATAGGGAAGGTTCAGTAGGTTAAGGATACAACCCCGTGGGCGTGAGGTGATGTATCGTTTTTTGCATGGGATTTTACCATCGGGTGTGGTTTTACGGGCTAGACGGGTGGTTGAGGGGGACTACTGTGGAATATGTGGAGGGGAGGATTCTGCGTTCCACGTAGTGTATTTTTGTGAGGGGATGGGGAGCGTCAGGGGTTGGTTGAGCAGGGTGCTGCATAGGATAAGAGGTAAAAGCATTTCTGTTCTTTGGGCATTAAGTCTTGACGTGGGGGGTATGGATGAGAGTATTATTAGGGCTGTGGGGTACATTATGGTAGATTATATATACATAACGTGGGGAATGAGGGGGAAATGGGTCAGTGAGGTGAAGAGGCGGGTTTAAGCGGTTACGTTTTATAAAACGTTGTGCCGTAACAGAGAAATTTATGGGAGAAGGCGGGAGTGGGCTTTCTCAGAGGGATATAGAGAACTTACATTAGAGGTTTTATTAAAATTGTAAATTAGGTGGGAAGAGCAGGGTTGGGATGGTAAATGCTAATGTAGGATGGGATGTCAGGGGTAGAAACAGGGTCGTGTCCTTGGGGTTGGATAGTTGATAAGAAGTGTGTGTGACTTTAGTGTGGAGAGAGAGTTGGAATAATGTAACGGGCGAATGTGTATGAACCTGTGCGTATGGGATGTGTAATCACATACACAGTTGTGGTTGTCTGCGCCTGTGTGCGCCTTAGACGCGCTGATGTGATTAAGGATTGGTTGAACTTCATTAGGCAATGTTCCTGGACTTGTTAAGCACTAGAAGTGTATCTTAACCTGGTTTAAGTGTCGTGCTTGGGGTTCAACTGCAGCAACACACCTAAAGCCAATAATAACCCAACATAAAGCCGCAGTAAGAATAATCACTAAATCCCATCCCTGGCAACACCCCCCCCCCCACTCTTCATAGATCTAAACTTACTGTTCAGAACATCCACACTTACTACTGTGCAATCTATATCTACAGGACCTTAAATTCCAATATTAACCTTGACCTAAAACGCTTTCTTGATAGTTGTGACAGGATCCACAGGCATAACACCAGACAAAAACATCTCTATGACATTCCCCGTGTTCGACTAAACCTTTACAAAAATTCAATGTATTTCAAAGGACCTAAAATCTGGAACACCCTACCTGAAAACTCTAGAACTGCAGACACATTCATCACTTTCAAAACTACAGTTAGAAAACATCTCCCTGATCCACCCCGACAACTAACTACATGATAACCACTGGTGGTTCAAAATTACACTCACTCACCCACTGACTATAAACCCAGAAATACTAATCTTAATCTTAAAATAATAAATCCTAACTAGTCATAAGTTTGCCTATGATACTCCAATATAGACACTTTGTATTGTGCCAAAACAAAAGCATTCACATTGCTAAACTCACAAATTATGATGTAGTCACTTAGCCTTAATACCATAATCTGTAAGGATTTAATGTTAAGAATTAATCTAAGTCTGCTCGAAATGCCTAGCCATGCTAGGTGTCCTAGTGGCCCCCTCTGTAATTAGTATTTTGTAACATGTAAACCACACAGTACCCAAAACCTGTAAACCCCACATTGTAACCCTTATAGAGAATAAACTTGAATTGAATTGAATTGAATTGAATGTGTACGACTTGGTCATGTTTCCCTTATGTTAATATTTTTATTAATTGTACTGTGTTTTTGGTGTTACTGTTTCACCAATACTTATATAATTACCACTTAGTTTATTCATATATGTCAAGTTAGGATGTTAATCAACATGTTGGTGATAACGGTATATTCATTTCGGGGTGAGGGGGGGGGGTAATTAATGTGTAATTAGTTTAAGTCATTAGCGGTAATAACAACTTTGTTGGTAGTTGTATACATGTGTTTTGAAATGTAATATTTCACATTGTGTTAGTATTATTTAAGGTATTGTGACATTTTAGTGTACTTTATCATCGCTTGTATTGTAGCAATGTTTTATATTATGTGGTAATGTTATGGTTTAATTGGTAAATAAACATGTACATAGGTAGCCTTTGAGCTCTGTTGAACTTCATAGTTACAATATTCTATGTGATATTAATCTTTTGCATGTATTTATTCGACCTGGTTGAGGTGTCACTGTGTTTAGGTATGTCATGTCTTCTAATGTCAATAATACGTTTTTCGTTATGGTTTTATGATTTGGTGTTTCTGTATCACCAGTGATTGTAAGACTTATTAAATAAATTTCTTGCTTAATGATAATTCAGGATGTTTCTTAAAATATAAAAAAAAAAAATTCAGGATGTTTCTGTTGGTGTGTGTACGGGGGGAGGGGGAGGGGGGGAGTGATAAAATTTTAAGTCACTATCGGTAATAATACTTTTGTATGATAATGGATGTCGAATGTTGCGTGTGAGAGTGTAAGACCACTGTAATGTATGGTGTGTGTGAGAGTGTAAGACCACTGTAATGTATGGTGTGTGTGAGAGTGTAAGACCACTGTAATGTATGGTGTGTGTGAGAGTGTAAGACCACTGTAATTTATGGTGTGTGTGAGAGTGTAAGACCACTGTAATTTATGGTGTGTGTGAGAGTGTAAGACCACTGTAATTTATGGTGTGTGTGAGAGTGTAAGACCACTGTAATGTATGGTGTGTGTGAGAGTAAGACCACTGTAATGTATGGTGCGTGTGAGAGAGTAAGACCACTGTAATGTATGGTGTGTGTGAGAGTAAGACCACTGTAATGTATGGTGCGTGTGAGAGAGTAAGACCACTGTAATGTATGGTGTTGGTGAGAGTGTAAGACCACTGTAATGTATGGTGCTGTGTGAGAGTGTAAGACCACTGTAATGTATGGTGTGTGTGAGAGTGTAAGACCACTGTAATGTATGGTGTGTGTGAGAGTAAGACCACTGTAATGTATGGTGCGTGTGAGAGAGTAAGACCACTGTAATGTATGGTGTGTGTGAGAGTGTAAGACCACTGTAATGTATGGTGCGTGTGAGAGAGTAAGACCACTGTAATGTATGGTGTGTGTGAGAGTGTAAGACCACTGTAATGTATGGTGCGTGTGAGAGTGTAAGACCACTGTAATGTATGGTGCGTGTGAGAGTGTAAGACCACTGTAATGTATGGTGTGTGTGAGAGTAAGACCACTGTAATGTATGGTGTGTGTGAGAGTAAGACCACTGTAATGTATGGTGTGTGTGAGAGTAAGACCACTGTAATGTATGGTGTGTGTGAGAGTAAGACCACTGTAATGTATGGTGTGTGTGAGAGTGTAAGACCACTGTAATGTATGGTGTGTGTGAGAGTGTAAGACCACTGTAATGTATGGTGTGTGTGAGAGTTAAGACCACTGTAATGTATGGTGTGTGTGAGAGTGTAAGACCACTGTAATGTATGGTGCGTGTGAGAGAGTAAGACCACTGTAATGTATGGTGTGGATATTACGTGTTTAGGGTCATTTTAGATTCTTGTGTATTAATCTGTTCTGTGTACCTTTTTAATATATTTATACCACCTTGTATTTGCATTGTTTTAAATAAAATAAAATAAAAAAAAACTGGTCCACCCCTTTAAAAATTATGGTTTATGTTTATAAATATTTTAATCTTGCCAGTGATGACGTGGCTGATGATCCGACACTTGCAGATAACTTGTCACAATCCTTCAAAAAGTGTCTGTCTCGTGTATTTTTTGACACAATAGCTGGAGTTGAAAGCCGAGGAAACTAAAGAAAAGTACAAAAGCTGAAGATGGAGTAGGGATTGGCGTGGAATTGATCTATATGACAAAGGCAATGCTAATGTTAGAAACCTTAAAGAAAATTTTCCAGAATTGGGAATACTAGGAAAAGCAGCCGATTCTCAGGCTTCTGTCCTTGATACTGGTGCAGTCTTTTTTTCAGTGCTTTTTTATGGATGACGGGCAGTTACTGGAATGAATGACATACACTTTGCAGTTATTTACAAGAAGGAGCAACGCCATCAGTCTCAGCCCTTCCAATGATTGATGACATCTAGGCATTTCATCTCCAACGATTCCCTCTCCAACCACCTGTCGACATTACAGACTTTGGCTGAAAGATATAATAATTACTCTGTGTCTGTCTTCAGTATTGGTCCTGTGTCACGTCCACAACTGCTGAAGGTTATCACATACACAGCTGCTGAAGGTTATCACATACACAACTGCTGAAGGTTATCACATACACAGCTGCTGAAGGTTATCACATACACAGCTGCTGAAGGTTATCACATACACAGCTGCTGAAGATTATCACATACAACTGCTGAAGGTTATCATATACAACTGCTGAAGGTTATCATATACAACTGCTGAAGGTTATCATATACAACTGCTGAAGGTTATCACATACACAGCTGCTGAAGGTTATCACATACACACTGCTGAAGGTTATCACATACACAGCTGCTGAAGGTTATCACATACACAGCTGCTGAAGGTTATCACATACACAACTGCTGAAGGTTATCACATACACAGCTGCTGAAGGTTATCACATACAACTGCTGAAGGTTATCATATACACAGCTGCTGAAGGTTATCATATACACAACTGCTGAAGGTTATCATATACACAGCTGCTGAAGGTTATCACATACAACTGCTGAAGGTTATCATATACACAGCTGCTGAAGGTTATCATATACACAACTGCTGAAGGTTATCATATACAGCTGCTGAAGGTTATCATATACACAGCTGCTGAAGGTTATCATATACAAACTGCTGAAGGTTATCATATACAACTGCTGAAGGTTATCATATACAACTGCTGAAGGTTATCTATACAGTGCTGAAGGTATCATATAAGCTGCTGAAGGTTATCATATACAGCTGCTGAAGGTTATCATATACAGCTGCTGAAGGTTATCATATACAACTGCTGAAGGTTATCATATACAACTGCTGAAGGTTATCATATACAACTGCTGAAGGTTATCATATACAACTGCTGAAGGTTATCATATACAGCTGCTGAAGGTTATCATATACAACTACTGAAGGTTATCATATACAACTGCTGAAGGTTATCATATACAACTGCTGAAGGTTATCATATACAACTGCTGAAGGTTATCACATACACAACTGCTGAAGATTATCATATACACAGCTGCTGAAGGTTATCATATACACAGCTGCTGAAGGTTATCACATACACAGCTGCTGAAGGTTATCACATACACAGCTGCTGAAGGTTATCATATACACAGCTGCTGAAGGTTATCACATACACAGCTGCTGAAGTTTCACATTCACGCTGCTGAAGGTTATCATATACACAGCTGCTGAAGGTTATCACATACACAACTGCTGAAGGTTATCATATACACGCTGCTGAAGTTATCATATCACAGCTGCTGAAGGTTATCACATACACAGCTGCTGAAGTGTTATCACATACACAGCTGCTGAAGTTATCATATACAACTGCTGAAGGTTACATAACGCACTGCTGAAGGTTATCATATACAAGCTGAAGGTTTCATATACAACTGCTGAAGGTTATCATATACAACTGCTGAAGGTTATCATATACAACTGCTGAAGGTTATCACATACACAACTGCTGAAGATTATCATATACAACTGCTGAAGGTTATCATATACAGCTGCTGAAGGTTATCATATACAACTGCTGAAGGTTATCATATACAACTGCTGAAGGTTATCATATACAACTACTGAAGGTTATCATATACAACTGCCGAAGGTTATCATATACAACTGCTGAAGGTTATCATATACAACTACTGAAGGTTATCATATACAACTGCTGAAGGTTATCATATACAACTGCTGAAGGTTATCATATACAGCTGCCAAGGTCAAGAAGTATATGCTGCTGCTTTACTATAGGAAAACCACACACAAGCTGTTAATGCCACTATTAAGCTACTAAGGACTGTAACGACACATTGACTAATGTTACCACGTAAGATAAAGATGACTGAGACAGTGAACAGCTACGGAGTCAGTAAGATCATGTTTTTTTTTTAATTTAAACTGGCTTTGGTTTTCTATCCTTTTTACCATCTATAAACTTTTGTTTGCAGCATGTAATTCATTTTTTTTATTTACTCAACAATCACCATAACAATATTGGGATAGGCTTCACTTTAAACCTGGTCTCTGGGACATGCATGTTTGTCATGTGTGTTTCTCTTCATTTTTTGATCAGTTGAGTACCTATTTTATATTTAAAATATGTAATTTTTGTATGAAAAACCCAATTTTGGGGTAAAAAAGACAAATACGTTCATTATCAAAATCACAATATTTTTAAGAAGGAAACTGAACAAAACGCACCGCAGCTAAACAATTTTTACCATCCGGATAAATGATAAAGGTTCTAGACTTAACATATTCCCGGTGACTTATTCATTGGCCAAAAATGAATTCCCTGGATGGGGAAATAGACAAAGACGTTTGAATCGTCTCATAACTTATGCTAGAAGCAAAATTTATAATTAGCAACGATGCATTCCTATTTTCATGAGTGAACATCTAAGATTTCTGCAAATTCTGCCACAATGATCAATGTTGTCATGGTAGTATTCATGAGATCATAGCGTTAGGTCTTCTAGGGATGATAAATACGTAAAGGAAATTTGGATTACCAACAGTTCAAGGTACACCAATACAGTGAAAAGTTGGCTGCCGGGCTAAACCGCTCAGTGAAAATTTTAGTCATTTGCCTGACCACTCAAGCCCATAAAAAAAGAATATCACATCACGTCACATAATGTGGTATTTTAACCACTTAGAAAACAAAGGAATTTTGTGTGTGTTCTACGTGGAGTGGAGATGTATACCGAGTATCAAGGTTACAGGATCAACAAAGGCTGAAGAGTTTATTAACTTCATTACCACGTTATTACGCTGTTTCTTGTGTCTGTTATTTATTTGTCCATTCGTTTATCTCTTCTTCCATAAGAGAAAGTTTTAGTTAACTTATATAATTTCCCCTCAGTGCATGAAGTAAGGTTAGAAAAGCAAAAGCCTCTCTTCCCTACTCTCTGTCCCTCATGTAATGCAACAAAACATAAATAAGAGTTGAAGATACAGCATGACGTACAAAATACCTGCGTGGAATATTTTAAAGTGTAAAAGAATAGTAAACTGACGTGAGTTGCAATTTGGTGAAAAGTGTTGTAATGCCTGAGTAAGATAAAGGAGCTAATGTTTACGTAACACATCGCTGGAGTAGTTACGCCATGACGCAACAACATGGACACCAGGAGAAACTAAACATTACCTACCAAAAGCTAAACCCTGAGTAACGTGAAAAGATTTTGAATTCTTTATAAGAATGGTGCGTTTTTTTAACTTGCTCTCTTTGTCAAAGAACAAAGACATCAAGTAATATCGCGACGCCAGAGAAAGTCGTCGGTAGAGAAGGGGAGAAGAGAATGAAACATAAAAATGATGCAAGCAACAAAAATACTTTTACTACTCGCCCAAAGGGTTGCAGAAGAGGGTAGTCAGATAACACTATTTTGGGAAACAGGTAGTGCACTCTCTCTCATTCTCTTGATATAATCTCTTAAAAATATATTATATAATATATTATATATAATAATAATATATATATTAGATAAAATATTATATTAATATATATATATATAATTTTATATATATATAATATAAAAATTTTATATATAATATATATATATATTATATATAATATTATATTATATATAAAATTATATATATATATATATATTATATATATATTAAATATATATTATATATATATTATATAATATAATATATATATATATATAATATATATATATTAATGTTTTTAAATTTATTTAACACACCGACCGTCTCCACCGAGGTACGGTGACCTAAGAGAAAGGAAAACACTTTTACCGTCATTTATTCAATTCCACTTCAGATGACCATCTGAACCCTAACATTCCCACCTGGCATTCGAACCAATGTCCTGTTTGGCAGGCCTTGCGTTGTACCATTCAGCCAGGAAATTACGAGGGGAGATAATTACTACCTTCACTTGTGAGAGTTAGCACCAGCCGGCCCCCACACCCTCCCACAGCCCGATGCTTCCCAGTGATAGTAACTTCATAGCTATTCTGGAATGCAGCCTTTGTAGCCTTACTGAGGTCTCCCAGCTCAGACTGACATGAGAACCCTCCTGTGTGGCGAGTATGACAAACATGTTAGCTTTTGTTCCCACTGGAAGCATCACACTGTGGATAATGCAATTTTCCTAATGAAAATCCTCTGCCCCTTCCAACTTAACACTCATTAACCTCCCCCCCCCCATGCTCTGGCAGGGACGTCACAGCTCATCACATGGAACCTCAAACCATACCACGGGCGGGATTTGAACCCGCGGTCAAAGAGTCTTAAAACTCTCCGCGGGTTCAAATCCCGGCCGTGGTATGATTTGTTTGCAATCGTGTCATTACGATTTCGTGAGTCATGGAACCTTAAAGTTCTGTAAACAGATGATGAGAGAACCTCTAACACACCGGATAAATACGGTAATAAGTAGAGGTAAATAAACTCAGCCATATAAACACAATGAAAGAGGGAAATAAACGAAATATTACCTCGGGAATACCAGCAGATTATTTTTATGTTTCTGGTGACGCACCTGGGGGATGGGAGGCAATCAGCTTTCATCCGAGGAAGGGGAGTGATAAGGAGAGAGAGCTAACTGAGGTGTCAGGGAAGACTATACTATGTTGAAACGCACGTATGACAAAACCATCAAACCTCTGTAACAAACTTGAAGACAGTGTCTTAGTGTTTACAACTTACAAACAAGTCCAAGGTTAATTAAGTTTAATTGAAATTATTGTGACATTCCTCGAGATTTGTGTTAAGATGACAATTTTGAACGAAAAAACCCTCAAGAATATTGTATATACACCCAGAGTATCTCTCGGTGTATATATGGTGAGAGTTCATTGTAAGTCTTACTTAAGGCTTATAGTATTCTTGACTAATGGTGGACAGCCTTAACGACCTTCGTATAGTAGATAGGCTTTAAACCCAATTAACCATCCCTCCAAAAAATCCTGTTATATACATCGAGAAGGTTGTCTCAATGTTTATACCGAGAGGTGAACTTTTTTTCAATGTGTATATATACAAAGGTGTGTGTGTCTCCATACAGACACACTGAACGTTTACTTGTATCACCGTTTTGGCTTTAGCACGAAAAAAGTAAATTGAAATGGCTAAATACTTTTAATGTACTATGTAACCAGAATCCCATCACGACAGCACCTTCAGTGATATATCTGAGCAGATCCTTTGATCCATGCATGTCAGGAGAATTGATGATGAACAATGCAGTAATAAAATTGCCAGGGAAAAGTTCCTGTATAGACAGGCACAGTGGCACAGTGGCACAGTGGCACAGTGCTTACCAGCTGAGGCAATGTCATACAGATTATTCTTGTTCTTCAAGGTTCTCTGCTTTTTACTAAAAGCTGAGACAGAATACAAATTATCTTGAATAAAACGGTGAGGTTCATCCTGGACCTGGGGGGCAGGAGAGCATGTAGTCCAGGATGAATTACAACTGGAAATGCTTAATGTTACAGACATAAGGCAGAGGAAGCTATATGATATTTAGAAATTTGCTGTCTCCAGAATATCTTGCTTCGAATCTTAAGATTAATGAACCAAAGCCAGTATGGTACTAGGGAATGGTCTAGACACACACCGGTCGCGGGGCGTGACTTCCGAAACCCTCTCCAGGTGTCCCAGGATTTAAACACATTCCATTTTCACAGCACTAAAAGGGGAACGGGATGTGTGACCACCTATGGTCAGTCTCATAAATAAACCAGTTTAGGAGATAAAGTACCAAATGAATGAAGTTACGAAAAGGGGATATGGTATAGTTGACACTCCTGTAAATGTTAAATACAACTGGTATTTTTCTCATGAGTTCTCGTGTATTTCATTATCATATATTTTGTTTATTTTAAAGCATCATTAAAACAACTCCTTTCCACCACCAGTCTAGAAAAATTTTAATCCTAAAACAGGAATTAAAAGCAACTCTCAGAATATAAACACAAAGTATTACACTGCTCAGGGTATGTGTGAAGGTTCACGCAGCCTATCAGACCCTCGAGGAGTATTTGATAAGTTATTTGATAAGGCTCGCTCCTCCTCATGGAAATAAAAATATTGAAAAGTCAGCAATAACAAAAGATAAAAAATATTAATAAATAAAAAATATAAAACACTGGAACAGGGAATTAATTCTACTTTAAGCAAAAATGAAAAAAGAGATTTATAAATAAACCAGTGATTCAAAGATAATATGTCACAAGACGTAGTGGATAATGGTGCCGTGCGGTTCTGGGCACGTAGCTCGGGACCGTTTTTAATGATCGTGCGGGGGGGGGGGGGGGGGAAGGTCACAGGTGGACCTGGCTGTTGAAACAGAAGACAAGTGCCCCCCAAAAAGGAGTAGAGATTCTGACGAACAGAGGTTGAATGATTTCTATCCACCACAACACTGAACATTGAGTCTCCAGCGAAAAACTACCATGACACAATGGTGGAGTTATAACTGGGAAAAGGCTCCTTGATGGTGTGTAGCTGACTGGGGGGTTGGCTACGTGTGGAAGGCGGACCATGTAAGATGGCAGAGTGAAGTCTCATATCTTGTAAAGATCTAGGCTGCCCTTCTATATCTCGCTTTTTGTCGAATGACCCAAGTCGAAAGTTAAGGCTAAAAGAAAGAAAACAAGTTACACCCCAACTAAAAATCAGTCACACGATAGGCATACAGCATTTAAAAGAAATGGTGAGGTTTAAAAAGATGACATAACACTACGTAAGTCAAAATCAAGGCGGGAATAAATTGGAGTCGGGAAAACCCTAAACAAGAGTTGAAGTTTTTATTGAAACCACTTAATCCAAAACATATAGAAATTTAGACAGGAGTGGAACGAAACTTACAGATTTGATGGAGCCGCAAGTCAAGTGACTGACCACCAGTCGGAGACACTCGTCACCTTTCCATCTGGGGGCAGAAGCGGGGGTAGAGGGGTAGCGGGAACTATGCACCCACCCTAACTGAAAAAGCAGACTGCCCATCAAACTACCACCACCATTCAATCATACTTCCATCCCCTCTGACTAATGAACTTTTCCCTCACATTATGTCTCCAGTTTTTATTACGTTAGGTAAGGTTTCTCAGGAAACAGAACACGTGTTTCTTGACGTAGGCCTTCGCCCATATAATGACCCACGACTGGAGCTTTCAATCATCTGACCGAACTGTGGAAAATACTGTAAAAATTTTCCAGAAATTCAGTATTTATATGTATATAGATGGCCAAACTGTATTAAAAACATTTATGTCATAGAAAATGGGAAACTGAGCCTGGGGAGAAGGCAGAGTCGCCATTGTTAATTTGAATTGGATACAACGTAAGTGTAATGGGAAGGAATTTTCGTGCTCTAGAGGTTTTAAAATTGGGCTGACACCTCTCATATAGGAGGCAAATTTTGGATGTGTATTCCTGCATAACTTGAGATATAAGGCGACAGGACAGGACAACTCCAGGGAAACCCCAGATAAGCTGTCTAAATTATGTTTAATTTCTGGCCAGTAAATTTTTTATAATGTAAGGCAAAAGGGGGGGGCGGTCCTGACATGACACATTAATCTCCAGTCAAATTGGTGAGTGATATTAAGATATATTCTCCTTCTGTTTTTTGTAATTTTTGTATATATAACCATTATTATTTTTAATATACAGTCCACAAAATTTATATATTTACCAGCATTCCTGGTGATGTATATTTCATTTAATTAATAGGTCCAGAGCAACTTGTGGATATGACAGTGGTAGGTATCGAAAGGGGGACATTTTTTGCGACCTAGGTGTCCCAAATTCCTACTTGTCTAACTGATAAATAATAATTATCTATGTTCATTTACTGTTATTTAAAAATTATGGTTATAATTATAACCATTTTTTATTTTGTAATTAATTTCCATGTATTTTTTTTTAATTCTCATATATGCTATTCTTATATATTTTATTGACCCACTTTCCTATATTTTTACTATATTCATTTTCATGCATTTGATTTACTCTTCCTTGTTTTTAATCATTACTGATTTTTACTGCCTCTTATAACTGATACTCCAAGAACCTCAGTGGAAATAAGTCACCTTATTTGACTCTTTTTCTGGGGGGAAGGGGGTTATCCTAGGTAGTTTGAAAACATTTTTATGTACGACAATAGTAATCATCCAAAAACTCTGTAACTGTTTCTGGATACACTTACAGTCGAACCCCATTTTTCGTCCGGTTCCGTTATCGTACAGTTCAGTTTTCGACCACTTTTTCGGCGAAATTTTCTCCGTTTTCGTACATCAGCTCGGAAATCGTCTGGTCGTCCTCCTACCACTGGACGCGGCCGCTCATACGTTTGTGACTCAGTCTGCCTTTGTTACTCATTCAGTGAGGAAGAGAGATGGGAGAATGAGCTTTCTTCAGCAGTTAAGAACATTTGTGTAAAGTGGACGAGGTGCAAGTTTTGTGGGAATATCACCCTAACAAAGCTGTTGCAAGCCGTGTCAGCAACATTTTCAGTGATAATGCTGTCCCATGTTAGGCAAATCTTAAAGAGACGCCAGAAACAGGCCTCTCTGGACAGATTTTTTGTGCGACAGGGGTCCAGTGACTCTCAAACTGGTTCTAGTGCCAATAAAAGACATAGAAGGGAAGTAACCTTGGTTAGGGCTTTGATACCTGAAGTCCTTATGGAGGGGGATTCCCCTTCCAAACAATAACCTCTCCTCCCTCTCCCTTCCTCGCCAGCTTCCATACGCCAACAAGAGTCTTCAGTAAAGATAAAAGTGATGTTAAATGTTCATTTATCCATTTCATTAGCCATTTACATTTATTTCTCATTGTTTTCTCCTGTATGTAAAACTATATTTATTCTCTATAAAATGTATATTTTGTTAATATTTTTGGGTGTATGGAACGGATTAATTGGAATTACATTATTTCTTATGAAAAATATTACTTCAGTTGTCGCACAAATCGGTTTTCGGCCAACCTTCTGGAACGGATTAAAGACGAAAACTGGGGTTCCACTATACTTAGAGATAAGAGTGGAGTGTACTGCATGGCAATGAATTTTCTCTAAAGCAGTTTATTCGTGTCAATTACTCCAGTGTCAATTGCATACCATAGTCCACTTTATAGAAATAAAGGAGTTTGCTTGTTTGTTTTGTTTAATGCCCTCATGTAGTGGATAAGCTTCGAACCTCGCAAACCAAGTAACAAGGATGAATCTTAGGACACATGCAGCATTGCCTGCTGGCAACAGTTGCACCAAAGCGCTCGTATGTACTGAAGAACTTAATGCTAAATATTACAGATAAGTAATACATAGAACTTTGGTATTATAAATCTAGATACCGTTTTCTGCTTTGGATTTTTCATTGGGAAAAATATTTTTACTTTCAGTCCTCTCAATTCTGTTTGTCTGTCTCTGTCTCTTTGTCTCTGGCTTTATCTCTCTCGTCTCATGCAGTGACCAAAAAAAAAAAAAAGTCTAGTTTCCATTGATCTAGTTTCTTGTGATCCTCTTCCCCAGGGCGCAACCCACGACAGTTTGCTGACACTCAGGTAGCTACTTGAGTGTCAGTGAAACAATCCCAACGTTTCTACTCTACTAAGGATTGAATCCATGTCCTTCACTTGTGCCTCGTGTCAGCAGAAGGCACAATACCGATAACGCCTAGTAAGGTATACCTCTAGAAATAATCTTCATCTCTATACCCGGCGAGGACGATTACGAAAATATAATCGTTCTAATACTCACCTAATTGTGGTTGCGGGGTCGAGACTCAGCTCCTGGCCCTGCCTCTTCACTGATCGCTACTAGGTCCTCTCTCTCTCTGCTTCCTGAACTTTGTCATACCTCGTCTTAAAGCTATGTATGGTTCCTGCCTCCACTACATCACTTGTCAGACTATTTCACTTCCTGACTACTCTATGACTGAAGAAATACTTCCTAACATCCCTTTGATTTTATCTGAGTTTTCAAAATTCCAAAATGTGACCCCTTGTTTGTGTGTCCCCTCTCTGGGAAAATCCTGTTTTTTGAAAAACTTTATCTATTCCACGCAGTATTTTGTATGTCGTTATCATGTCTCCCCTGACCCTCCTGTCCTCCCGTGTCGCCAGTCCGATTTCCCTCAACCTTTCCTCTTACGACATTCCCCTGAGCTCTGGGATTTGCCCTTGTTGCAAACCCTTTTTGCTTTTTTTTAACTTCTTTACGTGCTTGACCAGGTGTGGGTTCCAGACTGTTGCTGCATGCTCAAGTATGGGCCTGACGTGTCTTGAACGACTCCTTACTAAGGTATCGGAATGCTATTCTCAGGTTTGCCAGACGCCCATATGCTGCAGCAGTTATCTGGTTGATGTGTGCCTCCGGTGACGTGCTCGGTGTTATGGTCACCCCAAGATCTTTCTCCTTGAGTGAGGTTTGCAGTCTTTGTCCACTTAGCCTATACTCTGTCTGCAGTCTTCTTTTCCCTTCCCCAATCTTCATGACTTTGCATTTCAGGGTTGAATTCGAGAAGCCAATTGCTGGACCACATGTCCAGCCTGTCCAGGTCTCTTTGTAGTCTGCCTGATCCTCATCCGATTTAATTCTTCTCATTAACTTTACATCATCTTCGAACAGGGACATTTCAGAGTCTATCCCTTCCTTCATCTCATTCGTATATACCAGAAATAGCACTCGTCCTAGGACTGACCCCCGGGGATCCCGCTCGTCACAGGCGCCCACTGTGATACCTATTCATGTACCATTATTCGTTGTTGCCTCTCTGCCAGGTATTCTCTGATCCACTGCAGTGTCTTTCCTATTATATGCGCCTGATCCTCCAGCTTCTGCACTAATCTCCTGTGAGGAACTGTGCCGAAGGCCTTCCTGCAGTCCAGGAAAATGCAATCGACCCACCCCTCTCTCTCTCTCTCTCGTGTCTCACTTCTGTTACCTTGTCATAAAACTCCAGAAGGTTTGTGACACAGGATTTGCCTTCTATGAATCCATGCTGGTTGTCGTTTATAATCTTGTTCCGTTCCAGGTGCTCCACCATTCTCCTCCTGATAATGTTCTCCATGACTTTGCATACTATACACGTCAGAGTTTAATGTTGATACTGGGGAATATATAGAATAACAGTCACTGAAGTGAAAGTGGGGGTTATAAGAAAAGATTTTGTTCGTATTTTGAACCCGGAGGGTTAGTCACCCTGAATAAGCCAAGTATGGAAAATTTTCTAGGGTGCTTATCTGTATGTACCTCAACATTATATACATACAAGTAATCTCATTGGGAGACAACCATATTGTTTACCGTAGTCACCCCGTGTAGACATGTGAGAAAACTTAACCACCTCTGGTCACTACAGGTGGCCCCTTCGACCTCACAATCTTATCCATATCTATCCGAGACCAGTATGGATTGGATAGCACCCACAAGTACGGTGCTACTAATTAATTGTGGACTGTATATATTATATTAGTTTAGCTGAATGAAGGGGGGGGGGTAGGATAACACAGATACATCCATCAAGGAAAAACATTTGTACATAATCCACCACTTACCAGCTGTTCTCTGGTGGTCACTTGATGTAGCTGGATCACTCATAACCTATCCAATTACAACATAACATAACTGGCCAGCATGAGTCTGTTATAACTAGAAGGGTTACTTAACTGTGGGTGATTGACACCCTTATTTCCTCCATTTACCATCTCATTTCGATGTCCTGCTACACCGACACGGTTCTCATTCCGGCAGGACGAGGTATCCGTCGGTTTGTCCCGTTTAGAAGTCGTGATTTCCATAAATCTTTTATTATACCCCGGTACGAGAGTCACACGTTCACTCGGAGCAGGGCGCCTATTTCACATCCCGCATTCTCTTAACTCAATGTTATTATCACTGATTACATTACCATTCACAAGACGATTTAACGTCTCATAATATTATACAAATTAGAGGTCACTCCATTAAGATCTGAGGCCGATGAGCGAGGATTTAACACACGGGTATGTCCCCTGGACACACACCCTGGCCGTGCACCTGCCACCGGTCGAACATTATTATATTTTTTTTACAACCCCTTTACAGTGGTCCCGTAAATCACGTTCCCTCACTCTTCACTAGGGGCAGTCACGACAATTCCTATTATGAATTGAGGCCTATATGATCCTTAGGCCCCCGTGAACGCCAGTTTCCTCAGCCTCCTCACCCATTCAAAACACTCCCGCCACCTGCCCCCCCAGCTCGACCCCCCACCCCCCTGCACATCTGCGCAGGCGCAGCGGGAACCCAGCTGATTTCATTAAAAATGCAAATACATTTTGACCCAAATCAGCACATTAAACACTTATTAGACACTATAGCTTCGGAAATTAAATAATTTCCACACCAAGGAAGTCAGTGCGTCATCGAGGACAGAATACAATTAACTGACGAGCCATGAGCATTTATTTAAGTCTAGAAACCCCAAACTGTTTTCAGGTACAACATCTAGTACTGTCGCGCGTCGTGTTGTTTATGACGGTGACATTACCAAGGAGAGTGTACGTGAGAGATTAGTCTCAGTTTATTAACAATATCAACATGGTCGATTTAAAGTTATCCCGTAAATTATTGTTTTCTATTACAGAGCGAATATTAAAGAAAGTTCAATTTTTTATGGTAAACTTAAGAAGTTTTTTAGGGATTAAATATGTTAAATCCTACCATATATTTAGCTATTCATCGCATACTAATGAATGCAGCAGCCCAAACCAGGAGCTGTGGTAGTTCAAAAATTTACTGGTTGGGGTCTTGCTGGTTAAAAGGTGATCTGCGAAGCTGAGGTGCAACCTTCCCACCTCCTAACCAACCCACCTGGCAACTGAGTCTAGTAGTAATCTGCCGGTTGTGGAGAGTGCCGTATTCTAGCTACCAGTGGCTTATCTATCACTTGTTTTTTGAGATCGACTCATTGTTGTTTTTGTTGAGTTCTTTTCCTTTGGAAAATTATGGATACAATGGAAATTTAATTAGTCTGTCGTGTTTTAATGTGTATCCCCGCTAGTGGTAACTGGAGGTATAAGACCCGAAAAAAGTAAACTGAAATGGCTAAATACTTTTAATGTACTATGTAACCAGAATCCCATCACGACAGCACCTTCAGTGATATACCTGAGCAGATCCTTTGATCCATGCATGTCAGGAGAATTGATGATGAACAATGCAGTAATAAAATTGCCAGGGAAAAGTTCCTGTATAGACAGGCACAGTGGCACAGTGGCACAGTGGCACAGTGCTTACCAGCTGAGGCAATGTCATACAGATTATTCTTGTTTTTCAAGGTTCTCTGCTTTTTACTAAAAGCTGAGACAGAATACAAATTATCTTGAATAAAACGGTGAGGTTCATCCTGGACCTGGGTGCAGGAGAGTATGTAGTCCAGGATGAATTACAACTGGAAATGCTTAATGTTACAGACATAAGGCAGAGGAAGCTATATGATATTTAGAGAATTGCTGTCTCCAGAATATCTTGCTTCGAATCTTAAGGTTATGAACCAAAGCCAGTATGGTACTAGGGAATGGTCTAGACACACACCGGGTCGCGGGGGCGTTGACTTCCGAAACCCTCTCCAGGTGTACCAGGATTCAAACACATTCCACTTCACAGCACTAAAAGTGGAACGGGATGTGTGACCACCTGAAGGTCAGTCTCATCATAAACCAGTTTAGGAGATAAAGTACCAAATGAATGAAGTTACGTAAAGGGATATGGTATAGTTGACACTCCTGTAAATGTTAAATACAACTGGTATTTTTCTCATGAGTTCTCGTGTATTTCATTATCATATATTTTGTTTATATTAGCATCATTAAAACAACTCCTTTCCACCACCAGTCTAGAATATTTTAATCCCTAAAACAGGAATTAAAAGCAAACTCTCAGAATATAAACACAAAGTATTACACTGCTCAGGGTATGTGTGAAGGTTCACGCAGCCTATCAGACCCTCGAGGAGTATTTGATAAGTATTTGATAAGGCTCGCTCCTCCTCATGGAAATAAAAATATTGAAAAGTCAGCAATAACAAAAGATAAAAAATATTAATAAATAAAAGAATATAGAACACTGGGACATGGAATTAATTCTACTTTAAGCAAAAATGAAAAATGAGATTTATAAATAAACCAGTGATTCAAAGATAATATGTACACAATCACGTAGTGGATAATGGTGCCGTGGCGGTGTTCTGGGCACGTAGCTCGGGACCGTTGTTAATGATCGTGGGGGAAGAGGTCACAGGTGGACCTGGCTGTTGAAACAGAAGACAAGTGTCCCCAAAAGGAGTAGAGATTCTGACGAACAGACGTTGACTGATCTTCTATCCACCACAACACTGAAGCAGTTGAGTCTCCAGCGAAGAACTACCATGACACACTGGTGGAGTTATAACTGGGAAAAGGCTCCTTGAGTGGTGTGTAGCTGACTGGGTGGTTGGCTACGTGTGGAAGGCGGACCAGTGTAGAGATGGCAGAGTGAAGTCTCATATCTTGTAAAGATCTAGGCTGCCCTTCTATATCTCGCTTCTGTCGAATGACCCAAGTCGAAAGTTAAGGCTAAAAGAAAGAAAACAGAGTTACACATCAATCTAAAAATCAGTCACACGATAGGCATACAGCATTTAAAAGAAATGGTGAGGATTAAAAGATGACATAACACTACGTAAGTCAAATCAAGGCAGGAATAAATTGGAGTCTGAAACCCTAAACAAGAGTGAAGTTCTTATTGAAACCAACTTAATCCAAAACATATAGAAATTTAGACAGGAGTGGAACGAATACTTACAGATTTGATGGGAGCCGCAAGTCAAGTGACTGACCACCAGTCGGAGACACTTGTCACCTTCCACCTGGTGCAGAAGCGGGGATAGAGGGTAGCGGGAACTATGCGCCCACCCTAATTGAACAAGCAGACTGCCCAACAAACTACCACCACCATTCAATCATACTTCCATCCCCTCTGACTAATGAACTTTTCCCTCACATTGTCTCCAGTTTTTATTACGTTAGGTAAGGTTTCTCAGGAAACAGAACACGTGTTTCTTGACGTAGGCCTTAGTCATATAATGACCCACAGCTGGAGCTTTTAATCATCTGACCGAAACTGTGGAAAATACTGTATATATTTTCCAGAAATTCAGTATTTATATGTATATAGATGGCCATACTGTATTTAATAATATTTATGTCATAGAAAATGGGAAACTGAGCCTGGGGAGAAGGCAGAGTCGCCATTGTTAATTTGAATTGGATACAACGCAAGTGTAATGAGAAGGAATTTTCTTGCTCTAGAGGTTAAAATTGGGCTGACACCTCTCAAATAGGAGGCGAAATTGTTGGATGTGTATTCCTGCATAACTTGAGATATAAGGCGACAGGACAGGACAACTCCAGGAACCTCAGATAAGCTGTCTAAATTATGTTTAATTTCTGGCCAGTAAATTTTTCATAAATGTAGGCAAAAGGGGGGGGGCGGTCCTGTACATGACACATTAATCTCCAGTCAAATTGGTGAGTGATATTAAGATATATTCTCCTTCTGTTATGTAATTGTGTATATATATAGCCATTTATTGTTTTTAATATACAGTCCACAAAATTTATATATTTACCAGCATTCCTGGTGATGTATATTTCATTTAATTAATAGGTCCAGAGCAACTTGTGGATATGACAGTGGTAGGTATCGAAGGGGGACATTTTTTGCGACCTAGGTGTCCCAAATTCCTACTTGTCTAACTGATAAATAATAATTATCTATGTCCATTTACTGTTATGTATATAATGATACATTCAGATAAATGCAATTTTCCACAGAAACCTTCTGCTGGCTTACCAGTCCAACCCTTTAAAAATTATGGTTATAATTATAACCATTTTTTATTTTGTAATTAATTTCCATGTATTTTTTTTAATTCTCATATATGCTATTCTTATATATTTTATTGACCCACTTTCCTATATTTTTACTATATTCATTTTCATGCATTTGATTTACTCTTCCTTGATTTTAATCATTACTGATTTTTACTGCCTCTTATAACTGATACTTCAAGAACCTCAGTGGAAATAAGTCACCTTATTTGACTCTTTTTCTGGGGGGAAGGGGGTTATCCTAGGTAGTTTGAAAACATTATTATGTACGACAATAGTAATCATCCAAAAACTGTGTAACTGTTTCTGGATACACTTACAGTCGAACCCCATTTTTCGTCCGGTCACGTTATCGTACAGTTCAATTTTCGACCACTTTTTCGGCGAAATTTCTACGTTTTCGTACATCAGCTCGGAAATCGTCTGGTCGTCCTCCTACCCACGGGACGCGGCCGCTCATACGTTTGTGACTCAGTCTGCCTTTGTTACTTATTCAGTGAGGAAGAGAGATGGGAGAATGAGCTTTCTTCATCAGTTAAGAACATTTGTGTAAAGTGGAGCGAGGTGCAAGTTTTGTGGAGAAATATCACCCTAACAAAGCTGTTGCAAGCCGTGTCAGCAACATTTCAGTGATAATGCTGTGTCCCATGTTAGGCAAATCTTAGAGGACGCCAGAAACAGGCCTCTCTGGGCAGATTTTTTTGTGCGACAGGGGTCCAGGGGACTCTCAAACTGGTTCTAGTGCCAATAAAGACATAGAAGGGAAGTAACCTTGGTTAGGGCTTTGATACCTGAAGTCCTTATGGAGGGGGATTTCCCTTCCAAACAATAACCTCTCCTCCCTCTCCCTTCCTCGCCAGCTTCCATACGCCAACAAGAGTCTTCAGTAAAGATAAAAGTGATGTTAAATGTTCATTTATTCATTTCATTAGCCATATTTATTTCTCATTGTTTTCTCCTGTATGTAAAACTATATTTATTCTCTATAAAATGTATATTTTGTTAATATTTTTGGGTGTATGGAACGGTTTAAATTTGGAATTACATTATTTCCTATGAAAAATATTACTTCAGTTGTCGCACAAATCGGTTTTCGGCCAACCTTCTGGAACGAATTAAAGACGAAAACTGGGGTTCCACTATACTTAGAGATAAGAGTGGAGTGTACTGCATGGCAATGAATTTTCTCTAAAGCAGTTTATTCGTGTCAATTACTCCAGTGTCAATTGCATACCGTAGTCCACTTTATAGAAATAAAGGAGTTTGCTTGTTTGTTTTGTTTAATGCCCTCATGTAGTCGATAAGCTTCGAACCTCGCAAACCAAGTAACAAGGATGAATCTTAGGACACATGCAGCATTGCCTGCCGGCAACAGTTGCACCAAATCGCTCGTATGTACTGAAGAACTTAATGCTAAATATTACAGATAAGTAATACATAGAACTTTGGTATTATTACCTGGAGAGAGTTTCGGGAGTCAACGCCCCCGCGGCCCGGTCTGTGACCAGGCCTCCTGGTGGATCAGCGCCTGATCAACCAGGCTGTTGCTGCTGGCTGCACGCAAACCAACGTACGAGCCACAGCCCGGCTGATCAGGAACTGACTTTAGGTGCTTGTCCAGTGCCAGCTTGAAGACTGCCAGGGGTCTGTTGGTAATCCCCCTTATGTGTGCTGGGAGGCAGTTGAACAGTCTCGGGCCCCTGACACTTATTGTATGGTCTCTTAACGTGCTAGTGACACCCCTGCTTTTCATTGGGGGGATGGTGCATCGTCTGCCAAGTCTTTTGCTTTCGTAGTGAGTGATTTTCGTGTGCAAGTTCGGTACTAGTCCCTCTAGGATTTTCCAGGTGTATATAATCATGTATCTCTCCCTCCTGCGTTCCAGGGAATACAGGTTCAGAAACCTCAAGCGCTCCCAGTAATTGAGGTGTTTTATCTCCGTTATGCGCGCCGTGAAAGTTCTCTGTACATTTTCTAGGTCGGCAATTTCACCTGCCTTGAAAGGTGCTGTTAGAGTGCAGCAATATTCCAGCCTAGATAGAAGATAGAACAAGTGACCTGAAGAGTGTCATCATGGGCTTGGCCTCCCTAGTTTTGAAGGTTCTCATTATCCATCCTGTCATTTTTCTAGCAGATGCGATTGATACAATGTTATGGTCCTTGAAGGTGATATCCTCCGACATAATCACTCCCAGGTCTTTGACGTTGGTGTTTCGCTCTATTTCGTGGCCAGAATTTGTTTTGTACTCTGATGAAGATTTAATTTCCTCATGTTTACCTTTATCTGATTTAATTGAAATTTCTATCTTTTGAACTTCATATTGTTTCTGGCCACTGAAAGATTCGGTTGATGTCCGCCTGGAGCCTTGCAGTGTCTGCAATGGAAGACACTGTCATGCAAAATTCGGGTGTCATCTGCAAAGGAAGACACGGTGCTGTGGTTGACATCCTTGTCTATGTCAGTATGAGGTGAGGAACAAGATGGGAGCGAGTACTGTGCCTTGTGGAACAGAGCTTTTCACCGTAGATACCGTTTTCTGCCTTGGATTTTTCTTTGGGGAAAAATTTTTTTTACTTTCAGTCCTTCAATTCTGTTTGTCTGTCTCTGTCTCTTTGTCTCTGGCTTTATCTCTCTCGTCTCATGCAGTGACCAAAAAAAAAAAAAGTCTAGTTTCCATTGATCAGTTTCTTGTGATCCTCTTCCCCAGGGTGCAACCCACGACAGTCTGCTGACACTCAGGTAGCTACTTGAGTGTCAGTGAAACAATCCCAACGTTTCTACTCTACTAAGGATTGAATCCATGTCCTTCACTTGTGCCTCGTGTCAGCGGGAAGGACAATACCGATAACGCCTAGTAAGGTATACCTCTAGAAATAATTTCATCTCTATCCCCGGCGAGGACGATTACGAAAATATAATCGTTCTAATACTCACCTAATTGTGGTTGCAGGGGTCGAGACTCAGCTCCTGGCCCTGCCTCTTCACTGATCGCTACTAGGTCCTCTCTCTCTCTCTGCTTCCTGAACTTTGCCCATACCTCGTCTTAAAGCTATGTATGGTTCCTGCTCCACTACATCACTTGTCAGACTATTTCACTTCCTGACTACTCTATGACTGAAGAAATACTTCCTAACATCCCTTTGATTTATCTGAGTTTTCAACTTCCAAGTGTGACCCCGTGTTTGTGTGTCCCTTTTGGGAAAACATCCTGTTTCTGACAATTTTTATCTATTCCACGCAGTATTTTGTATGTCGTTATCATGTCTCCCTGACCCTCCTGTCCCCCCGTGCCCGCCAGTCCGATTTCCCTCAATTTTTCCCTTTACGACATTCCCTGAGCTCTGGGACTAGCCTTGTTGCAAACCTTTGTGCTTTTTCTAACTTCTTGACGTGCTTGACCAGGTGTGGGTTCCAGACTGGTGCTGCATGCTCAAGTATGGGCCTGACGGGGTCTTGAAAAGACTCCTTACTAGGTATCGGAATGCTATTCTCAGGTTTGCCAGACGCCCATATGCTGCAGCAGTTATCTGGTTGATGTGTGCCTCCGGTGACGTGCTCGGTGTTATGGTCACCCCAAGATCTTTCTCCTTGAGTGAGGTTTGCAGTCTTTGTCCACTTAGCCTATACTCTGTCTGCAGTCTTCTTTTCCCTTCCCCATTCTTCATGACTTTGCATTTCAGAGTTGAATTCGAGAAGCCAATTGCTGGACCACATGTCCAGCTGTCCAGGTCTCTTTGTAGTCTGCCTGATCCTCATTTCCCATTTAATTCTTTCATTAACTTTACATCATCTTCGAACAGGGACACTTCAGAGTCTATCCCTTCCTTCATCTCATTCATATATACCAGAAATAGCACTCGTCCTAGGACTGACCCCCGGGGATCCCTCTCGTCACAGGCGCCCACTGTGATACCTATTCATGTACCATTATTCGTTGTTGCCTCCCTGCCAGGTATTCTCTGATCCACTGCAGTGCCTTTCCTATTATATGCGCCTGATCCTCCAGCTTCTGCACTTTAAACTCCTGGAGTTTACCTGGGAGAGTTTCGGGGGTCAACGCCCCCGCGGCCCGGTCTGTGACCAGGCCTCCTGGTGGATCAGCGCCTGATCAACCAGGCTGTTGCTGCTGGCTGCACGCAAACCAACGTACGAGCCACAGCCCGGCTGATCAGGAACTGACTTTAGGTGCTTGTCCAGTGCCAGCTTGAAGATCTCCTGTGAGGAACTGTGCCGAAGGCCTTCCTGCAGTCCAGGAAAATGCAATCGACCCACCCCTCTCTCTCTCTCTCTCGTGTCTTACTTCTGTTACCTTGTCATAAAACTCCAGAAGGTTTGTGACACAGGATTTGCCTTCTATGAATCCATGCTGGTTGTCGTTTATAATCTTGTTCCGTTCCAGGTGCTCCACCATTCTCCTCCTGATAATGTTCTCCATGACTTTGCATACTATACACGTCAGAGTTTAATGTTGATACTGGGGAATATATAGAATAACAGTCACTGAAGTGAAAGTGGGGGTTATAAGAAAAGATTTTGTTCGTATTTTGAATCCCGGAGGGTTAGTCACCCTGAATAAGCCAAGGAAGTCAGTGCGTCATCGAGGACAGAATACAATTAACTGACGAGCCATGAGCATTTATTTAAATCTAGAAAACCCCAAAAAAGTTTTCAGGTACAACATCTAGTTTCTGTCGCGCGTCGTGTTGTTTATGACGGTGACATTACCAAGGAGAGTGTGCGTGAGAGATTAGTCTCAGTTTATTAACAAAAATCAAACATGGGCGATTTAAAGTTATCCGTAAATTATTGTTTTCTATTACAGAGCGAATATTAAAAAAAGTTCAATTTTTTATGGTAAAATTAAGAAGTTTTTTTTGGGATTAAATATGTTAAATATATTTAGCTATTCATCGCATACTAAGAATGCAGCAGCAATCCAGGAGCTGTGGTAGTCAACATTTACATGGTTGGTGTCTTGCTGGTTAATGGTGATCTGCGAAGCTGAGGTGCAACCTTCCCACCTCCTAACCAACCCACCTGGCAACTGAGTCTAGTAGTAATCTGCCGGTTGTGGAGAGTGCCGTATTCTAGCTACCAGTGGCTTATCTATCACTTTGTTTTTAGATCGACTCATTGTTGTTTTAGTTGAGTTCTTTTTCCTTTGGAAAGTTATGGATACAATGGAAATTTACTTGAGTCTGTCAGTGTGTAATGTGTATCGCGCTAGTGGTAACTGGAGGGTAGTAAGACCAAACTACTTGAAGCTTAAGTTTGTGTAATTTATTATTTTCGTTGTATTAATTACAAAACATTGTTATGCTTTAACAGTAGTCTGTTAAAATGATCACACAGAGTTGGTCTGGCACAGATAAAACGAATTGTTATACCAATGTAAACTAAAGATATCATTAGCAAAATGATGAAATTGTCCTAACACCACTGACAGTAACAGGACAATTAACAGACAATATAAATACAGCAAGATAAACAGACATATAATGCAGCGGGAGTGTTGAGTCCCTTGTCAAGCACATTAATATAGATATTAGTAAGCAGCCTCACAACTAACCGAACTTATTGTTTAAAGTTACGTGTCTAGTGAGTAGGTTAGTTGTGAATTGTTTCTAGTCACGATATTGTGACTTGTATTCTACAATAGAAGTGAAGCTCCGATAGCCAGATAATGACGGAGAGATTCTGAATGTTATAAGAAATGTTTTTGCGACAATTTCTCCAGGTAAACTCCAGGTTAGTGTCATCAGGAGCATGTTGTGAATGTCAGTTGGACGACGTGTGAAAACTCCTCAGTAGTTAGATGAGGCAACCCAGCCCCTGCGGATGTCCAGCAGGTCCTCGTCCTTCAGCGTTTGCAGCAGCTCCTGGACCTGCTCCTCTGAGCTGTGGTCAAGCATACCGGACCTCACGAAGTCGTCGGTCAGGACCCTTATCTCTCGCAGCTCCTGAGCCTGCTCCTGCCACTTCTGCAGAGCCTCCAGGTGAAGGCTCATTCCCTCGTCCTCCATCTCTTCATTCGTTTCATTTTTAGCAATCTGGAGATGGATGGAATGAAGGGTGAAACACTGGTTGTGTTTAAACTACATACCTCACACAGCAATGAGCATCAACACAACATATGAATCTTGTGCTGTTCTGTGATCAAGTTATCATGAGACTTCGCAACTTACACTCCAGGCAAGGAGAGTAAGGTGTCTGCAGTATTATATATATATATATATATATATATATATATATATATATATATATATATATATATATATATATATATATATATATATTTGTGTGTGTGTGTGTGTGTGTGTGTGTGTGTGTGTATATATTATACATATATATTATTTTTTTTATTATCATACTGGCCGATTCCCACCAAGGCAGGGTGGCCCGAAAAAGAAAAACTTTCACCATCATTGACTCCATCACTGTCTTGCCAGAAGGGTGCTTTACACTACAGTTTTTAAACTGCAACATTAACACCCCTCCTTCAGAGTGCAGGCACTGTACTTCCCATCTCCAGGACTCAAGTCCGGCCTGCCGGTTTCCCTGAACCCCTTCATAAATGTTACTTTGCTCACACTCCAACAGCACGTCAAGTATTAAAAACCATTTGTCTCCATTCACTCCTATCAAACACGCTCACGCATGCCTGCTGGAAGTCCAAGCCTCTGCTGGAAGTCCAAGCCCCTCGCACACAAAACCTCCTTTACCCCCTCCCTCCAACCTTTCCTAGGCCGACCCCTACCCCACCTTCCTTCCACTACAGACTGATACACTCTTGAAGTCATTCTGTTTCACTTCATTCTCTCTACATATCCGAACCACCTCAACAACCCTTCCTCAGCCCTCTGGACAACAGTTTTGGTAATCCCGCACCTCCTCCTAACTTCCAAACTACGAATTCTCTGCATTATATTCACACCACACATGCCCTCAGACATGACATCTCCACTGCCTCCAGCCTTCTCCTCGCTGCAACATTCATCACCCATACTTCACACCCATATAAGAGCGTTGGTAAAACTATACTCTCATACATTCCCCTCTTTGCCTCCAAGGACAAAGTTCTTTGTCTCCACAGACTCCTAAGTGCACCACTCACCCTTTTCCCCTCATCAATTCTATGATTCACCTCATCTTTCATAGACCCATCCGCTGACACGTCCACTCCCAAATATCTGAATACATTCACCTCCTCCATACCCTCTCCCTCCAATCTGATATCCAATCTTTCATCACCTAATCTTTTTGTTATCCTCATAACCTTACTCTTTCCTGTATTCACTTTTAATTTTCATCTCTTGCATACCCTACCAAATTCATCCACCAATCTCTGAAACTTCTCTTCAGAATCTCCAAAGAGCACAGTGTCATCAGCAAAGAGCAAACTGTGACAACTCCCACTTTATGTGTGATTCTTTATCTTTTAACTCCACGCCTCTTGCCAAGACCCTCGCATTTACTTCTCTTACAACCCCACCTATAAATATATTAAACAACCACGGTGACATCACACATCCTTGTCTAAGGCCTACTTTTACTGGGAAATAATTTCCCTCTTTCCTACATACTCTAACTTGAGCCTCACTATCCTCGTAAAAACTCTTCACTGCTTTCAGTAACCTACCTCCTACACCATACACCTGCAACATCTGCCACATTGTTCCCCTATCCACCCTATCATACGCCTTTTCCAAATCCATAAATGTCACAAAGACCTCTTTAGCCTTATCTAAATACTGTTCACTTATGTGTTTCACTGTAAACACCTGGTCCACACACCCCCTACGTTTCTTAAAGCCTCCTTGTTCATCTGCTATCCTATTCTCCGTCTTACTCTTAATTCTTTCAATAATAACTCTACCATACACTTTACCAGGTACACTCAACAAACTTATCCCCCTATAATTTTTGCACTCTCTTTTGTCCCCTTTGCCTTTATACAAAGGAACTATGCATGCTCTCTGCCAATCCCTAGGTACCTTACCCTTTTCCACACATTTATTAAATAATTGCACCAACCACTCCAAAACTATATCCCCACCTGCTTTTAACATTTCTATCTTTATCCCATCAATCCCGGCTGCCTTACCCCCTTTCATTTTACCTACTGCCTCACTAACTTCCCCCACACTCACAACTGGCTCTTCCTCACTCCTACAAGATGTTATTCCTCCTTGCCCTATACACGAAATCACAGCTTCCCTATCTTCATCAACATTTAACAATTCCTCAAAATATTCCCTCCATCTTCCCAATACCTCTAACTCTCCATTTAATAACTCTCCTCTCCTATTTTTAACTGACAAATCCATTTGTTCTCTAGGCTTCCTTAACTTGTTAATCTCACTCCAAAACTTTTTCTTATTTTAAACAAAATTTGTTGATAACATCTCACCCACTCTCTCATTTGCTCTCTTTTTACATTGCTTCACCACTCTCTTAACCTCTCTCTTATTCTCCATATACTCTTCCCTCCTTGCATCACTTCTACTTTGTAAAAACTTCTCATATGCTAACTTTTTCTCCCTTACTACTCTCTTTACATCATCATTCCACCAATCGCTCCTCTTCCCTCCTGCACCCACCTTCCTGTAACTACAAACTTCTGCTGAACACTCCAACACTACATTTTTAAAGCTACCCCATACCTCTTCGACCCCATTGTCTATGCTCTCATTAGCCCATCTATTCTCCAATAGCTGTTTATATCTTACCCTAACTGCCTCCTCTTTTAGTTTATAAACCTTCACCTCTCTCTTCCCTGATGCTTCTCTTCTCCTTGTATCCCATCTACCTTTTACTCTCAGTGTAGCTACAACTAAAAAGTGATCTGATATATCTGTGGCCCCTCTATAAACATGTACATCCTGAAGTCTACTCAACAGTCTTTTATCTACCTATACATAATCCAACAAACTACTGTCATTTCGCCCTACATCATATCTTGTATACTTGTTTATCCTCTTTTTCTTAAAATATGTATTATCTATAACTAAACCCCTTTCTATACAAAGTTCAACCAAGGGGCTCCCATTATCATTTACACCTGGCACCCCAAACTTACATACCACACCCTCTCTAAAAGTTTCTCCTACTTTAGCATTCAGGTCCCCTACCACAATTACTCTCTCACTTGGTTCAAAGGCTCCTATACATTCACTTAACATCTCCCAAAATCTCTCTCTGTCCTCTACATTCCTCTCTTCTCCAGGTGAATACACGCTTATTATGACCCACTTTTCGCATCCAACCTTTACTTTAATCCACATAATTCTTGAATTTACACATTCATATTCTCTTTTCTCCTTCCATAACTGATCCTTCAACATTACTGCTACCCTATATATATATATTATATATATATATATATATATATATATATATATATATATATATATATATATATATATATATATGTACATAGGTAGTAGGTTGGTAAACAGCAACCGCCCAGGGAGGTACTACCGTCCTGCCAAGTGAGTGTACAACGAAAACCTGTAATTGTTTTGCATGATGGTAGGATTGCTGGTGTCTTTTGTCTGTCTCATAAGCATGCAAGATTTCAGGTATGTCTTGCTACTTCTACTTACACTTAGGTCACACTACACATACATGTAAAAGCATATATATACACACCCCTCTGGGTATTCTTCTATTTTCTTTCTAGTTCTTGTTCTTGTTTATTTCTTCTTATTTCCATGGAGAAGTGGAACAGAATTTTTCCTCCGTAAGCCATGCGTGTTGTAAGAGGCGACTAAAATGCCGGCAGCAAGGGGCTAGTAACCCCTTCTCCCGTACAGGTTACTAAATTTAAAAGAGAAACTTTCGTTTTTCTTTTTGGGCCACCCTGCCTTGGTGGGATACGGCTGGTGTGTTGAAAGAAATATATATATATATTAATATATATATTATATATATATATATATATAATATATATATTATATATATATATATATATATATAGCGAGTACAACATCCAGTTCCACTGGATTCATTACTCTTAAGTATCGTATGGTCCAGTGGATTAGGGCGTCATTTGTTTTCGACCACCATAAGGCAGGCCAAAGCAGCATGGGTTCGAGTCCTTGGCTAGTGCTGTGTTGTTATTGATCAATACCACTCGTTCGTGGTCACAATAATATAAAATACTGCTCGCTGTACTAGTACACCAAACAGGGACTAGAGTGAAATTAGCCTAGAGTCATCCATACCATCGTGTGTCCTTGGGTAGCGAATACAACATCCAGTTCCGCTGGAGACGCTACTCTTAAGGATCGTATGGTCCTGTGGATTAGGGCGTCATGTGTTTTCGCCCACCATGAGGCAGGCCAAAGCAGCATGGGTTCGAGTCCTTGGCTAGTGCAGTGTTGTTATTGATCAATACTACTCGTTCATGGTCACAATAATATATATATATATATATATATATATATATATATATATATTATATATATATATATATATATATATATATATATATATATATTATACGCACAGTAGGGCCCCACTTATACGGCAGGTTAGGTTTCAGGCTTCCGCCAGAGAGCAGAACGCCATTTTTTTCCACTTATAAATGCCACATAACAAGTTTATGCTAATGCATATTAAGTTAGCAATAGAACTAGGCATTAAAAAACAATAGAAAGTACAATACACACACAGTATACTCATTACCTACCTTAAAATATTTGTAGTCTTACTGTAGGGTGAGAAGTGAGTAGTATTTATTGTTAGAGATCAGGTGTGGGTGGTACGGTAGCCAGCCACGACACCCCAACCACACGTAATATACTACATTTAAAGCGCACCAGAGAGATAAAATGCATATACAATACACTCATTATTTACCTTATAATATTTGTAGTCTTAATGTAGGGTGAGAGGTGAGCAGACGCGGTAAGACAAATAAACGAGAGTGAGAACGAGTAAATGAGAGAGAAAAGAGACACGGAGGAAGTAAACTGATGAACGCGTCACGTTGTGGTTGATACACATTCATTTACACCTAAAATCTCATATTTTTGTTAATTTATTCTACTGTGGGGTATATTTATCATGTTTATATGATACGTAGCCTGTTTATTATATAATTTTGAAAAACATATCATAGATGGATTAATGAAAATGTTTATATTAACGTAATATACGACATTTAATGCACGTCAGAGTGATTTTATTGTGTATTGTTATTGTTTTATTTTTTTTTATTATTATTATTATATTATTATTATTATTTTTAAAAACTATGGGTCCTCAAGACTAATAAGACACTCTTAGGTTTTTAATTTGTGTCCGCACGCCACACAGTGCTAACTTTTTAGGGAAGATACACACAAATGTATAAAAAAAAGAGTATTTAAAAAAATGAAATAACTTTAAAACACTTTAAAATTTTTGGGCCCGTTTCCAGACATAAAGGGGGGACGCGGTGCTCATGGGAATTAAAAAAACGTATTAGAAAGTCAGGCGGGGGAGCCGAAAAAGGGTTTTGGTCATAATTTGAAGTATCCGTATTAGTGGAACGCCGTAAAGCGGACCTAGTGATATATATATATATTATATATATATTTATATATATATATATATTATAATATATATATATATATATATATATATATATATATTGTTTGCAGTGTTATATATATAATTGTAGTGTTATACTTAGTTGTCATGACGTGCGACCAACAGTAACAGCCTGGTTGATCAGGCCGATCCACCATGAGGTCTGGTCACAGACCGGGCCACGGAGGCGTTGACCCCAAAACCCTCTCCAGGTATACTGAATATATTTACTACAAGTACTGTGCAAGATATACAGACCATAGCTGACATCAATTAGGTCAGTTTTGTCCCAGGATGCGACCCACACCAGTCGACTAACCCCTGTACCATTTTACTGATGGGTGAACAGAGATAACCGCTGTAAAGAAACACGCCCAAGGTTTCTACCCTAGCTGGGAATCGAACCCTGACTTCGCCGTGTGAAGCAAGAGCTTTAGTCACCAGGCCACGGGGCGCCGTAAGAAAATGTGCAACCTTGGCCCGTGTGGGGATCGAACCCACGACATCCGCGTTATTAGCACGGCGCTCTAACCAACTGAGCTAACAGGCCTGACATGCGGTGAACGTTCAAGTGTTGCAGCTGTGTCTTATACATCAACGTACACCCAGGGCTGGGCGAGACCTTGCATGCCCTGAAAGCCGGAGATGTTTCTGGACATGGGCTTGCAGGCGTGCGAGCGGAGGGTGGGCGTGTGGGCGTGCGAGCGGAGGGCGGAGAGGAGGCGTGGTACACACGGGATGCCGCGGTACTCATCTTGTGAAGATTTTTCTCCTGAGGGAAAAAATCAAGAAATTAACATGATTATTAAACACGATAATTTAACATGACAGTTAGTTTAAGTTTAATATGTTTATTATACACCCATACCCATCCTGTGGGCGGTAGTAAAAAGTTTACAGAGGAACATAAGGGGTCCGGGGCGGGGCCTAAGGGTTTTGTTTAGCTGAGCAAGTTACAGAGGTAATGAATTCAAAATTTTCCCAAAGGTAATGAATCAAAATTTAAAAAGGGTTAATGAATTTCCGGGTTTGGGTCTAGTAAAATTCATGAAAATTTTACAAGGTTTTTAAAGGATTACAGAGGTACACAATGGGCCCGGGGAAACCGGGCCCCAAAAGGTTTTGATGGCTGAACTAGGTACAAGGTAATAAATCACAATTTAAACAAAGGAAATGAACTCAAAAAAGTTAAAAAGGGAAAGGGAATACTTTTAGAATGGTTACTTATTTTTATACTTGGCTGAATCATGAAAAAATTTTTAGAGTAATGACCCAATTCACACTTCCAAACCCGGCCCAAAAACTTTTAGTGAGTTATTGGGGGAAAAATTTGATTGGGTTTCTCTCTCTACAAAAACACACACCACAAAAAAAATTTCATACACACCCACAAATAATCCCCACACACACACACAACACACACACACACACACACACACACACAAAACACACACACACACAAAAATACACAAATAATACACACACACGCCCCACCACTCTACCACAAAACCACCACTCATACACAAAAACACACTATACTCACACACACACACAAAACCCCAAAACCCCCCACACCAACACACACACCCCACACCACACACACACCCAAACTTTAAAACCACAAACACACACACAACACAACACACACACACACACACACACACACACCCCACCCCCACCACACACACACCACAAAAAAATTCACATATGTGGTAATGTTTATTTACAGCTGCAAATTTCAGGGTATTTCCCCAGAATGGTCTGTAATTTACCATTTGTGGAAAAAATTATTTAGCCATTTCTTGACACTTCGGGAGTGAGTTGTTTCAAAAATTTTTTTAATTTGATTTACACTGACAAAATTGACGCAAGGTGGGGACAATGCCCATCTGGCAAAGTTTACTTTTCGTTTGGTTAATCTGGTGGGGGTGATTTAACTGCCAAAAGATACTTGAAAAACCCACCCGGAGCGGGGCGGTGTGACCCCAAGAGTCTGCTTTTTTGGTTGGATGCACCATGACATTGTGGCTCCTCCTGCATGATGAATGATGATAGATGGACTCATTGGTGTCAATCTCCCTGAGTTTTAAAGTAATAAATTTCAGTTGAAGTTTTTTTCGTATTTTTTTTTTCTCAAACTATTTCCTGACAAGCCCAAAATTGTTTTTTTTACCCCTCTTTGAAAAACATACAGCTTAGCCAATTTAAACAGTTTATCATGCATCTGAAGGGCCAATGTGGGGATGGAATCACAGCCCTGTGCACTCTGAATCCCCCTGTCCACAATCCTACATACCTGTGTCTGGCTTCTGACACAAGCCCTGCCACAATTTATGTTTTTTGGGGTTGAGAGCTTTATGGATGACAGAGAATCGTTACAATTAAAAACTGTCAAAATTGGGCAACATGATTATTTAAATGATTTAATTCCTTCTTTTTACCTTCGCATTTTATATAAAAATTTTTAAAGGGGAAAAAACCAATGTATGACCTTCCCCTACGATTAGGGATTTAAAAATAATAATAATAAATAATTTAAAAAAATAATAATAATAATAATAAATTTCTCCCTAAAGTTTAAAAAGAAAACGTAAACTATTGAAGGGGGAAACTTCCAAGAACACCGTGGCTCCCCTCCATCAACTGGGGTGTATTCCCCCCACTCGCTGTAGCTTTATACAAGTGCCACTAAATTTGCTGCCGATAACACTGTCGTAAACAAAAGGCACTTTTTTTTCCGCACTTTAAGCCACTTTTGGGGTTTTTCCCAAATTAAGAGGTGTCGTATTTTCTTTCTTTTTTTTCTTTTGGGGGAGGTGATGGTGTCATTGGGATTATTAATCTGGAAAAAATATAAAAAATTTGCCCAAAAAAAAACATGCAGAGCTATGAAAAATTTTTTAAAGGGGTTTGTTTCGCCAAAACTGGTTTTTTTTTTAGTTATAATTCAAAAAACTTCTTAAAGGGAAAGGGTTTTATATAAATGTTTTTTCTGAAGGGGTTGGGGAGGGTTTGAGGGTGAGGCAAAGAAAGGGGGAAAAGGGGGGAAAGAGGTAGGTGGGGAAGGTAGGGGTGAGGCAGGGGGTGAAATAAAAGGAGTGAGGTTGAGTGGGGAAAGGGAGGGGAAAATGAGGGAGAGGGGTTTAAAGGGAGAGGTGGTGAAGTAGAGGAGGTAAGAAGAAAAAGTGTGTGAGGCAGAGGGAAGAAAAAACCCCAAATAAATAAAAATTAATTTCACTAATTAAAAAAAGTAATGATAGATAACAGCTTTTTTTTTTTAGCTCTCTAGGTGATTCTCTTTTATTATCTATGACAAATAATTCCCATGATACTGGGGCATGTTCCATTAGGTTCCCTTCCACTTGTCACTCCTCTTTCCCGCTCTCCCTTCCCCACTTCTTTCCTCAGCCAACTCTTCCTTCCCCACACAGGGACACTCTGAGAAAAGACGACGAATTAGTGTTTGGTTGGACATTTAATCAATTCCTACCATTATGAGACAACTGTCTCCTCTCGCCTCCTTCCCGTCTACATCTTCGGTAGAGACTACCAGACAACTGTCTCTCCCTCCCGTCTTCGTATTCAGTACACACTACCAGACGGCTGTCAACCCTCGCCTCCTTCCCGTCTATATCTTTGAATTTATTCTTTCGTGAAATACACGGAATAAATTTCAAGTGTTCCAGAGAGCTTGCAAGTTTATAATGCACCCACAGAAACTTCTTCTCTGGCAGCGATGAAAGCCGGACTAAAATTAGGCCCATGTGAATCTTAACAGAGCTCCAGGAGACGTTAAAAAAAATGACATGTTCAGTTAGTAGCAGTCGTCAGATGATAACTCACAAGAACGCTAGATAACACCAAGAGAACGAGATTACCCTGAATAAAATTGAAACCGATAGTGCCAGTCTAATCAGACCAGCAGTATAATTTGATAATTGCTTTATATTTACACCTTGCACATGACTAAGGATGATCAGATAATAATAATAATAATATTCATAATAATAATAATAATAATAATAATAATAATAATAATAATAATAATAAATAATAATAAAAATTAATAATAATAATACACAAATAACCCGCATATAGAAGAGAGGAGCTCTTCGTCCTATCATATCCTCTAGAGGTTCTGTCTCTTATTCTCTTGCTTCTTGGCTGGCCAAAACCCTCACTCCCTTTCTTGGTGCTTTTTCCTCCTGCCCACCTCCGTCACTCTTCAAGATTTCATTGAACGGGTTCGCTCTCTCCCAACCTGTAAGATGCTTAGTCTTGACGTTGAGTCCTCTTCACCAATGTCCCTCTTGATGATGTCCTTGATTTCCTTAGAGAGAAGGCCCTTGAAGGGTTTCTACTCTCCCTATACCTATTGAAGTCTTTCTTGAGCTTATTTGTCTCTGTGTGGACTCTAAATTTCTTTTTCCTTCCAAGGGAAATTTATTCTCAAGCCTTCGGTGTCGCTATGGGCTCTCCTCTCTCTCCTGTCCTTGCTATCTTTACATGGAATACTTCGAGACTGTTTCTCCTTCCTACCATCGATGTGCAATCTTCACTCTGGCTCCGCTATGTGGATGACATCTTTTCTCTGTGGACTCATGACTCCAATCTCTTCCAACCTTTTCTTGAAGCTCTTAATAATCTTGCCCCTTCCATTAAGTTTAAAGCTGAATGGGAATCTAATTCCCTTGCTTCCTTTCCTTGATGTCCATGTCCACCGCTCAGATACAGGTTTTTCCTTTTCCGTTTACCGAAAACCTATGCACAGTGGCATGTACATTCACTACTTTTTCTATCATGCTTCCCCTGTCAAGAAAAGTGTTCTTATTCCCTCTTTCTCCGTGCCCTCCGCATCTGTGATCCTCAGTTCCTTCCAGCAGAAATTTCCACTCTTCATAATTCGTTTTCCCGTCTTGGCTACCATTCCCATTTCATAGACTCTGCCTTCTCACGAGCTAAACGTAATTTCTTCTCTCCCAAACTCTCTACTCCTGGGAACTCTTCTGTCCTCTGCCTTCCCTACATTTCCGGTCTTTCTAATCTCAACAATTCTCTCCGTCCCTTAGACATCATGCTTACTTTCCACCAGACTAAACATCTTCGCACTAATCTCGTTTCATACCTCTCCTCCCTCTCCAGATGTTCCTGGTGTCTACTCTATTTCTTGCTCCTCTGTCCTCTTCAATACTTTGGAGAAACTGCCGATCTCTTTCTGACAGACTTAGGGAGCACAAAAATAGTGTTAGGCTTTGGTTGCAAAACCCCTGAATGGGTCACAAGTATATGATGTATATTATGTATATGTATATAATGTATATTACCTTTTCATATAATTTTATATTGCTTATATTTGCGATAATAGCTAAATCGTAAATATATTGCTTTATATTATTATTTGACTTAGTTACTTTTGTTAGGCATGTAGGATGTAACATTCATATATTATTATGTGCTCATAGTTCAAGTCTTGATTGTCTAACTACTGTAATTATCGCTTATGGCTCGTTAATCTGCCGGCTTCGGTGTTGCTGTGCAGCAACTGTCCACGGAGCTATCACGTGATCGAGGGGGGTGTACACACCTCGCCTGAAGTGTTCAGTCTGGGCTAGACTCTCTTGGTGGTTTGACGTATTCTTGACAAGACGTGCCTAAATCTCCCTTATTGGCCCTTGTTGGAAGATCGTCTCTGTCTCATTATTGTTGTAGGTTCTGTGGGACTCTGTTCACAGAACACTGTATAGACTTAGTGATTTTCGACGTTGTACTGAGGTTGTGTGTCGCATAGACACTCTGAGCAACTCAGGTCCTGAGCTGTAGCTTCTGACCTAATTTGTACTGGTATCTGTGTACTGTCACAGTCGGGGATTTTCTTATACTGATTCAGTAGTATGGGAGTTTTGTGACTTTTGTGGAGGATCTGCTGATGGTCACTACTTAGTGTCGTTATATTATCTCCTTGTTCCTGATTCTGTGTCGCAGTTGCTTGTTATATTGCTATTGGCTTAGCATTCTTTTTATTGTTCAAGCAGACTGTTCTGATTGCCAGTTGGTCAAGAAATTGTTTATTTGAGGACTTTGTCAGTCACTAGTTAAGTCTAGTAGAGTCGTGAGACATAGCGAACTACTTAGAGCACTTACACACATACACACAATCTTATTTGTATATTGTATTATTAAATATTAATGTACCAGACGGTACTTAAACATAAATATGTGATATGTGCTTTCAGCACAATACTCCCGTACACGAGAGAAGTGATTTTTATTAATTTTTTTGAAAAATTAAATTTTAAATTTTAAAATTTGATAATATACCTCTAGCCCATGATTAAAAAATTTTAAATTAAATTTTAATTTCTCTATTTAGTACCCTTTCCCCATTTGTAATCCTAAAAAACAATTAATTCTTATTGAATTCAAATTTGGAAAATTTGGGGAAAGGATTTGACAAATTTTTTACAAAACCCAGTAACGGGGTTAGATGCTAGAAGGGCAGCCCCTTTCTATTTTTCCCACTGGAGTTCAAAGGGTTTTTTTAAAAATTCCGTTTTTTGAAACCCGGCTTGCCGACACTAAAAATGCTTTTTTCCTGTCACGTCAAGATCAAAACCCATCCAAATTATGGTTTTTCTGCTAAAACTGTTTCCTACTTCCAACTTTAACCCCGCCATTTTGGGAAAATCCTCTCTAATACAAAAATTTCCTTGTATAAACTTACCCTGGCTTCTTTCTCGTAATGCCTTCCTCTCCCACTACATTGTAAAATGCTCCAAACTTCAGAACACCCTGATTTAAAACCTGAATCCCCCCTTTTTTTCTTTTTTTCTCCCTCTTCCTTTTCCTTTTTTTTTTTTCTTTTTTTTTTTTTTGTCTTTTTCCCTTGTCGCGTTTTTCTTTTCCCTTTCTTTATTTATTTCATCATTTCCCCGTCCCCCCCCACCTTTTGGGGAAAACTTGCTCCCCCCTCTGTGGGCCCCTAGTCCCTTGCAGTGCCCCCCTTTCTTTATATTTGACTGGTCCTCCCCCTTATTCCCCCAATTACTACAAAACTACTAACTTTTACTACAAACTACTACTACACCCCCAAAACCACACCTCTTTCCTGCCTATTTTAAAGCCTCCGCTCCATTTTCCTGGTTAGTGTACTTTGAAAAGGGCCCAAAGTGGGACCAAACGTGTCGTAAGCCCCCTTCTTTTCCTATGTGCGGGTTATTTGGATCTTTCCCCATTTACGGAAAGTGTGCCTTTTTTTTTTTTAAAATAAAATAAAAATTTGGGTTTACCAGTTTTTGGGGTTTTTCCTGCAGACCCGGGGTTCAATGATAAGGCTTCGGAGGCTTCTTACTTTATTTAAATGCTTTGGGGTTACACAGGCAGTGTTTTTAAAGTGCCCATGGCCCGGGAGGGCCATGCCCAGCGAAGGGAGAGTATCCTTGTTGACTGAGTAAAGGCCCAAATGGAAGAGAGGCAGGTCTGGGATACTGAAGGGGCCCAAGGCCTATGGGTGGCGCAAAAGCATGGCACAAAAATATGAACTCAGGGGGGGGGAAAGACGAAATGGGCTGTCTATCAACATTTACGGGCTGCCCAAAAATTTTTATTATTTTATTTTTAATTTTTTTATTATTATTATTTTAATTATTATTATTATTTTTATAAGGGCCCAAAAGTCCCCCGGGAAAATCTGAGTGTGGAAAAATTGCATTTAGTAAATTTGTATAATTATTTAAAATAACATAAATGAAAAATTTATAAAAATTTTTTTATCAGTTAGACAAGTGGGAATTTTGGACATTTGGGCCCCAAAAAAGGTCCCCCTTCGTACCTCCCCACGGGTATATCCACAGTTGCTCTGGACCTTTTAAATTTAAATGAAATATAATACACCAGGAATACGGTAAATATAAAATTTTTGGGGACTGAAAATTTTAAAAAATAAAAAAATTGGTTATACATATACCACTTACTTTAACAAAAGGGAAAATATATTTTAATATCATCCCCAAATTTGACTGGAGATTAATGTGTATTCCATACCCCAAAAAACAAAACTAACTAAATCTATGAAAATAATGTGGCCAGAATTACACACAAAATTGAGGGGCTTATCTAAAGGTTCCGGGAGCTGTCTAGTCCAGTGTTTGATATCTCAATTTAGCGGGAAATGCCAATCCCCCAAATTTTCCCCTCCTTTTTGAGGGGTTTGTAAACAAAATTTTTAACCTTAGACCCACAAAAAATTTTTTCCCCATTACACCAACTTTTGTACAAAATTAAAAACCAAAGATGGCGAGTCTCTTTTTTTTTTTTCGAAAACCCTACTTTTTTTAAAAAAAAAAAGGGGAAATTATTTACCTATAAATTCCCGTATTTCGGGAAAAAAATATATACGTATTTTCCAAAATTTGCCCAAAAGGAGTTCGTTCCCAAAACAACTCAAATTGCTCTTTTGGGGAAATTGGTGGAGGCCGGGGTACTTATAGGATCTGGCATCCACAGGGGCGACATATTACCCCAAATTTTAATAACCTTTTTACACTTTCCCGTCCTTGGGGAATCCAGAAGTTTCCCAAATAAAAATTTTTAAGGTATTTGTCCCCCACCATGCATTACATTTTTATGGGCTTTTAGAAAAAAATTTTAAATTTGTTAGATGATGATTTTTGGGGCATTTAAGATAGGGTGTTTGCAAAATTCCCCAAAAAATTCAGCTTTTTTGTAACCTACCCCCTGCCCCTAATTACATTTTTCTTAAATACGGGCCCCAAATTTCTTATTATAGAACCTTTCAAAATTTTTCTTTCATCATCAATTTAATTTTTTTCCATAATTTCCTTTAAACCCTCTTTTTTTTTCCTTTTTCCCAAAGGATGTAAAAAAACTTATATGAAATATTTATTTTGTTTAAAATTTTCAAACACCAATTATTTTAACTTTGATTAGCGGTGGTCACAGAAATTTTCAACAGGGGGCAATAAGCCTTTTGTACGGGCCCAAAATTGTTTTTATTTCCCAACCAACTGGGGCCCTTTTAAACCATGATAACCTTTAAAAATTTAGCATAAGGTAAACCTCGAGACAAGAAATCCCCGGGGATTCCCCTCACCGGGTTTTTTATTAAATTAAACCACATCCCAAAACCCAAACTTTTATACTTCTTTTGCATCTGTTTAATTTCAGCGACTCTGTTTTGTACGTACCCCTTTTTTAACTGTTCCATTACGAATCCATTTTTAAGGATACCCTTTATCAGCCCAAAATTTAAACGTGCGCTAATATTTATCTCCTGAAAACTTATTTCTTATATAATTAGATAATTTGCACCTAAATAAATGGCTTTTTAATTCCAAAAATGGGTAAGGTAGTGATTTAATTGGAGAAAACTTTTGCCTTAGGGCATAACAAGAGAGATAAAACTAATTTTCAAATTTAAGGTAAGCACCTGCTCCATATGCCAATTTTGAACATCACCAAAAAAAATGGAGTACATTTTTTTTCCCTCGGATTGGGCCCCCTGGCTGGGAAAATCCAAAAATTGGAAAATTTTTTCATAAACACCCAATTTAAATTTAACCCCCCTGTTAATGGTTTTCCCCGGTAAAATTTTATCCCCAAAAATTTTAAAATTTTTATGCTTCTTGAATTAATAAATTTTCCCCCTTTTTTAGTAAGGGGTGACATAAACCTAGTGGGTCAAAACATTTGGAAAAATTCCGCACGCCCCAAAAAACTCTTTTGTTAATTTATTGGGCATTTCTGTTTTAAATTTTTAGGTTTTAACATTAAAAAAATCTCTCTCAATTTTCCCCAAATTTTAAACCCCAAAACTTTCTACATTTGCACTTCATCTCCGGGGAAATTTTTCTTATTTTTTCCTTTTAATTTTGGGAAAGAATTACTATTCCATTCCCCCCAGGGGGATATTTGCCCCCATTTGGGGATTTTTTATTAGCCTCTCCATAAGGGCATTAAAAAGTTCCTCTTCAGTTGAAAAGTTTACAACCCCGGGAAATTTTTTTCCAAAAATTGTTTGTTCATTACTTTACTCAATGGACTTTTTAAGTTTAAGGGGGGGGCATTTACGTCGCTTGAAGTAGGAAAAGGACGGAAAGTAGCACCCAAAAAATACGCTCCTAAAGCGAAAGGTTTTTTGAGGGCTAAGTGGGTCAATAGGATTCTCTGGCCATAAGAAGCGGTTACAATCCCGGTCAAACCTCTGGGAAAACCCCCCCCTTAGGAAAGCTTTACTTTTGGGCCCCCCGTAAAAAGGGATAATTTTTTTATCCTGAAAATTTTTTAAAAAATTTTCCCAATTTTTTCCCTCAAAGACGGACCTTCACCCCCCCGCCCCCTTTAAACTTTGGTACATTTTTGTTACTTTCCCGGGGCCCACAATTTTTTCCAATTCTCAGAGGGGGTGGGGGGAAAACCTTCTTTTAACCCCCGTGATTTTGGCAAATATGACCATAAATTTTTTGGGTTGCTCAGGAGGGGACCCTTCTATAAATTTATTTTAAATTAAATGCTCCAATTATATCATTATAGGCAGTTAACAATTTTTGGTGTTTATCATTCAGGACTTGAGGCCTTTAAATGCCCCTATGCCAATTTTGAAAATTTGTGGGGAATTCTGGATGGTTCCGTCTCCACGGAAGTCGCACCCCGTATTGTCCAGGATTCAAATTTTTTCATTCTCAGGTATTGTTTTGAGTAAAAAAAAAAACTGGACCCTTTTTTCATTTACTTTTTCCCCAAAGGGTTTTCTAATTCCCACAAAATTTAAAGCAATGGTTTAACACCCTCCTCTAGGGAAAAAATTATACTGGGGGGACGACTTCATGGTAAACACACAGTTATGGAATTTGTAGTTTCCTCTGTCATGAATTATTTTTTTACGAGGAATCCTTTCCCTACATTTCAGGCCCCCCTGCAGGGCTTCCCAAAAAGGGTTGGGGCACCACATTTTTTTTACCATACCCTTTACAAAGAAGGCATAAAAGTCACTACCCATCAAAATTTTTTATTGGGCCCACGAATCAAACACAACCCCGAAGGTGCTAAAATTTTCAATTTTGTGAGAGTCCCTTTTTGTGCTTTTAAATAAGCCCAAATGTAGATATTTTCTCTGGAAATCTATCTTTCAAATTACTGCATTAAAAACATTTTTTTCATTGCCCCAAACCCGACAGTTTTCATAAAAAGTGTCCCTACAATTGAGGGTCTTTTATCCCCAGAGAAAACCAGATAATTTTTAAAATTTTGGGATCTCCCATCTGTTCTTTCATTTCCATCAAGACATTTAGTTTAAGAAAGTACGTTGAGATCCCGGTCTAAAATGCAGTTACAATTTTTTTTTTAGCCTTTTATCATCAATTTTTAACCCGAAACAGGTAAGGGGTTTCTCCCAAAACCATCATTATTAAAAATTTAAACAGCAATTTTTACATTAGCTAAATGTTGTGTCAGGTTTTTCAACATTATCCCTTATTTAAAATTATCATAAAGACCTTTACACATGACTATATGGGTCTTTCCCTTTTTGACTTGGATAACAGTTGTTAAATTTTTTTAGGGATGGGCAATCCCTTTAAAAATTGTATTAAAAAAAACACCTAATACATCTGTCAAATTTCCCCCAATTTTTTTCAACTTTATCATTCCAGAAATTTTATGCATTGCAAAATTCCCTTTAAAAAATTTAGTTTCCCTTACAGAAGAGACAATCTCTCCTTTTTTTGAATGGGTTTTTTTTTTTAAATGGGCTACTTTAGGGGGGATACTTATTCCTCTTTCCTTGTGGAAAAATCATTAAATTTTGAAATTTCCCGCTACTTGATATGTTTCCTATGCAACTCTTTTTAGGAAATGAATTTTGTTAATTTTAAAAATTTTGTCATTTTTTACCTTTTTTGAAAATTGGGCAGATACCTCCGGGGTTATTATGTGTTGCATCCTTAAAAAAGAAATTTGGGTTTGGTGGTCTGGGAACTGCAAATTAATTCTTGTAGACCTAGTCTTATTTCCTCCAGACCAAAATAAAAACCCCTTTTGATATTTGTTGGAGACCATTCAAGTGTTTTTTCAGCTTTAATTTTTTTCTGTAAAATGGCCTCCAATAACCCCGTCTGATTTCCCTTTAGATTATATTTTGAGAGTGCTCTCCCGTTTAAAAATTTTAAACTGCTGGGAAACCTTTTTGAGTATGATCTGAAATTTTTTTAAAATTAAAAATGAAAAACACTAGATCCAAACCCAATTTGTTTATTTTTACCCCCAAGTGACTTCAGCAAAATCAAATTTCTTCCCTTTTTAAGGTCCTTTTACATGGGGAAAAGGCTTGTAGAGTAAATTTTAAACATCTCCTCTTACCTGCCTTTGAGGGAAAAAAATTTAGTTACAAAAAGGGTAGGTCACTCCCGTGATGCACAGCTGGGTTTTAAAAAAAAAAAAATTGACCAAAATTCCTCCCAATTTTCTCCAGGATTAAACACAGGTAAACACAATTCTGGGAGTTTTGGCAAAGACATATTATTTGTTGGAGCAGACTGACCAACTGCCTGGTTTACATATTTTAATTTATTCAAGGCCTGACTTTTACAAGAAAGAATCTTTTCCTCTAATTCATAATACTGATTAATCATGAGATCTACTTCAGTCTCATCTACACAGTTTACTAACAAATCTCCTTCATATTTGTTGTAATATAATTTGTATGAATCATATCTATTACCTAAAGCATCTAAATACAATTTTAAATCATCAGTATTCACAGTTTCTTGATTCATTAATTCCAAGCACTTATTATATGCCTTGGTTACATGAACTTTTCTAGCCTGTATTGATGCTTTCTTTACTCTATATTCCGTATGTTTGTCTTCTATATTAATTTCTTCATTTTCAGCCATGATGCAATGTATTAAATTCAACTTTATTAATAACACTGATTACAACTTACAACACTGATACAACTTACCTTTGAATAAATTCTAGCTACTTGAGCTTAGCAATTAGATATAAAAATTATAATATAATTTTAAATGTGCATTATTACAAACCTTTAGCCAAACTTGGCTTATCAAAATTAATATTATACAAATTAATAAATCCTTGCCAGAATTTGGCATAGCAAAATTAATATTATATATATTAATAATCATTAGCCACACTTTTCTTATCAATTACACATACACTAATATAAATCTTGGCCAGAATTGCCTTATCAAATTAATATTATACAAATACATTAATATAAATCCTAGCCACTTTGGCTTTGCAAAATTAATATTATACACATTAATATAATTAGTTACACTTGACTTACCAAATTAATATTGTAATAATTATAATCCACATTAAGTAAATTTGTGAACTTAACATCCACCTCCTTCTGTCATTTCACATATAATTATTAAGTAATTAACTAATTAATGACTTCACTAATTACCTCTGGTTCAAGAAGGACCAACGGGCAAATTAAATGTGGAAAATTGCATTTAGCTGAATGTATAATTATTTACATAACAGTAAATGAACAATGATAACTATTATTTATCAGTTAGACAAGTAGGAATTTGGGACACCTAGGTCGCAAAAAATGTCCCCCTTCGATACCTACCACTGTCATATCCACAAGTTGCTCTGGACCTATTAATTAAATGAAATATACATACACCAGGAATACTGGTAAATATATAAATTTGTGGACTGTATATTAAAAATAATAAATGGTTTAATATATATACACAATTACATAACAGAAGGAAAATATATCTTAATATCACTCACCAATTTGACTGGAGATTAATGTGTATCATACTCAGAAAACCTCACTAACTAAATCTATGAAAATAATGCTGGCCGGAATTGCACACAAATCTAGAGAGCTTATCTGAGGTTCCTGGAGCTGTCTTGTCCAGTCGTCTGATATCTCAAGTTATGCAGGAATGCACATCCACCAATTTCACCTATTTGAGAGGTGTCAACACAATTTTAACCTCTAGAGCACGAAAAATTCTTCCCATTACACCAACGTTTGTACAAAATTCAAAACCAAGATGGCGAGTCTCTTCTTTTTTTTCGATAACATACTTCTTTTAAAAATACAATATAGGGCATCTATTTACCTATAAATTACCGTATTTCCGGAAAATATATACAGTATTTTCCACACTGAGGTTATCAGGTTTGATTCGAAGAAGGGGAAGGTAGCTTCAATTCCTTGGATCCAAAGCTCATCATTAGAATTTAAGCGAAACTGTAATGGGTGGTTTGATGTCCCTCAGTCCAAACTCACACTCGTAAACAAACTCATCCCAGCGTGACTTATTTTCCTGACTTACTTTTTTCAAGTGATGACTTAAAAAAAAAAAATCTTTCCTGTGAGCGAAATGTTGCACAAAAAAAAAGATTTTTAAAATGTTTGATGCATTGCTTAAAACAAAGAGGTTAGGGAAACCTGGGGCCATGAAGAGCAGATTCTATAATTTATCTCCACTGGAGACTGCCGGTACATTAAAATTGATTATATATTTTTTGTATCTGGTTGAATATTGAAGCACTGCATGTCTCTAGGCTACTGCTTCACCCTGGCACTAGTCACCTACAGCCCCCCAGACCTAATCCAGCCCCAGGTCTGCTCTAGCTCCACTGATGCTATTGTATATGCAGTCCAGATAACACTGGCGACTTGATTGTAGTCGCGTCAAGGTCACCTCCTGTTCATGAACACTATCAAGATAACTCTCACCCATTTTCTCATACTATGAAAAAGTAATTATTTTTTGGTTAATCTTTACTTGTAATTGTACACTTTCCTTCTTTCCTCTATACCTTAGCCATTTTTTCCTTCTACAGACGAATCAAAACACTTCACCTTTCTTTTACCTCCCTGGTCTCTTCTGCGGTTTGTTTTTGCTATTGAAAGCCTCATCTACCGACACATCCACTCCCAAATATCTAGATTTATTGACTTCTGATATCCAGTGCTTCATTGCCTAATTTTTAATTACTCTCCTCATTTTGGTTTTTCCTATGGTCACTTTTAATCTTTTTTCATTGGCAACCTCTCAGAAGAACCGTGTTATCGGCACTGGGTCACTATGGCAATTCCCACCTCTTATCAGGCTCATTATCTTTCATTTACAACACCCTAACATTCACATTTTTTGCAGCTCTTTCTATAAATATATTGAGCAACCATAGTAACTTTACGCATCCCTGTTTAAGACCAACCTTTACTGAAAATAGTTCCTTTCTCTCTTACAATGGTCCTGGGACCTTGATCGGACCGCAGGACTGAAACGTTTTCTAATATATGACCTAGTGTATGCTGTGGCATACACCGAATACGTTTTTATATTCGACGTGCATCACATATAACCACGATCCCGCATAATATTAACAACCAGCTTAAAACACGGTAGTTTATTGCCTGTCTGAATGTTGATACCGCTTGTATAAGGAGAAACGACAGTTGTGCTGGAGATTGCCAGTCTCAGGTGAGGAGTGGTGCCTCGGTAGGCACCTTGTATCTAGGAGTGGCCTTTAAACTTCATTTTCCTCACAAGCCCTTGATGGTCTGCCCTCTGAATGGGTGCCTAAAGCTGTAAAGTGAGAAAGCTCTGCACTAACTCTTCTCTCTCTCAAAACCCACTCGATTTGTGACATTTGTTTAACGTACTGTTATTTGTGAATATATATAAATGACCTTGGTGATTGCAATATAAGGGTATTCAATATTCTTGTTGTTAATGACTGCACCTACACTGGTATTGACTGCACTACGATGGTACAATGCACCTACGCTGCTACTTGACTGCACCTACAATTAACTGCCCCTACGCTGCTACTGACTGCACCAAACGTTGCTACTGACTGCACCCACGTTGCTACTGACTGCACCCACGTTGCTACTGACTGTACCTACGTTGCTACTGACTGCATCTACGTTGCTTTGACTGCACCAAACGCTGGTATTCCTTCTTAACAACCGGTACAACAGACCTTTCAACAGTATTTGTGTTGCAATATATATATCTATTAAAAATTTATAAATACAACAAAGAGCTTCTTACTCTTAGAAAACCAAAGTATTATTCACGAAGATGCTACCGAATAAATACATACATTCGATATCCTCTCCAAATCTTCCGTCACTCGGCAATCCACTTTCTGTCTCATACCTGTTAAAAAATATTTCCACCGTACACTTTAAGTTATATTCTCAACCAGGTTATTAAACTAAAACTTGTACAACTCTTGGATATTAATATATCATAGAAAACACCTAACATGCATTGCTGTTCATTTCAGCAGCCTCTAATCGCACTGCTGTAAGGGCTGTTCACTCACCAAACATTAGATAACACTGGTAAGGGCACTTTAGAGTACAGGCAGACATCACGGAGGTGATAGTGGTAGTGAAGAACGGAATAAGGAAAAGAGGACAGGGGTATTGTGGAGAGGGACTGTATATGGGATTCAGATAGTAGATAGCTCAGAAGAGCTACCTACTTATATTTACAGTAAAACTCTCGTGTTTTACCTAGGTGTATGAGTCATGGACACGACAGAAAAAGGCTCTCCCCCCCTCCCCCCTTTACTCCTTCCGACAACTGTTGGCACGAAAAGGGGGAAAAATAAACCCCTGTTATATTGAAAAAATAGCACTGAATTAAAGGAAGGATGGAAATGTATGTAAAACTTGAGCTAACTCTACCTCTACTAAATTAGTACTGTTACCATCTTATCTCTCATTTTACCCATAGCAACCAGGGAGCTGTGTGTATCAGTAGTTGTACTTCTGGTGTCACCATTCTGCTGTGACGTTACAACCCTCTACTACTTCTACCACACCTTGTTGTCAACTGAACGTCTTGGTGCAGCTGCTGTAACAACAACAAAATCCGCTGACTTCAACTTTTCCCATGTACAGTGTGCATAGACGGTCTGCTTGAATGTAGTGTGGGTTTAGGGTGGTTTGAGTGAAACAGTAGTGAAAGGAACAAAAACTCGCTCCTGTCCTCCTTCAACAAACCTATACTTTACTTTGCTGGTCACAGTAACTTCTGTAAAGTTTTCTAACATGAAACGTGTGGATCGACCCAGCCATTGGAAGGGTTCCATGTAATTTACACTTGTGCAGTGTTTGTCCAGCTGGTTCTTAAATGAGTGTATTGTCTTTGTGCTTGCAACGTTAACAGCCCAATAAATTCCACTCTGCTATAATTCTGTTTAAAAAAAAAAAACTGCATGTGGCGGTTCCATTTTCTGCCTCGCGTTTTTCCTTTATTGTTTCGAATTTATGGACTTATTCCTGCCTTTTAAATAGTTTCTTCGTATTTGAGTGTGTCAAAGCCATTTAGTGTCTGAAAATTCAATGTGATCTGGTTTCTCCATTTCTGACAGAGAAAAAGTTGAGTGTTTCTTCAACTGGTTTATTTTTTATTGATGTTACAATCTTGGTAACTCTTATATGTACCCTCTCCAGTATACCTCTCCATATACCCTCTCCAGTATACCCTCTCCAGTATACATTTACCTTTTATGCAACTTGAATACCAAAATTGGGTGGTATATTCAAAATTCTATGTAACAAGTGATGGAGGGTGAGAGAGAAAAGGGACTTTTAGAAGGGTGAAGAGAGAGAGAAGAAGAAAGAAAGACAGAGACTAGACCAAAATCTGCAATAGAAATTACTAAGGTACACTGAGAAATAATTTAGTAAATGCAGATAACACCTTCCAACACCCTCCTTCATGGTGGGAAAATTACCCACAAATCCCTACCTGTCTTTATGAGGAAATTTGATAGCCCTTACGCTGTACTGGGGCCACTAGCACCAACAACCTGTTTGATTAGGCCATTAAACAGGAGGGGCGATAACTCTCGGAAAAATGCTATGCAACAACAACTACTACAATAACTAATACAACTACTGATAATACTACAACAACTACTACTATTACAACCCAAATACTGCTACTACTACAACCACTACTACTAACACTACAACAACAATAACAACAACTACTATTACAACAACCACTACTGCTATTACCACAACAACTACTACTGCTGCTACTGCAACAACACTGCGTTTAAATCACTAGTTGGAATATACAACCCACTACACTGTGACGGTCTTCTATGGGTTCAGTTCTACTCGAACTTACCGCAAGATACTAATTTCTGGAAGTGTTACGGAGCTTCCAAATATTCACAACTATTTACCACAACCGGTAATAAATGTCTTAAATTTCTTGCAGAAGATCCCGACAGCGGACATCAGACTGTTGTAACAATTCCTTTCCTTCGCCAGTTTGTAATTGGGTCTGTGGGCATGATAAAAATTTATTTGGATTATAAACCCGGATGTTTAGTAACCCACCTCAAGAAAGCCACTCCATGTAGTTTGTTTCCAGTGGGGTTTTCAGATCCTCTTCCCCCAGGATGCGGCCCATATAATCTAGTAACACCCGGGTACCTACTTCTAGGTGACCACAGGCAATAGGTGTATGGAAATATGCCTAACGTTTCCACTCTCCCCTGAATCAAACCCGGGTCTTTCAGCTGTAAGACTCGTATGCATTGTAAGTGCATACGAGTCTACCCATTTAGACCCTGGTGGAAATACAGGTACCCTAGTGGAAATACAGGTACCCTAGTGGAAATATGTTACATTGTGTTACCTAAATGATTATTCTAGGTTAAATACCCATAAAATACTATACATGTGTGCTAATACCATTTGCGTATCCTCCAGACTATTGTATTAATATTTATATATGCAATATCCAAAAACACTACTCAACCACCGAATATAAATTAATACGAAAAATTTTTTTCATGAAGGACTTGTATGGGTGATTGGTTGTTAATTGTGTGTAAAGTGAAGTAACTACACGAGCGACAGAAAGGCGGCGTGTTACCTTTAATCCCAAGGGATGGTTGGCTAAATGAGCTTAAAGCCTGTAGATTTGTCAAAGAATCATTAAAGCTCGTCATCTGTTCACCTTCATTCGCGTATGCTTTAATCTCCAAAATAGGGAATACAGTAAACTCTCGGTATACATACTCTCAGATATACACACCTCTTAGTGTATGTATATCGTATAAAAATGCTGAGTGATAGTTATTTTGCTGCTAAAACCATTGAAAGATATCAAATATCTTGGTATAAGACTAGAATCTTAAGTCTCCCACCAGTTAGGGATTCTAGATTCCAAATATAACTTTCATTCTGATTATACAAACACTAAGTACAGCTTACTTTCTTAGGTTGCAAGGCTACACCTTGTAGTCCCTGGAAACTGGTGATGGTCCTGGGCGTGGGCGAAGGGCGAAGGGCATCAGAGTCGCGGAAGAGGGAGAGGAGGCGGAGTAGAGCACGGGATGCTGCGCCATTCATCTCAACTCTATTTTACGATTAATTTTTTTGAGTATAAGTACATATATATAATATATAATAATATAAAAAATATGTAATAATAATAATATATAATATATAAATATATATATGCAAAACAACCACTATGAAAAAGTAGTGAAATTCCAAAGTGTTCGTGCCTACTCACATTGTCAAGGAACTATGAAAGTAATACATCACAGGAAGGCAATTAAAGGGCTTAGACCACACCTCACAGTCAACCCCCACAACAAAGAAACACCTGACGCGCGGCAATACCGGACTCATAAAAAAAGGGAGGAACACTGCAGTGGGGTCCGCTGGTCCAACTAGACAGGTCCTCACGACCTGTTAGTGGGATGTCGTGAGAACCTGTCTAGTTGGACCAGCGGACCTACTGCAGTGTTCCTCTTTTCTTATGAGTCCGGTATTGTCGCGCGTCAGGTGTTTCTTTGTTGTGGGGGTTGACAATGTGAGTATCACGAAACTCTTGGAATTTCACTACTCTTTCATAGTGGTTTTTGCATATATATATATATATATAATATATAATATATATAAATAATATATATATATATATATATATATATATATAAATATATATATGTTTGTAATCACATTGATTTGGGGGTAAACAGATGTAATGAGCACATAAAAGTACGTAGTATAGATTTTTTCTTGGATAACCCAATAAAGTCAAACATTGTCATGCATCCCTAGGGATGTATTACTGGAATGTGTTGCTCTCAGCATATATATGTTCTAAGTTTACTTTGATCCCTATATTGGGGATCAAAGTATCTTGTCTGGTGGTGAAAAGGTAACCGTGCAGCCTTAAAGACGGTCATTCAGGCGATGGGCTTTAAACCCTATTAACCCATAAACCGAGGGATTAAATCCTATGAACTATACGTGGGTCACCTAGGCAGCATATAGCCCTGTACATCCACTCATAGGAGAATACTTGAATCTCCTCTGAGATAAATGCACATCTCCCTGTATTTCACTAAAATATTATGATAAAGGTGTAAGGGTACGACCGAGTGGAAGGAATTATAAGGCTAGTTTAATGTCTTTATTATGCACCCCATTCCCATCCTGTGGGCGGTAGTCAAAAGATTACAGAGGTACATAATGGGTCCAGGGACTGGGCCTCAAAGTTTTGATAGCTGAGAAAGTTAGAAAGGTAATGAACTCACAATTTACAAAGGGAATGAAGTTACAATTTACAAAGGTAATGAACTCCAGGTAGGTCTGGTCACAATCATTACAAGTTACAAAAGTATTTACAGATTACAGAGGTACGTAATGGGTCCAGGGACTGGGCCCCCAAAGTTTTGATAGCTGAACTAGGTACAAAGGTAATGAACTCACAAGTTACAAAGGTAATGAATCCTATAAGAATGGTTACTTACGTTTATACAAGGCTACAATCATGAACAAATTATAGAGTAATGAGCAATTCACACTTCCACACACACACCACACACACACACACACACACACACACACACACACACACACACACACACACACACACACACACAACACACACACACACGCACACACACACCCCACAAAACACACACACACACACACACACACACACACACACCCCACACACACAGGGTCACGTCAAGAAATTAGAGAAAGTGCAAAGGTTTGCAACAAGACTAGTCCCAGAGCTACGGGGATTGTCCTACGAAGAAAGTTGAGGGAAATCGGCCTGACGAAAACTGGAGGACAGAAGGGTCAGGGGAGACATGATAACGACATACAAAATACTGGGGCGGAATAACAAGGTGGACAAAGACAGAATGTTCCAGAGATGGGACACAGACACAAGAGGTCACAATTGGAAGTTGAAGACTCAGATGAATCAAAGGGATGTTAGGAAGTATTTCTTCAGTCATAGAGAAAGTCAGGCCGGGGACTAGCCTAGAAGTGACGTAGTGGAGGCGGGAACCATACATATTTTTTAAGGGCGAGTATGATAAAGCTCATGGGGAAGGGAGAGAGAGGACCTGGTAGCAATCAGCGAAGAGGCGGGACCAGGAGCTATGAATCGACCCCTGCAACCACAAATAGGTGAGTACAAATAGGTGAGAACACACACACACACACTCACGCACACACACACACACACACACACACACACACACACACACACACACACACACACAACACACACACACACACACACACACACAAACACACACAATCATACACAAACTCATACAGTATAAGGGAACGACCAATTTACGTTCAAAAGAGGATTTCATCAGAAATGTTTTAATATACAGTAAGTATATGTAAGAACGTTACATTGGAGTGAAGGCGAATGATTTTTGGGATTTGAGGTGCTGTTGGAGTGTCAGCAATGTGATAATGAAGGACTCAAGGGAACCGGTTAGCCGGATTTCAATGAGTAATTCAGTGGGGGAAATTTTGGTTATCCTGGGTAATTGACATATATGTTACTAGATATGTGTAATTGTGCTTATGTATACCTGTACCTAAATATACTTACAGTAGCGTGCAAGTGTGCAAATTAATTGGGACAGGAGTAAATTTTGTGATTATTCATATGTCTTAGTCTCCTGCTTAATTAATATAGTTTTTTTTTCAGAAGAGCTTGCTATGGACTTCTGGCAACCATCCAGCAGTGCTACAACAGCTGTTGTTCTGTAAACTATTCCTGCAAGCGTGCTCCGTAAGTGAATGTAGTTTCACCAAATTCCCTCCTTCAGTTCATGATTACTGCTGAAATTCATGATGGATGTTACACCTAGGAAGCGTGCAAATATTGTAGCTCTTAGAAAACATGTTGGTGTCAGTATCAGACAGATCGCCGAAAATATGAGCCTCGCAAAGTCTACTGTTTTTCGGATTCTGAAGAGAACCGATGACAGTGGTGACTGTGCATCGAGAAGGATGTGTAAGAAAACGCAAGACAACACTTAACCTGGAGAGAGTTCCGGGGATCAATGCCCCCGCGGCCCGGTCTGTGACCAGGCCTCATGGTGGATCAGGGCGTGATCAAACGATGACAAAGTTATCCTAAGAAAGTGTGAAGGATCCCAAGAAAACCAGCAAAGATCTACAGAGATGTAGCTTCGCCTGATATAAATGATGATTCTTCAACTGTTTGACGAAGGCTCCTTGAAGTTGGCAGAACTGCCAGAAAGCCGGTAAAGAAACAGTTATTGACTGCTGCTATGAAGAAACAACAGCTGCGCTGGGCACTCGATCATAAGGGATGGACGATAGATGAGTGGAGAAAATTTAAATTTTCAGATCAGGTGCTTTTGAAGTACTTGGGTACATATCAGTGGTAGCGAGACAGGACAAGGCAAACCTCTTCGGAATGGATACATTCAACAAGCGCCACAACACCCCTAAGATGTTTTTTGATCATTTTACTGCTAAAGGCCCTGGACGGCTTGTTAAGTGAACAATGGACAGTGACAAATACAAGGCAATCCTGGCGATTTATTTACTTCCCGTTGTGGATAGAGACTTTCCTGATGGAGAAGGCAATTTCCGTGCCACACTTCCAGAAAAATGCTGACATTCTTCGAAGAGACTGGGCTAAGCATTCTAAATTGGCCTGGAAGCCTTTTTGACCTCAACTCAAATGAAAATCTATGGGTAATAACCAAACGCATGATCGCAAAACAAGACTGTTCAATTGTGGAGAAACTAATTGCTGCTGTTATTAGGACCTAGTGCCACGACGAAGAACTTGCCAGAATATGTTCAGCATTAGTCGATTCTATGCCGCAGCGTGTAGCAATGCTTATAAAAGCAAAGGGTAGTCATATCATTATTAAATCAATTATCTGTCACATCATTGCCTTGTATTTTTTCAAATAAACATTAGTATTCATAATAAATGTCTCATTTCATCACTGTTCCAATTAATATGCACACTACTGTACTAAGGGAAGGCCCGAAATGCCTCGTCATTTATTGGCTTTTTTGGTTCCAATCATATTATAAAATGTAAACACACATTGTAACCTTAGCAAAGAAATAGAGTTTTATTTTATTTTATTTTTTTTTAAGTCAGTGATCGAGAGAACATAGTAGTCTACGTTATACAGAACGCTTTCTTTGATACTCGCTTGTGTGTTAGAGAATGGAACTTTGAGAGGGTAAACTATGACGCTGGTGTTCTATAGGCCACTGGCTTACTGGTGCTCTGTAGACGTCCTCCCACTTTCTTATACCCGAACTGTTATCAGCAGTACGACGTCAGCAGTGTGGTAAGAGTATACAGACAGCAACTTATCAAAGTCATGACATCGACACCATGCCTAACCCTTCTCGGGTAGGGTAGGTGCCTGAGCCCGAGCCTTTAGCTCATAAGACTGTCATTCCCATTTGCCCCCTTGGGGTGGGGATGGCAGACCAGAGAGGCCTAGCTTGTGGCTAGGCCTGGGGACAGTTGGTCCCAATGATGAGGAGGTACTTGTGCCTCCTCCCATGGGAGACTTAGGTCTCAGACACTCCCTAAAGATGGAGCCAAGGCCGGGCCACCACTTGGAAAAGGCCCGGGCCGGGAGAATACCGGCTAATCTTTAATAATAATAATCAAAGTCATGGAAAAAACCCAGATGATTAGGGCATCGTTAGAGGAGTCATGCACACTTACCGAGTTATGAATCGACCCCTACGACCACAATTTGGTGAATATTGGCTAATGATTAGATAGATAAACGCTGGTACAGACTTGTTCTTGGCTAAGAAGTCCTTTATCAGTATTTAGTAACAGTTTTCTTTACTTCCATTTTACTTTAACCCCTAAAATGAGTATTAAAGTGAACTTATCATCACCACTCTTTAATAATAATAATAATAATAATAATAATAATAATAATAATAATAATAATAATAATAATAATAATAATAATAATAATAAATATCACTGGATAATATACATTCTGAGGTACAAGTTTCTCAATGTATATGCAATGAGAGTGAGTAAGTTTATTCAGGTATACACAAATACAGTTACACAGATTATCAAACATAGCAGCATTATTTTTTTTTATTATCACACTGGCCGATTCCCACCAAGGCAGGGTGGCCCGAAAAAGAAAAACTTTCAAACCCTCATTTACCCCCATCACTGTCTTCCAGAAGGGGGCTTTAACACTACACTTTTTAAACTGCAACATTAACACCCCTCCTTCAGAGTGCAGGCACTGTACTTCCCATCTCCAGGACTCAAGTCCGGCCTGCCGGTTTCCCTGAGCCCCTTCATAAATGTTACTTTGCTCACACTCCAACAGCAAAGTCAAGTATTAAAAACCTTTGTCTCCATTCACTCCTAAACAAACACGCTCACGCATGCCTGCTGGAAGTCCCAAACCCCTCGCACACAAAACCTCCTTTTCCCCTAACTCCAACCTTCCTAAGGCCGACCCCTACCCCGCCTTCCTTCCACTACAGACTGATACACCCCTTGAAGTTATTCTGTTTTGCTCCAATTCTCTCCACATGTCCGAACCACCTCAACAACCCTTCCTCAGCCCTCTGGACAACAGTTTTGGTAATCCTGCACCTCCTCCAACTCCAAACTACGATTCCCCTGCATTATATTCACACCACACATTGCTCTCAGACATGACATCTCCACGCCTCCAGCCTTCTCCTCGCTGCAACCCTTCACCCCATGCTTCACACCCATATAAGAGCGTTGTAAAACTAAAACTCTCATACATTCCCCTTTTTGCCTCCAAGGACAATTTTCTTTGTCTCCACAGACCCCAAATCACCACCCACCCTTTTTCCCCCATAAATTTATATGATTCACCTCACTTTCAAACCCCATCCCTGACACTCCACCCCCAAAATTCGAATACATTCACCTCCCCAACTCCCCCCTCCAATCTGATATCCAATCTTTCTCACCTAATCTTTTTGTTATCCTCAAAACCCTTACTCTTTCCTTTTCACTTTCAATTTTCTCTTTTCACCCCAACCAAAATTTCATCCACCAATCTCTAAAACTTCTCTTCAAACCCCCAAAGCACAGTGTCATCAGCAAAGAGAAACGTGACAACCCCCACTTTATGTGAATTCTTCATCTTTAAAAACTCCACCCTCTTGCCAAGACCCTCCTTTTTATTTCTTACAATCCCTCTATAAAATATTAAACAACCACGGGGACAAAAACACATCCTTGTCAAGGGCCACTTTTACTGGGGGAAAAAATTTCCCCTTTCGTAAACCTAACTTTACCTCACATCCTCGTAAAAACTCTTCATGCTTTCAGTAAACTACCCCTAACCATACACCCCAACATCTGCCACTTGCCCCCCTATCCCCCTGTCATACCCTTTTCCAAAAACCCTAAAGCCACAAAGACCTCTTTAGCCTTTTAAAAAGTTTTACTTATATGTTTTCACTTAAACACCTGTCCCCACACCCCCTAAAACCTTTTCCAAAAACCTCCTTTTTTTCCCTTTGTATCCAATTTTCCCCCGTCTTCTCTTAATTTTTTTTCAATAATAACTCTACCAACACTTACCCAGGTATACCAACAACTTTTTCCCCCTATAATTTTTTTCACTCTCTTTTTTCCCCTTTTTCCTTTTATACAAAGGAACTATCATGCTCTCTGCCAAACCCTAGTACCTTACCCCCCTTCCCCACATTATTAAATAATTGCACCAACCACTCCAAAACATATCCCCACCTGCTTTTAACATTTCTATCTTTATCCCATCAATCCCGGCTGCCTTACCCCCTTTCATTTTCCCTACTGCCTCACGAACTTCCCCACATTCACAACTGGCTCTTCCTCACTCCTACAAGATGTTGTTCCCCTTGCCTATACACGAAATCACAGCTTCCCTATCTTCAACATTTAACAATTCCTCAAAATATCCCTCCCATCTTCCCAATACCTCTAACTCTCCATTTAATAACTCTCCTCTCCTATTTTTAACTGACAAATCGATTTGTTCTCTAGGCTTTATTAACTTGTTAATCTCACTCCAAAACTTTTTTCTTATTTTCAACAAAATTTGTTGATAACATCTCACCCACTCTCTCATTTGCTCTCTTTTTACATTGCTTCACCACTCTCTTATACCTCTCTCTTTTTCTCCATATACTCTTCCCTCCTTGCATCACTTCTACTTTGTAAAAACTTCTCATATGCTAACTTTTTCTCTCTTACTACTCTCTTCACATCATCATTCCACCAATCGCTCCTCTTCCCTCCCGCACCCACTTTCCTGTAACCACAAACTTCTGCTGAACACTCTAACACTACATTTTTAAACCTACCCCATACCTCTTCGACCCCATTGCCTATGCTCTCATTAGCCCATCTATCCTCCAATAGCTGTTATATCTTACCCTAACTGCCTCCTCTTTTAGTTTATAAACCTTCACCTCTCTCTTCCCTGATGCTTCTATTCTCCTTGTATCCCATCTACCTTTTACTCTCAGTGTAGCTACAACTAGAAAGTGATCTGATATATCTGTGGCCCCTCTATAAACATGTACATCCTGAAGTCTACTCAACAGTCTTTTATCTACCAATACATAATCCAACAAACTAACTGTCATTTCGCCCTACATCATATTGTATACTTATTTATCCTCTTTTTCCCTTAAAAAATATGTATTACCTATAACCAAACCCCTTTCTATACAAAGTTCAATCAAAGGGCTCCCCATTATCATTTACACCTGGCACCCCAAACTTACCTACCACACCCTCTCTAAAAGTTTCTCCTACTTTAGCATTCAGGTCCCCCTACCACAATTACTCTCTCACTTGGTTCAAAGGCTCCTATACATTCACTTAAACGTCTCCCAAAATCTCTCTCTCTCCTCAAACATTCCTCTCTTCTCCAGGTGAATACACGCTTATTATGACCCACTTCTCTGCATCCAACCTTTACTTTAATCCACATAATTCTTGAATTTATACATTCATATTCTCTTTTCTCCTTCATAACTGATCATTCAACATTACTGCTACCCCTTCCTTTGCTCTAACTCTCTCAGATACTCCAGATTTAATTCCATTTATTCCCCCCACCGAAACTCCCCTACCCCCTTCAGCTTTGTTTCGCTTAGGGCCAGGACATCCAACTTCTTTTCATTCATAACATCAGCAATCATCTGTTTCATGTCCATCCGCACTACATCCACGCACATTTTAAGCATCCCAGTTTTATAAAGTTTTTTCTTCTTCTCTTTTTTAGTAAATGTCTACAGAGAAGGGGTTACTAGCCCATTGCTCCCGGCATTTTAGTCGCCTCATACGACACGCATGGCTTACGGAGTAAAGAATTCTTTTCACTTCCCCATGGACAATAGAAGAAATAAAGAAGAACAAGAGCTATTTAGAAAAAGGAGAAAAACCTAGATGTATGTATATATATATGTATGTGCGTGTCTGTGAAGTGTGACCAAAGTGTAAGTAGGAGTAGCAAGATATCCCTGTTATCTAGCGTGTTTATGAGACAGAAAAAGAAACCAGCAATCCTACCATCATGCAAAACAGTTACAGGTTTCTGTTTCACAGTCATCTGGCAGGACGGTAGTACTTCCCTGGGTGCTTGCTATCTACCAACCTACTACCTACCTACATAGCAGCATATGTGCACGAAACCTAGGATAATCTCCCCAAAAAAATAGATCAGACAAAGCAAATAGTCACTTCGACTTTTCGGGCTCTCCCAGGTTCTCTACACATATGCTGCTATATATGATAATCTATATAACTGTATTTGTAAATACCTGAATGTGTTAATAATGTATTAATAAAAATTATTATTATTATTATTATTATTATTATTATTATTATTATTATTATTATTATTATTATTATATTATATGTGATTTTCTCAGAAATTTGAACTGAGTAATGTACTGATTTTTTTATGTTATAAATAAGAAAAATACTGACGGACACAGAACGAGACAAAAGAGAAATACGCTGAGAAGTGACAGAGACTAACAGAGGGAAAAGAAGATATACAGAAAGAGATAGTGGACGAAGCAAAAAAAAAAAAAATTACAGAATTAGAACCATAGACATTAAAAACCAATGTTATCTCAGGGCCAGATATTTTTTTGAGGGATTGGTTATCGTGTGATAACGAATACCCTCCCCACCCCCCCCACCCTCCCCTCCCCTGACTACCAACCTCTCAATACGCTCCTCCTCCTCCTCCTCCTACCTTCTTCTCCTCACTCTTCCTACTCCTCCTCTGTGAGAAGTCACTGGAGTACTTGACCTTCTTGATGGAACTGGAGATGAATGGTAAGAGGATTAGATGCTCATCATGTTGAAGAGAACATTGATGTGTACCTTGATGATGCGATGTTTGTAGTGACGCTTTCCTACCTGGGTTAGCTTACCTGTCTTGTGTGCTATACTGTGTTGTATTGTGTGTTGTTCCGTTACATTGCGTGTTGCTGTGTCTAACACCCAAGTTGGGTGTTAGTCTGGTATATCAACTAACACCCAGACATATCAACTGACTAACACCCAGGTACCTGTGGTACTTGGAAATAAATGGTATAAAATACCGACACAATGGAAATATAAACACAAATGCAGTATAATGTGATCCTTTATTGACAACGTTTCACCCACACAGTGGGCTTTTTCAAGTCACACACGGATCTCGTACCTTCCAACCCCAGGTAGATCCGTGTGTGACTTGAAAAAGCCCACTGTGTGGGTGAAACGTTGTCAATAAAGGATCACATTATACTGCATTTGTGTTTATATTTCCACCTGTGGTACTTACTGCTAGGTGAGCAGGAGTTGGGAAACATGCCCAACATTTCCACTCGCGACGGAGGATTGAACCAAAGACACAGTATGCGAGGTGAGTGCGCTGTCAACCGAGCCGCGGAACACTAGTGGTCGCTCCTCTGCCCTCAGTCGCACCACTAAAGCAAACCAGAGGAAGATTGAAAGACGAGAATAAAGAAGGAAAAAAAAACAGGTAGCGCATTAGTCAAGTTCAGTGACTTTGGGGAAGTTGAAATAGTGGGGAGGGAGAGGGGGAGGGGGGAAGAGGAGAGGGGGAGGGGAGGAAAGGGGGAGATGGGGGGTTATCACTTGTGACTAAGACCACCAATGGCGGGGCGTAAGTTTGTTTATAATCCCCCTTAACCCCCCCCCTTCCTCCCATCCCCTCCTTGCAACTCGCTTCCACCATTCTTGCCACTTGCATTCTCATGTACTCTCTCTCTCTCTCTCTCTCTCTCTCTCTCTCTCTCTCTCTCTCTTCTCTTTGCCTCTTTCTGTCTGCTATATAAACGTCACCCATCCTGCCCGCCCTCGTACTCTTCGGCCAAATAATTATTAGTCCCTAAGCCTAGGGAGAAGGAAAAAGGGAGCAGGCAGACTGGGAGAGTCGACGAAGTGGTGGGGGAGAAAATTGGGAGTCAGGAGTTTGGGGTTAAAGGACAGGTGTGTGTGTGTGTACTCACCTATCTGTTTTATTTATTTATTTATTTATAAATTTTAGCATACATACAGAGGTACAAAAAAATACAGGTAAGAGCAGCATGCCAAAGCCACTTATACTATGCATAGCATTACGGGCTGGCTTAAAATTAACTTAAGATTAACTAAACAATGATGAAATCAGTGATAAAACATTATTGTAAACAGATAACTATAAAATACAAATGAGTATTACAAAGACAGGTCCTATGGTTGCATGCATTGCTGTTCATTCAGGTAGTGTTTTTAAAAAAAAAAAAATAACAAAGTTAGGTTTAACATTTGTGTGATATAATTGTGAGTAACATTAGGATATACAATTTATATGGTTCAATTATTCAGTATTTATTTGGTTTGAGTGAGTAAGTGAACTTTGAGAAGAGACTTGAATTTTATAAACAGGTAGTGTTTTCTTTTATATTTACAGGTAATGAATTCCAGATTTTAGGGCCTTTTATGTGCATTGAGTTTTTGCATAGCGTGAGATGGACACGAGGAACATCAAAGAGTGATCTGTGCCTTGTATTATGGTCATGTGTTCTGTTGAGGTGGCAAGGAGATTTTTGAGGGGAGGGTTAATATCAGAGTTAAGTGTTCTATGTATGTAATAAGTGCAATAATAAGTATGGATGTTTTGTATGGTGAGTAGGTTGAGTGTTTTGAATATTGGTGGAGTGTGCTGCCTGTAGTGAGAATTTGTTATCATTCTAACTGCAACCTTTTGTTGGGTAATTAGTGGTCTGAGATGGTTAGTTGTTGTTGAGCCCCATGCACAAATTCCATAGGTGAGATAGGGGTAAATAAGAGAGTGTTAAAGGGCCAGGAGGGCTGACTGTGGAACATAGTACCGTATCTTCGATAGTATCCCCTACAGTCTTGGAAATTTTCTTAGAAATTTGTTGTATATGTGTATGAAATTTGAGTCTATTATCAAGGTGGATTCCTAAGAATTTTCCCTCTGTTAGCTTTGTGATAGGTGATCCGTTTATCGTTATGTTAAGAGGTACATCTGTAGCTTTTGCTACCAAACTGAATGAAGTAGGTTTTGTCAATGTTTAGTGTAAGTTTGTTAGTCCTCATCCAGGTAGATATTTTCTGTAATTCGGTTTTTTACAGTATTGGCTAGCGTGACTGGGCTCGGGTGAGAGAAGACGAAATGTGGTGTCATCTGCAAAAAGTGTGGGTTTGAGTAATTGCGAAGCATTTGGTAGGTCATTTATGTATAGGAGAAAGAGAAGAGGGCCAAGGACACTTCCCTGTGGGACACCAACTGTAATTGGTTGTGCGGAAGAGCTTGCCCCATTTGCGTACACATATTGGCTTCTGTTGCTGAGGTAAGACTTGAGGTAGTTGAGGGAGTGCCCTCTAATACCATAGTGTGACAATTTTACGTGGAGCAAGTCATGGTCAACTGTATCAAAAGCTTTACGTAAGTCAATGAAGATCCCCAGTGGACTTCTTTTTTCTCTATTGCAGTGTTTTATATGTTCAAGCATGTGTATAATAGCATCATTAGTATTTTTATTAGGCCTGAATCCAAATTGGCAGGGGTTGAGAATGTTATGGGAGATGAGGTAGGAGTAGATTCGTTTATGAATTAATTTTTCGAAGATTTTTGAGAGAGGGTGTAAATTGGATATTGGCCTATAGTTATTCAAATCTGTTTGGTCTCCTCCTTTATGGATCGGGGTGACCCCTTTCTATTTTGAGAGCAGTAGGGAAGGTGGAGGATTCAATGGATTTGTTAAAGAGTGTTGCAATGATTGGTATAGTACTTGTGACGCTTTTTTGTATATAAAGGGTGGTAAGGTATTTAAATCTCCTGCCTTGTTTTTCAGTGCGTTGATAATAAGGGAGACTTCGTAGGGTTAGTCGGAGCTAGGAACAGTGTGTTCGGGTAGTTTGCCAGTGAGGTAGTCATTTGGTGGGGTATCTGAGCTTGGGATATTATTGGCAAGGTTTTTTTCCTATAGTGGAGAAGAAATCATTGAGTCTGTTGCTGTTTCTGTTGGTGGGAGTTGGGGTTCATCTGATTTTGCTAATTTTATTTCGCTATGTCGTGATATCTTTTTTGTTCCCAGAATTTCTGATAGGGTCTTCCAGGTCTTTTTTATATCACCTCGTAAGTTGGATAATCTGTTCTCATAATACAATTTTTTTTGCCCTTCTTATCAGGCTTGGTTAGGATTGACGAGTAACGTTTTGTTTGGTCTCTGGTTATGTGACCCATTCTGTACTGTTTTTCATATCGGTGTTTTGTATTTATGGATTTGAGAATGCTGGGTGTTAGCCAGGGACTGTTCAGTCTCTTAGCTGTCATCTGTTTAGTTTTTTTAGGGCAGTGCTTGTTATAAAGGTATTGGGTCCCTTTTTTTGAAAATTATTAAAACATTCGTCAATATCTGTATAGATTTCTAGCTCAGTGTGCCAGTCAATGTTTGTTACTGCTGTTGTGAAGTTATTAATGGCTGCCTCATTGTGAAGTCTGAAGGTGACTTTAGTAGTGTCTTGGGGTATTATTTTACCAAGAGTTGTTATGAGGAAAGTAGGGTAGTGGTCTGTGGTATTATCTGTAATTATGCCTGATTTTAAAGGGGATATGGTGTTGGTCCAGATGTGGTCAAGTAGGGAAACACTAGTCTCTGTAGCTCTTGTAGGTTTTGTTACTGTTGGTAGCAACATGCAGTTACTCATTGTGTTTGTGAATTCAGTAACGTGTGGGTCCTGGTCTTGCAGGAGATTTATGTTGAAGTCACCTGAGAGTAGTAAGTGATCTTTGTTCATGCGTGCATCAGTTATCATACTTCCTAGGTTTTGACTAAATTGGCTAATGTTTGACTGTGGAACTCTGTAGATGTTTATCACTGTGAGAGGTTTTTGTAGGTATTTGGATTTGAATTTAGCTATTATATATTCCCCATGTTCATCCCTTGTGCAAGTATTAGTGATACATTCTAGTTGGTCTGAGTAGTATATAGCAGTGCCACCCCCTTGTTGGTCTGGCCTACAGTTGTGTATGGCTGTGTAACCAGGAATGGCATAGACATCTGTAGTATCAGGGTTTAGCCAGGTTTCAGTTAGTGTAATGATGGACATATTGGCATGCAAGGAATTTAGTAATGCTAGGAGGTCATCATAATGCTTGCTTAAAGATCTGATATTGTAGTTAAAGATAGTTATGTTGTTGATGGCTCTGAGAAGTGCCTTTGATTGTTCTGCTGTGTAGTAATTACAGTAACTGTTTGAATCATTTAAGTCATTAAATAAGAGGTTGGTATCAGGATCAATGCTTGTAATCATAAGATTTGTAGTGAATCTATAGTTAGAATTAAGTAAAAAATAAAGTAAATATTCTAAAGTTAAAAAAAATAGCACCTGAATTATTTAACAAATGTAAAAATAATGAGCTAAGGTAGTTTTTTAAAGCTAAAATAAAGGAGACAATATAAAAGGGACTAAAATAATTTGTGGTGAACAAATAAAGTGATGATCAAATAATGGAGCTTGGGAATATGATAGTAGGTAGTACTTTAAAGGTAATTCTTTAAAGTTAGAATTATAATATAAAATTATAATATAAAGCGGGCGGGATTGAACCCGCGGTCAGCCTCAAAACTCCAGACCGTCGCGTTAGCCACTGGACCAGCTAGCCACAATAAGATTCGTCCAACTAGGTACTCACTTGTTTGTGGTTGCAGGGGTCGATTCATAGCTTCTGGCCCCGCCTCCTCACACACTGTGTGTATGTGTGTGTGTGTGTGTGTACTCACCTAGTTGTACTCACCTAGTTGAGGTTGCGGGGGTCGAGTCCGAGCTCCTGGCCCCGCCTCTTCACTGATCGCTACTAGGTCACTCTCCCCGAGCCGTGAGCTTTATCATACCTCTGCTTAAAGCTATGTATGGATCCTGCCTCCACTACATCGCTTCCCAAACTATTCCACTTACTGACTACTCTGTGGCTGAAGAAATACTTCCTAACATCCCTGTGATTCATCTGTGTCTTTAGCTTCCAACTGTGTCCCCTTGTTGCTGTGTCCAAACTCTGGAACATCCTGTCTTTGTCCACCTTGTCAATTCCCCTCAGTATTTTGTATGTCGTTATCATGTCCCCCCCTATCTCTCCTGTCCTCCAGTGTCGTCAGGTTGATTTCCCTTAACCTCTCCTCGTAGGACATACCTCTTAGCTCTGGGACTAGTCTTGTTGCAAACCTTTGCACTTTCTCTAGTTTCTTTACGTGCTTGGCTAGGTGTGGGTTCCAAACTGGTGCCGCATACTCCAATATGGGCCAAAACGTATACGGTGTACAGGGTCCTGAACGATTCCTTATTAAGATGTCGGAATGCTGTTTTGAGGTTTGCTAGGCGCCCATATGCTGCAGCAGTTATTTGGTTGATGTGCGCTTCAGGAGATGTGCCTGGTGTTATACTCACCCCAAGATCTTTTCCTTGAGTGAGGTTTGTAGTCTCTGACCCCCTAGACTGTACTCCGTCTGCGGCTTCTTTGCCCTTCCCCAATCTTCATGACTTTGCACTTGGTGGGATTGAACTCCAGGAGCCAATTGCTGGACCAGGTCTGCAGCCTGTCCAGAATCCCTTTGTAGTTCTGCCTGGTCTTCGATCGAGTGTATTCTTCTCATCAACTTCACGTCATCTGCAAACGGGGACACCTCAGAGTCTATTCCTTCCGTCATGTCGTTCACAAATACCAGAAACAGCAATGGTCCTAGGACTGACCCCTGCGGGACCCCGCTGGTCACAGGTGCCCACTCTGACACCTCGCCACGTACCATGACTCGCTGCTGTCTTCCTGACAAGTATTCCCTGATCCATTGTAGTGCCTTCCCTGTTATCCCTGCTTGGTCCTCCAGTTTTTGCACCAGTCTCTTGTGGGGAACTGTGTCAAACGCCTTCTTGCAGTCCAAGAAAATGCAATCCACCCACCCCTCTCTCTCTTGTCTTACTGCTGTCACCATGTCATAGAACTCCAGTAGGTTTGTGACACAGGATTTCCCGTCCCTGAAACCATGCTGGCTGCTGTTGATGAATCATTCCTTTCTAGGTGTTCCACCACTCTTCTCCTGATAATCTTCTCCATGATTTTGCATACTATACATGTCAGTGACACTGGTCTGTAGTTTTAACGTTCATGTCTGTCTCCTTTTTTAAAGATTGGGACTACATTTGCTGTCTTCCATGCCTCAGGCAATCTCCCTGTTTCGATAGATGTATTGAATATTGTTGTTAAGGGTACACATAGCGCCTCTGCTCCCTCTCTCAATACCCATGGGGAGATGTTATCTGGCCCCATTGCCTTTGAGGTATCTAGCTCACTCAGAAGCCTCTTCACTTCTTCCTCGGTTGTGTGCACTGTGTCCAGCACTTGGTGGTGTGCCCCACCTCTCCGTCTTTCTGGAGTCCCTTCTGTCTCCTGTGTGTGTGTGTGTCTGTGTGTGTGTGTGTGTGTGTGTGTGTGTGTGTGTGTGTCCTCACCTGACTGTGGTTGCAGGGATCGAGTAGTAGCGTGTATGTGCATTCACATTATATACATTATTCATTGGCTTTATTGAGTACTTGCCTCGTGGGTTCTATCGTACCTACTCCTGATACTGTGTACTGCATATTGAATTTGTTTCTTCCACTTCCTAATCTAGCATTCCATTCATTTTCCAACCAGAGACAAAAAAAAGTATTTGCCTCTATCCCGGCAGCTCATCTATCACTTTCTTTAACACCTAGCCCCTACGCTTCGTATTGCAAAAAAAAATCTGTCCCTGTCTGTTCTGTCAAAGACTGAGTGCCTTTTACGTCGTAATCAAGTCTCCTCTGGCCCTAAAGTCGTCAAGTTAAGTTCTTTAAGTCTTTCATGATTCAGTCCCTTAAATTCTGGGGACTAGGCCTTTCCAGTGTTCGAATGTTTGAATAGCTGGGTTCCATATTGGTGTTGATATTCCATCAGAAAAAAAATACAGCCCCCCATGACACTTCGGGAGTGAAGGCACAGTCAGTGGCCCCCCATCCAGAAAAACGGGTATTAGTGCCGCAAAAAAGCTTCAACCTTTTTTAAAACTTAAATACGACAACATTTTGTTTTACAAACTACGGGGTTAAAGCTATCAAAAACACCAAAATCCCTTTCTCGCGACCCTCCAGATAAAACGCAATGTCTGGGATAAAACCCAGGGTACAACTTTTCTAATGCGACAAAAAAGAAAGGCAAAAAAGGGGAAAAGGGGGTTGGGCTGTATGTCCTGAGTCGCTAATTAGCTGGGAAATTACTAGACACCAAAAATTTTAGTTAAATTTTTGACAGAAAAGTTTGGGGTTTCTACAACCCAGAGATACAATTTCCCCATAAATTTAAAGGAAAACACCCCCTGAAATTGACTACTGTTGGAAAAACCTCCCCCCCGGGTCCCAAAAAATTTTTATTTGTGGTATTTCAACTTAGGAACCAAAAAAGGGAGAAATGTAAAAATAATTTTTTAGAAAAGCTAATCCCGGGAGGAAGCTCCGACGAAAATTCACACACACATGAGCTATTGAATCTCTGCAAGAAGTTCACCTAAAAAAACCAAGACTGGAAAAATAACTTTCCCCTTATCACAAATTTTAATGAAATCGGGTACTAAACATAACAGATCAGACGAATATGCTGGATCACAACAAAATCGAAATACAACATGAGGCGGGGTCTGGCCTAAAATGAGACGGGTTTGAAGGTGCCTTCCCAAATTCAACTTAAAATAACAAAAAATACGTGGGATCAATTAAAACTGCCCAAAAATAAAAAAAACGGGGAAAATTTTTTTAAAACAAACGGACCCGAACCTTTGCCTAGAAAAATTAAACTCTGGGGCACTTGGGGTTGCTCAAGAACATTCCCCTAAGAAAGAACAAAGAAGATGTAAACGAAAGAAAACCCCCCCCTTACAGGCAAAGGAAAAAGAACAAGAGCTGCGAAGGACCCCGAGTCTGAGATATGAAAGGAGGTAGGCCGGAAAATAGAAAACATCAAATTAATTTTAAGAAATCATAAGGAACAAGAAAACGGGAAAGAATTTAAACCCAAAAAAAGAAATTTAAAAGAACCCAAAATGTTTCTTTTCTTTCCCAAATCTGGGCCCAAAAACCACATCTAGTATTGGGCTCAAACCCCGGGCAACATGGGTTCAGGGCGGTGTCCTGCCTCCAATAGGGATCACTTAAAATTGGCCTTGGATGCAGGGAAAAAATCGAATGAGATGAAATAAACAGATTTGAAAAAGCTTTTGAAAAAGCGATCATGGCGTAATACCCCATAAAATGTGTAAGGAAAAAACGGGGAAGTGGGGAGATGGTTTTCAACTTTAACAAATGAACACAAAGAGTATGGTAACAGAGAAAATGGGGGCTGCATATAAAGGCTTTGTTCCAAAGGCACAGTTCGCCCCCATCTTATTCCTCACCCTCATTCAGACATAGACAGAGATATACACCCGCACCGTATCACCCTTTTGCGGATGATAAAGGATCTGCGGAGGTGTCATTGCGAGGACGGGGTTTAACCTCAAAAAAATAAAAACAAATTTTTCCCCCGGGGGAAACGGTAAAAAAAATTTGATGTTCATGGGAAAAATTCCAAACTACTCCGTTAGGAAAATGGAGGGGAAATAACGAACGGTTACTACGACTCGGGGGGATACAAAGAGCGGAAAAATAATGAAAGGGACCTGGGAGTGAAATGTCGAGGATCCCCTTTTAAAGGGATAAACGTGCCACGATCGCACGTGCAAAGAAAATGATAGGATGATAATGGAAATTTTAAAACGAGATGCCAAACCAAATAAGATTTTTTTTCAAATCACTTTTTCTCTCTAGGGTAATACTGTGTACATTAACATCTCCATTCAAAAAAGGTGAAATCGCAGATCTGGGGTACAGAATCCCTTTTCTGCCGTATAATTTGTAAACACCTTAAAATATGGGAACGCTTGGAAAATTGACTTGTACTGTTGGAACGCAGGGGGGAGAATATATTAATCATTGGAAAATCTTGGGAAGGAATGGTCCCCAAAACTGCACACAGAAACATCCCTACGAAAGTAAAAAACTGGGGGCAGGCGATCAAAATGCCCCCAATAAAAAATAGGGGCGCCATTGGCCAAAAGGGAAAAACCTAATGTCCGGGGCCCAAAACTGTTCAACAGCCTCCCCTCAAAATTAGGGGAATTGCCAAAAACCCCTGGCTGCCTTCAAAGAGGCTGGGCAGATACCCAAAGTCGTGCCCCGGGTCAGCGGGGGTGGTCGTACGTTGAATGCGTTTTCGGCCCCCCAGTAAAGCCTAGTTGATCGGGGCCCGATCCCCGGGAGGCCCCGGTCATGGACCGGGCCCCGGGGGCGGATCCCCGAAAACCCCCAGGTAACCTCCCGGTCCCCGCTTAAACGAGATGGGACTTACGCAAACAGCAAAAAATGAGGAGTATGAAGTCCCCTGAACATATTAGGCATGGCCCTTAAAAAACAGGGCGCATCATGACAGCATGCGGATGGGAAGCGGAAACAGATGTTGTTTTTCCCCTAATGAGAGGTGGGAGGGAAAGGTAAGGGATGCCACGGTACGTATGAAGAAGTTGGAAATCACTCGGCAACGCCACATAAAGATAGATTCTTCCCTTTTAAAACAAAGATGGCTTCCAAAGTGGAAGTAAAGAGATCGACACAAGGTCTTTGCCCGGGGTCTAGGGTGGCCCATCCCAGGCTAGTGACCCTCATAGAGCCTTTAACTGAAGAAAAAAAAAACCCAAAAATATTTTCATTCAAAAAGATATACACGAAAACGGTGCTTTATTCGACCGAAAGTTAGAAAAAACAAGGTAAATCAAAAAGGGGCCCGCAACAAATTTTTACAAACAATGCAATTAAAAAAGTACAGTATCGGGTTTTCCCTAGGGTGACCAACTGTAGAGAACCCAAAAATCCAGGGTTCCTAAAACAATGACACCCCCCCACCCCCAGCCAACCCACGACACCCCCCCCCAGCCCCCCACCCACAGGGGGGTTCGAGGTGGGGTGGTAGCGGCGGGGTCAATATTTTTGGCAAACAATTTAACCCCCAGCAAACGACCTCCACCCAGTCATTAACATTACAAGGAATTTATTTTCACAAAAAAAGAAGGAATATGCAGCGGCCCACTGGCCCTATAGGGGAGGGTTTTTCAAACCCCTCCCCCAAAAAAATAATCATCCCCCTTTCAATGCTACCCCAAAGGAAAAAGCTTTTAACCCTAGACTCAGTAAAATCCCATCAGAACGAACCCCTCTCACTCATGTACTTCCTCCATATAATTCGAAGCTATATAAGCAAACTTTTCTTTCCCCTTTCCAAGTGGGGCTTTTTTTTATAGTTCCTTTTTGTGTTCTACTTTTTTAAATTCATTTCCCCTTTTCTTGAAAATAAATGGTAATAAAACCCCGACAGGTTGTTAGGTAAACAATATGAAAACTTTAGGTATCTTTATTTCGAATAAAATTACCTAACGTTGCATATGTGTCTTCCTAACAGCCCTTTTCTTCTCTTGTTCTTCTCTGGTGTGTCTGTTAGCTGTGGTTCTGTCTCTGTCTTCAGTTGCTATGTCGTTCTCAGCCTATCTTCTTCTTCTTCTCGACTTCTGTCGGCTTTCCTCTTCTTTCTACATTTTTTCCATGTTCTGTTGCTTCTTGTTTTCCCTTTTCTGCATCTGTGATTGAACCATGGTTGTAGACCGAGAGGGAAGGTGTTAGTATGATACCGGGGGAGCGGGAGGGTGTTAGTATGATACAGGGGGTGTTAGTATGATACAGGGGGGTGTTAGTATGATACAGGGGGGGTGTTAGTATGATACAGGGGGTGTTAGTATGATACAGGGGGTGTTAATATGATACAGGGGGGTGTTAGTATGATACAGGGGGTGTTAGTATGATACAGGGGGTGCTAGTATGATACAGGGGGTGTTAGTATGATACAGGGGGTGTTATATGATACAGGGGGGTGTTAGTATGATACAGGGGGTGTTAGTATGAGAGAAGGGTTGTTAGTAAGAGACAGGGGGGTTTTAATATGAGAGGGGGGGTGTTAGTATGATACAGGGGGTGTTAGAATGATACAGGGGGGGTGTTAGTATGATACAGGGGGTGTTAGTATGAGAGAAGGTTGTTAGTAAGAGACAGGGGGGTTTTAATATGAGAGGGGGGTGTGTTAGTATGATACAGGGGGTGTTAGAATGATACAGGGGGGTGTTAGTATGATACAGGGGGTGTTAGTATGAGAGAAGGGTTGTTAGTAGAGACAGGGGGGTTTTTAATATGAGAGGGGGGTGTTAGTATGATACAGGGGGTGTTAGAATGATACAGGGGGGTGTTAGTATGATACAGGGGGTGTTAGTATGAGAGAAGGGTTGTTAGTAAGAGACAGGGGGGGTTTAATATGGAGAGGGGGGTGTTAGTATGAGAGAGGAGAGTGGGCTGGGGCGTTGATCAGGTTGATGGAAGTTGTAGGTCGGCTAGCAGGTTCATGAGGATTGTTATAGAACAATTAGGAGTTATGAAGGGGAAGGGGGAAGGGACACCGTGAGTGGGCATCTCGAAAGGGGGGGGATTGTGGGGTGAGAGAGTTGACTTGGTAACCAGTTAGTCAGAAGTGATCCTCCGGGACTGTGAGCAGCTGGTGGAAATGAATATTGTGTTGAGGATGGCAGAGTTGATTGTGGAGTTGGATACCACGGAAAATGCGATTGGAAATTGTGCTAGTAATGAACGAAGTGGATGGTGGTGATGGTGATGGTACTGGTGGTGGGTGGTGGTAGTGGTGGTTGTGATAGTGGTGGTGGGGTGGTGGTGGTGATTGGTTGTGATAGTGGTGGTGGGTGGTGGTGGTGATAGTTGTGATAGTGGTGGTGATGGTGGGTGGTGGTGGGTGGTGGTGGGTGGTGGTGGTGATGGTTGTTATTAGCGGTGGTGGGTGGTGGTTGTGATAGTGGTGGTGAGTGGTGGTGGTGATGGTTGTGATAGTGGTGGTGGTGGTGGTGGTGATGGTTGTAATAATGGTGATGGTAGTGATAGTGGTGGTGGTGGTGGTGGTGGCGATGGTTGTGATAGTGGTGGTGGTGGTGGTGGTGGTGGTTCTGTTTTCACTTAGTGTACCAATGGCTCCCCTACTTTTCATTGGGGGTATTTTGCACCTCTGCCAGTCTTTTACTTTCGTAGGCAGTGATTTCTGTGTGTAGACTTGGGACCATTACTTCCAGGATTTTCCAAATGTAGATTATGATATATCTGTCTCGCCTGCGTTCTAGCGAGTACAAGTCAAGTGCTTCCAAGTGTTCCCAGTTGTTGAGGCATTTGATGGAACTTACTTGTGCAGTAACGGTTCTCTGTACACTCTCTAGCTTTGCAATTTCACCTGCTTTGAACAGACTGATTGCATGATTGCAAATAAGAACAGAAACCACGGTGAAAATAAGAAATAAAACCTGAGCACTCTCATATTCATAGATACACATCTTCAGAGAAACAGGAAGAAGAGGCAAGAGAAGCGCATTTTATATGTAAAACCCCGAGGCGAGACGTCACTCAGAGAAGATGACAGCATCTCACACAAACAGCTTCCTCACAAACCTAACCCACTCATCCATTTGTCCAATATCAGGGTAAATTGTTGGCCTGACAAAGAACACACACACTGTATTTTGGTGATAAATAATTTTTCCATTAATAAAATAAACAATATTTTGGACAATAGAACTGTCAAGTTTATACATTCCAAAACAATTGTTGAAATATGTTGTGCATCGTGTTTGATAACAGACAGTTCCACAATATTTCTTTGAACTGCACAATTACACGGAAGTAATTCTTTGGCATTAGTCCAGTTTACATCTCTCTCTCTCTCTCTCTCTCTCTCTCTCTCTCTCTCTCTCTCTATATATATAATATATATATATATATATATATATATATATATATATATATATATATATATATATATATATATATATATATAATATATATATATATATATTCACATGCAGACGCACACACACCCCACGCACACATAAACAATAAACACCTAGGGTGACCAAACAACACACATACATGAAACAAGGACAAACACAAACAATGAACAACAGAAGTTTGCCACATGGACACTATGTTAGTACGTTATACCACCGGTGTTTTATTTGTCCGTTTGTTTTGTGTGCTTTATTTGTCTTATATCTTAGTTTTCTGTTTATTTGTTTCATTTATCTATTTAATTATCATATTTATGTCTACTAATTTACTGGTTTTATTTATTTGTTTATTTGTGTGCATGTGTGTGTACTCGCCTAATTGTGGTTGCAGGGGTTAAGTCACAGCTCCTCGTGTGTGTGTGTGTGTGTGTGTGTGTGTTTGATTTGCTTTCTAATAATTTTGTCTGTTTCGCTTCTTTATTTGTCTGTCTTTGTGTATTTTTTCTTGTTTTTCCTCTGTTTATTTGCTTTAACAAAGACACGGTTCTATCCTATTTTATTTTTCCAAAACACTCATCTTTTCCTGGTAAATAATTCCACATTTTAAGACTCACGTTTTTTTCACTAGTTTCGTGATGCCCTCATTCTTTCTCGTCCTCCTCTTCCTTCTCCTCCTCTTCTTCATCTTCCTCCATTTCATCTTTCTCCTCTTCTTCTTCCTCCTCCAGGAGGGCAGAAGGAGCGTGAGGAGCTGGGTGGTCAGGTCTTGCTGTGGTTACCACATCAGTCGCTGGTGAGAAATTCTGATAGCTAGTTCCTAATCTGAGAGACCGTCTCTCGATTTCAAGAAACGTGAGAAATACACACACACACACACACACACACACACACACACACACACACACACGAGGAGCTGTGAATTAACCCCTGCAACCACAATTAGGTGAGTACACACACACACACTTTGTGCATCAAGACAAAAATAAAAGTGGACTGGAAATTTAGGAACTTACAAGAGGAACAAAGCACAAACAGAAGTAACCGGTTAGAACCAGAGGTGTGAACCACGAGGTGTGACCTCTGAATCAGAGGTGTGAACCACGAGGTGTGACCTCTGTACTTCTGAATCCGAGGTGTGAACCACGAGGTGTGACCTCTGTACCTCTGAATCAGAGGTGTGAACCACGAGGTGTGACCTCTGTACTTCTGAATCAGAGGTGTGAACCACGAGGTGTGACCTCTGTACCTCTGAATCAGAGGGGTGAACCCACGAGGTGTGATCTCTGTACCTCTGAATCAGAGGTGTGAACCACGAGGTGTGACCTCTGTACTTCTGAATCAGAGGTGTGAACCACGAGGTGTGACTCTGTACCTCTGAATCAGAGGTGTGAACCACGAGGTGTGACCTCTGTACTTCTGAATCAGAGGTGTGAACCACGAGGTGTGACCGCTGTAACCTCTGAATCAGAGGTGTGAACCACGAGGTTGTGACCGCTGTACCTCTGAATCAGAGGTGTGAACCACGAGGTGTGACCTCTGTACCTCTGAATCAGAGGTGTGAACCACGAGGTGTGACCTCTGTACTTCTGAATCAGAGGTGTGAACCACGAGGTGTGACCTCTGTACTTCCGAATCAGAGGTGTGAACCACGAGGTGTGACCGCTGTACCTCTGAATCAGAGATGTGAACCACGGGGTGTGACCTCTGTACCTCTGAATCAGAGATGTGAACCACGGGGTGTGACCTCTCCATCTCTGAACAAGAGGTGCGAACCACGAGGTGTAATCTCGGAATCGTTGGACCAAAGGTGTGAACTACGAAGTGTAACCTCTGAACCGTTCTTTCAACGTTGAGGCACAATTTTGTGTTGTCGTTTCCCACAGTGTTGTCATTCCCGACAGAGTATGGTCGTTGCCGACAGTATTGTTGCCGACAGAGTGCTGTCGTTCCCGACAGAGTATTGTCGTTGCCGACAGTGCTGTTGTTCCAGACAGAGTATTGTCGTTTCCGACAGTGTTGTTGTTTCCGACAGAGTGTGTGTGGGATTTTGGGTGAGATGAGTACAAAAATAATTCTTATAACAAAAGGACCACTGTATAGCAAGATACTCATCTTTGTTGATGACAGCTCAAAACACTGGATTACGATGCACACGAAATACAGCCATGAATGTTTCAACATTTAACGCATTTCAACGCGGCGTGGCCTGGCCGGCTGACACCGTGTCACTTCTGTCACATCTTCATTGGTTTGAGTTCAAACTGCAATCAACCTGCTGCAATCTCAGCCCTCCTCTTATGGGTGGCTATCTGCTGACACGATGTCTACAGGTGTAGAAACGAAAGGAGCAGATTCCCTGAGTCTAAGGTGCTGGCTGTGGGGTATGAAACCCCCAGGTATATCAACAGTTTAGAAAAAAAATTATTTTTGCTTTTCTCGGTCATGGGAAATAGTAATTTCCTCAGATAAACATATGTTCGTAAAATCTTACACAGACTCTCATAAGAGTGTAAGTTCTGCTGGACACATGTAAATATTGGGTGTTGATCTTATCTGCACTGTATCTTTAATCTTGGAAATAAATGGTATAAAATACCGACACAATGGAAATATAAACACAAATGCAGTATAATGTGATCCTTTATTGACAACGTTTCACCCACACAGTGGGCTTTTTCAAGTCACACACGGATCTACCGTGTGTGACTTGTGACTTGAAAAAGCCACTGATGGGGGTGAAACGTTCCCAATAAAGGATCACATTAAAACTGCATTTGTGTTTATATTTTCCATTTTTAAATCTTATTAGAAGGTGTCTGATTTTGCAGATTCAGAAGCTTGTGTTAAAATAAATGGGTCGTTTCTGGTGTGCTTCAGTTTAAAACTGCTGAGCGCAGGATGTTTGGTTGTAAGACGGGGAGCATCGTGCTAATGCAAAAAAAAAAAAAAAATCATGACAGTCTTCTGCTCTCCACGTGGGAAAGTAGAGAGAAGGATCTTAGCCTCTGTGAGAGGGGTCGACCCCCCGAGGGACCTCGCCCCCCTGGTTAGAGAAAAAAAAATTCACAGTGTTGTTGTTGCAAACAGAGTGTTGGCATGTCCGACACAGAGCTGTCATTCCCAAATAGAGTATTGTCATTGTTGATAGGTGTTGTTGTTGCTGACAGTGTTGTTATTGCTGACAGTGTTGTCGTCCCAACTGAGAGTTGTCTTTGCCGATACAGTGTTATCGTTGGTCAACACAATTTCTCGTTGCCTGCACAGTGTTGTCATCCCTTCTGAGTATTGTCATTTCCGACACAGTGTTGTCGTCTCTAACACAGTGTTGCTGTTTCGACACGGCCGTTGGTCAGTCGTTCATTTTCTGCCCTATACCGGCATAACAAAAATAAAAGAAAAATAAACGACATACTCCTGTGGTTAAAATATATACGGCAGCCATCGTTGAACTCTTGGTTTTTACCTCTTTTAAAGTTGAGTTTAAGTTAGGTTATCTCAGTCTCAGCTGGTTAGGCTAGTCTAGGTTAGGTTAGATAATGTATAGGGTATTCATCCTACTGACACCCCTACACATACACACACAAAATGGATGAGGATCAGGCGGACTACAAAGAGCCCTGGACAGGCTGGAAGCCTGGTCAGCAACTAGCTCCTCGATTTAACACCGCCAAATGCAAAGTCATGAAGATCGGGGAAGGGCAATGAATACCGCAGGCAGAGTATAGGTTAGGTGGCCAAAGATTGCAAACCTCACTCAAGGAAAAGGATCCCGGGGTGAGTATAATACCGAACACATCTCCTGAGGCGCACATCAACCAAATAACTGTTGCAACATATGGGCGCCTGGCAAACCTGAGAATGGGGTTCCGATACCTCGGTAACGAATCGTTCAAGACTCTATACACCATGTACGTCAGGCCCATTATGAAGCATGCAGCACCAATTTGGAACCCATGCCTAGTTAAGCACGTCAAGAAATTAAAGAAATTGCAAAGGTTTGCAGCAAGATTAGTTCCAGAGCTAAGGGGAATGTTCTACAAAGAAAGGTTAAGGGAAATCGGCCTGACGACACTAGGTTAGGGGAGACATGATAACGACATACGAAATACTGCGAGAAATTGACAAGGTGGACAAAGACAGGATGTTCCAGAGATGGGACACATACACAAGAGGTCACAATTGGAAGTTGAAGACTCAGATGAATCAAAGGGATGTTAGGAAGTATTTCTTCAGTCATAGAGTAGTCAAGTCGTGGAATAGTCTAGAAAGTGAAGTAGTGGAGGCGGGAACCATACATAGTTTTAAGGCGAGGTATGATAAAGCTCATGGAGCAGGGAGAGAGAGGACCTAGTAGCAATCAGTGAAGAGGCGGGGCCAGGAGCTATGACTCGACCCCTGCAACCACAAATAGGTGAGTACAAATAGGTGAGTACATACACACACACGGTGTTGCTGGCTGGTAAGCTGTCTGCTAAATATTGCAAGAGACAAGTTCCACCTGCATGTCGCTAGCAGGTACATGGAGCACTGTGCCAGGCAACACCTGGGTGGACATGCAAGCAGGTGTGTCCTGTACATGTGGACACGGGTGAGCCCACCTGTAGCAAGCCTGACAAGGGAGGCAAAAATGGCATTAACAAATTTTTAAGCCATTTTGATGGGCTCTCTTTTGGTCGGAACCATCGTACTGTGAAAATTTGATTTTGTGAGCCATTCATTAAGTTGTTGCTGCTGGCCTTGAGTTAGTTGCGTCGCCTGAGCTGCTAGTTTGTTGTGCACCCGTAGCTCATCCTGTGAGAGATAGAGCAAAAATAAAAAAAAGGTTGCGGGGTCATAGGGGGTCTTGGTCAGACCTCACTGGGATAGTTACTAACAAAAAAAAAAATAGTAGACTTGGATTATTATATTAATCCATATAGCTAATTAAACAATATATAGAAAGCATCCCCAGAATAAATATTTAAATAAAAAAAATTTTTTTATTAATGGGTTGCAGTGTGTAAAATATCAGTTTGGGTTTCCTCTAAACACAAGATGTTGTACACCCAAAAGTTTTCAATTACCTTCCTTTAAACCTAGAGTTTTGCATATCCTTTTGGGGCCTGCATGGGGGTGTGTTGAAAGGTTAAATATTGAACACTAAGTACAGTGTTCCAGTGTATCTTTTCTGATGTCCACTACTTTCAGAGTATTTGTAGCCTGACTTTTTCTAGCAGCAAGTCTCGCTGTTGTTACTGTCTTATAGATATCATTATACCAAACATTTTTATTATGGACAGTTTCTGTATTTCTTGTTTGAAGTTCATTGTTTTTCAAACTTTTTCATATTCCTTTTTAAAAGTTTTTTAACTTGTGTATGAAAAATCAAAATTATTGCTGTTTTGTTAAACTATTTCATCAACTTTGTAATGCTCGGAGGCGTAGTGAGGGGAAAGTCTAAAAAAGGGTTTACTTTTGATTGTTTTTTAAAAATTGGGGCATATCTGTGGTGCTTATCACCAGCATGGTACACTCATCGTGGGGGGGGGGATTCTGGGGTGTTTAAACACCACATGGTACACTCAGGTCGTGGTTGTTTATTCTGGGGTGTTATACCCAGCATGCTACACCAGGTCTCGGTTGTTGTTATCTGTGCCGCTTCTACCCCAAAACATGCGGACTCAGATCTCGGGTTTGTTGTTTATCTGGGGGTTATACACCAGCAGGTACACCCAGGTCTCGGTTGTTGTATATCTGTGGTGCTTCATACCCGCATGTTACACACATTTCCTGGTTGTTGTATATCTGTGGTGCTTCATACACCGCATTTTACACTCGGGTCTCGGTTTTTGTATATCTGTGGTGCTTATACCCAGCATGCTGCACTCGGGTCTCGGGTTGTTGTTATTGTGGTGTTTTCATAACCGCATGCTGCACTCAATTTTGGGGTTGTTGTAAATCTGGGGTGCTTCATACACCACATGCTGCACTCAGGTCTCTGGTTTTTTGTATATCTGTGGTGTTCATACCAGCATCTGCACTCAATTTTGGGTTTTTGTATATCTTGGTGCTTCATACACCAGCATGCTACACTAGGTCTCTGGTTGTTGTTATATTGGTGCTTATACACCATGCTGCCCCCAATCTCGGGTTTGTTGTATATCTTGGTGCTTCATACCCCGCTGTTACACCAGGTCTCGGTTTTTGTATATCTGGGGTGCTTCTACCCCACATGTTACACTCATCTCGGGTTGTTGTATATCTGTGGTGCTTCATACACCAGCTGCTCACTCGGGTCTCGGGGTTGTTGATGTTGGGGGCTTATACACCAGCATGGGTTACACTGGGGTCTCGGGTTTTGTATATTGTGGTGCTTCATACACCGCATGCTACACCAGGTCTCGGTTGTTGTATATCTGGGTGTTTATACACCACTTGCTGCACTCAATCTTGGTTGTTGTATATTGGGGTCTTCATACACCAGCATGCTACACTCAGGTCTCTGGTTGTTGTTATCGGGGTGCTTCATACCCCTTTACTGCCTCAGGTCTCTGGTTGTTGTATATCTGTGGTGTTTTTCTACACCAGCATCTACACTCGGCTCGGGTTTGTTGTATGTCTTGGGTTTATCACCACATGTTCACCAGGCTCGGGTTTGTTGTTATCTGTGGTGTTCAACACCAGGCGGTTACACTAGGCCCGGGGTTGTTGTATATTTTGGGGTGCTTCATACCCAGCATGCTACACTAGGTTTTGGTTTTTGTATTCTGGGGTCTTCTACCCCAAAATGCGCACTCGATCTTGGTTGTTGTTATCTGTGGTGCTTCATACCCGCATGCTGCCTCAGATTCGGGTTGCTTTTTCTGGGGTGTTCATACACCAGCATGCTGAAACTCACATCCTGGTTGCAGTATATTTGGGGTGTTCATACACCGCATGCTCACTCGGGTCTCGGTTGTTGTATATCTGTGGTGCTTCAAAACCCCCGCATGCTGCACTCAGGACTCTGGTTGTTTTTAATCTGTGGTGCTTCATACACCAGCTGCTGCATCAGGTTCTGGTTGTTGTATTTGTGGTGTTCATACACCAGCTGCTGCCTCAGGATTTGGGTTGTTGTATATCTGTGGTGTTCAACACCCATGCTGCATCAGGACTCGGTTGTTTTTATTGGGGTGCTTCATCCCCCAGATAGCACTCGACTCTGGTTGTATATTCTGTGGGTTCTACCCAAATCTACACCAGGTCTTGGTTTTTGTAATCGTGGTGCTTCATACCCAGCATGCTACACTCAGGTCCGGGTTGTTTATTTTGTGGGTTTCATACACCACATGCTGCACTCAGGTCTCTGGTTTTTGTATATCTGTGGTGCTTCATCACCAGCGCTGCACTCGGCCGGGGTTTTTTTGTATACGGGGTGCTTATACACAGCAGCTCACTCAGTCTCTGGTTGTTGTATATCTGAGGGTTTCATACACCGCATGCGCACTCAGGTTCTGGTTGTTGTATATCGTGGGCTTCAAAACCAGCAGCCCCCCAAGGTCTCGGGGTTGTTTTATATGTGGTGTTCATACCCGCATGTACCTCGGTTTGGTTGTTGATTCTGGGTGTTTATACCCGGGCATGTCACCAGGTTTTGGTTTGTTGTATATCTGTGGTGCTTCAAAACACCACAGGCATCAGGTCCTGGTTGTTGTATTTTTGTGGGTTTCATACCCACATGTACACTCAGTTTCCTGGTTGTGTATTCTGTGGTGCTTCATACACCACATCTACACTCAGTCCTGGTTTAGTTTCTGGGGTGCTTCATCCCCAGATCGCACTCAGGTCCTGGTTTTTGTATTCTGGGGTGTTTATCCCCAGCATGCTGCACTCAGATCGGGTTTAGTATGTCTGGGGTCTTCTACACCGCTGCGCACTAGTCTCTGGTTGTAGATGTCTGTGGTGCTTCAACCCCAGCATGTCCCCTAGGTCTCTGGTTGTTTATATTTGGGGTTTTACCCAGCATGCAACTCAATCTCGGTTGTGTTTTCTGGGGGTGCTTCATACACCAGCATGCTCATCAGATTTGGTTTTTTTATTGTGGTGCTTCATACACCCAGCGCACTCAGGTTTTGGGTTGTAGTTATCTGTGGTGCTTTACCCCACATCTGCACTCAGGTCTCGGGTTGGTTGTATACTGGGGTGTTTCATCACCAGCATGCTCCCTAGATCCTGGTGTATATGTCTGTGGTGCTTCATCCCAGCATGTACTAGGTCTCTGGTTGTTGTATATCTGTGGTGTTTCAAAACCCCAGCATGCTACACTCAGATTCGGGTTGTAGTATATCTGTGGTGTTTCATACACCAGCTTTGTTTGAAATCGATTCGGGTTGTAGTATTCTGTGGTGCTTATACACCAGCATGCTAATCAGGTTTTGGGTTGTTGTATACTTGGTGTTTATACACCGCATGCTGCACTCGGGGCTCTGGTTTTGTAATCTGTGGTGCTTTACACCAGCATGTCACTCAGGTTTTGGTTTTGTATATCGGGGTGTTCATACACCAGCATGTTTCACTCGGGGTCTCTGGTTGTTGATATCTGGGGTGCTTATACACCACATCTTAACTCAGGTCTCGGTTGTTGTATATCTTTGGTGCTTCTCACCAGCATGCTGACTCAGGTCTCTGGTTTTGATTCTTGGTGTTCATACCCCAGCTGCTACATCGGGTCTGGTTGTTGTTACTGTGGGCTTCTTTAACCCCAGCATGCTCCCCAGGTCTCGGTTGGTATATTTTGGTGTTTTAACCCCACAGTTTACATCAGATTTTGGGTTTAGTTTCGGGGTTTAAACACCGCATGCTACACTAGGTCTCGGGTTTGTTGTATATCTGTGGGCTTCATACACCAGCATGCTGCACTCAGGTCTCTGGTTGTGTATATCTGTGGGCTTCATACCCAGCATGGCCTCAGGCTCGGGTTTGTTGAAATTCGTGGTGCTTCATACCCGCATGCTGCACTCAGGTCTCTGGTTTTTGTAATCTGTGGTGCTTCATAACCGCGCTGCACCAGATCTCTGGTTTTTTGTTTCGAGGGTTTCATACCCCAGATGCGCACTGGTCTCGGGTTTGTTGATTCGGGGTGCTTCATACACCAGCATGCTGCACTCAGATCTCTGGTTGTTGAGTGAAAGAATGGGGAAAAGGAGGGGCAGTTAAAATTTAAAAACTCTGACGTCGTAGTTACCATAACTTGGAACAAAAGTTAAATAAACATTAGTTTGTAAGGTGGAACCCCCATTTTATTAATAAAATACACTCTGTATTCAGTACCATCCAGGGGTATCAAAACCCTAGTCCTCCCCATCTCACTGTCACAGTAAAGGCAGCCATCACTTTTAATTGCCTGTGGGATTTTTTTGTAAGGTCGTAATTTTCCCCCTAAGACCAGTTTAGAAATTTTTTCAGGTTGTTTAGTGCATGAGGAGTTTCAGGGGAGTGTAATTTAGCATGGTGATAATAAGCTGTTATCTCCCCATGATGGAGGAATATTGTTTTTTTCTGAATACATTTGTAGTCCCAAACATTTTTTTTGTGTGTGTAGTGTTATTTGAATCCATCTTTTATTCACTTGCCTCGGGAATTATGTGTTCTAATAATTCTTAAAAACGATTAGGGTTTTGAAAAAAATGTGTATAACAGGGGGATTTTAATTAAATTACCCGGTGTGCACTGTGTTAAAAGTCATCTTTTGGGATTCTCATTATTTTTTTGGAAGTTTATTTTGTCTGTCACCAGGCGTAACTTTAGTCCGTCAGGACATGACGTCGCGTCCCCTCCACCAAGCAAGGTATACAATAAACCCTTCTTCCCCCAAAACAAGGGGTCCTATGTCACGTCCTTACCCCAACACAAAGGGATACCTAATATCGTACTTACCCCAACATAAGGTATACCTAATTCATTTTCTGAAACCACCAACACAAGGTATACCTGATAACCCTTTACCACCCAAAACAAAGGTTACGAAAACTCTCCCCTTTTCCACCAACACAGGTAAACCATTATAACGCTTACCCCAATACAGGTATTCCTGTATCCCGCCTCTACCCCAACACAAGGTATACCTGAAATCACGCCCCTAAACCAACCAAGGTTCCTGATTAACGTCCCTTTTCCACCAAAAACGGGTATCCTGTTCCCCCCGTCCTTTTCCCCCAACACAAAGGTTTCCTTTAAACGTACTCTACCCCCAATACAAGGTATTCCCGATTCCCCCCCCTCTACCCCCAACACAAGGTGTTGTAAATTAGCACTGTGCAATTGGGATCTTTATTGAGGAAAAAATTTGCCAACCCGTGGCTTCATCAGTCCCTAGTAGGAGAAATTTAAGAACAGGGGAGAATGAGGTAATCATCCCTCAACCTTGAGTCGATGTGTTCAGTCCATCAATTTGAATGAATACGGATAGAGGGAAAGCCTTATAAAACCGTATGGAGGAGGGTGCAGCAGTTGTAGTGGTGTCCATTTTTTTCAATGTTGAAGTTTCGTGCCCCCAAAAATTAGGCAAGCGAAGAATTCCCAGTATTAAGATCCCAAGAAGTTCGTGTCTGAAGGTTTTTTAGTAATGGGTTTAGAGAACCGAATGTTGATAAATTAAACATGTCAACTCTTGGGGTTTTTTATTGAGGAAACGTTTCGCCACACAGTGGCTTCATCTCCATCGTAAGAAACTTGAAGAAAAAAGGGGTTTATAAGCTGCTTTTCCCTCTATACCGTTTTTATCAAGATTGATGGTGTCACATGTCAAGGTTGAGGGGCTGATTACCCATTCCCTCGGTTCTTCAATTTCTCCTACGTATGGCTGATGAAGCCAGTGTGGCGAAAAATTTTTCCCCGAAAGATCCCCAAAAGGGTTTAAGGGGGCAATTTATCAACATGTCGGTTCTTGAACCTTACTACAAACACAAGGTGTACCATTTTCAGTACCTTACCCCAACACAAAGGTATCCTGTGTACTTCCACCAACACAGGTAACCTAATAAACGTCTGCACCCCAACACAAGGTATACCCGATATCACGTCCTCTACCACAAACACAAGGAACCTTTATCAGACTCTACACCAACACAAAATTTAAATGATATCGCGTCTAAACCAAAACAAAATATACCTATTTTCACGTACTCTATCACCAACACAAGGTATCCTGATATACGTCCTCTACCACCAACACAAAAAAAAATACCTATTCCGTCCTTATCACAAAAACAAGGTTTAAACCTATTTTACTACTCTACATCAACACAAGGTTACCTATTCAGTCCTTTTCACAAACAAGGGTACCTAAAGTCACTGTCTACCCCAACACAAGGTATACCTTATATCCGTTACCACCAACACAAGGTATACCTTATATCACGTCTCCACCAAAAACAAGGTTACCCTTTCATCACGTCTCCACCAACACAAGGTTTAAATGATTTCACCCCTCAACCCAACACAAATAACCTAAGTCACGTCCTTACCACCAAACAAGGTATACCTATTATCACGTCTCTACCGCCAAAACGGTTACCTGATACGTACTCACCCCCAAACAAGGTAACCTAATAAACGTAAGCCCACCAAAAAAAGGGATACCTTTATCACGCTACCACCAACAAGGAACCTTTATCACGCTACCCCAAAAACAAGGTATACCTTTTTTTTCACGTCTACCACCAAACAAGGTATACCTTTTCACGTCTCCACCAACACAGGTATACCTTTATTACTTTTTTTCCCCACCACCCAAAACAAGGTTTAACCCTTTTATCACGACCACCAACAAAGGTATACCTTTTCATCATCTACCCCCCACACAAGTATAATTAACACGTCACCACCAACACTAGGTATCCCTTTTTCACGTCTACCCCAACACAAGGGAACCTTACATCACGCTACCCCCCAAAACAAGGGATACCTTATATCCGTTTTTCCCCCAACACAAAGGTATAAACCTTATATAACTACCACCAAACAAAGGATCCTTATATCATCTACCCCAACAAAGGTATACCTTTCTACGTCTACCACCACACAAGGTTACCTTTCATCACGTTCCACCACCAAACAAGGTATCCTTAATCATTATCTACCCCAAGACAAAGTAACCTAAGTCTTTCCTGATATTAATCTTTTGTTGATTTATAGAACCCCCAACAATTTTTCTTAAGTCATCATACTGTTGATAGAATCACTAACTTATTTTTTCAGCGTACGAACTATCCCGCGGGGGAAAGGGGGTCTCTGAGGGATCTACGTTTGCCGGACTCCGTTTCGCCCCTTTAACTCGTTCATCCACCATCAGGTGGAAAAACCCATCGGTGGATGAACCGTTTTGTTCGTCTTTTTCATTTCTTTGCTCTCATTTTTAACTCTTCATATATTTTCTTTCCCCCTCTTTGTGTTTGTCTCCTTGTATGTGGTGTCTACTCACTAAATTGTGGTTGCAGGGGTCAATCCAGCTCCTGGCCCGCCCTTCACGATATTACTAGGGCCTCTCTCCCCCGCTCCTGAGCTTTGTCATACCCTTTTTTGAAAACTATGTATGGTTCCCCCCCTCCACTGCGTCACTTTTTTGGGTATTCCACTTCCTACAATAGTGACTGAAGAAAAACTTTTTAACTCCTTTTGATTAAAGGAGTCTTTAAATTCCAAAATGTGACCTTTTTTTGTGTCCCATCTCGGAACATTGTCTTGTCCACCCCTTTTCGATTCCTCGCAGTTTTTAAATGTCGTTTCATGTCTCCCCTAAAATTTTGCTTTCCCTTGTCGTCGATCGATTTCCCGTAACCTTTCTTCGTAAGACATTGCCCTTAGCTCCGGGACTAGGCGTGTGTGTGTGTGTGTGTGTGTGTGTGTGTGTGTGTGTGTGTGTGTGTGTGTGTGTGTGTATGTTTTAGTCTGAGTACTGGTTGGTGTTTGTTCAACGTGTCTCTGAACCCCATTGTTGCCAGGACTTCACCCTCATTCTCTCCTTCACCCTCCCTCCTTCACCCTCCTTTTTCACCCTCTCTCTCTCACCACCTTCACCTATGCACATAGAGAAGCTGGAGAATGTCTAGAAGTTTTGCAATCAAAGTGGTGGCCGAGAGGTATGAGGAGCCATGACAGCGACGTTGAAGATACTTCGTTGCATCACTCGAGATGACGAAAGACGACAACAGAATGGTATGATGCCTAGTATCTCCCTCCCAGCACCTGTCTCCCAGCACCTGTCTCCCAGCACCTGCCTCCCAGCACCTGCCTCCCAGCACCTGCCTCCCAGCACCTGCCTCCCAGCACCTGCCTCCCAGCACCTGCCTTCCAGCACCTGCCTCCCAGCACCTGCCTCCCAGCACCTGCCTCCCAGCACCTGCCCCCAGCACCTGCCTCCCTGCACCTGCCTCCCAGCACCTGCCTCCAGCACCTGCCTCCCTGCACCTGCCTCCCAGCACCTGCCTCACAGCACCTGCCTCCCAGCACCTGCCTCCCAGCACCTGCCTCCCAGCACCTGCCTCCAGCACCTGCCTCCCAGCACCTGCCTCCCAGCACCTGCCTCCCTGCACCTGCCTCCCAGCACCTGCCTCCCACACACCTGCCTCCCTGCACCTGCCTCCCAGCACCTGCCTCCCTGCACCTGCCTCCCAGCACCTGCCCTCCAGCACCTGCCTCCCAGCACCTGCCTCCCAGCACCTGCCTCCCAGCACCTGCCTCCCTGCACCTGCCTCCCAGCACCTGCCTCCCAGCACCTGCCTCCCAGCACCTGCCTCCCAGCACCTGCCTCCCAGCACCTGCCTCCCAGCACTGCCTCCCTGCACCTGCCTCCCAGCACTGCCTCCCAGCACCTGCCTCCCAGCACCTGCCTCCCAACACCTGCCTCCCTGCAACCTGCCTCCCAGCACTGCCTCCCAGCACCTGCCTCCCAGCACCTGCCTCCCAGCACCTGCCTCCCAGCACCTGCCTCCCTGCACCTGCCTCCCAGCACCTGCCTCCCAGCCCCTGCCTCCCAGCACCTGCCTCCTGCACCTGCCTCCAGCACCTGCTCCCAAACACCTGCCTCCCTGCACCTGCCTCCCAACACCTGCCTCCCAGCACCTGCCTCCCAGCACCTGCCTCCCAGCACCTGCCTCCCAACACCTGCCTCCCTGCACCTGCCTCCCAGCACCTGCCTCCCAGCACCTGCCTCCCAGCACCTGCCTCCCAGCACCTGCCTCCCAGCACCTGCCTCCCAGCACCTGCCTCCCAGCACCTGCCTCCCAGCACCTGCCTCCCAGCACCTGCCTCCCTGCACCTGCCTCCCAGCACCTGCCTCCCAACACCTGCCTCCCTGCACCTGCCTCCCAACACCTGCCTCCCAGCACCTGCCTCCCAGCACCTGCCTCCCAGCACCTGCCTCCCAGCACCTGCCTCCCAGCACCTGCCTCCCTAGCACCTGCCTCCCTGCACCTGCCTCCCTGCACCTGCCTCCAACACCTGCCTCCCAGCACCTGCCTCCCAGCACCTGCCTCCCAGCACCTGCCTCCCAGCACCTGCCTCCCAGCACCTGCCTCCCTGCACCTGCCTCCCAGCACTGCCTCCCAACACCTGCCTCCTGCACCTGCCTCCCAACACCTGCCTCCCAGCACCTGCCTCCAGCACCTGCCTCCCAGCACCTGCCTCCCAGCACCTGCCTCCCAGCACCTGCCTCCCAGCACCTGCCTCCCTGCACCTGCCTCCCTGCACCTGCCTCCCAACACCTGCCTCCCAGCACCTGCCTCCCAGCACCTGCCTCCCAGCACCTGCCTCCCAGCACCTGCCTCCAGCACCTGCCTCCTAGCACCTGCCTCCCAGCACCTGCCTCCCAGCACCTGCCTCCCAGCACTTGCCTCCCAGCTCCTGCCTCCCAGCACCTGCCTCCCAGCTCCTGCCTCCCAGCACCTGCCTCCCAGCACCTGCCTCCCAGCACCTGCCTCCCAGCGCCTGCCTCCCAGCACCTGCCTCCCAGCACCTGCCTCTCATCACCTGCCTCCCAGCACCTGCCTCCCAGCACGTTCCTCCCAGCACCTGCCTCCCAGCACCTGCCTCCCAGCACCTGCCTCCCAGCACCTGCCTCCCAGCACCTGCCTCCCAGCTCCTGCCACCCAGCACCTGCCTCCCAGCACCTGCCTCCCATTACTGCTTCCCAGTACCTGCCTCACAGCATCTGCCTCCCAGCACCTGCCTCCAGCACCTGCCTCCCAGCTCCTGCTCCCAGCACCTGCCTCCCAGCACCTGCCTCCCAGCTCCTGCCTCCCAGCACCTGCCTCCCAGTACCTGCATCCAGCACCTGCCTCCCAGCACCTGCCTCCCAGCACTGCCTCCCAGTACCTGCATCCCATCACTTGCCTCCCATTACCTGCCTCCAGTACCTGCCTCACAGCACCTGCCTCCCAGCACTGCCTCCCAGTACCTGCATCCCATCACCTGCCTCCCATTACCTGCCTCCCAGCTCCTGCCTCCCAGCACCTGCCTCCCAGCACCTGCCTCCCAGTACCTGCATCCCATCACCTGCTCCCATTGCCTGCCTCCCAGTACCTGCCTCACAGCATCTGCCTCCCAGCACCTGCCTTCTCAGTATCTGTCTCCCAGCACTTCCTCCCAGCACCTGCCACCCTCCCAGCACTTGCCTCCCAGCACCTGTCTCTCAGCACTCCTTCACTCCCAGCACCTGCCTCTCAGTATCTGTCTCCCAGCACTTCCTCCCAGCACCTGCCACCCTCCCAGCACTTGCCTCCCAGCACCTGTCTCTCAGCACTCCTTCACTCCCAGCACCTGCCTCTCAGCACTCCCTCTCTCCCAGCATGTTCCTTCCAGTGCCTGCCTCGCAGCACCTGCCTCTCTCTTAGCATCCTCACTCCCAGTACCCTGCCTCTCAGCACTTCCTCACTCCCAGCTCCTGCCTCCTTGTACCTGCCTCCTTGCACCTGCCTCTCTCCCAGCACTCGCTCACTCCCAACACCTGTCTGTCTCTCCAGCACTCGCTCACTCCCAGCACTCGCTCGCTCCCAGTACTCGCTCCCTCCCAGCACTCGCTCACTCCTAGCACTTGCTCTCTCCCAGCATTCTCTCACTCGCAGCACTCGCTCACTCCCAGCGCTCGCTCACTCCCAGCACTCGCTCACTCCCAGCACTCGCTCACTCCCAGCACTCGCTCACTCCCAGCACTCGCTCACTCCCTGCACTCGCTCACTCCCAGCACTCGCTCACTCCCAGCACTCGCTCACTCCCTGCACTCGCTCACTCCAGTACTCGCTCACTCCTGCACTCGCTCACTCCAACACTCGCTCACTCCTGCACTCGACTCACTACATGCACTCGCTCACTCCCAACACTCGCTCACTACTGCATCGCATCACTCCCAACACTCGCTCACTACAGCACTCGCTCCATCACTGCACTCGCTCACTCCAGTACTCGCTCACTCCATGCAATCGCTCACTCCCAAACACTCGCTCACTCCTGCACTCGCCTCACTCCCTGCACTCGAGACTCCCAACACTCGCTCACTCCCAGCACTCGCTCCTCACTGCGCTCGCTCACTCCAGCACTCGCTCACTCCATGCCTACTCGCTCACTCCAGCACTCGCTCAATCCTGCACTCGCTCATTCCAGTACTCGCTCACTCCTTCACTCGCCGCACTCCCAGCCACTCTCTCACTCCCTGCACTCGCTCACTCCCAGCACTCGCCTCACTTCCAGTACTCGCTCACTCACTGCACTCGCTCATCCCAGCACTCGTCACTCCAGCAATCGCTCACTCCACAGCACTCGCTCACTTCCAGTACTCGCTCCACTCCCTGCACTCGCTCACTCCAGTATCGCTCACTCCCAACACTCGCTCACTTCCAGGACTCGCTCACTCCCACACTCGCATCAATTCCAGTAATCGCTCACTCCAACACTCGCTCACTTCCAGTTGTCTCGCATCACTCCCAAACTCGCTCACTCCCAACACTCGTCACCACCAGTACTCGGTCACTCCCAGCACTCGCTCACTTCCAGTACTCGGTCACTCCAGCACTCCGCTCACTCCCTGCACATCGACTCACTTCCCAGTACTCGGTCACTCCCAGTCACTCGCTCATCCCAACACATCGGTTCACTACCAGCACTCGCTCACTCCCAGCACTCGCTCATTCCGTATCGGTCACTCCCAGCCACTCGCTCACTCCAGCACTCGCTCACTTCAGTACTCGTCACTCCAGCACTCGCTCATCAGCCTCGCTCACTCCAGCACTCGCTCACTCCCAGCACTCGCTCACTCCCAGCATTGCTCACTCAGCACTCGCTCACTTACAAGTCACTCGGTCACTCCCAAGCGACTCGCTCACTCCAGCACTCGCTCACTCCCAGACACTCGCTCATACAGTATCGTCACTCCAGCACTCGCTCACTCCAGCACTCGCTCACTCCAAGCCACTCGCTCATCCAGCATTCGCTCACTCCCAGCACTCGCTTCCTTCCCAGCACTGCTCACTCCCAGCCACTTCGCTCACTCCCAGGCACTCGCTCACTCCCAGCACTCGCTCACTCCTGCACTCGCTCCCTCCCAGCACACAGCTCACTCCAGCTACTCGCTCACTCCCAGCACTTCGCTCACTCCCAGCGCTCGCCTCACTCCTGCACTCGCTACACTCCAGCACTCGCTCACTCCTGCATCGCTCACACCCAGCACTCGCTCCTCCCAGCACTCGCGCACTCCCAGCACTCGCTCACTTCCCAGCGCTCGCTCCACTCCAGCACTCGCTCACTCCAGCACTCGCCTCACTTCAGTACTCGGTCACTCCAAGCACTCGCTCACTCCCCAGCACTCCCCTCACTCCCAGCACTCGCTCACTCCCCAGCAATCGCCTCACTCCAAGCACTCGCTCACTCCCTGCACTCGCTCACTACCAAGCACTCGCTCACTCCAGCACTCGCCATCCCTGCACTCGCTCACTCCCCAGCACTCGCTCATCCAGCGCTCGCTCACCTCCCAGCACCTTCGGCTCACTCCCTGCACTCGCTCACTCCCAGCACCTCGCTCACTACCAGCACTCGCTCCTCCCAGCACTCGCTCAACTCACAGCACTCGCTCACTCCCAGCACTCGCTCACTCCCAAGCACCGCTCATCCAGCACTCGACTCACTCCCAGCACTCGCTCACTCCAGCACTCCGCTCACTCCAGCACTCGCTCACTCCAGGCACTCGATCAATCCCAGCCACTCGCTCACTCAGCACTCGCTACTCCCAGCACTCGCGCACTCCCAGCACTCGCTCCACTCCCGCACTCGCTCACTCCCTGCAATCCGCTCACTCCCAGCAACTCGCTCACTCCCAGCATCGCTCACTACCAGCACTCGTCACTCCCAGAACTCGCTCACTTACCAGCACTAGCCTCACTCCAGCAGCTCGCTCACTCCCAGCACTCGCTCACTCCCAGCACTCGCTCACTCCCAGCACTCGCCAAACTCCCTGCACTCGCTCACTCCCGCACTCGCTCACTCCCAGCGCTCGCTCACTCCCAGCACTCGCTCACTCCCAGCACTCGCTCACTCCAGCACTCGCTCACTCACAGCACTCGCGCACTGCCGTACTCGGTACTCCCAGAACTCGCTCACTCCCAGCACACGCTCACTCCCCAAGCACTCGCTCACTCCCAGCACTCGCTCACTCCCAGCACTCGCTCACTCCCAGCACTCGCTCACTCCCAGCACTCGCTCACTCCCAGCACTCGCTCCACTCCCAGCACTCGTCACTCCCAGCACGCGCTCCCTCCCAGCGCTCGCTTTTCACTCCCAGCCACGCGCCTCACTCCCTGCCACTCGCTCAACTCCAGCACTCGCTCACTCCAGCACTCGCTCACTCCCAGCACTCGCTCACTCCCAGCGCTCGCTCACTCAGCACTCGCTCACTCCAGCACTCGCTCCTCCAGCAACTCGCTCACTCCCAGCACTCGCTCACTCCAGCACTCGCTCAACTCCAGCACTCGCTCCACTCCAGCACTCGCTCACTCCCAGCACTCGCTCACTCCCAGCACTCGCTCACTCCCAGCCACTCGCTCACTCCATGCACTCGCTCATCCCAGCACTCGCGCACTCCCAGCACTCGCTCACTCCAGCACTCGCTCACTCCCAGCACTCGTCACTCCCCAGCACTCGCTCACTCCCGCACTCGCTCACTCCAGCACTCGCTCACTCGCACTCGCTCAATCCCAGCACTCGCTCACTCCCAGCACTCGCTCACTCCCAGCACTCGCTCCTCCCAGCACTCCGCTCACTCCCAGCACTCGCCCTCCCAGCACTCGCTCACTCCCAGCACTCGCTCACTCCCCCAGCACTCGCTCCCTCCAGCACTCGCTCACTCCCAGCTTCCAGACTCTACCTTAGCCCAATTCTTTCTTTCAACAAAGGTCAACAAGTAAAAGCATTGAATCATCCACCCCGCCTCAGCTGAAGAAACTCTCTCTCTCTCTCTCTCTCTCTCTCTTCTCTCTCTCTCTCACTCTCTCTCTCTCTCTCTCTCTCTCTTCTCTCACCCCCACCCCCCCACCACGCCCCCCCCACCCCCGCCTCCCTCCACCTTGTTCTTCTCTTTCTCTCTATCTAATTCGCTATCTGTGTTAACTACCTATCTGTCATATATCTATTTAAAGAACAGTCTTTGAACACCTAGTGGGTCCCAACTGTGACATTGCCTCCAATGCTGCACCTCAACTGAACCTCTAACAGCCGACCATTGTCCATGAGTCTGGATCGTCAACATTACAGCGATGAACACCGCCGAACATTCAACAATTTCGACTGAATGTGATAAAAATTTAAGACTATCGCTCACATGACATTCAGTTTTTTGACGAAAAAAATACTGGAAGAAATGCTGAGACGCGAGACATACACGACAGGTGTATGCATAAAGACAGCACATGGAAATCCACGGGGTACATTAACGGATAGGGGTGTGATGGGTAGACAGGAGAAAGATAGACCTCACTCTGTATTGGTCGTGATATACTTGTAGAATTTGGACTGTAGCTAACGATTACTTATCTTGTATAACATTCTCTACATCTCTACTATACTACTACTACTACTACTACTACACTACTACTCACTACATCTAATTCACTCTACCGGGCGCCTCTACCCATTAAATCCTACTGCTGTGTTTGTCCAACTGATTCTTGAGAGATAGCTGAGTGGATTTCAACAATGGCTGCTGGAGTGGAAAGGCTAGTGCAGTGTTCAGCACACTACGAGAGGGAAAAAAATGCCAACATTTGTGTTGCATCGATTGTCACGAATGTTTCATACGGTCGTTATGGTTAGAAATGTAACACTGTATTTTCAATTGTTCCTGTGTGATTTCTGATGGAAGTGGTTTTTGTGTTGTGGAATCTCCTTGGGGGCCACCCGGTTGGCCACCGCTATGGTCACCGTGGCCCACCATTAAGGTCAACCGTGGCCCACCGTTGAGGGTCACCCTAGTGGCCACCGATTTGAGGTCACCCGTGGCCACCGTTGGAGGCCACCCCATGGCCACTGTTGAGGCATCACCCCTGGCCACCGTTCGAGGTTACACGTGGCCATCGTTAAGGTCACCCGTGGCCACCGTTAGGTTCACCCCTTGGACAACCGTTGGGTCACCCATGGCCACCGTTAGCCACTCCTTGGCCACCAATTAAGGTCACCCGTGGACCACCGTTTGAGGTCACCCGTGACCTCCGTTAAGCTACTCATGAAGCAAAGGATCAGAAGCTAACTCCAGTAGGGATAACACCACCGCTAAACACTCTTAATATACTATAAGGGGCAAGGGAGTAAGGGCTTAAAGGTGTAAGGGGCAAGGGGAAAAAATGTAATGGGGGCAGTGGCATAAAAGGGTAAAGGTTAACGGGTGTAAGGGATAAGGATGTATAAGGGGGAGATGGATAAAGTGAGGGATGGAAGAGGAGACATGGATCACCACTGGTTTACCGGCTGGCTCACCTCTTTCTGGTTTTTCACTCTTCTTGTTTTCCAGTTTTTTCTCGTCTCTCGGTGTTTTTTTTCTTTTCTTTAAAATTCTTTGAGTGACAATTTTTTTTTTCCCAGGGGTTACTAAAGGGTTGATTTTGTGTCGATTTCATCCTTAACCACCACACATGAACTTTTTCGACCACACACCGGCAAGAGGCTGTGACTCGACCCCTGCAGCCAGACAAATAGAGCAATACATGAGATAAACCACATACACACACACACCCTATATGTATGTAATATATATATATATATATTTATATATATATTATTATTATATGTTTATTATTATATATATATCATATACTATTATTATACTATATATATTACTATATATATATTATATATATTAATATATATATAAGGAGGGGCGTGTTAATGTGCAGTTTAATTAAACTGTAGTGTAAAGCACCTTTGGCAAGCACAGTGACGTTTGAAGTGAATGATGGTTGAAAGTTTTTCTTTTTCGGGCCCACCCTGCCTTGTGGGAAATGCGGCCGGTGTGATAATAAAAAAAAAAAAAATAAAATTTTGAAGATTACTCGTTGAGTGTTTGGGGAAGGGGGGGGGTGGCAGGCCCGGAGGGGTGGATCTGCACGACCGCTCACACTATTCCAAAATGAAAAGCTCAAGGAAGTAATACTGGTGGACGGGAGCACCTTCCCTTGCCCTCTCCTGCTGAATGACCTGTAATGCTGCCCCAACCTGCCAGCCTGCCAGCCAGCCAGCCTGCCAGAAAGCCTGCCTGCCAGATAGCCTGCAGCCAGCCTGTCTGCCAGCCAGCCTGCCTGCCAGCAGCTGCCAGCTGCCTGCAAGCCAGCCAGCCAGCCTGCAGCCAGCTCTGCAGCCAGCCAGCAGCCAGCCAGACGGCCAGCCAGCCTGGCCAGCCTGCCAGACAGCCTGCCAGCCAGACTGCCAGCCAGCCTGCCAGCCCAGCCTGCCTGCAGCCAAGCCAGCCAGCAGCAGCCTGACCAGCAGCTTAGCCTAGCCAGCACAAGCCTGGCCTGCCTGCCGACAGCCTGCCTGCCAGCCAGCCTGGCAAGCCAGCCTGCCAGACAGCCTGCCTGCCAGCAGCCCTGCCTGCCAGCCAGCTGCGCCAGCCAGCCTGCCAGCCAGCTGCCAGCCAGACCCTTGCCAGCCGCCAGCCTGCCAGGCCAGCCTGCTGCCTGCCAGCCAGCCTGCCAGACAGCCAGCCTGGCCAGAAGCATGCCTGCCAGAAGAAAGCTGCCAGCCAGCCTGTATGCCAGCCAGCCTGCTGCCAGCCAGCCTGCCAGCCTGCTGCCAGCAGCCAGCCCAGCCTGCCAGCCAGCCTGCCATGCCCAGCTGCCAGCCAGCCCGCCTGCCAGCCAGCCCTGCCAGCAGCCAGCACTAGACCCAACCAAGCAGCCTGCCAGCCAGCCCCCATGCCAGCCAGCCTGCTGCCAGCAAGCCAGCCAGCAGCCAGCCAGCCTGCAGGCGCCTGCAGCCAGCCTGCCAGCCAGCCTGCCCTGCCAGCCAGCCAGCCACAGCCAGCCTGCCAGCAGCCTGCAGCCAGCCTGCCTGCCAGCCAGGCCTGCCTGACAGCCAGCCAGCCAGCCTGCCTGCTGCCAGCCAGCCTGCCAGCAGCCACCAGCCAGCCAGCATGCCAGCCAAGGCCTGCCAGCCAGCTGACAGCCAAGACTGCCTGCCAGCCAGCCAGCCAGCCAGCTGCATGCCAGCCTGCCAGCCAAGGCTGCCTGCCGCCAGCCTGCCTGCCAGCCTGCCAGCCAGCCTCCCAGCCTGCCTGCCAGCCAGCCTGCTGCCAGCCAGCCTGCCAGCCAGCCTGCCTGCCTGCCAGCCAGCCTGCCTGCCTGCCAGCCAGCCTGCCAGCCAGCCTGCCTGTCTACCAGCCAGCCAGCCTGCCAGCCAGCCTGCCTGTCTACCAGCCAGCCTGCCTGCCTGTCTGCAATAATAATAATATATAATAATAATAATAATAATAATAATAATAATAAAATAATAATAATAGTAAATCAGGTTGTTGTGTGTATGTGTGTGTTGTGTGTGTGTGTGTGTGTGTGTGTGTGTGTGTGTGTGTGTGTGTGTGTGTGTGTACTCACATATTTGTACTCATCTATTTGTAGTTGTAGAGGTCGATTCACAGCTCCTGGCCTCGCCTCGTCGCTGGTCATTAGTAGGTTCACTCTCTCCCTGCTCCATGAACTTTATTCTACTCTTCTTAAAGCTATGTATGGATCTTGTCTCCACTACATCACTTTTTACATTGTTCCACTTCCAGACAACTCTATAACTGAAAAAATACTTCCTAACATCCCTGTGACACATCTGGGTTTTCAATTTCCAGTTGCGACCCCTTATTGCTGTGTCCCATCTCTGAAATATTCTGTTTCCTATTCATCTTGTCAATTCCTCTCAGTATTTTATATGTCGTTATCATGTCGTCCCATCTTTCCTATCTTCCGGTGTCGTCAGGTTGATTTCCCTTTATCTCTCCTCGTAGGACATAACCCTTAGCTCCGGAACTAGTCTTGTTACAAATCTTTTCACTTTCTATAAGTTTTTGACGTGCTTGGCCAGGTGTGGGTTCCATATTGGTGCTGCATACTCCAATGTGGGCCTGAATGATTCCTTACTCAGATGTCGAAACGCCGTTCTTAGGTTTGCCAGGCGTCCTTATGCTGCAGCAGTTATCTGTTTGACCTTCCCGAGTCTTCAAGACTTTGCACTTGTCGAGGTTAAACTCCAGAAGCCAGTTGTTGGATCAGGCTTGCAGCCTCTCCAGATACTATCTGACGCTCATCCACTATAATTCTTCGCATTAGCTTCATTCACATTGTCTACAAACAGGGACACCTCTGAATCTATCTCTTCCGTAATGTTATTTATATATTCCAAAAACAGCACTGGCCCTAGGACTGACCCTTGTGTAACCCCGCTTGTCACAGTGTGTGTGTGTGTGTGTGTGTGTGTGTGTGTGTACTCACCTAATTGTGGTCACCTAATTGTGGTTGCAGGGGTCGAGACTCAGCTCCTGGCCCCGCCTCTTCACTGATCGCTACTAGGTCCTCTCCCTCTCTGCTTCCTGAGCTTTGTCATACCTCTTCTTAAAACTATGTATGGTTCCTGCTTCCACTACCTCACTTGCTAGGCTATTCCACCTCCTGACGACTCTGTGACTGAAGAAATACTTCCTAACGTCCCTGTGACTCGTCTGAGTCTTCAGTTTCCAGTTGTGACCCCTTGTTTCTGTGTCCCCTTTCTGGAACATCCTATCTCTGTCCACCTTGTCTATTCCCCGCAGTATCTTGTATGTCGTTATCATGTCTCCCCTGACCCTTCTGTCCTCCAGTGTCGTCAGTCCAATTTCTCTAAATCTTTCTTCGTGTGTGTGTGTGTGTGTGTGTGTGTGTGTGTGTGTGTGTGTGTGTGTGTGTGTGTGCGTGCGTGCGTGTGTGTGTGTGTTGGTGTGTGTGTGTGTGTGTGTGTGTGTGTGTGCTTATTATTGCCGTTATTATAATAATAATAATAATTATTATTATTTCTCTTTCCATCCCACTACTTTTTTAATCTCCACTACCTCCTCCATCACTCCATCACTCCTGCTCACGTATCTTCTCCATCCCACGGGTTTGATCTTCCCTTGTTCTAACACCTCTACCTCCTTCTCCTCCTCTCCTCCTCCTCTTCCTCCTCGTCTTCCTCCTTCTTCTTTTCTTCCTCCCCTCCTCCTCCTCTTCCTCCTCTTCGTCCTCTTCCTCCTCGTCTTCCTCCTCGTCTTCCTCCTGCTTCTCTTCTTCCTCTCTCCTTCTCCTCTTCTTCCTCCTCCTCCTGTTCCTCCTCGTCTTCCTCCTTCTTCTTTTCTTCCTCCTCCTCCTCTTCTTCCTCCTCTTCCTTCTCCTCCTCCTCCTCCTCCTCCTCCTCTTCCTCCTCCCCCACACCAGAATACCTGCATAATTCCTCACCCACACGTCCAGATTTCCATGTTACGTTTTCCAACCCCACCAGGAGGGGTTAGCTCCCCATCACCCCCTCCCCCTCCCCCTTCCCCTCAGGGCTGCCCTGAGGTCTCTAAAGGTTACCATGGAAACGGTGAAAGAAAAAAAAATTCACCCCATCATAAAAGTATTTCTTCCCGCTGTGCTCGGAATTTAATTTTTTTTGTTTCTCTCTCTCTCTACCACGAAAATTTTCTTGATATCTCTTGTTTTGATTTTGGAAACTTGTACAGCGTCAGGTTTTTCCGGCTAGTTATTGTGTGTGTGTGTGTGTGTGTGTGTGTGTGTGTACTCACCTATTTGTGGTTGCAGGGGTCGAGTCACAGCTCCTGGCCCCGCCTCTTCGCTGATTGCTACTAGGTCCTCTCTCTCCCTGCCCCATGAGCTCTATCATACCTCGCCTTAAAACTATGTATGGTTCCCGCCTCCACTACGTCACTTTCTAGGCTATTCCACGGCCTGACTGCTCTATGACTGAAGAAATACTTCCTAACATCCCTTTGATTCATCTGAGTCTTCAACTTCCAATTGTGACCTCTTGTGTCTGTGTCCCATCTCTGGAACATCCTGTCTTTGTCCACCTTGTCTATTCCGCGCAGTATTTTGTATGTCGTTATCATGTCTCCCCTGACCCTCCTGTCCTCCAGTGTCGTCAGGCCGATTTCTCTCAACCTATCTTCGTAGGACAATCCACGGAGCTCTGGGACTAGTCTTATTGCAAATCTTTGCACTTTCTCTAATTTCTTGACGTGCTTGACTAGGTGTGGGTTCCAAACTGGTGCTGCATACTCCAATATGGGCCTGACGTAAATGGTATACAGAGTCTTGAACGAATCCTTACTGAGGTATCGGAACGCTATCCGTAGGTTTGCCAGGCGCCCGTATGCTGCAGCAGTTATCTGATTGATGTGCGCTCAGGAGATATGCTCGGTGTTATACTCACCCCCAGATCTTTTTCCTTGAGTGAGGTTTGCAGTCTTTGGCAATCATAAACTATATTGTGTCTGCGGTCTTCTTGCCCTTCCCCAATCTTCATGACTTTGCATTTGGCAGGGTTAAATTCAAGGAGCCAGTTGCTGGACCAGGCTTGTAGCCTGTCCAGGTCTCTTTGTAGTCCTGCCTGATCCTCATCCGATTTGATTCTTCTCATTAACTTCGCATCATCTGCAAACAAGGACATTTCTGAGTCTATCCCTTCCGTTATGTCGTTCACATATACCAAGAACAGCACAGGTCCTAGGACTGACCCCTGTGGAACCCCGCTTGTCACAGACGCCCACTCTGACACCTCGTCGCGTGTGTGTATATGTGTGTGTGTGAGTGTGTGTGTGTGTGTGTTTTTTTGTGAATGTTAGTGTGTGTGCGTGTGTGCGTGTGTGTGTGTGTGTATGGTGTGGTGTGTGTGTGTGTGTGTGTGTGTGTGTGTGTGTGTGTGTGTGTGTGTTTGTTTGTGTCACGTGTACAAATACGTGTATGTGTCAGGTGTACAAATGCGTGCGCGCACACACACACAGGAAATTTTAAATTGGGGAAACTTTCGCCACACAGGGGTTTCTTTCACCCCTTTCGTGGGAGAAATTTGGGAAAAAACCAGGAGGAGAATGAAGAAATCAACCCCTTTCAACCTTGTTTCCCAGTTTCGGCCATCAATTTGAATATGCCCTTTTAAGTTTGATTGACTGAACAAAACGACTCAAGGTTGGGAGGGACTGTTTTCCCCTCATTCTCATCCTGTTCTTAAATTTTCTCCTACGTATGGACTGATGAAGCCACGGGGGCCCAAAGGGGTTTCCTAAATAAAGCCCCCCCAAGAGTTGCACAGTGTCAAATTTTATCAACATGTCGGTTCTCTGAACCATTCATCCCCAAACCCTGAGATTAACAAAGCTATCATTCAATGAGTCTTCAGTTTCCCCACAAAAAATCCCTTGTCCCGGTACTTTTAAATTTTAAAAAAAAAATTTTAACCTCTATCAAATTTGGGTAAAATTTTTGGGTTACATTTTTGTACCGTAATCATGTCCCCAGCTGTGCATCTCTTCCCAACTTTTGGGGTTTCAGAAACTTCAAAACCTTTCCTCACACTGAGTCTTTCTAAGTTCAGAAAACTAATCTAAATGCAAACCTTTAAACTTTTTTTCCATGTACATAAATCAGATGAGGCACCGTGCGGGCCCCCACGGCCCCGGGGTTTGGGCCCCAAAACACTATGCATAAAATCCTGAAGGACTTTATATACCTTCCTGAGAACTGCCAGTATTTTTGTAACGACCCTGGGGTTAATAATTTAAGGGGGTGAGTTTTCAGCAGTATCCCCCGACGTGAGGAAAAACCCCGATCATTTTTTTTGAATGATTTTTTGCAGCTTCTAAACCTCCGAATTTATTTGTACTGTGTCTGTCCTTCCCCCGGGTTTTCTCCAGCCTGTGTAATCTTGTTTTTTGGGTTCCCTTTGGTTAACCTCCGGGAGCCACTTTTTGGGAGCACGTCGAAACAGGCCCTGGGTTCCTTGCTTTTTTTTCCGGGTTTTTTCGATTTGGTAGTTGGGTTTTGAAACCTCATTTTTTGGGCCTAAAGCCTTTTTCCCCACGAGGCCCAACAACCCTTCCCTTTCCCACTAAGCTAAAATCATCTTCCCCCACGGGGCCAAAGTACACCCCTCCTAAGCAACAACCTCCTTTTCTTTTTCTTAAAAACAGTCAGATCGTCGAAATAGAATTTTTTTTAGCCGCTTCGTCCAAAACAGAAAATTTAAAACATTTAACCCGAGTTAAATTAGACGTATTCCGTGAATCTGGGTTTTCTAGCAAATCACAATAACCCCAGTGATAACTACCGTCCCGGCGCGCCCGAGTCTTATCCATTGGCGCCCCGGGCGAAAAGGGAGGAAAAAAAATTTGGGAAAAACAAACCCCTGTGAGTCCAGTGCCCTTTCGTTTTCGTCGTGTTATGATAGGGGGGGTCGTCGTCGTACGACGAGACCCGTGTCACGACTCCCTTCTGACCAATATATAATTCCCCCCTTTGAAATTTCTTGGGTCGCCCTGCAATGTTTTTTTGCTTTTATTGCCCTAAGAGATTTTTTAAAAGGGGTTCCCTTTTTTATTTTTTAGAAAATTAAGCTATCCTATTAACCTAATTTAACCCTATCTAATTTAAAACCCTAAAAAAACCCTATCCTAGCCAAATTTAAAACCCTTTAACAAAAAACCTAACCTAACCAAACCTATCCATTCCCCCTTTTTCCCCCCCTAACTTAATCCGTAAAAAAAACCCTAAAAAAAACCCCAACCTATACTAGTTAACCCTAACCAAACCCTCAAACCTAACTTAGCCCTATCTAACCAACTTAATTTAAAACTAGCCAAATCGGGCCCCTACCCTAAACTAATCTAAAAAAACCCTTTAATTTAAAACCCTAATTTAAAACGTAGCCTAGCCAAACCCTAACCTAACCTATTTTAAACCCAAAGCCTAGCAAAGCCTAACCTAATTTAAATTTCATAACTACTTTAAACACAGAAATTTTGCTTAAAAATTAAAATGCAAAAAAAAAACGACGTTTTAAAAACCCCCCGGGAATGATTCGCCTTGACAAATGATTTTTAAAGTAAAAAAGGGTTTCCTAAAAGGGATCAAAAAAGGGTTTTCCTTTAAGAAACAAATCTAAAAAAAAGGGTTTCTTAGAAAACGGACCCAAAAAAGGGTTTCTTAAAAACGGATTTAACAAAGGTTCCCTAGAAACGATCTAAAAAAGGGGTTCCTAAAAAGGGGATCTAAAAAAGGGTTCTTAAAAAAGGGATCTAACAAAGGTTCCTAAAACCGATTAAAAAAGGGTTTCCTAAAACGGACCCTAAAAAAGGGGTTCCAAAAACGGATCTAACAAAGGTTTTAGAAACGGACCCAACAAAGGTTTTTAAAAAAAAGGGGATCTAAAAAAGGTTCTTAGAAACGGATCTAACAAAGGTTTTTTAGAAAGGGAATCAAATACGAAATTTTTGCTGACACATGCAAAAAAATAAAATTAGAAATTTTCTCTTTTTTCCCCTTTTTTTTAAAATTTTCAAGAATTTTTAGTGATTACTGCCACTGAGAGGGAATGATATAAAGAGGGATGATGTTTAGTTTATATAAAGATGAGATGATATGATAAAGATATGATGAATGATGATGATGAGGGATGATGATGATGATATGATATGAAAAATTAAACAATAAAAAACAAAAACAACAATAAAAAAAAAATAAATGTAATAATGAAAATAATAAAACTAAAAATAAAAAAAAAAAATTAAATAATTTTAAATTATTATTATTATTATTATTTTTATTATTATTATTATTTTTAAATTATTAAAATTTAAATTCTCTTTTAGGGGAACCCGGCTAATCTCGTGGGGATTTAAAGGACCCGCCTTTTAAAAACGGAAGATAATCGCCCCTGTTAAAAGGGAAGGAGAAGGGGAGCTCCATTTTCCCTGGTTTCAAGAGCCCTCATCGCATGAAAGGCGCACTGACTGGTGTGGGGGGGTTGGGGGGGTGTGTGGTGTGGTGTGTTGTGTTTTGAGTTTTGTGTGTGTGTGTGTGTTTTGTGTGGTGTGTGTGTTGTGTGTGTGTGCGTCCCTGCGCTGGCCCCCCCACCATTTTAAAGGGTTTCCCCAGCGTCCTGTTAAACCACGACTGAGAGATCCCCCTCTCAGCAGTGCGCTCCTAAAAGGGATCCGGGGGAAAGCCCGGGGAAGAGACGGGAAAAGCTGAGACAGACGAGGAATTTTTAAAAAAGACGGGGAAATTTGGGAGAACAGACGAAAAAGGGTTTTGAAGAGATTGTGGAAAGCGAGACAGACGGGGAAGGCGAGAGAGATTGGGGAAAGTTTGAGACAAAACTGGGGAAGGGTTTGAGAAGACTGGGAAAGCGAGACAGACTGGGGAAGGCTAAAGAGAGACTGGGGAAGGCTAAAGCCCAGACTGAGGAAGGCTGGGGAAAATTTGGGGGAAAGTTTTGAACAGACTGGGGAAGGCTGAGAGAGACTGGGAAAGCTGAGAAAAAAGGGGGAAAAGCTGAAGAGTTTTGGGGGAAAAGCTGAGACAGACGGGGAAAGGGTTTGAGAGAAAACGGGGAAAAGCGAGACGACTGAAAAAAGGTTAGAGAGACTGTGGAAAGCCAGACAGTTTGGGGAAGGTTTGGAGAGTTTGGGGGAAAAGCTGAAAACCCTGGGGGAAATTGAGAAAACGGGGAAAGCTGAGACAGACTGGGAAGGCTGAGAGAGACGGGGGAAAGGGCTGAGCCCGACTGAGAAAGGTTGAAGAGACGGGTGGAAAGCGGGAGACAGACTGGGGAAAGGGCTGAGAGAGACTGGGGAAAAAGCTGAGACAGACTGGGGAAAGGGTTTGAAAAGGACTGTGGAAAGCTGAGACAAAATGGGGAAAGGGCTGAGAGAGACTGTGGAAAGCGAGACAGACTGGGGAAGGCTGAGAGAGACGGGGGAAAAAGCTGAAAAACAGACTGGGGGAAAGGCTGAGAGAGCCCTGTGGAAAGCTGAGACAAAACTGGGGAAAGGGGCTGAGAGAGACGGGTGGAAAGCTGAGACAGACTGGGGGAAGGGCTGAGAAAAAAAACTGGGGAAAAAGCTAGACAGATTTGGGGGAAGGGCTGAGAGAAAACTGTGGAAAGCGAGACGACTGGGGAAAACCCGGCCCCTGAGAGAGACTGGGGGAAACCCTTGGGGGCAAAAACGGGGAAAGGAAAGGGGCTGAGAGAGACTTTTGGAAAGCTGGACAGACTGGGAAGGTTTGAGGGGAAAATTTGGGGAAAAAGCTGAAAAACAGACTGGGGAAGGCTGAAAAGAGACTGGGAAAAAGCTGAGACAGACGGAGGAAGGCTGAGAGAACTGTGGAAACGAGACAGACTGAGGAAGGCTGAAGAGACTGTAAAAGGGTTTTTAAAAGGGAAAACCCGGGGGAAAAAGGGAAAAGCTGTAAATGAAAAGGGTGAGGGGGGGGGGGGGGGGGGGGGGGGGTTTTGGGGGGGGGTTGGGGGGGGGGAAGGGGGGGGGGGTTTTCGGGGGGGGGGATTATTTTTTTGGGATGAGGGGGAATTTGGGTTTTAAGGGTTTGGGGAAAGGGGATTGGGGATTAGTTAGCTTTGTTAGAATCCCCTTTCCCTGGAGAACACGGGGGAGAACTTGGACAAAGGGGGGAACGGGGGGCACTGGGGGGGGGGGGACCCAATGAAACTAGACACTGTGACCTGACACTGAGAAACAGGGACCTTGACACTGAGACACAGGTACCCCATAACCCCGGGAGATAAAAGTGACCATGACACTGAGACACATTTTTACCATAAACACGGAGACACATGTAACCATAACACTGAATACATGCCCCTACACTGAGCCCACATTGTCCCCATAAACACTGAGACAAAATGAAACCAAACACGGGAATACAGGGGGCCCAGGGGGGGGGGGGGGGGGGGGGAAAATTTAAGAACCATGTGAACCATGAAAACCTGAGCCCACATTACCAAAAACACTGAATACATGTGCCCCCTTAAACACTGAATACATTACCTTTGACATTTAAAAACACATGAAACCATAACACTGAATAAAATGTGACCATGAACACTGAGACACAGGGACCATGCCCACGGACCATGAAACCAAAACATTTAGATACAGTGCCCAAATGACACTGAGAAACATGTAACCAAAGACCTGAGACACATGTAACCAAACACTGAATACATGTGACCATTACACTGAAAACCCTGTGACCATACACGGGAGCCCAGGTGACCTTTGACACTGAGACAAAAGTGCCCATGACACTGAAAACATGTACCATGACACTGGGGGAAAAACCAGGGGGTGCCCAAAGGCCACGGGGGGGGGAAACATTGTGCCCGGGGGACACGGGGAAACAAAAGTGACCATGCCCCTTGGGGGGGGGGGGGGCACATTGACCATGACACTGAGACCATGTGACCATGACACTGAGCCCACATGTAACCATAACCCCCAAAACCCATGTGCCCCCTTTTCACTGAACACATGTGACCATGACACTGAGACACTTTAAACCAAAACACTGAATAAAAGTGACCATACACTGAGACACATGTGAAAAACGACACTGAGATACATGTACCATGACACTAAACACGTAACCATAACACTGAGATACATGTACCATGACACTGAGACCATGTAACCAAACACTGAGATACAGGGTGCCCAAAGACACTGAGACACATGTGCCCCAGACCCTAGACACATGTGACCATGACCCCTGAAACAACTTGGCCCATGACACAAATACTTTGGAACCATAACACGGAAACATGTGACCCATGACACTGAGACACATTGACCATGACACGGGAGACACATGTAAACCAAATGACACTGGGAACACATTTTACCATGAAAACGAAAAAAAAAAGTGACCAAAAAACACTGAATACATTGACCTTTACCCCGAGACCCATGTAAACCTGACACGAAACACATGGACCATACACTGAACACTTTGGACCATGAAAACTGAGATACATGTGACCAAAAAACTGAATACATGTGAAAAAGACACGAGACAAAAAAAACAGGAGGAAGAAGCCCTGGGCGGTGTAGACTAAACGCCTCACCCGCCATCCAGAAAACCACGTTTTCCCTTACTGACGGGGCAACCACCTACTAGCAACCATTTTATCAAAACAACCACCTACAAGCAAACACTTTTTTTAACAACCCCCCTACAACAATCACTATTTTAACAACCCCTATTTGCAAACATTTTATCCTAACAACCCCCTTTACTACAACCCTTAAAAAACCCAACCCCCCACTAGCAACCACTTATCTAACAACCACCTACTACAAAAACTTATCTAAAAAAACCCCCCAAATAGCAAACAAATTTACTAAAAACCCACCTACTAGCAACCACTTTTTCTAAAAACCCCACCTACTAGCAACCACTTTCTAACAACCCCCACTAGCAACCATTTATCGACAACCACCTACTACAAAAACTTATCTAACAACCACCTACAAGAAAATATTATCAAACAACCACCTACTAGAAACCACTTATCAAACCCAACCCCCTATTTAAAACCCAAATTTATCTAACAACCACCTACTAGAAACCACTTTACTGACAACCACCTACTAGCAAACACTTTTTCTAACAACCACCCCCCCGAAAACACTTTTTCAAACAACCCCCTACTAGCAAAAAATTATCTAACAACCGCCTCCCAAGCAACCACTTATCTACAACCACCAATTTACAAACACTTATTTAACAACCCCCCTACTACAACCACTTATTTTGGACAACTACCTATACAACCATTTTATCTAACAACCACCTACTAGCAACCACTTATCAGCAACCACCTACTGGGCAACCATTTATCAAAACAACCATCTACTAGCAACCATTTAAATCTGACAACCACCTACTAGCAACCACTTATCAAACAACCACCTACTAGCAACCACTTATCTGACAACAACCTACTAGAAACATTTTATCTAACAACCACCTACCAACCACTTATCTAGAAAACCACCTACTACAAACATTTATCTAAAAACCACCCTACAAAACATTTTTTCTAACAACCACCTACTAGCAACCCCCTTATCTAACAACCCCTACTAAAACCCTTTTTTCTAAAAACCCAACCTACTAGCAACCATTTAAACAAAACAACCATCAAACTAGAACCATTTTATTTTGAAAACCCAAACCTACTAAAACCATTTATCTAAAAACCACCACTAGCAACCACTTATCTGACAACTACCTACTAGCAAACATTTATTTTAAAAAAACCACCAATAGAAAAACACTTATCTAAAAAACCCCCCTACTAGAAACCCCCTTATCTAACAACCACCTACTAGCAAACACTTATCTAAAAACCCCCCTACTAGCAACCACTTATCTAAAAACCCCACCTACTGGCAAACATTTTAATCAAAACAACCACCTACTAGCAAACATTTTATCTAACAACCACCTACTACAACCACTTATCTAACAAACCCCCTACTAGCAACCACTTGTCTAACAACCACCTACTAAAACCCCAAAAAACAAACCCAACCACCTACTAGAAACCCCACTTACCCTAACAACCACCTACTACAACCACTTTTTTAAAACCACATACTAAAAAAAAACACTTATCTAACAATCACCTACTAGCAACAATTATCTAAAAACCACCTACTAGCAACCACTTATCTAAAAACCACCCCCTAGAAACCCAAATTAAACTAGCAACCCCCCTACTGCAACCACTTATCTAAAACCACCACTACATAAACTTACTAACACCAAACCTACTAGAAACCAAATTAAATCTAACAACCACCTATAGAAAAACCCTCAAAACCCCCGCCCGGGGGTCAGCCCCTTTTGGGCGGGGGAATTCCCTTTTCCCATCCAGGCTGTTACTTTTGGGGGCCCTCGCTGCTGAAAATTTTCCCATCACCCCCCGCTGATCTAGCAAGGGGTTTTTAAGAATTTTTCCCTTTTTTTTTTTTGGGAGAAATTCAAGCCCCACGGATGTTGACACAGTGTTTCTTATTGTGCCCGTGGGGGCCCCTTAGTTTACCTCGGCCCGGGTTTTACACATTTTCCTTATCTCTCACTCCAGTGGGTTGTAAGGCAACGAAAAATTGGGGATAGACCAAGTCGTCAAGTATTTTTCCATGTATATATTATCAGGAGTTTTTCCCTTCTTTCCCCCTGAAGTACATTCCAGGTTTTTTCCATAATTTAAGTAGTTCTCGTCTCTATACGGCTATTAATGATAAATGTATCTTCGGCCAGTTGTGGTTTCTCTCCTGTCTTGTAGGGGGCCGTCACACCGAGCTATTGAACTGTAAACCTTTTGTTCCGGGTTTTCTAAAATTCTCCTTACCCCTTTTCGTCATTTTTCGGGCCCTTTGGGAGCTTTTCCCTGAAACCTTTTAATGCCCTTTTAAAAGTTATACATCTAATAAAATTTGATTTTTTTCGTTGTATGAGGACTCTCCTGATTTTGCCCAAGTGCCCCTTTTTTGAGTTTTTAATTTAAACATATATAAACAAAAAAAATCTGCACCCTTTAGCATCAGGTCATTTTTTTTAATGCTTACTAGAATTTTGTTGAAAACTCTGCAAAATTTTCTTTAAATTTCCCTAAATTTTTTTTTCCATGTTTTATTTTTGTTTTGGGCGGGAAAAGCATGTTTACGAAGAAAGTTTTTTATCTTGTTTTTCTGTCTGTAGGGAGAAAGGGTAAAGGAGTCGGATCGTTCTTTTAAAACCACTGATTTTTTTTTTTCTCTCACTCTGGTAAGCTTGTTTTTTGTTGTTTTTAATTTTCTTTTTCATCGGAGAGTAAAATATCCATCTTCATATTTCCCTTTATACCTGGCGACCTTTTTTTTATATACCTATCGCTCCATTTCTGGATTTTTACCGGGAGAGAGTTCCGGGGTAAAAACCCCCCCCACGGCCCTTTCCTGTGACCGGGCCCTTTTAGGGGGGAAAACAAAGCCGATCAACCAGGTTGTTACTGCGGGCGCACGAAAACCAACGTAGGGAAGCCCCCACCCCCGGCTGGTCGGGTACCGCCCTTTTGGGTGCTTGTCCTTGCCAGCTTGAAGAGTGCCAGGGGCCCTTTTGGAAAAACCCCCTTATGTATGCTGGGAGGAAATTTGAACAGCCCTCGGGCCCCTGCACTTTTTGAAATTGTCTTTTAAACGTGCTAGTGACGCCCCTGCTTTTCATTGGGGGGAGTTGAAAATGGGCTGCCAATTTCTTTTGTTTTCTTTGTGAGATTTTTCGTTTTCAAGTTCGGTCCCTTTCCCTCTAGGATTTTCCAGGTGTATAAATCATGTATCTCTCGCCGCCTGCGTTTTTCCCGGGAATACAGGTTTTGAACCTCAAGCGCTCCCAGGGAATTATGGGGTTTTTTTTCTCCGTTAGCGCACCGTGGGAAAGGGTTTTCTTTTACATTTTTTAGTCCCGCTTTTTTACCTGCCTTGAAAGGTCGTTAGTTGCAACAATTAATTTCCCGCCTAGATAGAACAAGTGACCTGAAGATGTCATCATGGTCACAGGGTTTTCCAAATTCTTAAACGATGTCCGAATAGATTACATCTTGGGCCTTTTTGATTTTTCCAAAAACCCCCTCATTGCTCCCTTCCCCCCAGTAACTCTTCGTTACCTGACCAGTGCAACTCAGTTTTTTTTTTTTCCCTTTAAAAAAGGGTTTTAAATTTTGCGTCCCCCCCCACACTGCCAAACACTTTTTTGATATGTAGATAAATGGTTTCAGAGAACCGACAAGTTTAAAATTTCCACATATGCAACACTTGGGTTCTTTGGAAAAGTTTTCGGCCCCCACATGACTTTATCATTTCCCGTACAAAGAAAATGGTGAGGATTAGAGGGGGTTTTTGGGGAATTTTTTTTATGGGTGTCCTGAAAAGTTTGTTCTACTGGTCGGGATTTTTTTTTTAACCCAATCTACTGCTTCTTTTGGCTTCCTTAATTTATTTCTTCCCTTTCCCCCCAAAGAATATGAGCCATTTTGGTATTTTTAAAAACTTTTACGAAAACAGAGTTCCTTTAACCTGGCCCAGGGCTGCCCGTTGGGGTCCAAAATTTATTTCCTTTTCCCGATTCTAAGTTTTTTGTTTTAAGTTGGGCCCAATCTTCAAAATTTCCCGTTGTCCATGGGTTTCCCCGGGCGTATTTTTTACCCGGGGGTATTTTCAAAATTATTTATCATTTCTTTCTCGTCGTCCCGGGGGAAAAAAAAACCCCGTGGGGTATGGGCGGAGTGGAAAAGGGAAAAAGAAGAGGAAAATGAGGATTTGGGAAAAAGGGGGGGAGAGAGAGGGGGGGTTTAAAACCCCTTAAAGTAATTTTTTGGAAAAAATTGGGATTTTGAGGTGATCTTTTAAAAATTTTGGCGGGTCCCAGAATGTTTTTTTTAATGGTTAGTTTAGAAGGGGCACCAGGGTCCTCAGCTCCTCATTTTTTCCCGGATGAAAAGAAAAAAAATGGAGGCTGACTCCAAGGAGGGGGGGAAAGGAAGACGAGAAGAGGAATAGGGCAACACGAAACCCCGTTTATCATTTCCCCCCAATTGAGGAAAATTTTAGTTTTTTGAGGAGTGGTGTGGGTTGAGATGTACCCCACCTAGTTTAAACCCCTATTGAGGTTTTCGGGGGGGCGGTCCGACTCCTGGCCCCGCCCCTTTTTTACTGAACGCTAAGGGCACTCCCCCCGAGGGCCTGAGCTTTATCATACCTCTGCTTAAAGCTATGGAAAGGATCCTGCCCTCCCCTACATCGCTTTCCCCAAAATATTCCCCTTACTGACTACCTTTTGGGTGAAGAAATACTTCCTAACATCCCCCGTGAAATTTATCTGTGTCTTCAGCTTCCCAAATGGTCCCCTTTTTACTTGTCCCAAACTCTGGAACATCCTGCCTTTTTCCACCTTTTCAATTCCTCCCCAGAAATTTTTTATGTCGTTATCATGTTCCCCCCCAACTCCCCCTGTCCCCCCAGTGTCGTCAAATTGATTTTTCCCCTTTCCCCCCTCCTCGTAGGGCATCCCCTTAGCTCTGGGACTAGTCTTTTTTGCAAACCTTTGCACTTTTCTCTAGTTTCCCTTTTCGTCTTTTGGGTAGGTGTGGGTTCCCCAAAATGGTGCCGCATAATCCAATATTGGGGGCCCAACTACACGGTGTAAAAGGGGCCTGAAAAATTCCTTTAATTTAAAATGTTTGGAATGGGAGTTTTTAGGTTTTTTTCTAGGGGCCCATATGCCCGCAGGGAGTTATTTGGTTGATGTTTGCTTTTAGGGGAATTTTGGGCCCGGTGTTTTTACTCAAACCCCCAAAACTTTTTTTCCCTTAGTGAGGTTTTTAATCTCTGAACCCCCAAGACCCGTACCCCCTTTTGCGGCCCTTTTTTGGGCCCTTCCCCAATTTCATGACTTTGCACTTGGTGGGATTGGGGAAACCCAAAAGGGGCCAATTTTCTGGACCAGGTCTGCACCTGTCCCCGAACCCTTTTTAGTTCGCCTTGGGCTTTGAACGAGTGTATTTTTCTCAAACAACTTTACCCCATCTTTAAAAAAGGGACACCTCAGAGTCAATTTTCCCTTTCCCCTCCCTGTGTGGTGTGTGTGGTGGGGTTTTGGGTGTGTGTGGTGTGTGTTTTGTGGTGTGGGGTGGGGTATTCATAACCAAAAACCCCCTAACTCACCACCAACCCCCCTAACTCACCCCAAACCCCACAACTCACCACCCAAAAATAACTTCACCACTAACCACCACCAACTCACCACTAACTTACCACTAACTCCACTAACTCACAAAACCAAAAAAACCCCCACAAATCACCACCAACCCAACTCACCACTAACTCACCATCAACTATAAAACCCCCAATTCCCCCCACTAACATAAACCCCCAACTATAAACCCCCTAACTCCCCCCCAAAATGACCCACAATTTACCACCAAACTAACCACCCTAACTCACCACCAACTTTTTCCACTAACTCACCACAACTCCCACCAAAATCCACTAACTCCCCACTAACTCACCACCCAACTATACCACTAACCCCCCCCCTAACTCACCACCAACTATACCACTAACTCCCCACTAACTCACCACCAACCCATACCCCTTTAAATCCCCCTAATTTACCAAACCCAAATATACCAAAATAACTCCCCACTAACTCACCACCAACTAAACCACTAACCCCCCACTAACTCACCACCAAATATAAACCCCCTAAACCCCCCCCTAAACCCCCACCAACTATACCACAAAATCCCCCCAACTCACCCCCAAAATATACCACTAAAATCTCCCCTACTCACCAAACCCAAAAATACCCCTAACTCCCCCACTAAAATCACCACCAAAATATACCACAACTTTTCCCCCTAACTCAAACCCCCAACTATACCACTAACTCCCCCAAATAAAAAATCACCCCCAACTATACCACTAACTTTCCCCCTAATCACCCCAAATATAACCACAAAAAACCCCCAAATAACTCAACCCCCCAACTAAAACCACTAACTTCCCAAATAACTCACCACCACTATACCAAAAAACTCCACTAACTCACCACCAAACCCGGGCTCGACCGGGCCCCGGGGGGGTTGACCCCCGGGAAACCCCCTCCAGGTAAAATCCCCGGAAAACCCCTAACCTTTACCACCAACTATACCACTAATTTTCCCCCATAAATTTACCACTAATTTACCACCAACTTTTACCATAACTCACCCACCACTCCCCACCCAACCATACCACTAAAACCCCCACTAAATCACCACTAAAACCCCCACTAACTCACCACCCAAAAAACCAAATTAACCCCACCCAAATAACTCACCACCAACTATAAACCCCTAACTCCCCCCCCTAACTCACCCCCCAAATATCCCCCAAATCCCCCCCACTAACTCAAACCCCCAAAAAAACCACTAATTCACCACCAACTAACCCCCAAAATAATTTTACCACTAACAACCACCAACCCAAAACCACTAACTTTCCCCCCTAACTCACCCCCGCTATATCAAAAAACCACCACTAACCACCACCAAAATAAACCCAACCCCACCCACTACTCACCACCAACAAAACCACTAACTCACCACTAACCACCACCAACTATACCCCAAAAACCCCCCACTAAAATCACCACTAACTCACCACAAAAACCCCCCACCACTATACCACTAACTCAAACCCCTAACTCACCACCTACAAAACCACTAAAAACCCCCCCCCTAACTCCCCCACCAACTATACCACTTTAAATCCCCACTAAACTCACCACCAAATACAAACCCCTAATTCACCACCAACTAACCACCACTAAATTCACCACTAACATACCACCAACTATAACCCCTAACACCCCACTAAATCCCCCACCAGCTAAATCAATAACTCACCCCCCAAATGACTCACCACCAACTATACCCTAAAATCACCACTAACCCCACCACCCCAAAATACCACAAAATCAAACCCCCAACTCACCACTAACTCACCACCAACTATACCATAACTCACCCTAACTACCCCCCACCAAAATACCACTAACCCACCCTAACTCACCCCCTAACTCACCCCCAACATCCCACTAACTCACCACTTTAAATCACCACAACTCACCACCAACAAAACCACTAACTCACCAAATAACCACCCCAACTATACCACTAACTCACCCAAATAAAATCACCACTAACTCACCGCCAACTATAAACCCCTAACTGACCACCAACTATACCCCTAAAAATTAAACCCAAACCCCCCCACAAAATCACCACCAACTAACCACTAAATCCCCCTAACTCACCACCAACAAACCACTAACTCCCCCCTAACCCCCACCACCAACTACACCACTAATTCCCCCACCAACTAACTCACCACTTTTTTCACCACAAAAATACCCCAACTATACCAAATAACTCCCCACTAAACCCCCACCCGCTATACCCAAAAACTCACCACTAACCAACCCCCAACAAAACCACTAAATCACCACTAATCCCACCAAATATAACCACAAAATCACCACCAATTAAACCCCTAACCCCACCACTAAAATCACCATTAAAAATACCACCAAAATATTCCACTAACTCACCCCAACTCACCACCCCCCCAAATATACCACTAACTCCCCCACAAAATTAAACCCCCAACTAAACCCCTAACTCACCACTAACCACCACAACCCCCACCAACTTTTTAAATAACTCACCACTAACTCACCACTAAACCCCCACCAACTATACCACTAACTACACCAACCCCAAACCCCTAAACTAACTCACCCCCCCAACTTTTACCAAAAAACTCCCACTAACTCACCACCAACTATACCACTAAAACCCCCACAACTCCCACAAACCCCCACCAACTTAAAACCCCAAACCCACCACCCAACCCCACCAAATAACTCACCACTAACTCAAACCCCTAACTCACCACCAACTATACCACTAACTCACCACTAACTCACCACCAAAATATAAACCCCTAACTCCCCCCTAAACTCACCCCCCTAACTCACCAATAACCCCCCAAATAACTCAAACCCCCAACTAATACCACTAAAATAAACCCCTAACTCCCCCACTAACTCCCATAACCACCACTAAACCCACTAACTCACCACTAACTTACCACCAACAAAACCACTAAATCACCACTAACCACCACAACTCACCACCAATATAAACCCCTAACTCAAACCCCAAAACTCACCACAAACTCACCACCAACAAAACCACAAAATCACCACAAAAGACCACCAAATTTAAAACTAACTCACCACTAACTCACCACTAACCAACCCCCCTAACTCACCACTAACTTTGCACCCCAAAATAAAAAAATAACTCACCACTAACTCCCCCACTAACTCACCACTAACTCACCCTAACTCACCACTAACTCCCCCACCCAAATATTTCCACAAAATCACCACTAACTCACCATAACTCACCACCAACTATACCACTAACTCAACCCCTAACTCCCCCACCAACTATACCACTAAACTCAACCCCCAAAATCACCACTTTCCTCACCCCCAAACCCCCCCCCAACCCCAAACCCCAAAATCACCACTAACTCACCACTAACTCACCACTTAACCCCCCCACTAACCACCCAGGTGTCAATTTTTTAAAGCTTGGGGGGAGAAATAAAAAAAAAAAATTTAATACCAATAATAAATAATTTAAAAAATGACAGTTTTTTTGGGTAAACCCAAGGGGCCGAGAAAGCGAACCCCCCCCCCCGTAAAAAAGATGGAGAGAGGGGGGGGAGGGGGTGGGGGGGAGGGAGGGGGGGGAGGGGTGGAGGGGGGGAGGGATGGAGGGGGGGGAGGGATGGAGGGGGAAAACAAGAAGGCAGGGATGGAGGGCAATTGTTTTAACTCTAATAAAAGTAATAAATACAAATAATGGGTTTTGGCGGTTTTGGTGGAGGATGGCGGGGATGGGGATGATTTGGAGGGGGGGTAAGGGGTTTTGGAAAAGGGGATGAAGGATGGAGTAGGGGGCCCGGGGGGTGGCTTCCCGTCCCGAGTGATAATTTTGGCAGGGGTTTATTAAACTTTAAAAGAGGTGTCCATCAAGCAGAGCCCGGAACATTAAACAAGGGAACGGGCAAATAAAACGTGGGGAAGCTATAATTTTACGCTACCTTGTTTTTTGTCCCCCGGGGAGAGAAAAAGAGAGAGAGAGAGAGAGGAGAGAGAGAGAAAAGAAGAAGAGAGAGAGAGAGAGAAAAGAGAGAGAGAGAGAAGAGAGAGTGCATAGGAAAAGCAAATACCATAAGCGCATTCCTTTTTAAACGAAAAATTAAACAACCCACAGGACGGTGAGCAAAAGACTGTTTGGGGGGGTACACTAACTTTGGACAGGGGGGTCCATACCCGACAGGGTGGTTCCCCGGACCCGACCCGGGTGGGTTTAGGGCACGTTTTACAGGGGGGGGCTAGTGCCTTAAAAGGGGGTTCAGTCAAGTTTTAGAGGGGGATCCAGTGACTGACAGGTGGTCCTGTGTCGTCTCTTAATACAAACCCGGGGAAAACCCGTCTATCCATTAAATCTTTTTAATTTTTACTATCCTCTAACTCTCACTCAACGCTCTCTCACGGCATCCAAAACCACCCCTCCTCCTCCCCTCTTTTCCTTTGTCCTCTACAAACCTCCTCCCCTCCCCTCCTCCCCCTCCTCCTCCCCTCCTCCTCCCCACCAACCTTTTATGGGTTATGGAGTTTTTTTTAACCCCCTTCAAACACAAAAGCCTTCCCCTGTCACGGTAATGGGAGGGTGAGGTAACAAAAAGGGGGGGGGGTAGAAGGAGGGAGGGGGCCAGGGGAAAGGGGTCGGGGGTGGGGGCCCTTATAGAGAGGGAAGGAGAGGGAGAGAATAAAAGGAAACCGTGAGTGGGAAAGGGAAAATTTAAGAGAGGAGAGAGAGATGGGGAGAGAGGGGAGAGGAAAAGAAAAGAAGGGGAAAAGAGAGAAAAGAGAGAAGGGACGAGGAAATTTGGGAACGAGGAAAAGGGGAAAAGGGGGGGTAGCGGGGACAGAAAAGGAGGGAGAGGAAAGAAACAAAAGAAAAGGCAAAAAAGTAGAACGGAAAAGAAGGGAAAAAAGAACAGGGCCCAGAGAAGACTAAACATACCCTCAGACAGACATACATATAACAGATATACAAAAGACAGACATGACGAAAGGGAGAAAAAGTGGGGAAAAGAGACAGTGGTTTCCCGAAAAACCCCCCTTTAGTACAATTTTTGCTCAAGGGGGTTAACTGAAAAAAAAAACCCCGCAAACGCCCCTTTACAACCCGGGCGAAACGTTTTCCCCCTGAAAGGATCCTCCTCTACCAGTGTCTTTTCTAAATTAGCGTCCCCTTAGGTACACAGACACCCCCGTTACCCAGCACCTAGAAAAGTCCCAAAAACGTACTGAAGTCCCTTAACACGGGATCAGACACCCAAAAAAAGGGGCTGGAGGGTGGGGAGACGGGAAGGGGGGGGGGAGGGTGTTTGGGGAGGAAAGGGGAAAAGAGGGGGAAAATAGGGAGGGGAGGGGGGGGGGTGGAGGGGGGGGTTGTTAAGGGGGAGGGGACGGGGGAGGTACCCCAAAAACCCTGGGGGTTTTCAAATTATTTTTATTTTGCGTTTGCCAAATGGCGAGGTGGGGGGGGGACAGCGGGTCTTGCTAACACCAGAAACCCCTTTTTCACAACCACTCTCGGGTCCCCCCTTCCCCCTCCTCCTCGGGGTTCCTCCTTCTCCTCCTCCTCGGGGTTTCCCCCTTTCCTCCTCCTCGGGTTTCCCTTTTCCTTTTTCCTCCTCTTCCTCCCCTATTAGGAACATAAAGAGTCAAATACAGGAATTTTAAAAACTTTCCTCTGGAACTTTTGGAGTTGAAATAACAAAAATAACACAGCTAAGTAAAGTTAAGGGAGACAGAGATAGATAGAGAGAGAGGTTGGGGGGGGGAAAAAGAGTAGGTGGCTTAATCTTTGAAACATGCAAGAAAACATCGACGTAGCACCCCGGGGGCAGCTTACACACAAAACTGCCCAAACACAGGCCCCAAAAAATTAAAAAGGTTTTCCCCTGGAAAATACAGTAACACTGGCAGAGTGCAATGGAATGAGGTACAAAGAGGGCACGGGGGAAAAAATGGGGGTCCCCAAAGAATCAAATTTTTGGCCCCCCTAACCATGGCATGCTTTGACGAAAAATTAAAAAAAAAAAAAAAACAATGAATCCTTTTATAATTTTTGTGGATGACATTAAACAAAAGAGAAAGGTAAAAGGGAGGGGGGAGGAAGGGGTCCCCCAAGATAAACTTTAACAGGGCCCGCAAAAAAGGAAAAGGGGGTCTTTGGGAAATTTAAAACCCAAATAAGGCAAAATAATTTAGAATATGAAGTGAAAGAAAGGGGATTGATTTCAGGGCCCTTTTAAAGGGGGCCCAAAATGCCCGGGAAGCAACTTGGGGAAATAAAACATTAAAACCAAGCCCAAAACAAACCCGAAACAGAAATCCACCATATAACCTTTAGTGGTACATGAAGGGAAATAAAACCCAAAAACTGTGTTCAGTAAAATTTAAAAAAATATTTTAAAAACATATATAAAAAAGAATATAAAATGAAGGAACTTTTACTTTTTAGGAAGTAACCAAAAACCATAAAAAACAAAACAACAAAATTGGTTTCAGTGGAACCTCAAATATCCCAATTTAATCTGGGTTTCCCGGGGTTAGTTTTAAATTCGAAAGTCTGAAAAGCGAAGCAATTTTTCCCCTAAGAAAAAATGGAAAAACAATTAAAACCGTTCCCCAAAAACCCAAAAAATTTACAAAAAAATACATTTTTTAAAGAGATTAATTATAGTTTTACATTTCACACAAAAAAATATAGTAAATTTAATTATGTATTTTTAAAAAAATGTAAATTAACAAAATTTAAAAAAAACATTTTTACTTATATTGGTGATGGCATCTGGAAAATAGGGAAGAAGAGAGAGTTGGGGTTAGTGTTTGGAAGGGGAAATCCCCCTCCATGAGGACTTCAGGTAAAGCCCTCTCTGGGTTACTTCCCTTCTCTGTCTTTCAAATGCCACTAGGACCAGCTTGAGAGTCACTGGCCCCCCCGTCTCACAAAATAACTGTCCACAGTCCTCTGTCTCTGGCACCTCTTTAAGATTTCCCTAAAATGGGACATGGTTTCTGTCACTGAACTTGTTGCAAAGATGGCTTGTTTCAGCTTGCTCAGGTGGTACTTCTGCACAAACATTTGGACATCATTCCATCTTGGACATCATTCCACTTCTGTATTACTTCCTTCTTCACATCTATGGTGTTTCTCACTTTTTTTACCACAGGGGTACCACTAGCAAGTTTCTTTGGGCCCATTGTAGCTTATTTCAGTCCCACAAGCACTAAACACAATGAAATAATTGTAAAATGTTTGAATGAGAGTGCAATTAGTGTTCACTCAAGCATCAACAAAACCAGACTGGCTCACAGCGCCTGCATGGGGACGCAGACAGAGCAGGCTGCTGGACAGGTCCAGTACCCGGCGGTTCGAAAATAGGGGCGAGTTTCGATAATAGGACAAAGTTGGTTCGAAAAAAAAGGGTTCTATTTTCGAAGAGGTTGATAAGCGATACGTTCAAAATTTGAGGTTCCACTGTATTCGTAAAAGAAATACATTAGCAGAGATTAAGCATGATCTTATGTCCTGCAATAAAGCTTTATCAAGATAGCCAACATTTCTTAGCATGTGGTCCTTACTCGCAGAAACTAGACTCCTACTAATGGGATGTAGAGAAAAAGAGCAGATAAAATGGTCATAAAATTTCACAAGTTTTTCAGCTGGCTCTCCCCTCTTATGGAGAATTTGCAAAAATAATATATTCATATGTTTGTCTGAGGAAACTTCTGTTTCCTCAACCATTAAAAATTTGAAATAATATGCCTCTACTCTGACACATAGCTAGTGGCTTTATACTCATTAACCCAAACCTTAAAACCCCAGGAATCCGCACTCCTTGATTCTGTCCAAGTCGCCAGAGTTGGCACCTATGTTTGTAGATGTTATGTCGCAGAAATTCGACTGAAAAATAGGGGTTGTGGGAGACTGCAAGAGCCAGACTGCAATTGCTGTCACAACAATTGACAATGTAGAAGTGAATGAGTGTCACTGCGAGGCCAAGTCACAGAGAAACGAGAAAAATTTGTGGCTGTATTCATGTGTACTGTATTCATGTGACTGTATTCATGTGTACTGTATTCATATGGCTGTATTCATGTGTACTGCATTCATGTGGCTGTATTTAAGCACCGACAATCTCCAGGAAGAATGAAGCGTCCCTACTGGGGAATAATTACGAACATACGAGTGAGTGAAGTACCGAGTATGGTGGCAGAACTATTGTGTCGCTCATTCACGTACGAATAATCATTAAGGAGAACTGATACAAGGTTAAAATGCTTACCATAGTTGTATTTGTTAAGCGAAGTATTGTTAATATTCTCCCTACATGGACATATATAACCGTTGATGAATGAATCTCGTGAACAAGTGATTGCCAGTCAGGCGATGTTAAACGTAGCGAAAGTGACGATAAAAGTGAAGACGTCCAACATCAAATCTTCAATAAAAGCATCAATATAAGCGTCATATCATATAGGTACGATACACACACCTAAGTAAGTCCTATCAAAGCACATGTTTTCTATGTTTATTGCAGCTAATAGATATTTATGTGGGGTTGATAAGACTAACCAATGATACAAATGTAAACGCCCAAACCCGGGTGAGACTCGCCCTTAGCTTTACAGGTGACATACTTGAAATTGTGGATAATATAGGTCTTCAGGGCGAGTGTTAACCCAGGTCTAATCGCTCTTTTATGGCTCAATGATAACTAAGAAAGCTGGGGATAAAAGGGGAGACCCCGGGAGTGGCTGCTGGGGTCTTGACCTATCAACTGAAAGATGAGTACCCCAGGCCAACAGTGGTCTTTTATTCATTGTTAAAATCTTTACTAAAATCCCCCACAGAAAAGGTCCGTAAACAAAAACCAGACACTTGACTCAGATATTACTCTTAACAACATGCTCACTGGAGCAGCCGAGTATAGATGCTAAAATATAAGAGAAAAAAATTTAATGTATTATTATGGAGTCTACCACGCTTTAAAATTACTCTTTCATGATAAGTTGCCAAACATATGTACTTTGGGGAAATGAAGAAAAAAGCCATGGGGTTTTTAGTATTGGAAGAGGAGAAGTAAATAATGAAAGTGAATGTCGTAAAAATATAGCCGGAGAAGCTTGGTAGATCATTTCACTCTGATAACATGAGCGTAGATAAACATGTCTACAGAGCAATTTGCAATGCGAGCACTGGCTGATGTTGTAGTAGCCAAGCTTAGTCTTGGTTACAAGTACTTATGATAGCTTAGCAGACACACAGATAATGATCAAACTAAATGCAAAGTATGTGGTCAGACTTATGGTCATTTTCTTTAATACTACGAGCTTCATCGTCTACTCATCTATGAATATAGAAATAGGATAAAAATCAGTGTGATATATCAAGCAAATATCCTAAATTTGCGTGCAACAGATAAGACAGTTATAGATATAAATACAAAATGTATCCCTGTTAACACTTCTGGGTCCTAGTTCCTGGGTTTTTCTTGTATATACATACGATCTTGGGTACGGGATGTACAATAAAAAAACTAGCTGCATCGGCTGAAAAAAATCAAATGTAATCTGATCAACCAGCACGGTTTTAGAGATGATTAACTCAGTCTGAAAAACATACAAGCGCTCTATGACAAGGTAACAGAAATAAGGCAGGAAAGAGAGAGGATGGGTGGACTGCATTTTTTAAGGACGGTAAGATGGCTTTTGACACGTACGCGCTAGTTACTGGGACAAAAAAAATCTGGAAGAGCAGGCAAGAATAACTGGGAAGGCACTACAGTGAATTAAGAATTTCTTAATAGGGAGAAAACAATGAGCAATATTCCTAGAAGAGATGTCGGAATGGGTGGAGTGGCGAGTGGAGTACACTAGGATCGGTACAAGGGACCGATACTATTTCTTGCGTAAGTGAAGGACAGGGCGCAAGAGATAGAATCAGAGGTGTCTCAATTCACAGATGTTGTGAAATTAATGTGGCAAAGACAAGTGAAGACCAGAAAGACAACAAATGGACAAGGATAGACCACAGGTCTGGTCTGAATAATGATTATCAAAATTTAATACCAACAACTTCAAAGTTATGAAGATTGAGGAGGGGCAAAGATCACTAACGGAATACAGGCTCGAGGGACAAAGGCTGAAACTCACCCAGGGAGAAGGATCTCGGAGTAAGCATTGTTCAAAGCATATTACCTGAGGCACACATCAACCAAATAATTTGCTGCGGCAAACGGATGTATGGCAAATCTAAGATTAACTCAAGTAGTCAGTCACGACATTATATGCGGCATATGTCAGACTTAGAATATGCAATGCCGGTACAGAACCGCCACCTCATCAAGCATGTCAAGAAACTGAGAAAAGTGCAGAGGTTTGGAACTAGACATAGTCCCGGGAGCTAAGAGGTACGAGCTGTAAAGAGAAGTTGTGGTAGCTAACCCTGACGACATTAGAGGACAGAAGGACCAAGGATGATATGATAACGACGTACAAAATACTGATATGAATTAATTGGGTGGACAGGGACAGATTTTTCGACATACAGAAAACAGGAACTTGAGTCACAGGGATGTTAGGATAGATAATGAGAACATTCAAGATAAGAAATGAAAAGCCAATGATGATTCTTTTTAAATCACTTGTTTTCTCTAGACTGGAATGCTGCTGTACATTAACATCCCCATTCAAGGAAGGTGAAACTGCAGATCTAGAAAATGTACAGAGAACCTTTACTGCATGTATCAGTTCCATCAAACACCATAACTGCTGGGAACGTTTGGAAGCACTTGACTTGCACTCACTGGAGCGCAGGCGAGAGAGATACATCATAATCTTCACATGGAAGATTCTGGAGGGATTGGTCCCTAATCTGCACACAGAAATCACTCCATAAGAAAGCAAAAGACTTGCAGGCGATGCAACATACCCCAGTGAAAAGTAGGGGTGCCATTAGTTCACTAAGAGAAAACACAATAAATGTCCGGGGCCCAAGACTGTTCAGCAGCCTCCCACCAGCACCATAAGGGAAATTACCAATAGACCCCTGGTTGTTGTCGAGAGGAAGCTGGATAGATACCTAAAGTCGGTGCCGGATCAGCCGAGCTGTGGTTTCGTACGTTGGACTAACGTGCGGCCAGCAGTAACAGCCTCGTTGATCAGGCCCTGATCCACCAGGAGGCCTAGTCATGGACGGGCCGCGGGGGCGTTGATCCCCGGAATACCTTCCAGGTAGACCTCCAGGTAAGAAGTGGAATGACCAGGGGGGAAATTCACCCCTTGGGAGGAATTGTAGGGTGTTTCAGGGAAGTTTCCAACTCAAGAAGGTGTGATGTCCTATGGATTATGTACAATCTGCTTAATTGTAGTTTTTGTTTTTTAGTTTACTCCGTGACTTTCAATAAACCTTACTTTTTGTCACAGAAACAATTCAAATTGTGGAATTTGTCAAAGGAGGGAGCTCCTCAGCTCACGACTTTCAAGCAGTTGTGTATTATGACAATTGACGCAAGTAACATCATTATGCCTTCTTGTTCCTCACAATGTATCATGACTTGCAGAGGAATGTAACTGGAGAGTATTTGAGCTGAGAGGATGAGCTCAAATTATTCTTTGAAGTTTCAGGGTAAGATGGAATTTTTGTGCCTGGCTGGGTGAAGAGGAATGGATCAATGTTCTGGCCTTTTTTTTGGCAGTTTTAAACATCTGAATAAACTAAATCTTCAGAGCAAGGAAGCATCATAATCATAAATTCAAGGATCTCTGAAGCTCCAAATTTTAACAGCTGGAAAACTGAAGAGAAAGATCAAGACCAAAAATGTTACAATGTTTTGAGGAACTGTCGTCAATTCTGTTGAGGTGGTGAAGACCAAGTGCTTCCAGAAAACCATACCCACGCGGAATTTGAACCCTGCGGTCATAGAGTCTCAAAACTCCAGCCGCGTCGCGTTAGCCACTAACCAGCAGGTCTAGTGCTAAACGCGACGGGCTGGAGTTTTGAGACACTAAAGACCGCGGGAACAATCCCGGCCGGGATGGTTAATTTTGCAATCGTGTCATTACGATTTCTGTTGAGACAAGTGCTTCCAGAATTTGCAAAAAAAAAAAGGGAAATTTTGCAGCATTTGACAGCACTGGAAAATTAATTCAGCAGCTATTTTCCTGAATGCAGTGATGAGGAGGTAGATATAGAGCGATATCCATTTAAATTGTCAGTTGAAAAAGTCGTTGATGACTGTCAAGATGAATTTCTGGAGTTGAAGACTGATTCAGCAGCAACAGATGTGTTCCATGAGAAATCACAGAATTTTGGTCCCTGATGTGCGATTTTTACCCCAAAGTGGCAGAAAGAGCTATCCATGCATCGCTTCCAGTTGTGTCGACATGTCTTGGTGAGTCAAGCTTTTCAACTCTGTTGCAAATGAAAACGAATCAACGAAGTACATTGCAGGTTGAAAATGAGCTGCTGCATTGTGTGCTCTTCCAAGCACTTCTCCGCGTCTCCAAGAACTGGCGAAGAAAAACCAGTCACAGGTTTCTCACTCACTGTAATCTTCATCAGAATAAAATGAATTACAACACCCTGGTATACTTCTGGAATCTTTTGTTTACTTCAGTATACTTCAGTATACTTCAGTATACTTCAGTATACTTCAGAATACTTCAGTATACTTCAGTATACTTCAGAATACTTCAGTATACTTCAGTATACTTCAGTATACTTTTGTTTGTTAAAAATCTTTCATTCTAGTTTTAAAATCAATCCTTATTTTCTGTTGTCATTAAATATGTAAAACTCGACTATAAAATAATGTAAGTAAATGTGTATGTACTAATATAAGGAAAAAACTTAAAAAATTTTCATAATTATTATATGCATGTTTTTTGGACTGACATTCTGACGTGTTGTGAAAATGTTGTGAAAATGTTGTGAAAATGTTGAACGAGAACTTAGACAGTGGAGTGGTAGAGGCAGGACTCATACACAGCTTTAACAAGAAGTACGATAAGGCTCTCGAAGCCATAAAAGAGGGAACCCAATAGCGGCCTGTGAAGTGGTGGGGCCAGGAGCTGTGATTCGACCCATGGAGACAAATATAGGTAAGTACATATATTGCACGTACACACACACAAACGTGAACACACACACACACACACACACACACACACAACACACACACACACACACACACACACACACACACACACTCCGGGGCCAGGAGGTGTGATTCGACCCCTGCAATCACAATTAGGTGAGTACACACACACACAAAGCGACACACTTGAAGAGATTAAAAAGGTGAATTGTGAAATTAGCCAACCTTGGCCGCTGACTTCTTTCCGGATTTTTTTTTTTTTTTTTTGCTGGGTGATTACGCTGGTCCCAGCCTGGTTCCAGCCTGGTCCTTGCCTGGTTCCAGCCTGGTCCTTGCCTGGTTCCAGCCTGGTCCTTGCCTGGTTCCAGCCTGGTCCTTGCCTGGTTCCAGCCTGGTCCTTGCCTGGTTCCAGCCTGGTCCTTGCCTGGTTCCAGCCTGGTCCTTGCCTGGTTCCAGCCTGGTCCTTGCCTGGTTCCAGCCTGGTCCTTGCCTGGTTCCAGCCTGGTCCTTGTCTGGTTCCAGCCTGGTCCTTGCCTGGTTCCAGCCTGGTCCTTGCCTGGTTCCAGCCTGGTCCTTGCCTGGTTCCAGCCTGGTCCTTGCCTGGTTCCAGCCTGGTCCTTGCCTGGTTCCAGCCTGGTCCTTGCCTGTTCCAGCCTGGTCCTTGCTGGTTCCAGCCTGGTCCTTGCCTGGTTCCAACCTGGTCCTTGCCTGGTTCCAGCCTGGTCCTTGCCTGGTTCCAGCCTGGTCCTTGCCTGGTTCCAGCTTGGTCCTTGCCTGGTTCCAGCCTGGTCTTGCCTGGTCCAGCCTGGTCCTTGCCTGGTTCCAGCCTGGTCCTTGCCTGTTCCAGCCTGGTCCTTGTCTGGTCCCATCCTGGTCCTTGCCTGGTCCCAGCCTGGTTTGCCCTGGTCCAGCCTGGTCCTTGCCTGGTTCCAGCCTGATCCTTGCCTGGTTCCAGCCTGGCTCCTTGCCTGGTCCCAGCCTGGTCCTTGTCTGGTCCAGCCTGGTCCTTGCCTGGTCCAGTCTGGTCCTTGCCTAGTTCCAGCCTGGTCCTTGCCTGGTCCAGCCTGGTCCTTGCCTGGTTCCAGCCTGGTCCTTGCCTGATTCCAGCCTGGTCCTTGCCTGGTCCCAGCCTGGTCCTTGCCTGGTCCAGCCTGGTCCTTGACTGGTTCCAGCCTAGTCCTTGCCTGGTTCCAGCCTGGTCCTTGTCTGGTCCCAGCCTGGTCCTTGCCTGGTCCCAGCCTGGTTTTTGCCTGGTCCCAGCCTGGTCCTTTCCTGGTTCCAGCCTGATCCTTGCCTGGTTCCACCCTGGCCCTTGCCTGGTCCCAGCCTGGTCCTTGTCTGGTCCCAGCCTGTCCCTTGCCTGGTCCAGCCTGGTCCTTGCCTAGTTTCAGCGCCTGGTCCTTTTGCCTAAGTCTTGTTGCCTGGTCCTTGCCTGGTCCCAGCCTGGTCCTTGCCTGGTTTCCAGCCTGGTCCTTGCCTAGTTTTTGCCTGATCCTTGCCTGGTCCCAGTCTGGTTCCAGCCTGGTCCTTGCCTGGTCCCAGCCTGGTCCTGCTTTTCCCAGCCTCCCGCGCCCAGCAGGCACCTCCTGGCCACTCACCCTTTGCAATGTGCTTATGTTAACGTCCAGAGCTGGTGTACTGGTTGTACTGGTTGTACTGGGTGTACTTGGGTGTACTGGGTGTACTGGTAGCTGGTGACTGGGTCAGCTGGTTGTTGGGAAGGGAGGGGGGTTGTTGAGTGCAGGGAAGGTGTTTGGTTTGGCTGAAAGAGTGCAGGGGGCAGGGTTTGTAAAGGAGGGGAAGGGTTGGTAGAGTGAGATTAGGGGTGGTTAGGGAGGGGATCATTGGGGGGTTTGGGTGGTAATGTGGTGCTGGGGTGAGCGGATTGGGTTAGTGGTTTGGGGTTAGCGGTATGAGGTAGGGGGGGGGGGAGGGGGCGAGGGGTTCCAGCTGGCCCTTTCCTGGTCAGCCTGGGCCTTTCGGCCCCGGGCCTGAATTGTGGGGTGCTTGCCGGTTCAGGTGGCCTTCGGTCACCTGGTTTGCTTTCCCCCCCTCCCTTATTTTACCCACCC